>CM035442.1:11312676-11912676 GCA_020310875.1 Ceratopteris richardii | reverse complement strand
ACATTGAGTTGGAAAACACTGATGAAGAAGGTAACACACTGGTTATTGACACTAACTTTTTCAACAACTGGCAGAGCCAGATGACAGATAAGGTTGTCATAGGGCTCTCTCATGGTCCTCGACTTGCTCTTGATAATCTTAAACAATGGATAAGGAGTAACTGGGAAGCTAGGGGTATTTTTGTTAATCACATTCAATATCTTCCAAATAACTACTTTATGTTTTACTTCCATGATGCTTGTAACACACTGAAGGTTGTCAGTGAAGGTCAATGGATGTTTAGGCTTACCCCCATTACCTTCTTCAAATGGTATTTAAGGTTTGACCCTAAAGGTCCCAAACCATCTAAGGTTCCTATTTGGGTTGACCTACCTGATTTACCTATTGTTTTTTATCCTTGGGTTGACAAACTTGGAAGTCTGATTGATAAAGTGTTAGGACAACGTAATAAATGTCTGTTAATTCCTTGTTGGGATCCCCAAATCTTGGTTGAGGTCGATATGGCCGCTCCCATTAAGACCTCGCTAGTGATAAAAGACTCTGATGGTAAACACATGCATGAACAGAAAATAACATATAGAAACCTCCCAAATGCTTGTTTTTATTGTTATAAAAAGGGGCACCTGATCAAAGACTATCTACGCTAGTAGAGAATAGAACCAATGATTTGAAGAAGAATGATATCACAGGTGAAAGTTTGAGCAAAAAGTATAATTATTATCAACCCAAAGTCTCAGGGTCTAAATAAAAAAAGAAGAGTTTTTCTCAAGGTAATCAATTTAAAGCGCTTATGGAAGAAATTTCTAACCCGTTTGTGCAAGTTCAAAGGTCGGTCAAGAAAGACGTCAATAATGAGAAAGTTAGAAACGACAATATTGAGGACCCTGCTGGGAACAAGGAAAATATCTCCCCAGTCTCCTCAAAAGAAGGATGGAAAGAGGTTAAAAAAAAGTGTGGAAGTCAAAAAATGGTAACTTCTAACAATCATGCCCCTCCCCCTATCTCTTTTCAAGATTCTGAAAATGATGTGACTTTTGTTGCTGAACTTAACAGACATGATACTCTGATTATTAGCGAGGTCTCTAACTCCTATTCAGCTCAAGTTGATGAAAAAATGGAAGGTAACGAAGAAGAAATCAGAGGAATATCTGTTAAGTCCAATACAAAGAGAAAGGATCCTTTGAGGTCCTCTATGTCAATGATTAATCCTATCAAGAATTTGAAAAAGTAGTTTTTGTGGTTCTTATTTCCCTCCGGATTATCTAATGAATACCATCAAGTTGTTCTCCCTAAACACTAAAGGGTTAACTGATGTAGTTCGGGCTAAAGTTCGGAACTGCTGGATGTTTGGTGTGGTAGATTTGACTTTGTTTCACCATCGATGGCACCTCCACCTCCCCTCACACTTCCACCTTCTCCCATTCCCCCTCAACCAATTTCACCTGCACACACATCTCCAACAGACACAACATTCACACTTCCCATTCCCCGATCCCCTCCTCTTGCATTTTCCATTGTGCAAAATACACCTGCATCTATAGGTAATGCATTTGACACCATGCTCGCATGTGTGTCACAATTAAGGACAAAATACAATCAGCTCCAGCAACATAATGCACGATTGCAAGAGCACTCGGAAGTGCTACAACATCGTCTTGCTACACTAGAAGAGGAGAATGCTCGCCTCCAAACACAATTTCAAACTTTACAAGCGGCTCATAGCATATTGGAAGTAAAGTTACAGAACATAGACCAGGAAGCCATACAAGTGGTGGAAGGCCATCTACAGATACAACTGGAACGCAACTCAAAGCTTCAGCGAAATATGGCCCTACTCAAGCGACACCTTGCAACTGCTCATGAAGAAAATTGATGCCTCCAACTACAGAATCAGGAAAACTTAGAGACTACCATCAAAAGCACACCCGAGGCAACGATCAGTCCCTCAAAATTCCAAGTAGTGACCCCAAAAAACATAAAAATAATCCTCGAAGATTATGCCATACTACTTGAGGCACATGACCAGTTATTAGAGGAACTAGATCAACTGAAGCAAAAATGACAGAAAGACACGACAGTTGCCCCTCAAACCACCGACTCCACTGCTTCACTTCTCACGGACTCAGAGGCCCTACAAGATCTCAGAAACAGGTCTCAGAATTGCAAGCACGCCTACTACAATACGAAAGACCATCTTCCCCACTTGAGGCTCCCACTGACGAAGAAACAGTACAAATTCTTGTGGAACAGAGATTTGAAGAGGATTATGAGCCACAACCCATCTAGGGGGACGACAAACAGAAGAAGGCCAGGACACTTTCGAAGCGATACGACCTCCGTGGTTAAAACAGGTGGAAGAAATTGACAGTTCTCATGAAGAGTGCACGGTGGTGCAGAATCAAGCCATGAGAGTCACAGAAGACACAATATTACAATCTAGTTACTTCAAGAATGAAGTAACTTTTCATCTAGACGTCTCATCATATCATCAGAATTCCAATACAGACCTTACTATGTCATTCTGGTAGATTGCAATTCAGAAATACAGAGAGTCACAGGAAAGATTCCTTCCTTCGCAACGTAGTTTCAACACGAAGACCTTCCTCCAGAAGCATAGAAAGGTAAAATCTATAAGCCGAAATGGCGACAAAAGCTTCTAGAGACATATCCTGAAATGCTCCGCACATGGAACCATGCTCCTTTACATCTACTGTACAATCCATGCTACAACCCAGTTCCACGATGCAGGTCATGGAAAGCATTCAACATTAAAGTGCAGAACAACGCCCAATGTAAGGAATGGCTAAACCATCCTTACATCGTGCCACCATAGGGACCCCCATCCACAGCGTACATGATGGCAACAATTCAACATTGGATGCCTCGACTGAAGCCCATGCCACATGTGGCGGCCCAAATGATGCTCAAAATTTTGGATATGATGCAATTTGTGCTCAAAACTTTTAGGAATGCGGAAGCACCACAAGTACGTCTATTGGGGTTTACCAATGGAAATTACAATTTGGTGTATGACATGAGCACCACCCCTAGCATTCATGTGGCTTATGCTTGGCATGCATGCATCAAATACCTCCCCGCATGCTATAAACAGACATTCAAAGACATGTTCAGGTCAGGTTTCTGGGAGTATCACTCGGAGGTCTTCGCACCAAAGCCCACACACTTGCTTCATCTCTTTGCATGTGAACAAGTCATGTATTATGAGTACTACATGACACCGCAACACGATGTCCCAAGTGCAATAAATTGGGATGCACTGCAAGCTGATCTAGCAAGAGGATTACGGATAGGAGAACACGAGTTAGCCACCAACGTTATCCAATACTATATTGACCACCCTATAGAATAGAGGTTTGTTAGGGGCGATAGACGCTAGGAAGGGGGGAGTTTTGGCATACAAGTCATAGGAAGAGCATACAGGCACAACGAAGCAGTCATGCACAATACAACAACAAGGCCCAATCATTTTTTTCCATAAACTATTTCCAACTCAAGTGATTTTCATCACCACACACATTGTAAATCCTATTTTTGGTAGAATTGACTCCATTTTGTTCAAGCCGAGGAGTCCTCAAGCTTGAGGAGTATTAGAATTAACTGCATACCGATTTTCATAATTTTTAGACTCCGTTTGAGCCCTCAAATAGGCTCTAGAACCTAATTTTTAACTAGGTCGGACACTAGGTCTGGACAAGGCCAAAGCTAGTCAAAAAACTATAAAAAGAGCTAGAGAGCTCATTCTTGGGGTTAGATTGTTAGAGATTTGAGCTTATGTAAGAGACTTTTTGACTAATGCAAAGAACTCCATTGTTCCTCTCTTTGTTCTTGCCTTCTGTACGCGCGTGTGTGTGTGCATGTTTGTGTGCTTCTCACTCACGCACTTATGCCTTCACTTGCTCATAGTCTTCATACTAGTCCTCAAGTCTCCACGGATTGACAATTATGAGGTGGATCTCCTCACGTTGGTACTTGCCATTATGCCAGAGTGACAAGGCCAAAGCTAACTACAGCCTTAAGCCCGAATTTGCTAACAACTTCTTCTTCATTCTTCAGGAATCTATTTAGGACGACTGGTCCAACTCTGGGGTGGATAACATTATAAGCATTAAAAGTAATAAGTGCAGGAAGAACGATTACTGTGCGTGGAAATACTTGACCAGGGATGGTAAGGTGGTGGATCCCCAATTTATCATGGATCTGACTCACCTCTCTGCATCTTGTAAACAGGTGCTCTTGTTGCAAAGAAACAAGCTCAACCTGCTTGTTGCTAACTATTGCATTTTCAAACCTATCGACATCACCAAGGTGGCAGAAGATATTTACTTTCGGTACAAGAAGAATCACCCAACTATTTTTGACATTGTCAGAAATTTAAATCAAAGATGGGGAGTTCAATGGACTGACTACCAGTGGAACTACAGATTCAAAGCTCTATGGGCTTTCCCTTGCAAGATCAATCATTCCTTTCTGCACTGGATGATTCTCCATAATGCCATATGGACAAGAAAGAGAGCAATGATTTGTAATAAAGGGGATGGGAAGTGTCACTTCTGTGGACAACTTGAAGACTTGGAATACCTTTTTCTTCAATGCAAGCATGCCCAAAGCTTCTAGAAGTTAATTAAAAGTAGTTGTCAAACATTTGGTATGACTATCATCAGTAGAAAAGAAGCCTTAATTGGTGTGTGTGGCAAATTTGATGCTGCCCTATGGCATCTTTGGAGGTCAACCATCCTGTGGAACATTTGGAGAAGCAGGAATCAAAGGGTGTTTCAGGATGGTTCTAAGAATTACATAGTCATTTGCAAATTTGAAGTGTCTAAAATTTCCAAATGGTGTATTAACTGTACTGAGGATGTTCTGAGGATGTTTAGCCTGATGGCTTTAATCTCAACAAATTTTGTAAGATTCTGGATGGCTTATAATATTTTGTAATTCCACCACTTTGATGGTGTTGGGTCTCATTTGACCTTATAGATGTAACACTTCCCATTTAATTTATTACAGTCTCTGTTCTCTCAAAAAAAAAAAAGATTCGTGGTCCCAGAAGCCTGGTTTAGTGGTTGAATCCCTCGCCTCTTGAGGCGGGGGCGTGGGTTCAACCCCCCTGTGCTGCGGGACACCTGCGCCTTCGGGCGTAATGCTGCCTTCGGGCCGTTTACCTGAGCCTTCGGGCGTGATGCTGCCTTCGGGCATGATGTTGTAAGTCCTTCCTGGTCTGAGTCTAACCCCTGTTCTTGTGGGATAAGGGGGGTCCCATGGGTACTATGCCCTTCCTTGTACAGTTGTAATTTCAAAATTAAAATCCAGGGGAGTAGGCCTCGGCCGAACCTCCATTTAAAAAAAGAAAAAAAAAAAGATTCGTGAATGTCAGAGAATTGATGTGAACAAATAAGATGCGTGGACTGTACACATAATACCATACTAGTCATGGATCCAACATTAACCAGTGCTTAAAGGAATTATGCTGTTGGGATTCCGCTTCTTTTTGTACCCTGCTGTCTTCTATGTTGTTCGTAATCTTTTCTTAAAAGTTCGTACATCCACCAGTGAAAAAAACAAGATGATATGCGCACATCAGTTCCAATGAGCGCGCCACGTTATGAATATTATACAGCCATTCACTCATTTAGAAGCATGTGCATACGGAATATGGATCATCCATGTGCGACACCAAATCCGAATAATCAATGCATTTTTGTCATACAATCACGCTCATATTATGATATGGTTCTACTGTGTGTACGGGAAAAATGGTGGGCAGAGATGGTGAGGATCTCTACATATGATGTCAGGGAGCAAAAAACGATCGGCAAATTGCAATCTAGCAGTTACACATTCATAATTATGCTGCTAAAAGTTCATGTCTTTCGTACGAGCCTTCAATGTCCATTTTTCCTACAACGGTCATCCGGCAAAAGAGTGCTTGATATGCGCGCATCAGTTCAAACAGACATTTGTACACACACACACACACATATATATATATATATATATATATATATATATATATATATATATATATATATATATATATTTACGTGTGTTCGTGTACCACCAATGTATCCTAATACACACACAAGATGCTTATACTATGGCCCATTTTCAGACAGGGGCTTCGAAGCAACAAATGAAATCCTCTTGTTCCAGCCGGAGGAGCTGATAGCTTGAAGAGTCATCGTCACAAGTCTTCGCACAGAGTCCGGAACAGGAGTGAAAAAATTGAACTGCAAATCTCACATGTCATGTGGAAATACCTTGGGGCGGAAGGGGAGGGTATGAGTATTTCTCCATGTCAAATTTTAATCGAAGCAGACCTTCGTTGAATCAGACCTCTGATGTCTTATTACTGTGTGCGCCGTGCGGAGAAATTAGAGACAAAAATGGTGGGCATCTAGAGATGCTCTCAAGAAGAAATTGGACTGGGAGTTACATATTCATTTTGTTCTCTACATTTTAGAAAGGACAAGTGGGCTGCTTCACATACTTCACAATGGTGTCCAAGGCATGGGACAATCTCTCTCACACACCAAAACGAGAATCCCTTTAGCGTGAAGATATGATGTTCATCTTTTTATATTTTGTGCTTCAAATAGTCACCTCATCCAAATTGCTCCTTGAGTAGGAATTGCTAGTCCTCTATAATTATCTTTATTTGATGAAAGATCTATAGTAGGTTGTTTCTTTGATGACCAAGAAATTCTTTTTTACCATAAAATCATAGATCCCTGGAGGTACTTCTCCTATCATCCTTGCGACTTGTTGAGTCTTCATTAGAATATATTATTAAGTTAAAATAAGAAATAAAGCAATAAAATATGCCATCATTCAAAGTCCCTTTTAAATATTTAGGTACTCGTTGGGCTTGTCCATGTGTGGCTTTCTAGGAGTATGCATAAACGGACGATGCATAAACGGACGATGCATAAATGGACGAAGTACTCTCATTGGAAAGCTTATGTATGATGTTGTCAAGGTAGCATAGTTTAAGCTCCCAACCAGACTTTGATAACATAAGTTGTGTTCTATTAACACATCTTCATGAGCACTAAGCTTCTGATTCAACTCCATAAGTGTACCTATAAGTTTAGTATCCACCATCTTGAACTTCAAAAGGATACCTTAATGTACCTACAAGTTTAGTATCCACCATCTTGAACTTCAAAAGGATACCTTAGATGTGCTTACTTTGATCACAATATATGCCATTATTTGTACATATAACTTACATACCTAAGAAGTAAGTGAGTTATCAAGGATCATCTATTTTAGTTCTTTTGCATTTTGGACTTGATCCATATTATGTATTCTACATCATTTCTTGTGAGTATAGTTTCATCAACACATACACACACATAGATGATTCCATCATCTTATTTCTTAATGAAAAGAGATGGATCTCTTTTGCTTACAAAGAAGCCAAAATTTTGGTCGAATAATGTTTTATAAAAGAATACAACTAGACTCATTTTTCATAAGAGTTACTTTATTTTTCTCGAAGTTACAGTGTCATAAAAAGAACAAGGTATAAACTCTTGCTATAAATATTAAGTACTTTAGCATTAAAATCATAAAGAAAAGTATTTATGTTTGTGAATTAAAAACTATTGTGATTGTTTGATTCAACATTGATTCTTGCTTCACAATAGTATATGCATGTGTGTGTATGATTGTGAATAAACATGTATTGTGATTGTTTGAATCAATATTGATTCTTACTTCACAAAAGTATGTGTATGTGTATTTGAGTGTATAATTGTGAATGAGATCTGCTGTGATTGTTTGATTCAACATTGATTCTTACTTCACAATAGTATATGTATGTGTGTATGACTGTGAATAAAAATGTATTGTGATTGTTTGAATCAATATGTGTATGTTTGATTCAACATTGATTCTTACTTCACAATAGTATGTGTATGTGTATGTGTATGTGCACGTATGTTATATGATTGTAAGTGAAAATCTAATATGATTGTGTATGTGCATGTATATGTGTGTGTATGATTGTGAATTAAAAACTATTGTAATTGTTGGAAAAGGTTTTATATTTTTTTTTAATAATTCAAGGGTTGAGAGGTATTAATGAATGAAGATCAAAGGCATCCAGGACAATGCATATTAGCTAACATAAGGTTCTTGTTGTATCAACTCAATACACCTTCACAAATCCATAGATCTTCTTTAGGAATTTGTATTGTATCGATATAACAAGAGCCTTTTGTTAACTAAGATGTTGGTATCAAGACAATAGCATCAAGAGGGACTTGTTGGGAGGAAAGAAATTGACTTGTTGAGACAATAGCATCACGAGGGACTTGTTATGGCAAAGTTTTGATAGAAATCGACTTATGCACCTGATCCTTGGACACTTACAACAAAAAAGATGCAAATAGGGAAAAAAAAGATTTTATTTTTTATGATATATTTTAGTATTGTTTCAAGCACATAATAATGAATTTTTATTTCTTTATATTTTTATAGGTTATTTTGAACATTGATTGATTTTGAGCTGAGTAGGTGGTGGGAGGACTAGATGCAATGTGTATATACTTCAACCATATGGCAAACACATACGGGTATGAAAGTTAAAAAAAAGTATGGTTGAAAATACCATATGTGCATATGTGCAGGGTTGGTTCTTGATGTATCAAGAACCCTCTTTCCTGACTTTACTACACTTATCTTGTTTCAAGGCTCAAGTAGATTTACTGTGTATATGTATGTGTGTTAATGTATATATACATAAGATTTCTTGACTACACTTATCTTTTTTCAAGGCTCAAGTAGATTCACTGTGTGTATGTGCTTGTGTTAATATATATATATACATATGCATGTGTGTATGTATGTATGTGAGTATGTACATATGCATGTGTGTATGCATGCATGTGAGTATGTATGCATATGTGGATGTATACATATGTATGTATGTATGTGCATGTGTGTATACATGTATCTATGTATGTATGCATATGTGTGTATGTATGCATGTGAGTGTATATGTGTGTGTCTATGTGTGTGTATGTATATGTGCAAGTATCTATATGTATGTGTATGTGCATATGTGCAAGTATCTATATGTGTATGTGTGTGTATGCATATGTGTGCATTTGTAAATGTATCTGTATACATATCATATATATGTGCATTTGTTGTGTATATATGTGTGTATGTATGTGTGTGTATGCATATGTGTGTATACATATTATATATATGTGCATTTGTGTATGTGTATATATGTGTGTATGTATTTGTGTGTGTATGCACATGTGTGCATGTATGTGCATGCGTGTGTGTGCATGTATCTATGTATGTGCATATGCATGTGTATTCATGTGTTTATTTATGCATGTGTGTGAATGTATATGTGCAAGTATCTATATGTGTATGTGTATGTCTATATGTCTATATGTGTATATGTGTATATGTATGTGTGTGTATATGTGAAAGTATCTATGTGTATGTATATGTGCGTGTATGTATATGTGCAAGTATCTACATGTGTATGTGTATGTGTATATGTCTATGTGTGTGTATGATTTTGTATGCATATGTGTATATGTATGTGTGTGTGTGTATATGTGTATGTGTGCATGAAAGTACATGTATGCATGTGTATATGCATGAAAGTACGTGTATGCATGTGTATATATGTGCATGTGCATATGCATACTTTCAAATCTGCAAAGCAAAAACACTAAGTTTACCTTTAAAGAAAATTCTTTATGGTAGGATTAGATCTTTATAGACTCTAAAACAAGCACATGTCAAATAACGTTTTTGATTGAATGTAGAAATATTTATTTTTTTGATTAGAAACCTGTTTTTGATCGAAAGAGCTTTCGATCGAAAAGTTTTTTGTTCAAAAATGTTTTCGATCACTGTTTTTTTTCTCTTGTGTTTATTCAGACAACCACAAATAAAACAAACATATTTGGTATTTTTTTCTCTACTTAACCTCACTTCTTTACAAGAAGACTCTAAAACCTTTTGTATTCTTGGAGCTTAACATTTCCTTTTGATCTTATACCTTGTGAATTAAAATGTAGGTGAGCTATATTAATTTTCTAGTTCACTTTCTTCTTCATGATCTTATATATCCCTCTTTGATAGTGATGGAAAATCTACATCTAAGGCATATGGCAAGGAAACTCTTTTCTATCTTCATAACAATATTTTTTCTCATAAAACAAAACATCCTTGCTCACTATAAAATACTTGGTGCCTAGATTTTCCGACTTGTATCCATTTTGGTTCATGTCATAGCCAATAAATATAGATTTATGTACCTATGCATCCCTTTTTCCTCTAATCTATAAATATATATGTACATAAGTGACACATCCAAATATTTTTCATGCCCTTTGGTTTCTTTGTATATATATTGTGCCTTTCGGCTCTGTTTGTTTAGAGAAGTGCATGTAGTGCACTTAGTTTCATTTATTTTTAATTTTTATTTTTACGCCATTATGCTATGAAAATTTTTAAGATTTACCATGCATGTGCATAAAAAGTAAGCAAGACATACTAGAAGTTTGCTATTTCATCATTTCTTTATGCAAAGGCTTGTGATTTGTCTATTTCCACAGCCATTTGGATATCTTAGGTGTACATAGAGCACAAAAACGCTTTAAAAAAACATAAAAATCATAAAACCATAAAAGAAGACTTACAATTATTCGAGCATGGAATCAGGACCCTCTTCACTAGTTAGGACTGATACACTCATGGTTCAGTGCACCTTAGATCCCATAGAGACCATGAGTGCTAGGATACCACACTTAGAGAGTGCACTTCATGACATCTTGGAGCACGTGTGTGGCTCCAAGAAAGAGGAAGTGACACCTGAGATTGATTTTCTAGGGATGGAGGTAGATTCTCTCTAGGAGAGCATCAAACTTCAGAGATCCCTAGAGAGAGCATACTAGTTAGAGAGGCTCAATGGCAACTTAAGGACCTTAAGCTGCCTAGATATCATGGCTTGACTAGTGCTAGGACTAATGATGCGGTAAAGAAGTGGCTCAACAAGTGGGATCAGTGCTTCTCTTTATGCCATATCATAGATGATAGGCATAAAATTCAGCATGCCACTTATAACCCCATAGATATTGCCCACAAGTGGTGGTGTAAGATAGAATAAGGTAAGAAAGAGCCCATGACTTGGGAACAATTTAAAGTCTTGTTCTACAATAACTTCATACCACCCCACGAGAGGTCTAGAGCACTAGACACTTGGTTCTTCATCAGCCAAAAGAACCAAACCATTCACCAGTACTTGGATAAGTAAGGAGAGGTACTTCTTAAAGTACCTAGTACTATCCCTGAGTTTCTCTAGGTCCACAAGTTCATCTTGGGATAGAGGGAAGCTATTAGACCTTTGGTGAGGAAGGAGAGATGGCACATTTTGATGTAGTCCTAAGTAAGAAGTGGCATGCTAGGAAATGACCAGTCATCCACTTTGCTTCACATGTGTATCAATTTGAGCATGAGGGGAGGCAACTACTGATCCATGTAGATCCACATCTCCAAGAGGCATGATTGGTAATTGCTACCAAGTTGCTCAAGATTGATTATAAGTATATTTACTTCCTTTATTTTTTGTATTCGTCATATATTATGATGGATTCATGTAGTCAAGGAAACTCTAGTTGGAATTCTCAAGTACTCTTAGAGAAAGTAAGAGTAGTATTCCAAGATTTATTCTTGAAAGAGTTACCTTCAAGTTTACCTCCTTGCACGAACATTGAGCATAGAATCGAATTGGTACCAAGTGCGAATCCGATCGCTCGATCACCATTTTCAATGATTCTATACAAGGAGAATGAAGTCTGCAAGGCCATGGATGAGTATTTGTAGAAAGGGCTAATTAGACCCAGCTATTTTCCCTTTGCAATACTAGTTCTAATCGTGAAGCTGAAAGATGGATCTTCAAGGATGTGTGTCAACTATCAAGCACTCAATACAATTACCATCAAGCACAAATATCCCATGCCCAGGATAAATGATCTTTTAGATGCTCTAGGTGGAGCCATTGTATATATTAGAATAGATTTGAAAGTGTCTATTGGCTACCATCAGATTAGGGTAAAAGATTAAGATGTTTATAAAACATCTTTCAAGACCTAGTTTGGGCATCATGCATATTTAGTTATGCATTTGGTCTGACTAATGCACCTTCTACTTTTTTGATGTTAATGAATGATATTCTATGACCATTCATTGGAAAGTGCGTTGTGGATTGTGTTGATGATCTGGTAGTGTATAGTAGATCTATACATGAGCATGAAAGTAATTTTAGATTAACATTAAATAAATTATAAGAAAATTAGTTATTTGCAAATCCAAAAAAGACTCAATTGTTTCTTCTAGAGATAGATTAATTAGGGCATGTGATATCAGCCGATGGGGGCCAAATGGATCCCAAGAAGGTCTCAATTATTTTAGCTTGGCCTATTTCTCAGGATGAGGGGCAGTTATGATCATTTCTAGGACTTTTTGTTTTCTATTAGAAATTCATCTCTTCTTATTCATCAACATCAATGCCTATGATGAACCTACTTCAAGGAAAAATGTCATTTGTATGCAAGCAAGAGCAACAAGAAAGTTTTGATACTCTGAAACAAGTTATCTTAGAGGCTCTTATACGCAAAGTGGTAGATCTGCAGAAACCATTTTAGTTAGAGATAGATGCTAAAAGCATAGCCATAAGCGCACTCTTAAGCCAAGATGGCAAGCCAATAGATTTTGAAAGCAAAAAGCTGAGTAGTACACAACACAATTGGTGAGTGCATGAATAGGAGTTGTATGCAGTGGTGCATGCTCTTAAAGTTTGGCAACACTATCTTTATGGTGCAGACTTTAAGTTATACATAGATCACCATACACCCAGGTACTTTTGCAGTCAACGAGATCACCATACATTCAAGTACTTTGGCTCATTTTGTACCCACGAAGGAGACGATAGAAGCTCGATAGGTAGCAGAGTCATTCATCTAGCATGTCTTTAGATTGCATGGATTACCGATATCCATAGTTTTAGATAGGGATGTTAGATTCATAGGACACTTCTAGAAGTTTGTATTTGACAAAACAAAAGTGTCATTGAAAATGAGTAGTGGTGATCATCCATAGACAGATGGTCAGATCGAGAGGATCAACCAGATTGTAGAGGACATGTTGAGGGCATAGGTGTCTGAGAGGCAAATAGATTGGGATAGTTATTTGACACTAGTAGATTTTTCTTGTAGCAATACACCTCATAAAGTGACATGAATGTCTACTTTTGAGATGAATTATGGCATGAATATCATTGCTCCCAGTACCATAGGAATGCCAAAGAAATGTCCTACTTCTTTGGAATTCTTTGCGGACGTCCAAGAAAATCTAGAAATAGCTAAAGCCAAGATGCAGCAAGCTATTGATAGGGCAAAACAATATGCTGCTAGGAAGAGATCTCATAGAGTCTTTGAGGAAGAATATATATTTTTTCTTCAAGTGCCCGCTATATCTACTTCAATATACATAGGATAGTGTAATAAGATTTCACCAAGGTTTTGTGGACCTTGCATTCACAATAATTTTGTCTACCAATGGATTATACAAGTGCTAGCTATTAGTCTCACTAATATATCCAAAAGAAAATACATTTATTTGCCTTGTGATCAAGTTTGTGATGTTGTTATGATGGCACAAAAGCATACTCCAAACAATCAAATATGCATGTATGACTAACCATTGGCTTCCACCCATTCCTAGCTACATAAGGTGTAGACTCTCAATGCATTTGTAGAACAATGATTCAATATTTAGTTTGCACACATAACCACTTCCATCCAAAACTTGTCTAGAAGATGCTTTCCTTTTAACCATACATTGTGCCAATTCAAAAAAATATATATATTCTTGTGCTCTACAACACCATTTTTTTGAGGTGTAAGTGGCATTGTACATTGGTGATCAATATCTCTTTCAAAAATAAAATCATTAAATTCATGTGACATATATTCACTGCCATGATTCGTGTGAGTCAAAAGCTTATTCCAAAAAAAAAAACCATAGACAAAAATATTTTAAAGCAAGAGAATACCTCATTCTTTGTTTTCCTAGGATACACACAAGTATGACATGTTGCATCATCAATGAAGGTAAAAAATTATAAATTCTTGTGAGAAGCTGGAGTCTTGACTGGACCACATACATCATTATAAACAAGTTGGAAATTTTTGGTAGCATACGTAGCATCATCTTTGGGTAAAGGAGCATGATGCATTGTTCCAAGTATACAACCTACAAATGCATGCTTTTCAATGGACTCAAGTGTGGGCAAACCAATAACATATCCTTCTTTTGCAAGTAAAGCAAACTATTGAAGTTCAAATGATAAAAATGAGCATGTTATAAGGCATAGAAGAAAGTAAGAAAGATTCTTTTAGGCAATTCTCTTACATGTATCCAAGCGATATAAGTCATTGGATAATGTCAATGACATCAAAATAACACCACCATTCATTGGAATATGAACCATACCTTTGTTATTAACAAAGTTGTTGAGGAAAGAAGCACAACAAAGCAAACCCCAAAAATTTTCAAATTATGGGCACACATTTTCTTCTTCAAATATTTATGGAATACTTCACGAGCCATGTAAATGCACTGGAGGAGTCCTCTAGATGCATAAATCCCAAAGATTGTAATATAATCCTTGTAACATGGTAAGAATTTAGTGTTAATATAATCCTTGTAACATGGTAAGAATTTAGTGTGAAAGGTCCACTTTTAGGGCACATGTATATAAATCATTTGATCTCTTTGTAAGGACTTGTGAGGAATCAAACTGAATTTTTGAATTTTCCTCTTCTCTGCTAAATATTGTCTTCTCCAAGAGTTTGTGTGTGTGTTTCATGCTTGAAATGTGTGTTTAGCAGTGTTGTCTATCCCATTCCCTCTTGCTTTCATGACTATAATGTGTGTGAAGCTTGGTGAGCTATGGAGCTGAAGTAATGTTTCACACCATTCACTATTTTTCTTATAACTTGAAGCATGTTTGTTAGATTTAACTGGTATTAGATGCGTCTCGTCTAGATCTTCAAAACGAGCCCCGCTATTGACCATATTCAGAGTTATGAGCTGAACTGGGTTACATGCATTGTAGCATTGTCACTTCACTTACCATCATGTGTGCACATGTCTTCATACACTTGCTACGTCTAATTTCATAGATTGATAATTAAACATGTATTAATCCACCACTATATGTACTTGTGGGGCAATTGAGGTATAGTCTTAGTTGACACAAGTCCCTAAGGTTTTACGACTTAGCTACACATGTTTTTGGCACTGTTGCTGGGAAACTAGTCCAATCAAGGTGCCTACATGATGGTGATAGCTAAGGAGTGAATAACTCCTATGAGAGAGGTAATTTCAGATAGTGGAAAGTCACAAAACACTTTTGCATTTGTTACTTCACACTCATGTGGTGTGTGTAATGAGTTAGTAGAGTTAGGAGTGAGGGAGTGAGAAAGAGTTAGGGTTAGGGAAGAGAGAGTTAGAATTAGGGTAGGTAAGTTACACCAAACGAACCCCAAAAAAATTTTTCTTTTTAGTTCGGACTTAGGCATTTCAAAGGCCTAAAATACACAATTAAGTTTAGTAAGAAGTCATTGTTGCAAACACTAGTACCGTGAGCGAGCAGCAACCAGTATCGTGGGCAACATATCATGGAAAGCACACACTATTGTTGGTGCTTGAGGGCACAATTTGGAAGACATACGTTTGAAGGTGAGGATTTGACTCCCATAATCTTTGAAAATAAAAAAAGCACTCACAGGCATGACACGACATAGTACGAGTATTGCAGGATAGCATAGAGGGTTTGGAGTGAGATTTGTCATCCATAGTAGGCCAACATAGAAAAGGAGTGTGTGAGGTACACTTTGCACATTTTTTTTGGAAATTTAGATCACTTTTGGCTGAAGTATCATGGCAGAATGAGTTTTGGTATCCCGATACCAAAAATCCCTAGTATTGCGATACTCACCAAGTATCACATATCGCCTCCTTGGGTATCGTGATACCACTAAGGTATCTTGTATCGTCAAGTTAATTATCATGTATCATGAGTGAAGTGGTATTGCGTATCATGAGTCAGTGATATCATATCATCTAAAAGAGGTATTGGGTATCGTGTATGAGAGGTATCGTGTATCCTCTATAGACAAGTATCATATCATTAAAATCTAGTATCATGTATCATCAAGTGAATTGGTATCGTATCGTCGTGAGAGGTATCGTTTATCGTACAAAAAAGGTATCATCCCAAGAGGTATCATGTATCGTGGGGAACCAAAGTAGTCTGGAAGAGAAAAGTGAGAGAAAAATAGAAAATTGGGAAAAGCCAATAGAGCCTAGAGAAGACATAACATCTAGGTGGTGAATGAACTTGAGGTCCGGACGAGTGTTAGGCAGTGAAAGAAGTGTCATACCTTCTGCAAGGAGTGCAATCCAACCAACCCATCACTCCATCTACTCTAACACATCTAGTGACTCAGAGGAGGAAACACATGGCTTTTGAGGACATGCATAATTCAGTACATAGGGAAGACTTTATGTTTACTGTGGAAGGAAAGTACGAAACTTGCCTACAGTTTGTATCCACTAACCTACAAGGAATATCCATTTATCTCAATGGTCTAAATAGGTTAGTAGCAAGAATGGTAAACACTATGGACTTATAGTTTTGAGATGAGCAGTCAAGTATGAAGGTGGTGTTTACATGGCCAAGAGAGGCCAGATCTATGTAGAAACATTGTGACAAGGATCTGGCCTCTCTTGGCAGAGGAGAGTTAGAGGGACAAGGAACTTCTAGAAGAGCCAACAATGGAGACACTGTGACTACCCCCAAGGGAAAATCAGTAGTGACCCAAATACTAAGAGGGGACCTAATACCTCAAGATGAATATTTGTTGGATGTGTACTTGGTATATGGATCAGACCTACTCCTACAAATCGATTCACCTACACAAAGAGAAAGCACAAACCACATAACTATATATGAGTTGAAGGATCCAAAAAATGCATTTAGAGTCACATACCTAGACCAAAATCTAAGGAGACATTGGCCAGTAGATGAAGTGGATAGGTCATGATTGAAGTATATGTGGTTGCCCTTATTCCCTCCTTGAGAGTAGGCAAATATCTCACAAAACCGATTTGGAACCCATCAAGGTATAGAAGGCATGACATCAGGACAAACTAGCCAACGTAGTGTTCCGACCTCACGTACAGTTTCCATCTTAATTCGACCCCTAGAGCCAAGAAGGAGAGTGAGACCAATCCAAGTGGCCAAATGTATGCGGAATCATTATGACAGAACAGGAGAGCCTTCTGACCACATTGTAGTGTTCAAACAAGTATTGTGAGCAGAACAAGTGGATGACTTTTTTGTGCAATACAAATCCTTTGGGCTAACCCTCACGGGAACAACCTTCACTCGATTGCAACCCTTGGACCCAAATTGCTTTGACAATATTGAACAATTCTTCCAAGAATTTATTGGGGAATTCACCAAGTGAGGGATGAAGCACAATTCTTCCTCCTTAATCCATAGTTTCAAACAAGCTCCCAATGAAACAGTGAAAAGTGCAGCCATAAGATTTAATCAGTATGGGGACCGGTCTCCTATGACAGAGAGACCTTGTCAGCAAAAAATGATATCCTTATTTCTAGATGGACTGACTAATGGAACATTGTGGACCTTAGTATACATAAAACGATTGCCCCTTTCAGAGTACCAATGTTACGAAGATGTATGTTGTGCGGTGGAGTTCATCCATCCCACGTCTACCGTATCCCTACAATAGACAACCAATTCAAGGACCTACCATGTACTATCACATTGAGCAAAAGTACACCAAGAACTACCCATTTAACAAGCATCTAAGTCCAGTGGTACAACCACAATATAGACAATATGGATATCCTCCTAGGGAACAAGGCAGAGAAGCTCCTAGTTATAACCCCTACCCAAGACCATAGGGAGCACCTAGACTGTATGAACATGGAGGATATGGTCAACCACAGCTAGTACTAGGAAACAACCACCCCATCCACATAATGTAGTACCAGTAAAGTACACCCAACTAGAGGAAAACTTAAAAAGAGCCATAGTACTAGCAACAACATTGACTTGCTCAAAACTTGGTAATCAGTGTTTTGATTAGAACCAAGGAGAGTATTACTCATATGATGTAAACCTAATAGAATATGACTAGACATGATCAACAATACTATGGATACAAGGGATATGAAAATTCCTATGGACTGGAGTATGCTAATCTCATGTACATAGCACCGAAGGTCCCAACTCCAATGAGACCACCTACCCCTAGAGGACCATGCTATAGGTATGGAGGAGATCACTTTATAAGGGAATGCACTTTGCCATACAACCCAATACCCCCACGGTATGGGAAGGCTATTGTAAGGACTACGACAAGGACCATCTGTTTGGGGATTGCCCTAAGAACCTCAACAAGGTTCTCACCACTACCGACATCAATGTGATGGTGTTAACCATTTAAGTGGTTGTTTTTTTTGTGCACTAACAAGATTCCTTTTGCATAGTGTGTGATGGATTCAGGTGTTTTTTGATGGGGCTTTACTGATCATTGGTATTGACATAGATAATAAAGCAAGCCCCAATTTCGCGGAGGGAGGAGTGCACTGCCTTGGCAATGTCGACATAATGAGATCAGCTTTAGAGTGCTATCATAAGCATTGGGGGACTTCTCTCATAGTTGGAGTTGCAGCAGTTGATAAGGAGATTTCCACCCATCCATTTCAGTTGGTAACTGGACTTAAGAGCCACACTCAAGTACCTCAGCTAGGGGGTGGGTGGCTATATTGAATTTGCGCGATGGTTTTTTGGAGTGGGCTGTCAGAGATTGGCAGGAAGGGTGGATGCCCCTTTATGCACGCATGGGGTAGGTCGTCCGGAGGGAGGACAACCTCAAATTTTTTTGGGAGATCTGGGTAAGTGGTGGGCATCGCGGGGGAGGTCGTGGCAGATTGGTTGAGCATAGAAGGGGGATGTGTGTAGATAACGAGGAAGGGTGGTTGTTTCATACGGGCTGGCTACTCTATCAAAACAGGGGTGCAAAACAAGAGGAGGAGGTCGCTCTGCACATTCTAGAAGGAGGACACAATTGGAAGTGTGGCTGATTGATTTCGCAGGAAGGGGAGGGGGCAGCGAAAAAGTTTGTTTATTTTTGCGAACTCTAAGAGGAGGGGGGATAGCTCGACAAGGATTTTTTCTGGGGAGTCAATAGTGGGATGAGCAGGGTAAAGGTTTCTGAGGAGGGAGAGCTTCGAGGGAGTGGCAGTGATTGGAAGAAAGACTTGCTTGATAGCTGGAAGTGTGTTTGGAAGGAAGAAGGGGAGCCGTTTCACCATTGATGCTGTGATTTTTGTAGCCAGGGTAGTCGAAGGAGAGGCAAGACAAGAAAAAGGAGGGTTGTCATTTGTGTAGGTGTCAAAGCAGGGAGCAATTCTGGTGGGGAGGGCTCTGTACTCTGCCATAGGGCCCTCTCTCGGGGTTCACCGAGTGAAGTAATTGAAGTAATTCATGGGCACTCCGAGGAGGCAACCACACGACTTGTAGGAGGTACTTGAAGGAAAATAGAGAATGCTCTGTGTGTGCAACAGATTAACATCGGAATACGGTATGGTGGATTCTCCCCTATTTTGAGAAGGGCGCAACGTGCTGAGCTGTTGGAGATTACGACGGACAACAGAGAGAGAGAGAGAGAGAGAGAGAGAGAGAGAGAGAGAGAGAGAGAGAGAGAGAGAGAGAGAGAGAGAGAGAGAGAGAGAGAGAGAGAGAGAGAGAGAGAGAGAGAGAGAGAGAGAGAGAGAGAGAGAGAGAGAGACCTGGGGAGTGCTGCACACAAGAGAAGGGACAATTGAATTGCTGAGATGAAGTAAAGGATGTTTTCTGGATGCAACCGTATTGTCATAGATGAGATCACTGGTTGGGGAAGAAATTAAGCAGGGGAGCGCACATCAAGGTCCATATAACCTAGTAATGCTTCAAAAGATTTGGCAAAGCTGCATTCATGAGCACTGCTAACAGAATGGTGGTCATCTCTAGAGAATAAAAAGAATGTGCCTATGGAAAAGCTGCCAAGAAAAGGCCAAAAACAACAACTCTTCTCAGGTTCGTATACGCTGTTATTCATCAACCTTTTTGGAGGTTCCATGATATTCAAGAGACAGCCGATGCCAAAAAAGAAAAAGACATTAAAAGGATGGAGTATATCAGTTAAAGTGATTTTTCAGCGATCAAACACAACAGATATTGCAGAGCGCACATTTCTTCCAGGAGAAAAAGAAAAGGTTTGATCAATGTCAATGTTACCGCTGTGATAAACTCTCATTCTTGTATGCATAGTTGCGCTTATGACTTGAGATTTGAAACGGCTTCAAGAGTAAGAGGATCCATTGATTGCACAAGCGTCATTGTATGCATCATAAAATTTATTAGTGAATGTTTACCATCTGGACAATATATGCTGCTTTTTCATGGAAGCTTCTGTCATCCAGCATTTAGATGAATGATTATCCGTAACAAATGAATATACCACTCAACTTGGACTGCAACTGATTTTCAAGGCTGTGTCAAACGAATCAGTCAGATGCGCTGATCAACATAGGAGCATACTAAATGTTTTTAGATGTTGCTTTCTAAGGACACACTTAATGTTTTCCTCTGCCACGACTAGCATGGAAAGGATGGAGGAAGAAACCTTGAAGTAGAACGTCAGACATATATTTATAAATGGTAATAGCGATGGTACAATTGTGTGTACCACCAACATTCTTTATACATGCTAAATGAAAGAGACTCTTGTCTGGCTTGCCTTTCGTGCTGCATCCGTTCAACCAACCTGAGAAGATGGTCCGACCATAAGTGATCGCAAATCAACAATGAGAGCCTTACTGTTTATCTTATCAAATGCTCTTCAGGGTTATGCATCCTTCTAAGTGTCCTATCTAGACTCTCCAACAAGTTATCTAGCTTTTTGCGTGCTTGTGCATGTGTGTGTGTAAGAGAGAGAGAGAGAGAGAGAGAGAGAGATGAGAGTGAGAAGTGAAAAATAAGAACGAAAGTGTATGTGTGTGTGAATATATGTGTGTGTGTATGAGTGAACGAAAAAGTGGGTGGGAAGAGGGAGCGAAAGGGAGAAAGGGAAGGGGTGAAAAAGAGAGAGAGGTCGCATAAGTCAACCACCAAAGTTGGATCCCCATTAGTGTATGCCTTCAGTTTGCTAGTCTTCTACCTCTTTTCCGAACATTTCGAGATATAGTTCTGGACTGAGAGTGATACAACTTCACCAAGTCCCCACCTTTTCCCTAGGTATAAGGAGTAAACATTTTGGGTGATCCTACTGGGGATCCCAAAGGAGGATATATTCGAGAGCAATTGTGGACTCAGAGTAAAAGAAAGTCGCATAGTACAAGTCAATTGAACAAAACCTAGGCGTGTGGAAGGCACTTTCCCTTGGGTTAAGAGACCTTATAGATGGAAGTAATCAAATAATCAGGAAGTAGTAAAGAATACACAATGCCACTAAAGGCAATTGCTTGAGCCCAAGCCAAGGGGAATGCAGTAAAAGAAATATTGTCCGAGCTTGGAATATATGAAAGATTGGAACCTAAAATTTAAGTGGTTAAGGATTCATAAGACCTAGAGGAAATTGGCAAAACCAGGAAGACTCAAAGATGGAAATCTAGAAGAGAAAAGAATATCTGGATGAAGAAGAAAGTTGAAGAGGAAGAGAAAACTATAACAAAAAGGAAGAAGCATCAAGAATGAGAGGCGCAAAGGATCTCTCATTAGATGACCAAAGAATCTATTCCAATAGAGGCAAGATCAATTTTAGCAGACCTCACACCAAAAGACTTGAACATGTGGTTGAAAGCTTATCAGTCTAGAATCAAGATGGGGCCTAGTAAATAGCACCATAAAAAACTCTATCCAAGAGGAGACTTGGAGGAGGAAACACTCGAAATGTGTAGAAAATGGATAGAAATAGCTCAAACCACACTTGAACATAGCATCTAAACCCTCCACAAATCAAGAATACAAGAATACAACTTCAAGGAATACATAATATAAACAACCTAAAATCAGAGGAAAAAAAGAAGAAAGAAATTTGTAGTAACAAGGAAGAACAAGTCTCGGTGATTCCAGAATTAGAGGCAAATTGGCCACACGACCTATGGGCTAGGATTAAAGAAGAACAATGGAAAAAGAATGGAGACTCCTTACCACCCTTTGAAGAACTAGACGTCTAGGAAAATCAACTTGTAACGAACTTGGAAGACGTATATGAGGAAGTGTCCATCCTAGATCAAAATTAGGAAGAAATAAATAGCATATCCATGCTACCCAACTATATGGGAGAGTAGGAGAGAAAATTGGAAGTGTTCCATGTTCTCACTATCAAGGGCAAAGAGGTAGGATCACGAAATGAGACTTCACATAACTTGTCAAAACTCAGGAAAAAGAAAATACAATGCTCATTAACTATAAGGGAATTGTTGCAAGCAAAACCCCAACTTTGGAAACAATTGGCTAAAGAGTTGAAGGTAAAATGGAAGAACCTATCGAAGAGATTAAAGAAGTAGAGGCACTACCAACCATCAAAATCCCAATAGATAAGGTTGGAGAATTTAGTGAGGGTGATGAGGGAAACACGTCTCTATCCATCACCTTTAACAGATACATGACTGAAGCAATCTTAGACACCGAAGTAGGTGTAGGCATAGACACCAAAGAGATTTGGGAGAATTGGGGAAAGCCAGCCCTACGACCTTCATGAATGAAACTCCAACTAGCTGATGTTCATGTTGAGAGACCACTAGGAATACTAGAAAAGGTTATGTTGACCACATGTGGAGTGGAATTTGAACATACTTTAGCCATATGCTAGTTCAAAAAAGCTAGAAATTATGAAATGGTTTTGGGAAGACCATCATGAGACAACTAAGAGTTGTGCAAGACTAGGGAAGAGATGTGTTATACCTACAACACCATGGTACAACTACCAAGATAAATTTATGTGGAAGAGGGAAAATTATTGGAAAAGGAATGGAGAGAGGATTACGAGAGTATTCAAATGGAGCTAGAATTTGATTCAAACGAACATTACTTAAAAGAAACTAAACTTAACAACAAGGTAGAGGTAACAAGAGTGTTCACCATAGAGAAGTACCCGAGAAGCAAGATGATGAGGAAGTTCAACAATTAAGGGAGCAACCATGAGATCTTTTTGAGGTTCTAGAACACTTCAAAGGATATGAAATCGAAGAACACAAAATAGCAATTCAAATGCCGAAAAAGAGAAGCCGAAGAAGGAGAAGCATATGATAATAAGGAACAAACCAAAAAGGTAATAGTAACTATAGAAGAGGAAGAGGAGGATGTACCTACATCGGAAAGGATGTATGACCAGAAGAGGAGCAAGAATTGATCGAATTAATCAGAGAGTATAGAGATGTATTCCCATGGACCTACAAAGACCTCAAGGGAGTGGATCCTTCCATTTTCTCCTATAGAATTCCAATGACCCCTAAGGTCAAACCCTCAAAACAAGGACCATACACATATAATGATGTCTATTCTGCCAAGATTAAGGAGGAGATTGACAAAATGTTAGCCGCAAGATTCATTCATGAGATCGAACACACAGAATGGGTGTCACCCTTGCTATTACCCAAAAAGAATGGCAAACTTAGGGTGTGAATTTGAAAAAGGCTAATGCAGCTACGATTCCTCATAGTTACCCATTACCCATAGTTGACCACCTCTTGGAGAGAGTAGCAGGAAAGGAGGTCTATAGCTTTGTTGATGGATTCTCAGGTTATAACCAAGTAGCCATCACTATGTAGGATCAACATAAAATGACATTTGCTATTGAATGGGGAGTGTATGCTTTTCGAGTGATGCCATTTGGGCTCACAAATGCTCCTCCAACTTTCCAAAGATTGATGTATCATGTATTCAAAGAATTTCTAAGAAAAAGCATGGAATTCTATGTAGATGAATTATGCACATATTCCTATAAAAGGACAGAGCATGTTCTTGAGCTAGGAAAGATATTCAAGAAGTGCAGACAATATAGACTATGCCTGAATCCGAAAAAATGTGTCTTTATGGTAAGGCAAGGAAAAATTTTGGGACATATTGTATCCAACAATGGTATCTCCACTGATGAAGACAAAATAAAGGTCATCTTGGACTTGCCTACACCAAGAAATGCAAAGTAAGTACAAGTTTTTACAGGACATTGTGGATATTACCGAAGGTTCAACCACATGTATGCCAAATTGCAAAACCGTTGTACTTGCTGCTGACACAATTCACATGCACGGAGGAATGTGAAAAGGCCTTCAATAAATTGAAGCGATGATTAAGTTCAACACCTATTTTGAAAGTACCCAATTGGAATAAGCTGTTCCATATCCATGTGGACATGTTGAAGTTTGCGATTGGATGTATACTAGCTCAACCTATGCATGAAGGAAAATTAGATCACCCTTGTTCAGTTCTAATGCCCAAGGAAAAAGTGATTATACAAGACTTTATTTTGTTCAAACCCCTCGGAATCGGTCCAATTGGATTACCTGGAGCCCATAATTATCCCTCGAGGAATTCTTCCTTTGTATATGTACTAGTTCATATGCTTCCCGGCAAACGCACCAAAATGTTCACACTCCTAGCCCAAGGGAGAGTGCCTTTACACAATGATGTTTTACCCAACTCTCCTGAAACTAGGTCAATTTTGGTTTCCCCTAAGTCCACAAGTTCACTCCCAAGTTTTGATGGAGGAGGCGAGAAAACGCATGCGCAATTGGATATCCACCTCCAGTGGTCACTTCCTGTAATCTCCCTTTCTTCACTCAACCCCCTCCTTTCACGTCGGGTTCACTCTTGTGGTCCGGTTCTTGCACGCTTAGGGGTGCACTCAGGGTGCCAAGAAAATGTGACCTTGACTCTAAAACACAGTAGTCATAGAAAAGATGGGTAACTAGGAATTTCGGCCTTGGTTAGATTCTAGTCACATGTGAGTCCTTGAATAATAGAAATATATTTGCCCTAAGCTTTGATTTGCAAGTATTTTCACCTTTTCTTCATGAACATTAGACTTCACTTTCATAGATGAACAAAGCTTTGCATATGAATTCCGTGCAAAGGGATTTCGATTTGATGTTAAATCCAACACAATAATTTTAGCTTTGAAAACACCTAGGCCATGAGTTTCATGCGCTGAATAAACGAAAAAGTTTATTTGGCAAAAAGAAAGCGAAGAAAGTCCTTCGATGCATGTATATACAGAAATACAAAAAATGATGAAGAAACCAAAAATTCATATGCTAAATTTGCATAAACCTGAATCAGTAAAGAGGCACAGTTTTGTAAAAAACAAAGTCGATTCGAACAGAGATTGGTGAAAATTGAATTAACTTGTGCATAAGAAATCGCCACGTAAATGTACCACGCTGCAAAATTCTTCCACTATCTGTGGTAGTAAGGCCGTATCTTGTACAAGAAAGCCAGAGTCCTGGTCAAAGAGACTGATCAGCATAACAAACTCTCTCCATCCCCAATGCTTGGCTACCTTTGAATATCGATTTTGAGACTCTTTTGTCACTGAACAATCCTCAAAGCGTTGATTTACAACACAAAGCCAATATACTCCTAGTCTATGCAGAGTCTGTAATGTTCGATGTTTTGAATGATGTTGCTTTAGTGCACCTACATGTGCTAATTGCAACCAATTCACATGTTCTGATTCATCTACACAACAAGCAAGAATCTTTTGATTATCCTGTTTATATATGCTTCCTGCCATGATTTGATATCTCTGAGATTTGGTAATCTCTCCTTCTTTGATCTTTATCCTAGGATTCTTGGGTCCATATGTGAGAATAGGGACTATAGGCTTAGCCCATTCTGGTGCTATCTCAAGATTAAACAAGTATGCATCTGGTAGATCATCCGCTACTCCTTGAGGAGCTTCTCCTGAGGTTAATCTCGAAAGGTGGTCAGCTCTAAGATGTGTCTTTCCTTTCCTGACTACTACTTCAAAATCATACTCCATGAGTAATAGAAACCAACGTATCAATCGTCCCGTGTTACATGGTTTGTTGACTAGGTACAATAGGGCTTGATGATCTGTAAAGAACTTGAATTTGTTTGCCAACAAGTAGTGCCTAAACTTCTTTACTGCGTAGATCATCCCTAATCCTTCTCGTTCCGTCGTGGTGTAATTTCTTTCTGCTGCGTTCAATTGTCTACTTGCGTAAGCTATGGGGAGATCTATGTTACCTTCATTCGTGGGTTGTGCTAACACGCATCCTATGGCGTAATTGGATGCATCCACATGTACATGGAATGGCTTACTCCAATCTGGTGTAGTCAATATAGGTGTTGAGCACAAACGTCGTTTGAGTTCATTGAATGAATTTTCACATTCATCTGTCCATTCAAAGTTTGTTAAAAGAGAGTACAAAGGCTTGGCTATGATTGCATACATGTGTATGAATCTCCTATAATAACCGCAATGGCCCATAAATGCCTGTACCTCTTTCACATTAGTTGGTCTAGGTAAATCTGCAATTACCTTCACCTTTTCTTCATCCGTAGAGATTCCATTTTTTGACACAATGTGTCCTAGAATTTTGCCTTGTCTGACCATGAAAACGCATTTTTCTGGGTTCAAACAAACCTGATATTCTCGACATTTGTCAAATATTTGCCTTAACTCTGGGATATGTGTCTGTCTTACATTTGAATGTGCACATAAGTCATCGACATAAACTTCCAAACTCTTGCGTAAGAATTCCTTAAAAACATGACACATGAGTCGCTGGAAAGTGGCGGGTGCATTTGTTAAGCCAAATGGCATTACACGAAATGCAAATATGCCCCATTCAGTGGCAAATGCCGTCTTGTGTTGGTCCTCTGGAGCAATGGCTACTTGATTATAGCATGAAAACCCATCAAGAAAGCTGTAAACTTCCTTGCCCGCAACTCTTTCCAATAGATGTTCTGTGATAGGAAGAGGATAACTCTCTCTAATTGTGGCGGCATTAACTTTTTAAGGTTAATACACACACGCAATTTTCCATTCTTCTTGGGCACAACCACAATGGGGGATACCCATTCGGTATGCTCAATTTCGTAAATGAATCCTGCTTCTATCAAGCGATCTATCTCCTCTTTAATATTCGCAGCGTAGTTATCATTATACGTGTACGGTTTCTGTTTTGTCGGTTTTGCATCTGGAGTCATAGGGATTCTATGAGAACATATATCTGGATCTACTCCTTTCAAATCTTTGTAACTCCAAGCAAAAACATCTCTATATTCGCGCAATAGGGCAACTAGCTCTTCTTCTTCTTCAGTTGTCAAATCATGCCCTATGTATGTACCTTTTTCTTCTTCTCCTTCGATAGCAACTATTATTTTCTTGGTCTTCTCTCGGTTATCATATACTTGTCCGTCATTCGCCTTTCTATTAGGCATTCGTACCATGATTCTTCTATCTTCGATTTCATATTTCTTGAAATTCTCGGGTACTTCAAATAAAGATTCTTCTTTTTCTGACATGGTTTCTTTCTTCTTTCTTTTCTTGCCTTCACTCTTGGTAGTCACTTCTGTGGCTAACCTCACCTCATTCGTAATTTCCTCGTGTCTCTGAGGGTGAGTCTCTACTTCGTAGAAATATTCTTCCTCTGATGCAAAGGGTGGGTCCATGATAATTGATTCTAAATCAAAATCGCTTGCATCCTCAAATGCATCAGTGTTAGGTTCACACTCTTTTAGAATTGCATCACCCATGATTGGCTCTATCGTGAAAACTGAGATATCATAGCCATCCTCGTCACAGTGGGGTGTCCATTGTTCTTCATTGATGGCTACGTCCATGGTTGCTAGGATTTCCGCCCAACCATGGGGTTCAAACTCTTCGTCTGGGAATACTACAGGTGCATAAGCTGGATCTTGAAGTGTTCGTGGATGTTGTTCTACACCTAAGGTCCTTGCTTCTAATCTTTCTTCCTCTTGTTTGGCTACTTTACACATCCATAAATGAGTATCCTCATGCAACCAAGAAGGATCTGATTCTAATGAGTGCACGGATTCCGTTTCTATTGGGTTCTTATGGATGGTATTCCATTGTATTGGGGGTACATCTCGATGTGAATAGTCTTTAAGATTGACTTTGGTAGTCACTCCTAAATGTTGCAAGTACAAAGAATTAGTTCCCCAATCTTGTACAATTTGCAACTGACGCATGAATGGTCGTCCCAATATCATCTCATAAGCATGATTTTTTGCAAAGTCACAAATGGCAAAGGTATGCTCAAATTCCACACCACAAGTGGTGAGAGATATGCCTTCTAGTAAGCCTAATGGTTTTTCTATGTGTCCATCAGCCATTTGTAGCTTCATCCTGGTGGGTCTCAATGCTGGCTTACCCCAACGTTTCCATAAAGCGGTGGTAGCTATGGCTACTCCGGCTCCTGAATCCAAGATGGCTTTCGTGGTGTAGCCCTGATGGGTTATCGGAAGATAAGTGTTACCTTCCTCTCCTTCGCTTACATCTCTGATCTTTTCTACGGGTATTTCTGGTACCTTGTTTTGTGATGCTATTTGTGAGGGAGTAGTAGCAAGCTCAGGGAATTGATTTGCTACATGTTTCCACAATTCTGATAATACCTTTAATAACTCCTCCAGAGTAAGGTTACATTGTACTTTGGTATTCTTGATCACTTCCGTGTTTCTAGGGATTACTGATTCTTCATTCCTCACTATTATCGTGGGTGCTCTCATACTAATAGACTTTGCTTCCCAAGGTCCTGTGAACTGAGGTAATTGTTGTAAAGAATTAGATTCAAATCTTGT
This sequence comes from Ceratopteris richardii, assembly GCA_020310875.1. Taxonomy (NCBI): domain Eukaryota; kingdom Viridiplantae; phylum Streptophyta; class Polypodiopsida; order Polypodiales; family Pteridaceae; genus Ceratopteris; species Ceratopteris richardii. Next base: position 11,883,683 of record CM035442.1, on the reverse strand, counting down.
GTGTTCACTCAGTTGTTCTTCCTCTACATCATCGTAAATAGAGGGAATGTCTTGGGGAAATTGTTCCTGCAAGTCATCTATTTCTTGAATAGGAGGATGGGTTCCTGGTTCCTTTCTCCATTTCTCTTCTTGTATTTCTCTCAAAAATTCATGTGAATATTTATGTATGGAAGACAAATTGTCTTGACTTTCTGAGTTGGGTACTTGAGACAGGGATGGTGCATTCCTTTCCTGTGTCTCTGGGACAATAGGGTTCCTATGCTGATCCTTTTTCTCTTTGCTCTCTATCAAATATTCTAGCTTCTCCATTAGTCCTTGAAAGTGTAATTCCGGTTTTGCCATGTTATTCCAATTAAGATATCTAGAGGCTTCGAACAAAGCTTGTGCTAGTTCTACCATTTTCATGCAAAGTTTAGTTCTCTCAATTTCTAGATCAGCTCGAGGGTAGTTTTTGCTCATTTCAGCTACCTGAGGTCCCTCTTTTAATCTAGCCTGATATGCACGAAACATCATGTCTAGATTTTCTGGTATGGGTTCCGCTAAAACTGATCCTGATTTCTGAGCTGGATTCTCTTGATTCAAGTCCTGTGAAGTCAATTCTTGGATTTTGGCTCTAGATTCCTTTAAACTTCCTTCCAACTCACTTATCTTTTTACTCCATTTTCTCTTTATCCTTTCTCTAGAATCTTTCCAAGATTTCATCTTTTTACTACTAGATTCTGCAACTTCACTAGTTCCGGCTACTTTCTCTTGATTAAGCTTTTGGTTCTGTAAGAGCGCCTGGGCTCTTGTGATAGCTTGGATAGGCATGTATGTAGGGTTGGATCCCTCTGTGTTATTTACAATACCTATCACGTTGATCGCTATCACATTTGTAGCATTAACAGGGTTCTTACGACAATCTTTGATTATGTGCTCTTTGCCACAATCGGCACAAAAGCCTTGGATGTTATAGTACTGTGATTGTCCTGCTATCGGGGGATGTGGACAATCCTTTATGAAATGATCTCCTTGGCACCTAAAGCATGGTCCTCTAGGGCCCTGTGGTCTTTGTTGTCTCAATTGGGGCCGTGGATTTGGGTTTGTGTACATCACATTAGCATAGTCAGGCTCCCAACTAGGTTCCACTGGTGGACTATCATAATGATATGTCTCCACATGTTCTGGTGACTCTGTGTAATATGCGGGTGGACTATCTACATGCGTAGAGTCAAAACTGTTTGAGTGTGGATCACTCTCTGTGATCAAAGGTGAAGAAGGCACTAAGGCCCTACTTAGGTTCTCTTCTGCAGCAGCGTATTTGACTGAGATGACATTCGCTGGTGGGAGTGGCTGCTGAGCTAAGACAGGTTGAGGTCTCTGTTGAGCCTGGTATGGGTAGTTCTGAGGAGGCCTATAGTAATAAGGCTGAGCATTGTATTGGCCTTGATACCTACCTGGCTGTGCGTATGCTTGCGGGTAGTTCTGTCTCACGGTTTGTTTGTTGTACGGGCAGTCCTGAGCCGTATGATTCGTGTATCTTCTCTCAATTGTACAGTATTGGCCACTAGGGTTGGCTTGAGGTTGTGTTGTATTGGGACACACATTTGCCATATGGTCACCACCACAGGTGTAACAACGCTTGTTTGTTAGCACCCTAGGTTTACTAGAAACTCCTAGTTTCTGGGCCACTTTTTCTGCTAGGTCTTCTATTGAGCTAGACAATTTTGTGGCTAGAGATGAATAGTCTGAGTCCTTATAGACCTTTGAGAGTTCCAACTCGTCTCCTAAGTTGTCCTCAATGTCTATACAAATTCTTACACATTGCTCTAGCGTTCTGGGTTCTTTTAGGTACACATAGGAGCGTAGTTTAGAGCTCAACAAGCCATCTAGAAACAATGACACTTGCTTAGCTTGTGAGGGTAGCTCTTGCATTGGACATCGTTCAACATATTGTCTAAACCTACGTCCTGCCAGTCTAACTGTTTCTTGAGGGGTCTGTTTAAAGCTATGAATCAACGAAGACGTGTCATGTCTAATCCCACTTTTAGAGAATTCGGTGATGAATGACTCTAAAAAGTGATGGATGTCTCTAAATTGCCTTTGTTGCAGAGGTTGGAACCAAGTTAAAGCTGTATTCTTTAACGTTAGTCCAAATGCGTTGTATTGCGTGAACATGTCTTCAACTTGTTCTGCTCTTAGTACTTGCTTGAATTCTGCGACATGGTCATAGGGATCTCCTGTCCCATCAAAATAATTCTTCATTGATTTTACTAACTGTGTGGGTCTCAATATTCTTGCGTGTTCGCGTGGCCTAGGTAGAGGAAAATCATCTCTACCACCTGGTATTCCATGATCTCTTTGTCTATCTGCTCTATTAGTGTCTGTGGTTGTTCTATCTCTCCCTACGGGATGAGTGAAGCTTACTTGCGGTCTCTCTTTATTTCCCTCTCTTTGATTTCCATGGGCTGAGGATGTTCCTGCCCCTTGTTGACTTGTATTCATGTTCGTTCCAGATGGAGGGAATACCAATTCACCTCTCCATGTGTATTTGTTTTTAGCGCGGTCAGGCACCACAAAGACTCTTTCTGAAGTCTCATCCAGGTATACAACCTTTCCAGGTGTATCCGGGTCCTTGAACTCGTATATAGTGATGATACCTACCTCACTAAGTATTTCGGTCTTGTATCTCCAAAAGGCTTCATCAGTTTCTTTATTTACAAACAACTCTATGCTTCTGTTGTCCTGAGGGATCCATTCTGGGATTAGTACTCGTGTCAGTACAGATTTCCCTCTAGGTGTTCTAGGCTCTTCTAATGGTTCCTTTCCTTGAGATTTTGCTTCCGTCTCTGGTTGAATCATGCCAAACTCGTTGGTATTGTTTGGCTGCGTACTTAAGATGTACATCGTTCCTTCCTTGTCTATGTACGCGTCTCTCTCGAATTTCACCACTGGACGTTCCAATCCAATGGGTTGATCGGGGTTGTGCATTTGCACCACTTGCCTTCGCAAACCATCCTCATAGATGCGAGCATCTAATCGGTTGGTTCAGAGAAACTCTAGTTGTCTCCTATAGGGTCCTTCTGGTTTTTCTAAATAGGCTACATTCGACCCTCCTTCTGGTCTTTCTGTGCTAAATGCCATTTCTGGATCACTAGTATCTGAGCTCTCGTAGGGATAATTACTATTCAATTGCTGAGCCCACGATCGTGCAGTAGTTCTTACACTTGCCTCTGATGATCTAAGGCTTCGTCGGTCTGACTTACCTATATGTTTGCCCGATCTAAGGTTCATTAATTTTCTTCCTTGCACACTCAGTACACGCTCAGATCGTCACCGATTCTTTGTTATTAATGTCTTGATTCTTTTTAGATTTCTTTAGATTCTTGTCTTAATGTATGCGTCAGGAATTCGACTTTCCGTTATAATTTTGAGTTCTCGTTCCGTCAGACTTATGTTCTTTCCTTTAGGTTTTCGTGTCACACACCTTTACTTTAGTCTTGAACTTGATAAATTTAACTCTCTTGAACTTGAGGCGTTCCTATCGTCGTTAATCCACAACACTACCGTTTAGCCTAAGCTAATAATTGACTGAGGGGGTTGAGTAATCTTCCGACCTCGAGTCAGCTTTTCTGGTTGCTCTGATGCCCAAGAAGCCGCGCTTCCCAAGCTTTATGCCCTTCACTGCCTTGCCTTGGTTGCCCTTGATTGCCCTTGCTAGACCTAGAAAAATCCAATATTAGACCAATTCACAGTTGGATGATCAAACACTTGAGTATATACACCTTTTGCAGTCCCTTCCCTTTTGCCCAACTTTTCAATGCTTGCCCCCTGACTTTCAAGTCCCAAAAAACGGACTTCGGATGAAAAAGTTATGACCGTTCAGGCCCTGGGGGGTAAAAAACTGACAAACAGGTTTTTCTCCAAATATGAGCTAAGGGGTCTCCTATGAGTCTAATCACCCAAAAATTTCCCAAAAATAGCCCCAAAATTGGCCAAAAAATGAAACCCTAAAATTTGCGATGGGGGTGCACAATCGCGATGGTCTGAGATGATCGCGATGGTCTGGGACCGTCGCGATGGCATGAGGGTGCACCGTCGCGATGGCATGAAATTGCACAATCGCGATGGTCTGGATTTGCACAATCGCGATGGTCTGGATTTGCACAATCGCGATGGTCTGGATTTGCACAATCGCGATGGTCTGGATTTGCACAATCGCGATGGTCTGGATTTGCACAATCGCGATGGTCTAAAGTGAACCGTCGCGATGGCGTCAATCAACGGTCAACGTGGACAATCGCGATGGTCCAAAGTGAACCGTCGCGATGGTCTGGGCGCGATGGCGTGAGCCAATCGCGATGGTCTGGGCGCGATGGCGTGAGCCAATCGCGATGGTCTGAATTTTTGAAGTGTCGCGATGGTGTGAGGGTGTCGTCGCGATGGTCTGCGATGGCGTGACACAATCGCGATGGTCTGAGACCGTCGCGATGGTCCGGCCAAGCCGTCGCGATGGTCCGGCCAAGCCGTCGCGATGGCGTGAGCCAATCGCGATGGTGTTACACAATCGCGATGGTCAGAGACCGTCGCGATGGTCCACCAAACTATGAATTTTTGCAATGCAACTGTGGATTCGTAGAGGTCGCTTACCAAAAATGCCGAAGGTTGCAGACCATCGCGATGGTGTGACACACTCGGAAATTTCTGACAGAAGATGATTTTCTTACCTTTTTGCAGCCTTCCTGATGCACTGGAGCTCTGTACCTGCAAGAAAACTCAAGAAAACAAGAGTACACACAAGCACAAAAGTTCTCTCTCACTCTCTCACATGCACAAATGAGGGGAAATGAGGAGAATGGGTGGATATGGTGAATTTTCTGATTTTTTTGGAGATGAAGATGATGATGCGGTGATGAAGATGGAGTGTGGGGGAGGTGAAAAACACTAAAAACTAAGTAAAAACAACAACAAAAACTGAAATTTTTACCTTCCAACGCTACTTCTTGCTATACTCTTACCATCACACATTCGTCCTAGACTCGATCCCCGGCAACGGCGCCAAATTTGGTGTTGCTCTAGCACAATGGTGAGAACCACGTTAAGAAGCTCCACCTCCTTAATGTCAATCCGCGGAAGAGATAGGAGTGATATGAAGATCGTGAATGTGAGATGAAGTGAGAGTGAAGGTGAGAAGCATAGAAATGCACACACACATGCACACACACTACGAAGAGACAAGCAAGACACAATGGAAGGTGAGAAATCAACTCTATTACTCAAGAACACTCTTACAAGCTCAAAATAGCTCTAAGCTCTTCTCTACTCCAACAAGCTAACCCCAAAAATGAGCTCTCTAGCTCTTTTTATAGTTTCTAGACTAGTTTTGACCGGTTTCACATCTAGTGACCGGTATAGTTAAAAATTAGGTCCTAGATGCTATTTGGAAGGGTAAACGGTATCTAAAAATAACGAAAATTGGTACGCGCATTCTACTTAAGCTCCTCAAGCTCGAGGACTCCTCGGCTTGCACAAAATGGAGCTATGGATTACAAAATGGGGTTTTCTATGTTACATATGTTACAATAGTGATAAAAATCACTGTTGGAGGTTTTTGGAAAGTATTTGAAAACATAATTATTTGAAAAACGATTCGACTGGCTCCCTGCTCTGTCGTTACATGCTTCCGTGTCGTCTGTGCCTCTGGCTGCTTCCAACACCATGCCACCTGACTTGACCCACGAATCGCATGACTTCTTTTGGTGTAGTAGGTACAGGTGCTTCTAACACGGCTGCAATTTTTTCTGGATCAACTTGTATGCCTTGTGCAGATACAATGTGGCCAAGGAGTTTACCACAAGAAACCGCAAAGACAAATTTGGTGGGGTTCAAACAGAGTCGGTATTCTCGGCATTTTTCAAAGCAACACCGTAAATGATACAGGTGTGCAACCATCTTACCGAATAAAGAGAAATCATCTAGATATACTTGCATAAAAGAAGTAAGATAGGGTGAGAAGATTTCCTGCATACATCGCTGAAAGGTACTAGGAGCATTTCTTAATCCAAACCACATGACTGTGCAAGCAAAAACACCCCAATTTGTAATAAACGCTATTTTCGGTATAACTTGCTCAGCCATTCGGATCTGGTTATAACCACTATAATCGTCGAGAAATGAGTACATCTCATGTCCAACCACTTTATCAAGCATAGTGTCAAGAAATGGAAGAGGAAATGGATCAGGTACGGTGGCTGCATTCAATTTCCGGTAATCGACACATATTCGGAGCTACTTGTTTTTCTTTGGTACAATCACGATCGGGGAGATCCATTCAGCATGCTCAATAGGTACAATGAATCCTACCTTTAGTAGGCAATCAAGTTCTGCTTTGACCTGTGCTACATAGTTAGGATTCATACGATAGCTGGGTTGTTTAATCGGCTTTGCTTCAGGCTTGAGTATGACCCTATGTTGATAGATACGAGGGTCCAGACCTTTCATATCACGATAATCCCATGCAAAGACATCATAGAATTCACGAATAAGTTGGATCAAATCTGCTTGAATTACTTCAGACAATCCTTCCTTTACTTTGACAGGTCGTGGATTTACTTCATCTTCTAAATTATAGGTGATCAACTGATCTTTGACTGACTGTAAAAGATGTTGTAGAACGGTTTCATTCATAGCTACAGTATCTTCTGTCTCCACTTCTTCGGTCATAGGCACCACTGTATAGGCTGTCGGACTCCAGTTATCTACAATAGATTGCAGATCTACAGTACCTAAGGAAATCAGATCTTCATTGTTCTTCAAAAATGCTTCTTCTTCATCGTCGGATAAGCCATCCAACATATGGATAGGCCTAGGAGGCATGGAAACCCCTTGCATGCGTGAGGTGGACCTTCCTATCCTCATTAAGGATGTGACCATGACAGCGAAGCTACTAGTGTGCCATGATGACGACCTGATAGAACCCCTAATCCTTGGCCAAGATTGGCTATACGATCACTCAGTGGACCTAAATATTAGACAAGGCTCCTTACAGATTGGAACCTCAGAACGGAAGCGAGTGATACCGCTTGACTTCCCTAACGGCATTCCGATTGAGGTTTGTAACCCTAGACCCTATGAAACGCATGCGAAGGAAGATCGGAAGATCTTGGGTCAGACCAGTCACGTTACGTCTACTCCAACCCACTCGGGCTTGGGTAGGGACAATTGTCAATCAGAAGAACGACAGGAGATCTTCGCTGGGGCTTCCTGCAAACTAGAAGGGGCAGCTACCCAACCGCTAGGGCAGTTGAACACAATCAGCGGTCAGGTGGGTTGCATCAGCGGCCAAATGAGCACAACACCCTGCGGTGCTCATCCTTCCAAACTTGCTGCGGACTGGCCTAGATTAAAGATAAAGAACGAATCACTTCCTAATGGGCAGGTCACGCAAGTGTTGGATCTCCCTTCTTTTCCAAAGCAGAGCGTCCATTGGACCTCTCAAACCCAACCACGAACGAGTCAACCACAACAGAGGAACCCAGACCGACGACACCACCAGATAAGGCAAGGAAAGCAGCAGTATCAACATCATAGAACAAGTGGCACGAAACAAATATGGGTGCCAAAAGGACAGCAACCACAGGCTATCGGCAACACTGAGGACGAGAACAGGATAAAGTTTCAAAAGAAGCAGAGTCAGTATCCAAAGTCCCCTCGATCTTCTTCTACAAGTACAAATACTCGACAGATTTGGATCGCCAAGAAATACCTTATCCATAGACCCACACCCATGCAGATTTGGGTACCCAAACAATGTATTATAGCCCAACCCTCAAGCCATGTAATATATACCCCTCAGAAACCTTTTCATCCTTCAATACCACCAAACCCGATACCACTTTTTGTACCTCAGCAGAAACATACCACCCACTGAAAGACTCTTAGGAAATGGATACCGAAACGTATCCAGACGTCTTCTTGTACCCCCTTATCTAACAATTCTCCCACCCCGTTTAAACTCCACCCTTGTACTAATTCACCCTCAACCAAACCTTGTATAAATTCATACACCCAAACCCCACATCATGCATAATAACGGCTCATCAAGAAATGTATGCATAATCTGACCATGTAGGTGTCTAGAGACCTGCATTAGTTTTGCAAATAATCATTGCATTAATCACTTCACGACACTTGGCTACACGGGTTACACATCGGTTATGGAAAGGGTTTGCGGTCTCACCTTAATGGGATCATAATTAATTTCCATACTAATGTGTTAATCTTTTGTAGCAGATCTTTTCCATTAGCTCATCAGTCATCATGCAAACCGAAGCAGGACCATCGGAAGCAGGCCCCAGCGTGGCTGCGGTGCCCCTCAATGTTTTACGTGCAGAATCCCACCCGACCGCTCCACCGCCAGAGTTCCAAGGATTTCCGGGACCCATGCCAATCGATAACCCACCTATGGGATACACAGAGAAGATACACCGTAACTCTCACTGGTTCCAAGGCCTAGCAGGACCATTAGCTGATGCTGACTTCATTTTTGAAGCAAATATGACATTTGATGACCGCACATGGGGCAAGTATCAATTCTTCTCAAGAGAATTCGAAGGCCTACAGAACACCCAGGACTTAACTCATGTTTGGGCTAGAGCCGGCTTCACGGAGTATTTCAGTGATCCTCTGCCCAAACCTGACTTTTATAGGTGTTATTACTTAATCACCACTTTACTGGCCTCAGAGAATAAGGACATCCCAGGAACCTTTATTTTGCCTTCTTTAGTGGATGATCCACCTTACAAAAGATTTTATCTTTCGAAGGATTTAATCAGAGCGGCCATCAAGATTCATGGAACACACACTCCAACGGAGAAAGAACGGCTAGTCCCAGAGCAGATGAAGCGTGGTGACGTAACTAAGTGGGAGGATATTTCTGCTATAACACCTGAGCTCTCTAAGCCATTACGGATATGCATGCAGCATTTTGCTTTCCCAACTCAGGATCGTTTTACCATGCCCCACAAGAGAATCTGTTTTGGATTGTACTTAGCATGTACTGGACCGCAAACGGTTGATCTAGCTAGCTGGATCATTGATCAGCTCTATTTGGCACAACATCGGTGGGAGCGAAAGAAGGTAATCAATGGGTGCTGCGCCCTCACCAGGATCATATATATGTGCTTGGCATATGATTTACCCGTAGAGCGTGCCATGACCAGTGAGGAACTGAAAGCATTCAAAGGCACCACTAGGAAGGCTAGAAAGTCTAGCAAAGGCAGAGCCGGAAAGCGGATGAGAGGTACTATCCCGTGCCTACAAGTCCCAGCATCACCCTCTCCACAACCATCTCCAGAGCAGTCACCAACAGCAGCCACTCCCACAGTACAACCTCTTCGCATAAGGTTATCTAGACCAGTGGTAACGGAAGGCACCACCAGTACTGTCGCACCCCAAGCAGCCACAACCACAGAACCTATCACCACAGCAGCTGAACTTCCCACCACTATCGGTGCGGAAGCTTTCTCTTTTCCAATACCGCATTTAGAACCAGGACAAGCAGAGCCACTGGACCAAACGTTTGATTTTGAGATGCCCGATGCATTCTCCAATGAGTTCCAGTTTTCAGAAGGACAAATGTTTTCTCAAGAATTTGAAAGGCCTAGCTACCCTACCACACCCAGGGATCAGCCACAAGCACAGGTCGTGTCCAGCTCTGATGACGAAAGGACAACAACCGATGACGACGAAGGAGACGACGAAGCTAGCCAGGGAACACATGAATCCCAAGAGCAGGAACAGACAGATGGCCAAGGCCAACAAACCGACACACATGGCGATACAAGTACCCATGAAGATGAAACTTACGAGGCAGCAACTTACACTCTAGCTATCAAGAAGCTGTATAGAACTATGGAAAAAGTTTGGGCACGTAAGAAGCTGACAGAGGAAGAGAGCCAAAAAATAATAGAACAAGAACTTGTCACAGGCGGATTCGAAGTCGCATATATCAAAGGATTCAAAGAATTAGTCCAATCAGTAGGCTCCAACGAGGCACTCAGGTACTTGCAATGAAAGCCACTGCCACAGTTTGACCCCCGCAGAGTACGACTACTTTCAAAGCCCGGCGAATACATTCGTGTACCAACCGGAGCACAATCTTCAGAACAAGCCAGGGAGGCACGCCTCGTCCCCGAACGTTCATTGGCCGTAGAAACCATCATTGTAGATTCCCCACCCCGCGCTACAACTGTACCTACCTCAGTAGTCACTGAAGTACCGACCACCCCAACCGCTCCTCTCTCACCACCCGTCCATCCAGCCTTCCCTCTTCACCCTCCTTCCCCCAGACCCACATCTTCATTCGCCGGTGGTGTTGTAGAAACCGTCTTTACGACCACTCACCCCACAATTCCCGCGCCCATTAGCCCTAATCTACCCCTTCCCACACCCACCTTTCTATCCAACCCATTCCTTCATCAATCTTTTCCACCTTTCCCCACAACTCCAAGACCCCTTTTCTTGTTACGAGAACCGGCACACCACGACATACCAGCACCTGTGGACCCCTCTCCTGACCTCCTAGAGGAACTCAACTCATTACGGGCCTAGGTATCGACCCTTGAATCAAGGATTGCAGTATACGAAGCGCCACTAAGGCCAGATTCCCCAGCTGAGCTTCCAGCTGAGGAAGAAACGGTCACCATCCCGGTGGAGGAAACGTTTGAAGAAGCGTACGAGCCACAACCCATCCCAGGCGGACGCGTCACAGCCGAAGGTCAGATGACGTACGAACTTCTGACCCTCGCGTGGATGAAGACTATTGAGGAGATTGGAACAACGCACTCAGCGAGAGTAGAGGCACAATTACACGCCATGGCGATGATAGAAGAACAAATATTACAGTCTCCATTCTTTGCTCATTTGGCCCCGCGACGATACATATCTGGGCACGAGCTACGGTATAAACCGTATTTCATGTTAATGGCCGAATACCAGTTAGCCATTGAGAAAGAGACAGGTAAGAAACCATCGCATGCAACTCAATTCGAGGCGGCGGATCTACCACCAGATGCACAGAAAGGAAGGATCTATCAACCAGAGTGGCGAAAAAATTTACTACAGCAGTATCTAGAGATGATGAGTACATGGGTAAAGGCACCTTTGCATTTGAAGTACAATCCATGTTGGGGACCAGTGCCACGACGCCGCTCCTAGACTGCCTTTGCTATTAAGGTACAAAACAATAAGCAGTGCCAAGATTGGTTGAATTACCCCTATTTTAAGCCACCCATTGAGTTACCAACTGTTGGCTACATGATGGCTACAATTCGCCACTGGCTCCCTAGATTAAAGCATATGGATGATATAGTGACGCATATGACTGTCAAAATCTTTGACATGATGCAAATGATTTTTAAAGTCTTCCGACGCGTCAAGGCACCACATGTCAACACCCCGGACTTTGAGCATGGCAATTTTGATCTGGTATATGATATGAGTACAACGCCATTGCTACGGGTGTGTTATGTCTGGCACTGCAGAATAAAGTACCTACCGGCGTGCTACAAGCAGACGTTCGAAGAGATGTTCACAACCGACTTCTGGGAATACCATTCAGAGGTATTCATAAGCAGGCCTACACATTTACTACAATTATTTGCCTGTGAACGAATGGTCTATTCCACACACTATCAGCTCCCGCCACCAGAAGAACCGCAACCAATCGACTGGGAGAAACTCGAGGCCGACCTGGCCCGAGGCATTCGTATCTCCGAGCACACCCTCGCTCAAGACCTCCTACAGAACTATATCCGGCAGACCTCACAGCAAGGTTCTGTCAGGGACGACAGAAGCGAGAGGGAGGGGGGTGTTGGAAGCAGCCAGAGGCACAGAGGACACGGAAGCATGTAACGACAGAGCAGGGAGCCAGTCGAATCGTTTTTCAAATAATTATGTTTTCAAATACTTTCCAAAAACCTCCAACAGTGATTTTTATCACTATTGTAACATATGTAACATAGAAAACCCCATTTTGTAATCCATAGCTCCATTTTGTGCAAGCCGAGGAGTCCTCGAGCTTGAGGAGCTTAAGTAGAATGCGCGTACCAATTTTCGTTGTTTTTAGATACCGTTTACCCTTCCAAATAGCATCTAGGACCTAATTTTTAACTATACCGGTCACTAGATGTGAAACCGGTCAAAACTAGTCTAGAAACTATAAAAAGAGCTAGAGAGCTCATTTTTGGGGTTAGCTTGTTGGAGTAGAGAAGAGCTTAGAGCTATTTTGAGCTTGTAAGAGTGTTCTTGAGTAATAGAGTTGATTTCTCACCTTCCATTGTGTCTTGCTTGTCTCTTCGTAGTGTGTGTGCATGTGTGTGTGCATTTCTATGCTTCTCACCTTCACTCTCACTTCATCTCACATTCACGATCTTCATATCACTCCTATCTCTTCCGCGGATTGACATTAAGGAGGTGGAGCTTCTTAACGTGGTTCTCACCATTGTGCTAGAGCAACACATGGTCAAAATTTACGGTGGCTTGCTCATTTGGCAATACCCCTGAATCGGCTAATCACTAGTACTCCTCGATAGTTTGATTGGACACCGGAATGTCAAAATGCATTTGATCGTCTAAAAGTTTTATTAACGCAAGTTCCAATTCTACAACCTCCTGATTGGGAACGCCCCTTTCATGTTTTTGTAGACGCATCAAATATAGCCATTGGAAGTGTTTTAATGCAACAAACTGATAAGTGGTTTAGACCTGTCTATTATGCAAGTCGAAGGCTTGCTCCTGCTGAAAAGAATTATTCAGTAACTAAAAGAGAATGTCTTAGTTTAGTGTATTCTGTAAAGAAATTCTGACATTATTTGCTAGGCCGAAAATTCATCTTTCATGTAGATCATGCTGCGCTCGTATATCTGGTTCGGGAGCAGCATTTAGGTGGTCGTTTAGCACGATGGGTTCTACTGTTACAAGAATTTGATTACGAAGTGATTCATCGACCTGGAACTGCACATGCCTTAGCAAATTTTCTCTCCAGGTTGGATTCCGGTGAAGCTCCGGTCGGTGTTGATGACACCACACCAGCTATTTATGTTCCTGAAATGACTAGTGATGAAGTTGCACAACCTCCTGAGACACCTACTTACTATGATCAGTTATTAACCTTTCTTACTGATGGATGTCTTCCTCCTCAAACTTCCCTTGCAATGCACAAAAGAATTGCGGTTTACAGTCGCAGATTCTGGTTGATTGCTGGAGAGTTGTATTATATGGATCACACTGGGATTTTACTTCGTTGTATTCCTCCACATGAAGTAAACTCAGTAATCACTTTGGCACATTCCATACCCTCCGGTGGACATTTTGCAGCAAATTTAACGCAATGAAAAATTCTGCAAAGTGGACTCTGGTGGCCTACTCTGTACAGAGATGTATCTCAATTTGTCCAGCAATGTGACAATTGTCAGCGATCTGGACAACCTTTACAATGCCATTTCTTTCCTCTGCAGCCTGTCTTACCTTTAGAACCTTTTCAGAAATGGGGTCTTGATTTTATTGGACCAATCACACCTCCAACAATCCTTAGCAACAACAAATATATTCTGACATGCACAGACTATGCTACAAGATGGGCAGAAGCTTGGGCTTTACGATCCGCCACAGCTGTTTCGGTGGCAAAATGTCTAATGAAAGATGTATTCCCACGTTATGGATTACATTTGGAACTTGTCACAGATCAAGGGACCCACTTTATGAACAATTTAATGCGAGTACTCACACACACTTTTCAGATTCTGCATAAATTCAGTTCACCGTATTATCCTCGTGCTAATGGCCTAGCTGAAAGTACAAACAAAACGTTGTTGACTATGCTTCGAAAATTGATTGTGGAATCACCAAAAAGATGGGATCAATTACTACCTGCAGTATTATGGGCATACCGGACTACATACAAGGTCGCAACTGGACTAACTCCTTTCAAACTTGCATATGGAATGGAGGCAATTGCACCAATGGAACTTGTAGTACCAAGCTTACGTGTGGCCATCTCTCAGAAATTATTACCTGAAGAATCTTTACCATTTCAGTTGGACACACTCAGAGAATTAGATGAGCATCACTGGGAAAGTTTTCTGACTCTTCAAGAAGTGCAGTTGCGGCAAGCTTGTACACATGATCGGTATCTAAAAACTCCAATTTTTACGATAGGACAACGTGTGCTGTTTTACAATGCAAAATCAAATCGTTCTGCTGGAAAATCCAAGTTACGATGGTTTGGTCCTTATCGGATTACTGAACAAGTGGGCCCAGCTACTTTTCGGTTGACTACTTTGACCGGAATTCCTCTTTCGAAAGTGATAAATGGTTCAAAGTTGCAACCGTATCATCAAGCGCCTGATTCGCACTGAAGTGTTCTGCGATTGCCCCCGTATTTTTTTTCTTTTTCTTTTCTTTTCTTTTCCTTTTTAGTTTTGCGTGATTAATAAAATAAGTCTGTAAATATCCTTGTTTTGATACCTAATTATGATCAACAGCTGCCTTGCATTATCGTTCTGCTCATGCATGCACACCGTAGTTATGAGGTTATCATCTCAACATCGCGCGATGATTAATATTTTTTGATCGCTTCCTGCTGCCAACTATCTACTTAACCTTTTTTATTCCGTTGTTAATCGCTATTGTGTCTGCGTGCTTTGTGTACTTTGTGTTTCCTGTAATCCCTGTGTCTGCTTGCTATTTGTCTGCGCATCATGGAAGCTTTGGCAAACTTTGCTACCTTCCGTGACGGACTCCCTGCGGATATGGGTGAGTTCTTGCGTGTACGTGGGTTGTCTAATTTCTCTGAATTGCCTTGGCATTTAGTGGAATGTCACCCATTCTACGCCTAGATTATTGCTGCAATCGCTACCACACCTGCCGGGGAGCAGAGTTGGCCAATCACCTCTTTACCATCTCGTACTGTAATCACTCTACAGTCCTTTGCTGATGCATTCCGACTCTCTCTGGAGGGTCGAGAGAATGTCCCTAATTTGCCGATAGCTACAATGATCCAATTGTTCCCTAGATATTCTTCAAATGAATATGCCATCCTTTGTCGTCCTGAGCCTAAAAGAACAGCCCTGCAATTTTTAGTAGCAATACTAAATTTGCAGAAACATACATATGGCATATCTCGCCCATTCTACTCAGCGATAGATATGGCTGCTAGAGAGCCTGTTAATTTTGCCTCTTACTATTTCCGCCACATTCACCGTGAATGTGTTTCAATCATTAAACAGGTTAACAAAGGAGATATGCCACGTTCACGATTACTGCACATTATTTCCTTTTTGTTTCCGGTCCTCCAAGTAGTGCAACCACCACCCAAAGGTCCAGTTCTATATCATGAGGAATCTGCGCAAATCCTAGAAGATGATGAAGAAGATGACGAAGAAATCTTCCAGTTACTTTGCCGAAAACGCATCAGAATAAGTTCATCTGACAGTCAAGTACAGGGTTCGGCCGTAGGAAATGAAGCCAACAACAATGATGAAGAAGGACATGAAGAAGAAACTTTCCACGACACAGCTACTTCGATGCATCATGATTCATCAGCTCAATCATCTCCAAACCAGCAAAAAGAGCATGATGATACTGCAGATTCTAGAGCCAGTTCTTCCAAAGAAGAATCTCAGCAACACTCCAAACAGAATAAGCAAGAAGAGGTGCAACATATTGTTACCGAAATTTTTGAAGAATTGATTACAACATTGGAATCTGCAGTTGCCCATCCTGATGACACTACGCAACAACTCACCAAAAAGGTATTAGAAACTACCATTGTTCCTCTCACTCCTCCACCCATACCTCCGGTCGACCCCATTATACCCGTGAAGCCAATTGAAGAGCCTACCGCTTCATCCTCTTCACCGAATTACTCTCCCCCATCTTCGCAACACCTTTTATCCGCCTCTTCATCTCAGCACATTCATCCAATCCCCATGTTTACCGAGTTAGAATCAATGGGATGAATGCTCATCCAATTTTCCCAGCAGCTTGCGGTACAACTGAGAATGATAACAAAAAATATTCGTCAGGAATTGCAGCATAAGGTGGATACCTTTGAGACAGATATCACTCCATTGCAGGAAGAGGTAGATGCCGTAAAAGCAGAGAATCATAATTTGCATTTTCAGATTAGCCAGTTTCAAGCACAACTTGCTCAACAGAAGACAATAATCAGTCAAAGAGATGCTGCCTTCGCCGAAATTACAGTAAAAGATGATTTATTGTGTGCTGCTGATGCAGAAAACATGCAATTGAAACAATTACTACAGGATAAAGAGGATGCCCGCATAGCACTAGGCAATTTGCTAGAAGAAACCAGAGCATAATTGAATGATGCAGTACAGAAAGGACAGGAAATGACGGTATTAATAAAGCAAACCAATAAGGAGCTAGAGTTCGCAAATGCCAACCTGAATTAATCAAATGCTGCTCTTAAAAGCCAAATGTTGCTGGTCGCTCAACTACAGAAGGAGATACCAGGAATAAGAAGAGAGCGTGATGCATATTACAGAACCATCCAGTTTCAAAATCAAGAATTGGAAAGATGAGAAAATCAACTTGGAGCTCAAGCAGAAAGACTATCAAGAATAGATAAACAGATTGCAGACATGAAAGTCAGTCGTGACGCAGCTTTATCAAATGAATTTTATTTACACGAAGCTTTTCTACAGACACAAGCAAAACTTTTGATGAGCCAGGTTATTGCCACCAGTTCAGTAAGAACTGATGCTCAGTTAGTAGAACCCGAAGTCCTGAAACAGATGTTAGAGTCATTGAAAAAGAAAATTGCCCAGACATTTAGGTTAGCTAGAACTATGTATTTAGAGGGTATAATCGATGAGCTATAGTTTTTTGTATACGTGCGGGTTCAAGTCCACAATGCGTGCCAGTGTAAGCCACCAGATTGGCAATTGTAAAGCCTGTCTCTTTTTCATATTCCGCACGAACCAAAAGGTCGTTGCGTAGATGTTGTATTCATTTATAAAGCAATGAAAAGACACTTTCGGTGACGACCAGAAGAGATCGCTAGACTGTCTATCTGGGCGATACGTCTGTGTAGTACCGTAGTGTTGTGTTTTCATAACTCTGAGTCATATTGTGTCCTTCTGTTGTGTTTGATTATCTGTACCTGTGCATTACAAATTGAGTTACGGTAATGTTTACATTAAGTGAAGTATTGAATCGCTGTTCTGTAAGTTGTTTACTGTAAGTTTGTGTTACGGTCACATTCACCTTGTACGCCAGTTACTGAGAAGTCTTAATCTATGTATGAGTCGATACTTTAAGAGTGAGCGAACCAGAATAGTAAGTCTGTAAGTAATGAGTCTGAGTTTTCTGTTAGTAAATTTGATTAGCAGAGTTGATGAACAGACTGTCATGTGAGTTGATTTGGGAAAATCAAGTATAGGGCCTCTGATTATTCAGACCCCTTCCACTCCCAAGAACCCAAATAGAGTTTAAACGCGTTCTGACGGCAAACACGCGTTTAACAACACCCAACAACATTTAATGGAAGCAGATAGAGATTATGACAAAGCTATGGTAGAGTGAAATCAATTTCGAGTATTGAGTGAAGACTTATCAGCTAAGGTGATACAAGCTCAACAAACTTTAGTGACAAAGGAAGAGGAAATGGAAAAAGTTAGAAAACATTGCAAACGGCTTACACAGGAAAATCAATAGCTACAACATCAACTCAAGGAGTATCAACAGAAATATGAGGCCAACGAAATAGAAAAGGTATGAATCTAAAATAGAAGAAAAAATTTAGAAGCACAGATAAACGTATACATGGATGAGTTAGATACTTTAAGAAATAGGAATAAAGAGTTGATGAATGTGATCCTACTCAATCAATGAGTCTAGGTACCGAAAACTAACCAAAAAGATACAACACAACTCGAAGCTCAAATAGAAAAGTATGCTAAACAACTTAAGCAAGAATCTTTTTTCTTGGTGCCATGTAGAAGATCATGGACACAATTTTGGGAGGAATAGCGCCTTGGAAAAATAAATAATTAGTGGCTTAACTATCCACTATTGTTGAGCCCACCCCATATTTACTTACCAACAGAGGAGTATATGGTATGAACTATATATTTTTGGCTTTCAAGATATTCCACGGTTCTAGATTTAGCAATAAAAATGACAAATAAGGTATTGAGCATGCTGCTAACAATTTTGAAGGTCTTTAAACATGCTCAATACACATTTTTGAGCTTCATCGACATTAACCAAGGCACATATGCCTTAATGCTTTTATCTATTTGTAATGCCTAGCCCTCTTATAATCATGGCTATACATTCATGCTTGATTTTTCTACCATCCTTACATGCAAACCTTCGAAGAAGCATTCTTCATGGGATTCTTTGAAATGAACTTAGAAATTTTTGTAAAATTATCTTCCAATTTAAATGTTGGAATGGTGGCCTACGAATTGAGTTTCTTTGCCCATCATAGAGAGACCCCAAATGATGATGTAAAATCAACACAATGGAAGGAACTAATGATATGTGAAGCCAATCTACTAAACCAAAGAGAGCAAACCACAATTCAAACATACTCACGTCGAAATTCAAGGCCTATCGGGAACAACAGAGTTCACGAGGAGGGATGTGTGAAGGGAGAATCAAGCAAAAAATGAAGAAGAAGAAAATAAAAAAGAAAAACTATTCAATGAAGGTAACTCACCCTGTACCCAAATCCCCGTAGGGGCATCAGGCTGCATCATGAAAGAAGGAGGTTTTCAGGTATGTAAACAAAGATTAAACACAGGACCTTTGAAGCATCAACTAGGCAGAAATGGATGCAACATTTACCAACATGTGAATGCGTAGCAACCCAAGTCAATACAACAACCCTGATGTATGAATGTAAGGAATACCAAGGGGATGATGGAAGCATAGGACTGAGGCTTGGATAAGGTAACAAATTTTTTGAAATTTCTAAAGGCTTCCTCAACCACTGGGTGCATGCCTATTGATATATTTAGGTAGTGATGTGTGTGAACACTCTAGGACCGTCGGGGCACTTTTTTCCCTCTTTAGGAGGTTTTTTTCCCCCAGCTTGTATATACGCCTATTTCCCTAATGGGCTACTTATCTCTGTACATTCTCTAGTAATACATTCAGTATTGTATGTTGTGCTCCAAGCTTCTTCTTCTTCCTTGTGTTGTTCGCATGCTTCCGTAGACGTCTAACTCCAACAATTGGTATCAGAGCAGGTCGCCGCTTCATCTAGGGCATTGTCGACACTCCTCTAGTTGCAGTCTCAGATTTGCATGAAATTTGGTGGGCATACTCAGGGTGTTTCTGAGATCAAAACAGCTTCGCCTTATGGTGCCAAAATCACTTTCTGAGCTCATTTCGGCCTCCGAATGCACTATCACAACACTTGTGTAGACTATTTCATCTTTTTCTGCCAAAGGTATATACATGTTTTTGTTCGCCAGTATAAGCATCTCGAAGTCTGCCACAGGTTTAGCTGAACTCGTCTCGGTAGTTCCGTTCAACTTTTTGAGATTCAATCAATTTTCTGCATCAAGGTATTTTAGTCACCGACCATGGCTGAAAGTAGTGACGTATTTCGTATGTTAGCTGTTGAGGATAAGTTGAATGGTACCAACTACCCATTGTGGGCTTATATGATGCAACATCTATTGGTCGCAAAAGGACTGTGGCACATTGTGCAGGGTGTTGAAAAACGTCCTATCACACCTGCAACTATTACAACAGCAGGTACTGAAGTTGATGCAAAAGGTGTCGAAGATGATGATATTCTGCATATTCCTGTGCGTGCTACGATTTTTGTTGCACCTACTACAGAGCACGTTCGTTGGGATGGCAGAGATTCCCAAACACATGCATTGATAGCTTTGTCTGTCAAACGTTGTCATCGATATTTTCTCTCCTCTCTCACTCATGAAGGCCTACAAGAAACACATTCGGTGAAGGTAGCCAGAATTCCCTGAGAAGTCCAAGATGCATCAAGGATATCAAAGGGAGTTCACATGCAAACTTTGGAAGAAATCGAGCAAATCTAGGGTAGCGGTCAAAGCTGGTCAAACTTTCAAGATCAGGGCAAAAATTTCAATATCTCCAAATCACATGAAAATTCATATACTTGTAAAGCCTATCAAAGGTAGTGTATAGCCTGAATTTCACATGTAAATGGATTTTCTAGCACATTGATATGCCATGTGAATTTTGTAAAAAAATGTAATTTTTCCACTTAGACCCTACAAAATCTTGTATAGGAATTTTTGTTAGCCATATGGTTTGGCATGTATAAAGATCATATGTAGCTACATATTTGTACAAAGTTTCAAGGCTATCAGAGTTTCCTAGACACCTTAATGCCACCTTGCAAGCTTCCAAATGTAGTCAAACTTATATAAGGGAGATTTAGATAAAAGTTTTTTCTGCATATTCCTGAAGGAGATCTTTGGAAACATAGTCCTACAAAGTTTCATCTTCATCAAATCCTTTTTGGAGGGTCAAAGAGCACAAAGTCCAGTTTTCAAGGTCACCACAGTTTTCTAGTTTAAGCAAATTGAAGGGTTGAAGGGCTGCCACATGGTGAAAGCTAATTGAGCCATGTTGTACGATCAAGATGAGCTCATATTCAAGGGTGGAGATGAATTTATGCTTAAAGCAAGGAGAATCCACGAGTTTTTTTCATCAAAGAAGACTTTTTTGACAATTAAAGATCAATAATGCAACTTTTCTCTAAAAATAGTGGCATATCTTATCCTAATTGATGTCAACACTGATCCAATGGTCTAGATCTTCCCCAGATCCAATGGTGGAGAATGAAGGTGTTGTCAGGATCTTTCTCACGCGCATACAGAGATTACGGACGCAGAAAAACACACAGAAATTAGAGGCAACAAGAGACGAGACCGAACACAAGATTGGGTGCAATCTCCCCCCATGCACTCTGTTTCGACAGTCCACAGAGTGCATGTATTTATAGGAATTTTGATTACGTCAAAAAGAGTGGTTACAAGAGGGCGGCTTCGAAAAGCAAGCGTGAAACTAAAAGTTGATAACTTTTACAGAAAGCCATTGCTTTCAATAACAGAAACTATGGTCTACAATGACCCTTATGCTAACCATTACTTTTCTAACAATAGAACCTTCTACGCAGGTTTATTTACAAGCTAAATAATAATTATTCGGATTATTGATGTCTTCCCTTTCACGTCTTGCACGCTCCTCACGAACCTTCAGCTGCTATATCAGAAACATCAAAAACATATTAATACATTAATAATATAACACTTTAGTAATGCATTGTTCAATAATATACAACATGCCGCCCAGTTGACAAGCAACTGACCTCAGTTGATAAAATAATTCAACACTCTAACAATTATAATGCAGTGTTCAACATATTCCATGTGACAATCCAACAATGCATTGGCCAACATCTTCCATAATACATTAATAATTTAACACACTCCAACAATTACTTGTTCAACATATTCCATAATTCATAACATGCCCCTCAGTTGAAAAGACAACTGACCTCAGTTGATAAAATAATAAACATGGATAGCCAGTCACATGTTTCATCACTGAATAAAAATAGGCATGTGCCATGTAAAAAAAAAAAAAAACATGCATGGAAATGTTCATGGAGGTGTTAAGTTATTAAGAGTATCTGTAAGATGCTGACATAGTCTTTCTAATGAATTTGGGCAAGCAAAACTTGAATATGCTCTTATAAACTAAATTCAATATGTAAATGCATCACAATTATCAAACATGTAGGGTAAACTTTAAAGGTAGAAATGAATCCCGAAACTCTTCTTGAAAATCCTTCCATGTGCGTGGACAATCTGCAGTCTGAGAAAGATCATTCCACCATTGCTGCGCTCTTCCTACCAAATAATTAGTGGCAAACTCGATTTTCTTATTTTCTGAATATAACTCATCGGAAAAGAAATCGTTGAATAGGGATAGCCAGGATAAGACAAAGCGGCCATCTTTTTGTCCGTCGAATTGAAGCATAGCATAACGTCCTTGTATGGCTTGTTGAAGTGTTTGAAGTTCTTGGTTCATAATCTCGAACTCTTGCTCGAATGAAACTCCAGGTAAAGGTGAATTACGGAAATCTTCCATGGTGCTCTTGGACCCTTGCTCTCAACCTTGGTGTATTGAACCTTCTTGTTTGCAACCTTGGTGTCTCGATCCCGTGTTCTCAACCTTGCTTGGTATCTTGAACACTCAATCAAGTGCCACCCAAGGATTTTGAAGGAATTCACACTTCCAAGCTAGCTCATTGGAAAGTTGGTTTCGAGAGCTTTCCAACGGTATATTACACGCCTCAATCTGGCCTACGGATTGAGAGATACACTTGATTCTTTCTTGGGTCCAATCTTGAAATCGACGTGCGCGCCTTCCACAAGTAATAAAGAGAGAGAACTTGAGTACAACTCCAAGAGATGGTGGAGTGGTCAAAGTACTTCCCTTGAAAGTAGGAGGTTGTGGGTTCAAATCCTCCTATCTTAGGGACTCTAAACCTCTCTATTACCACTCAAAAATTATAATTGCTTCGCGCGTAGCCAACGGTTGCCAAGGGAGCCTTGGGTGCCAATGTATTGCCTAAGTTATTGCCTAAGTTCTTTGCCTTAGTCGACACCTTGGAGTAATCCGAAGGAGTAAACATAGGTGAAGCCGAAGGAGTAAACGTAGGTGAAAACGTAGGTTCTAGTTCTGGAACAGAAACCGAAACCGAAACCGAAACCGAAGACGGAGATGGAGATGGAATCAGAATTCAGAATCGCGAACAGAGAACAGAACCCTCTGTATTGACGCGTGCAGAGCTCTGATACCACTGTTATCAGGATCTTGCTCACGCGCATACAGAGATTACGGACGCAGAAAAACACACAGAAATTAGAGGCAACAAGAGACGAGACCGAACGCAAGATTGGGTGCAATCTCCCCCCATGCACTCTGTTTTGACAGTCCACAGAGTGCATGTATTTATAGGAATTTTGATTACGTCGAAAAGAGTGGTTACAAGAGGGCGGCTTCGAAAAGCAAGCGTGAAACTAAAAGTTGATAACTTTTACAGAAAGCCATTGCTTTCAATAACAGAAACTACGGTCTACAATGACCCTTATGCTAACCATTACTTTTCTAACAATAGAACCTTCTACGCAGGTTTATTTACAAGCTAAATAATAATTATTCGGATTATTGATGTCCGCCCTTTCACGCCTTGCACGCTCCTTATGAACCTTCAGTTGCTATATCAGAAACATCAAAAACATATTAATACATTAATAATATAACACTTTAGCAATGCATTGTTCAATAATATACAACAGAAGGTGCCTAAATTTCACTCCTTTACACTAGATTTGATAGAAAGAACAATTCCAAGCCATTGATTTGATTAATCAAATGGTTGTAATCAAAAGTAGTGATCCTAGAGTTGAGAGTTGATTTCTCTAGATCCAAGGGCCCAAATTCATTCAAAAAACTATATAAACCCCCCTCCAAACTCCTAGAGCATCCATAGGGCTCTTGCTAGCTCAAGGTTTCCTTGAGACGATCACCCTCGGTTGAGCGAGTGAGGATCCAAGGTGGGCTAGTATTAGTATAGTACCTAGTTTCAAATTTAAGTTAGAACTCCAATCTAGGATAGGCTCTTGAAACCAGCATCTCTATCTTGACTCACCCTCGGTGGAGCGTGTGAGTGAGTTAGAGGTGGTTTTAATGAGTCTTAGACTTCTTTAGTTAGATGTTATGAGCCAGACATACATAGGGTCAATGAAGTGGAACTCATTTTCTTATGTGTGACATTCGGTTGAACTGTCATGGTTTGAGGGTCGGAACCGCCTTTGATTAGTAGACTACTTAGCTTGACATATCACGAAGATCTTATACATGTATCTTAATTCAAATCCTTTTAATTCATGTCACTTGTCACTTGTCCCTTGTCTCTTATCTCTCAGTCTCTTAAGTATTTTTACATGTCTCTATTTTCTTCTATGTGTGAGAAGGCTCCGCAATATTGCGTTGAACCAGTGAGGATGTTTCATTGAGCTTGTGATTAAACTCTATCATCATAATTCACTTGCATGCATATAATCCATACATACCCATACATATTGATTAGTTTCTGAAAGTGTTTAAGAAGCTCCAATATTGGACCATTCTTCCTTTCGAAACTGATTTATGTGTAAGGATTCCATCTATTTTCGTCATGCATACATATCATCCAAAGAAGATTATGCATATGGATTAGAATTAGGAAGTGTTTAAGAAGCTCCTTCAATGGACCATTCTTCCTTCCAAATTTGATTCGTGTGTATGGTTCTCTTTCATTCTTATCATTCATGTTCATAAATCTAACTTGCACTCCTATATTTTCATTCCCATAATCATTTCAACATCTCTCTGTTCTCCATAATCAACATTAATTTCACTTTCACGTCCTTAAACCTTCCAACATTCATTAGCTTCATACACCTTGTGTGTGCCACGACCGGACCCGATCCACCTAGATTGTGATCACCTCCACAACGTGCCATTATTCGTCATATTTGCTCTTGCAAAATAGCTAAGGATGCTTGGGATACACTTACCACATTGTACCAAGCTAGGAATGAGGCTCGTGTTGCTTATCTCCAAAAACAGTTGGAGAGTGAGCACATAAATGAAGGTGATTCTATGGACAGTTTTCTAAGGAAGATCAAAGACTTGAAGGAACAGTTGATTTATGTTGATGAGGTTATACTAGATAGCTCACTTATGCAGACCATTCTTAATGGTTTTCCTGATTCATATCAGAGTTTTGCTTCTACTCTTCGGTTGATGATGAAAGGCAATCCAAATGCCTTGTCATTTGAGGAGTTAGTTTCTGTTTTGTTGCAGGAAGATCAATCTAGACAAAACAGGTCTATTATGTGTGTTGCATATCAAGCCTTCCTGGCTAGTCAGAAGGGCAAAAGGAAATGGAGCTCTTCTACTAGTAAGCAGAAATCTGCAAATGCTGCACATTTGAAGAAGGAAGATAAAGATGAGAAGAAATCAGAAAAGAAGAAATTGTTTTGTAAGTACTGTAAAGGGAATGATCATATCATGAAGAACTGTCCAAAACTAGCTGCAAAAGAGGCAAAGAAAAAGGAGGTAGGAATGGTTGTTGCACAGGTCTCTACACTGAAAACTGAGTCTGCTAATCTTGTGCAGGATGAAGAATGGGCGTTTACTACTGTTTGCAATTTTGACCCATCTTCTCATGAGCAGTGCATATCTGGAGTAGAATCAGATGTTTGGTACTTTGACAATGGGGTGACCAAACATATTACCTCGCACCGCAGTTTCTTCTCTTCACTCGACCTTGCCCCTATAGGGAATACTGTTACATGCACCAAAAACTCCTCTTATCCTGTTATGGGAGTTGGTAAGATCATTTTGACTAGTGCTAACGATAGTTCTTTCACTTTTTCAGATGCTTTTTTTGTGCTAGGGATCAAGAAGAATCTGTTATCAGTTTTTGCATTAGCCAAGATTGGCTTGGTTGTGAAATTTCTTGATGACAGATGTATAGTTCATGACCTGTCAAATGGCGATGTTATTATTGCTTCTTGCATTTTATGTTGTGGGTTGTATAAGCTCATAGACTATGAAAGATCTGTGAATGATTCGACATGTGCAGTACATGATTCTCAGGCTATGTCAGATGCAAAGCTTTGGCATGCACGCTGTGCTCATCTGCATTTTGCTAGTTTGCTACGCCTGCAGAAATATGATATGGTTTCTTCTTTGCTCAAACTTGAGGCACCTAGAAAACATGTTTGTGAAGGCTGTATTTTGGGCAAAATGCAGCGTTCTTCCTTTCCAAAAGATGGTTCAGTTCGGGCTACTTAGAAATTGCACCTTGTACATAGTGATGTCTGTGGTCCAATGCAGACACCTTCTTTTTGAAATTATCTTTACTTTGTGACTCTCATCGATGATTATTCTAGGCATGCATGGGTATATCCATTGAAGGCAAAGTCCGAAGCGTTCATGTGCTTCAAATAGTTTTTAGTTTTGGCTCAAAATCTGTCAACATGCAAAATGGGCACCCTTTGTTCTGATCGAGGGGGGGAATATATGTCTTCTAATTTTAATGCATTTCTAGCTGAATGTGGGATAAGACACCAGTGTACAATGCCATATACACCTCAACAGAATGGACTTGCTGAACAAAAGAACAGGTCACTCATGGAGATGGCAAGGTGTATGGTCAAGAGTCAGACTTTACCACATAGTTTCTATCTTGAGGCTATCATGTGTGCGGTACTTAACAGGTGTCCCACTAAAGTGCTGCAGTCCATCACTCCATATTAGGCTTGGCATGATCGCAAGCCATCTATTGCTCATCTATGTGTTTTTGGTTGTTTGGCATATGCATTAGTGCCTGAACAACATCACAGAAAATTAGATGATAAAGTAGTAAAATGTATTTTTATTGGGTACAATTTTGAAACTAAAGGCTATTGTCTGTATCATCCACAGACTAAACGCATTCTGGTTAGCCGTGATGTTGTTTTTGTGGAAGATGCTATTCAACCATTTCTTTCATGTACTAAGGAGAGATCTATTAGCTCAAAGACATATATGATACTTTGCTGCCTCTTTTTACAGGTGGACAGTCTAGTGCTGGTTGTCACCCTTTGCAAGTTTCATGTGATAATGCAAATCATCCCATTTCTGATGCAGATTTACATGATGCACTTGTTGATGAGAGACTTGATATTGAGGAGGCAAAAGCTATGCCAAAATGGCTATTCTAGACTTTGCATGATAGCAAATTAGATGCACCTCTGTCATATCGTATTCTTTCAAGCTCTCATAGTGCCTCTTTTGCATGAGATTGCTATGCAATGGCTACATCTAGCCTTTGTGATGAGACTGAGCTTGTTTCCTTTGATGAAGCACAAAGTTGTGAACATTGGATGGCTGCAATGCAATCTGAATATGATATGGCAAGAAGGCCATTGGTACTAAGTGGGTATACAAGCTCAAGCGTAAGCGTGATGGTACAGTTGACAGGTATAAGGTTAGGCTTGTTGCAAATGGTTATGCGCAGGAAAAAGGCATTGATTTTGATGAAACCTTTGCTCCAACTTGTCGTATGACTACTTTTCATAGCATCTATGCACTTGAGCCCATCATGGTTGAAATGTACATCAGTTGGACATTAAAACAACATTTTTGAATGGCAAGAGAATGCATCAGGTCCCAAAGGACGTAAAAGAAGATTTAAGAATAGGACCTTTTGAAATGAATGGCTAATTAAAAGAGATGCAATGTCTACTGAAGAGTGCATGTGTGATGATCAAGATTTAAAAAACAGATTAAAAGCCTATCAAGGGATGACCGAGACAAAGAGGGGGAGAGTGTTGCAGAGGAAAGAAGCACAACAAAGAAAGCTCCAAAAATGTTCAAATTATGGGCAGGAATTTTCTTCTTCAAATTTCTATAGAATACCTCATGAGCCATGTAAATGAACTAGGGGAGTCCTCTAGATGCATAAATCCCAAAGAGTGTAACATAATCCTTGTAACATAGTAGGAATTTAGTGTTTTTCAAGAAAATTTATAGTCTCGTGTGAAAGGACTATTTTTAGGGCACATGTATATACAGTCACTTGATGACTCTTTGTAAGGACTTTTTGCCATTGTGAGGAATCAAGCTGAATTTTTGAATATGCCTCTTCTGTTCTACATATCTTCTTCTCCAAGAGCTTGTGTGTGTGTGTGTGTGTGTTTGATGCTTGAAATGTGTGTCTAGCAACGTTGTCTACCCCATTCCCTCTTGCTTTCATGACTATAATGTGTGTGTCAAGCTTGGTGAGCTGTGGAGCTGAAGTAGCGTCTTCTGCCATTCATTATTTTGCTCATAACTTGAATCATGTTTATTAGATTCCATTGAGTGTTGCCTCATTGAGAGCTTCAAAACAAATCCACCATTGACCATATTCGGAGTTCTGAGCTAAGAGAAAAGTTCAAATTTGTGCTTACTATTGTTACAAGTGTTGATATATTTAGGTAGTGACGTGTGTGAACACACTAGGACCGCCGGGGTACTTTTTTCCCTCTTTAGGAGGTTTTTTCCCCCGGCTTGTATATACGCCTATTGCCCTAATGGGCTACTTATCTTTGTACATTCTCTAGACAATTGGTATCAACGCAGGTCGCCACTTCATCTAGGGCATTGTCTACACCTCTCTGATTGCAGTCTCAGAACCGTACGAAATTTGGTGAGCATACTCACGATGTTTCAGAGATCGAAATAGCTTTGCTATGTGGTGCCAAAATCGCAATCTGAGCTTGTGTTGGAAGCAGCCAGAGGCACAGACGACGCGGAAGCATGTAACGACGGAGCAGTGAGCCAGTCGGATCAATTTCTCAAACAAATATGTTTTTATCACTTTTCAAAACATTCAACAGTGATTTTTATCACTAATTGTAACATATGTAACATAGAAAACCCCATTTTGTAATCCATAGCTCCATTTTGTGCAAGCCGAGGAGTCCTCGAGCTTGAGAGCTTAGGTAGAACAAGCGTATCAATTTTTGTTATTTTTAGACATCGTTTACCCTTCCAAATAGCATCTAGGACCTAATTTTTAACTATGCCGGTCACTAGATGTGAAACCGGTCAAAACTAGTCTAGAAACTATAAAAAGAGCTAGAGAGCTCATTTTTGAGGTTAGTTTGTTTGAGGTTAGAGTTCTTTTGAGCTTGTAATAGTGATCTTGAGTAATAGAGTTAACTTCTCACCTTCCATTGTGTCTTGCTTGTCTCTTCGTAGTGTGTGTGTATGTGTGTGTGCATTTCTATGCTTCTCACCTTCACTCTCACTTCATCTCACATTCACGATCTTCATATCACTCCTATCTCTTCCGCGGATTGACAATTAAGGAGGTGGAGCTTCTTAACGTGGTTCTCACCATTGTGCTAGAGAAACACCAAATTTGGCGCCGTTGCCGGGGATCGAGTCTAGGACGAATGTGTGATGGTAAGAGTATAGCAAGAAGTGGCGTTGGAAGGTAAAAATTTCAGTTTTTGTTGTTGTTTTTACTTAGTTTTTAGTGTTTTTCACCTCCCCCACACTCCATCTTCATCACCGCATCATCATCTTCATCTCCAAAAAAATCAGAAAATTCACCATATCCACCCATTCTCCTCATTTCCCCTCATTTGTGCATGCGAGAGAGTGAGAGAGAGCTTTTGTGCTTGCATGTGCTTTTGCTTTCTTGAGTTTTCTTGCAGGAACAGTACTCCAGTGCATCAGGAAGGCTGCAAAAACGTAAGAAAATCACCTTCTGTCAGAAATTTCCGAGTGTGTCAGACCATCGCGATGGTCTGCAACCTTCGGTATTTTTGGTAGGCGACCACACCACGAGGTAGGCGACCCTTGCGCTTGCATGAATCCACAGGCGCATCTCAAAAATTCATAGTTTGGTGGACCATCGCGATGGTCTCAGACGATCGCGATTGTGTCACACCATCGCGATTGGCTCACGCCATCGCGACGGCTCGGCCGGACCATCGCGACGGTCTCACGCCATCGCGACGGTTCATTTGGACCATCGCGACTGTTCGCGGACCATCGCGACTGTTCGCGGACCATCGCGATTGCTCGGTTGACCCCACACCATCGCGATTGGCTCATGCCATCGCGCCGACGGTGCCACGTGGCAAGCTAGACCATCGCGACGGTTCATTTTTTGGACCATCGTGACGACACCCTCACACCATCGCGACACTTCAAAAATTCGGACCATCGCAATTGGCTCACGCCATCGCGCCCAGACCATCGCGATTGGCTCAAGCCATCGCATCTGTGACCATCGCGACGGTTCACTTTGGACCATCGCGATTATTCACGTTGACCGTTGACTAACGCCATCGTGATTGTCCACCTGATCGAGCCATCGCGACGGTTCACATTCACGCCATCGCGATTGTCCACTTTCACGCCATCGTGACGGTTCACCCTCACGCCATCGCGACGGTCCCAGACCATCGCGATTGTCTCACACCATCGCGATTGTGCACCCACATCGCAAATTTTAGGGTTTCATTTTTTGGCCAATTTTGGGGCTATTTTTGGGAAATTTTTGGGTGATTAGACTCATAGGAGACCCCTTAGCTCATATTTGGAGAAACATCGGTTTGTCAGTTTTTACCCCCCAGGGCCTGAACGGTCATAACTTTGTCATCCGAAGTCCGTTTTTTTGGGACTAGAAGGCCAGGGGGCAAACATTGAAAATTTGGGCAAAAGGGAAGGAACTTAAAAGGTGTATATACTCAAGTGCTTGATCATCCAACTCAAGTGCTTGATCATCCAACTGTGAATTGGTCTAATATTGAATTTTTCCAGGTCTAGCAAGGGCAATCAAAGGCAACCAAGGCAAGGCAATGAAGAGGCATAAAGCTTGGGAAGCGCGGCTTCTTGGGCATCAGAGCAACCAGAAAAGCTGACTCGAGGTTGGAAGATTACTCAACCCCCTCAGTCAATTCTTAGCTTAGGATAAACGGTAGCATTGTGGATTAATGACGATAGGAACGCCTCAAGTTCAAGAGAATTAAATTTATCAAGTTCAAGACTAAAGTAAAGGTGTGTGACACGAAAACCTAAAGGAAAGAACCTAAGTCTGATGGAACGAGAACTCAAAATTATAACGGAAAGTCGAATTCCTGACGCATACATTAAGACAAGAATCTAAAGAAATTTAAAAAGAATCAAGAAAGTAATAACAAGGAATCATTGACGATCTGAGCGTGTACTGAGTGTGCAAGGAAGAAAATTAATGAACCTTAGATCGGGCAAATATATAGGTAAGGTAGACCGGCGAAGCCTTAGATCATCAGAGGCAAGTGTAAGAACTACCGCACGATCGTGGGCTCAACAATTGAACACTAGTTATCCCTACGAGAGCTCAAATACTAGTGATTCAAAAATGGCATTTAGCACAGAAAAACCAGAAGGAGGGTCGAATGTAGCCTATTTAGAAAAACCTGAAGGACCCTATAGAACACAACTAGAGTTTCTCCGGACTAACCGATTAGGTGCTCGCATCTATGAGGATGGTTTGCGAAGACAAGTGGTGCAAATGCACAACCCTGATCAACCCATTGGATTGGAACATCCAGTGGTGAAATTTGAGAGAGACGCGTACATAGACAAAGAAGGAACAATGTACATCTTAAGTACGCAGCCAAACAATACCAACGAGTTTGGCGTGATTCAACCAGAGACGGAAACAAAATCTCAAGGAAAAGAACCATTAGAAGAGCCTAGAACACCTAGAGGGAAATCTGTACTGACACGAGTACTAATCCCGGAATGGATCCCTCAGGACAACAGAAGCATAGAGTTGTTTGTAAATAAAGAAACTGATGAAGCCTTTTGGAGATACAAGACCGAAATACTTAGTGAGGTAGGAATCATCACGATATACGAGTTCAAGGACCCGGATACACCTAGAAAGGTTGTATACCTGGATGAGACTTCAGAAAGAGTCTTTGTGGTGCCTGACCGCGCTAAAAACACATACACATGGAGAGGTGAATTGGTATTCCCTCCATCTAGAACGAACATGAATACAAGTCAACAAGGGGCAGGAACATCATCAGCCCATGGAAATCAAAGAGAGGGAAATAAAGAGAGACCGGAAGTAAGCTTTAATCACCCCATAGGGAGAGATAGAACAACCACAGACACTAATAGAGCGGATAGACAAAGAGATCATGGAGTACTAGGTGGTAGAGATGATTTTCCTCTACCAAGACCACGCGAACACGCAAGAATATTGAGACCCACACATTTAGTAAAATCAATGAAGAATTACTTTGATGGGACAGGAGATCCCTATGACCACGTCGCAGAATTCAAGCAAGTACTAAGAGCTGAACAAGTTGAAGACATGTTCACGCAATACAACGCATTTGGACTAACGTTAAAGAATACCACTTTAACTTGGTTCCAACCTCTGCAACAAAGGCAATTTAGGGACATCCATCACTTTTTAGAGTCATTCATCACTGAATTCTCTAAAAGTGGGATTAGACATGACACGTCTTCGTTGATTCATAGCTTTAAACAGACCCCGCAAGAAACAGTTAGACTGGCAGGACGTAGGTTTAGACAATATGTTGAACGATGTCCAATGCAAGAGCTACCCTCACAAGCCAAGCAAGTGTCATTGTTTTTAGATGGCTTGTTGAGCTCTAAACTGCGCTCCTACGTGTACCTAAAAGAACCCAGGACGCTAGAGCAATGTGTAAGAATTTGTATAGACATTGAGGACAACTTAGGAGACGAGTTGGAACTCTCAAAGGTCTATAAGGACTCAGACTGTTCATCTCTAGCATCCACAAAATTGTCTAACTCGATAGAAGACCTAGCAAAAAAAGTGGCCCAGAAATTAGGAGTTTCTAGCAAACCTAGGGTACTAATGAACAAGCGTTGTTACACCTATGGTGGTGATCATATGGCAAATGTGTGTCCCAATGCACCACAACCACAAGCCAACCCTAGTGGCCAATATTGTACAATTGAGAGAAGATACACGAATCATACGGCTCAGGATTGCCCATACAACAAACAAACCGTGAGACAGAACTACCCACAAGCATACCCGCAGCCAGGTAGGTATCAAGGCCAATACAATGCTCAGCCTTATTACTATAGGCCTCCTCAGAACTACCCATACCAGGCTCAACAGAGACCTCAACCTGTCTTAGCTCAGCAGCCACCCCCACCAGCGAATGTCATCTCAGTCAAATACGCTGCTGCAGAAGAGAACCTAAGTAGGGCCTTAGTGCCTTCTTCTCCTTTGATCACAGAGAGTGACCCACACTCAAATAGTTTTGACTCTACGCATGTAGATAGTCCACCTGCATATTACACAGAGTCACCAAAACATGTGGAGACATATCATTATGATAGTCCACCAGTGGAACCGAATTGGGAGCCAGACTATGCTAATGTGATGTACACAAACCCAAATCCACGGCCCCAATCAAGACAACAGAGACCACAGGGCCCTAGAGGACCATGCTTTAGGTGCCAAGGAGATCATTTCATAAAGGATTGTCCACATCCCCCGATAGCAGGACAATCACAGTACTATAACATCCAAGGCTTTTGTGCTGATTGTGGCAAAGAGCACATAATCAAAGATTGTCCTAAAAATCCAGTTAACGCTTCGAATGTGACACCGATCAATGTAATAGGTATTGTGAACAACGAAGATGGATCCAACCCTACATGCGTGCCTATCCAAGCTATAACCAGAGTCCAGGCGCTCTTACAGAACCAAAAGCTTAATCAGGAGAAAGTAGCTGGAAGTAGTGAAGTTGCAGAATCTAGCAGTAAAAAGAAAAAATCTTGGAAAGATTCTAGAGAAAGAATAAAGAGAAAATGGAGTAAAAAGATAACTAAGTTGGAAGGAAGTTTGAAGGAATCTAGAGCCAAAATCCAAGAATTGACTTCACAGGAATTGAATCAAGAGAATCCAGCTCAGAAATCAGGATCAGTTTTAGCGAAACCCATACCAGAAAATCTAGACATGATGTTTCATGCATATCAGGCTAGATTAAAAGAGGGACCTCAGGTAGCTGAAATGAGCAAAAACTACCCTCGAGCTGATCTAGAAATTGAGAGAACTAAACTTTGCATGAAGATGGTAGAGTTAGCACAAGCTTTGTTCGAAGCCTCTAGATATATTAATTGGAATAACATGGCAAAACCGGAATTACACTTTCAAGGACTAATGGAGAGGCTAGAATATTTGATTGAGAGCAAAGAGAAAAAGGATCAGCATAGGAACCCTATTGTCTCAGAGACACAGGAAAGAAATGCGCCATCCTTGTCTCAAGTACCCAACTCAGAAAGTCAAGACAACCTGTCTTCCATACATAAGTACTCACATGAATTTTTGAGAGAGATCCAAGAACAGAAATGGAGAAAAGAACAAGGAACCCATCCTCCTATTCAAGAAATCTTTACAAGAATTACCTCAGTTCACAGGACCTTTGGAAGCAAAGTCTATTAATATGAGAGCACCCACGATAATAGTGAGGAATGAAGAATCAGTAATCCCTAGAAACACGGAAGTGATCAAGAACACTAAAGTACAATGTAACCTTACTCTGGAGGAGTTATTGAAGATAAAACCAGAATTGTGGAAACATGTAGCAAATCAATTCCCGGAGCTTGCTACAACTCCCTCACAAATAGGATCACAAAATAAGGTACCAGAAATACCCGTAGAAAAGATTGGAGATGTAAGCGAAGGAGAGGAAGGTAACACTTATCTTCCGATAACCCATCAGGGCTACACCACGAAAGCCATCTTAGATTCAGGAGCCGGAGTAGCCATCGCTACCACCGCTTTATGGAAACGTTGGGGTAAGCCAGCATTGAGACCCACCAGGATGAAGCTACAAATGGCTGACAGACACATAGAAAAACCATTAGGCTTACTAGAAGGCATATCTCTCACCACTTGTGGTGTAGAATTTGAGCATACCTTTGCCATTTGTGACTTTGCAAAAAACCATGCTTATGAGATGATATTGGGACGACCATTCATGCGTCAGTTGCAAATTGTACAAGATTGGGGAACTAATTCTTTGTACTTGAAACATTTAGGAGTGACTACCAAAGTCAACCTTAAAGACTATTCACATCGAGATGTACCCCCAATACAATGGAATACCATCCATAAGACACCAGTAGAAACAGAATCCGTGCACTCATTAGAATCAGATCCTTCTTGGTTGCATGAGGATACTCATTTATGGATGTGTAAAGTAGCCAAACAAGAGGAAGAAAGGTTAGAAGCCAGGACCTTAGGTGCAGAACAACATCCACGAACCCTTCAGGACCCAGCTTATGCACCTGTAGTATTCCCAGACGAAGAGTTTGAACCCCATGGTTGGGCAGAAATCCTAGCAACCATGGATGTAGCCATCAATGAAGAACAATGGACACCCCACTGTGACGAGGATGGCTATGATATCTCAGTTTTCACGATAGAGCCAATCATGTGCGATGCAATTTTAGAAGAGTGTGAACCTAACACTGATGCATTTGAGGATGTAAGTGATTTCGATTTAGAATCAATTATCATGGACCCACCCTTTGCATCAGAGGAAGAATATTTTTTCGAAGTAGAGACTCACACTCAGAGACACGAGGAAGTTATGAATGACGTGAGAATAGCCACTCAAGTGACTAACAAGAGTGAAGGCAAGAAAAGAAAGAAGAAAGAAACCATGTCAGAAAAAGAAGAATCTTTATTTGAAGTACCCGAGAACTTCAAGAAATATGAAATCGAAGATAGAAGAATCATGGTACGAATGCCTAATAGAAAAGCGAATGACGGACAAGTATATGATAACCGAGAGAAAACCAAGAAAATAATAGTTGCTATCAAAGGAGAAGAAGAAAAATGTACATATATAGGGCATGACTTGACGAAGGAAGAAGAAGAAGAGCTAGTTGCCCTATTGCGCGAATATAGAGATGTGTTCGCTTGGAGTTACAAAGATTTGAAAGGAGTAGATCCAGATATATGTTCTCATAGAATCCCTATGACTCCAGATGCAAAACCGACAAAACAGAAACCGTACACGTACAATGATAACTACGCTGCGAAGATTAAAGAGGAAATAGATCGCTTGATAGAAGCAAGATTCATTTACGAAATTGAGCATACCGAATGGGTATCCCCCATTTTGGTTGTGCCCAAGAAGAATGGAAAATTGCGTGTGTGTATTAACCTTAAAAAAGTCAATGCCGCAACGATTAGAGATAGTTATCCTCTTCCTATCACGGAACATCTATTGGAAAGAGTTGCGGGCAAGGAAGTTTACAGCTTTCTTGATGGATTTTCAGGCTATAATCAAGTAGCCATTGCTCCAGAAGATCAACACAAGACGGAATTTGCCACTGAATGGGGCATATTTGCATTTTGTGTGATGCCATTTGGCTTAACAAATGCACCCGCCACGTTCCAGCGACTCATGTGTCATGTTTTCAAGGAATTCTTACGCAAGAGTTTGGAAGTTTATGTCGATGACTTATGTGCTCATTCAAATGTAAGACAGACACATATCCCAGAGTTAAGGCAAATATTTGACAAATGTCGAGAATATCAGGTTTGTTTGAACCCAAAAAAATGCGTTTTCATGGTCAGACAAGGCAAAATTCTAGGACACATTGTGTCAAAAAATGGAATCTCTACGGATGAAGAAAAGGTGAAGGTAATTGCTGAATTACCTAGACCAACTAATGTGAAAGAGGTACAGGCATTTATGGGCCATTGCGGATATTATAGGAGATTCATACACATGTATGCAATCATAGCCAAGCCTTTGTACTCTCTTTTAACCAATTTAGAATGGACAGATGAATGTGAAAATTCATTCAATGAACTTAAACGACGCTTGTGCTCAGCACCTATATTGACAACCCCAGATTGGAGTAAGCCATTCCATGTACATATGGATGCATCCAATTATGCCATAGGATGTGTGTTAGCACAACCCACGAATGAAGGTAATATAGATCTCCCCATAGCTTACGCGAGCAGACAATTGAACGCAGCAGAAAGAAATTACACCACGACGGAACGAGAAGGATTAGGGATGATCTACGCAGTAAATAAGTTTAGGCACTAGTTGTTGGCCAACAAATTCAAGTTCTTTACAGATCATCAAGCCCTATTGTATTTAGTCAACAAGCCATGTAACACAGGACGACTAATACGTTGGTTTCTATTACTCATGGAGTATGATTTTGAAGTCGTAGTCAGGAAAGGAAAGACACATCTTAGAGCTGACCACCTTTCAAGATTAACCTCAGGAGAAGCTCCTCAAGGAGTAGTGGATGAGTTACCAGACGCATATTTGTTTAACCTTGAGATAGCACCAGAATGGGCTAAGCCTTTAGTCCCTATTCTCACATATGGACCCAAGAATCCTAGGATAAAAATCAAAGAGGGAGAGATTACAAAGTCTCAAAGATACCAAATAATGGCAGGAAGCATATATAAACAGGATAATCAAAAGATTCTTGCTTGTTGTGCGGATGAATCAGAACATGCGAATTGGTTGCAATTAGCACATTTAGGTGCACTAAAGCAACATCATTCAAAACATCGAACATTACAGACTCTGCATAGATTAGGAGTATATTGGCCTACGATGGAAGCAGATGTCTACAGGTTGTGTAAAGAATGCCATGTTTGTTGTGAAAGACCACCAGTAGAGCATGCTACATTATATCACGTGTCTCTCACACCAGACTGGAGTGAACAATTAGTGACATACTTGAGGACGAAGACATTCCCTCAAGGAATGACTTTAGCTCGACAACGCAGTCTAGAGCAGGAAGCTCACGACTATTCACTTATTGGCGATAACCTATACAAAAGAGGACGAGATGGATATCTAAGACAATGTGTTCATGAGAGCGATTATCTAAGCATACTAGAGACTGCACACCAAGGTGTTGCAGGAGGTCATTTTGGACCCGATAGGATAATCAAAGCCATCCTCTTTGCAGGATTATGGTGGCCCACTCTTCACATGGATGCTCATACCTATGTCAAGAGATGTGATGTGTACCAAAGAACTCAGTTTCCTACTCGCAGATATGAAATTCCATTGAAACCCATGATGAGTGGACGTGCATTTTCTAAGTGGGGTATAGACTTTGTAGGACCCATTAACCCCCCTGCAAAAGGTACACATGCGGAATACATTATTGTTGCCACATATTATCTTACGAAATGGGTAGAGGCAAAAGCCACGAAAAAGAATGATGCACACACAACTGCAAAATTCTTATTTGAGAATGTCTTTACAAGATATGGATTGCCTATAGAGTTAGTGAGCGATCGTGGAACTCACTTTCTAAACCAAGTCATTGAATATTTGTTACAGGATTTTATGGTGATTCACAAGAAATCCGCACCATATCATCCTCAGGCCAATGGTCAGGCTGAAAGCACTAATAAGATCCTTTGTAACGTACTGACGAAACTCGTGAACAACAAACGTTCAGATTGGGACAAACAGTTACACCACGCTGTTTGGGCATATCGAGTGGCCTACAAGACCGTACTCAATGCAACTCCCTTTCAGATGGTTTTTGGTCAGAATGCTGTGCTTCCTTTGGACTTCTTGATACCGACCCTTAAGGTTGCACAAGAACATCAGTGGACCGGCCATGAATTATCAGCGAGAATAATGGACTTGGAACGATTAGGAGAAACCAGGCTAAAGGCAGCAGCAGGAATATATGCAGCGAAGAAGCGACAGAAAGCATATTTTGATGCACATGTGAAAGATAAAGGCTTAAAAGAAGGAGATTTAGTTCTAGTATATACGCTAAAGCAACACGCACGTAAGTTAGAAAAGCGAGGTTATGGACCTATGATCATTAATAGACTCTCAACAAGTGGAGCAGTACAGTTAGCCACTTTAGAAGGAGATATAATGCCTAATTACATTAGTGGCTGTAGAGTCAAGCTATATCAGGAACCTCTTACTGAGGATATGCTTAGACGACTCACGTTGGCAAAGAAGCGTAAGGAGGAAGAAAATAGAATATGAGCGGAAGCTCAGGCAGAAGCAATAGAACGCATTAAACGCATGAAATTAAGAAGACAAGGACTAGGGAGAGAACATTATAACCATCTGGAAACTACACCCAGATACCCCATGGCCATGTGTCAAGTAAAGTCAACCACTCATCCTAGTATAGTGGACAGGAGACCATTCATTACAGTCAGGCTAGAGCACGGCAACCCTTGCCAAGAGCTCAGGGCTTTAATTGACTCAGGTGCTGCGATTAGTGCGATCAGATGGTCCCACTATAAGGATTCAGGAATAGAAATGCGGCCAATTGAGGCATACCTCATAGGCCTAGGAGGCATGGAAACCCCTTGCATGGGTGAGGTGGACCTTCCTATCCTCATTAAGGATGTGACCATGACAACGAAACTACTAGTGTGCCATGATGACGACCTGATAGAACCCCTAATCCTTGGCCAAGATTGGCTATACGATCACTCAGTGGACCTAAATCTTAGACAAGGCTCCATACAGATTGGAACCTTAGAACAGAAGCGAGTGATACCGCTTGACTTCCCTAACGGCATTCCGATTGAGGTTTGTAACCCTAGACCCTATGAAATACATGCGACGGAAGACCGGAAGATCTTGGGTCAGACCAGTCACGTTACGTCTACACCAACCCACTCGGGCTTGGCTATGGACAATTGTCAATCAGAAGGACAACAGGAGATCTTCCCTGGGGCTTCCTGCAAACTAGAAGGGGCAGCTACCCAACCGCTAGGGCAGATGAACACAATCAGCGGTCAGGTGGGTTGCATCAGCGGCCAAATGAGCACAACACCCTGCGGTGCTCATCCTTCCAAACTTGCTGCGGACTGGCCTAGATTAAAGATAAATAACGAATCACTTCCTAATGGGCAGGTCACGCAAGTGTTGGATCTCCCTTCTTTTCCAAAGCAGAGCGTCCAATGGACCTCTCAAACCAAAACACGAATGAGTCAACCACAACAGAGGAACCCAGACCGACGACATCACCAGACAAGGCAAAGAAAGCAGCAGTATCAACATCACAGAACAAGTGGCACGAAACAAATATGGGTGCCAAAAGGACAGCAACCACAGCCTATTGGCAACACTGCAGACGAGAACAGGACAAAGTTTCAACAAAAGCAGAGTCAGCATCCAAAGTCCCCTCGATCTTCTTCCCCAAGTACTAATACTCGACAGATTTGGATCGCCAAGAAATACCTTATCCATAGACCCACACCCATGCAGATTTGGGTACCCAAACAATGTATTATAGCCCAACCCTCTAGCCATGTAATATATACCCCTCAGAAATCTTTCCATCCTTCAATACCACCAAACCCGATACCACTTTTCGTCCCTCAGCAGAAACACACCACCCACTCAAAGACTCTTAGGAAATGGATACCGAAACGTATCCAGACGTCTTCTTGTACCCCCTTATCTAACAATTCTCCCACCCCGTTTAAACTCCACCCTTGTAATAATTCACCCTCAACCAAACCTTGTATAAATTCATACACCCAAACCCCACATCATGCATAATAAAAGCTCATCAAGAATTGTAGGCATAATCTGAACCATATAGGTGTCTAGAGACCTGCATTAGTTTTGCAAATAATCATTGCATCAATCACTTCATGACACTTGGCTACACGGGTTACACATCGGTTATGGAAAGGGATTGCGGTCTCA
Organism: Ceratopteris richardii; assembly: GCA_020310875.1. NCBI lineage: Eukaryota > Viridiplantae > Streptophyta > Polypodiopsida > Polypodiales > Pteridaceae > Ceratopteris > Ceratopteris richardii. The sequence continues at coordinate 11,843,316 of CM035442.1, read as the reverse complement.
CCTTAATGGGATCATAATTAATTTCCATACTAATGTGTTAATCTTTTGTAGCAAACCGAAGCAGGACCATCAGTCATCATGCAAACCGAAGCAGGACCATCAGAAGCTGGCCACAGTGCACCGATGGCCACTATTGGAGAATTACTCGCGGAATCTTATCCGACGATGCAACCACCAGAGTTTCAAGGTTTTCCAGGACCCATGCCAATCGACGATCCTCCTAGAGGATACACTGAGAAGATTCATCGTAATTCTCATTGGTTTCAAGGCCTAGCAGGACCATTACCCGACGCTGATTTCATATTTGAAGCCAATTTGGCATTTGATCTTCGCACATGGACCAAGTACCAGTTCTTGTCAAGAGAATTTGAAGGACTACAGAATACACAAGATCTAATGCACGTTTGGGCACGAGCGGGATTTACAGAATATTTTAGCGACCCCTTGCCTAAACCCGATTTTTATAGATGTTTTTACTTGGTAATCACCTTAACAACATCAGAAAACAAGGATCTACCTGACACATTCATGTTACCATCCTTGGTAAATGATCCTCCATTCAGAAGGTTTTATTTGTCTAAAGATTTAATTCGCGCAGCTCTGAAAATACATGGAACACACACTCCGACGGAGAGAGAACGGCTAGTCCCAGAGCAGATGAAACGTGGTGACGTAACTAAGTGGGAGGATATTTCAGCTATAACCCCTGAGCTCTCTAAGCCATTACGGATATGCATGCAGCACTTTGCTTTCCCAGCTCAGGATCGTTTTACCATGCCCCACAAAAGAATCTGGTTTGGATTATACTTAGCATGTACTGGACCTCAAACGGTTGATCTAGCTAGCTGGATAATTGATCAGCTCTATTTGGCACAACATAGGTGGGAGCGAAAGAAGGTAATCAATGGATGCTGCGCCCTCACCAGGATCATATATATGTGCTTGGCGTATGACTTACCAATTGAGCGTGCCATGACCAATGAGGAACTGAAAGCATTCAAAGGGACCACTAGGAAGGCTAGAAAGTCTAGCAAAGGTAGAGCCGGGAAGCAGATGAGAGGTACTATCCTGTGCCTACAAGTCCCAGAATCACCCTCGCCACAACCATCTCCAGAGCAGTCACCAACAGCAGAAACTCCCACGGTACCACCAATTCGTATACGGTTATCAAGACCAGTTACGCCGGAGGGCACCACCAGTACTGTTGCACCCCAAGCAGCCACAACCACAGAACCTATCACCACAGCAGCTGAACTTCCCACCACTATTGGTGCGGAAGCTTTCTCTTTTCCAATACCCCATTTAGAAGCAGGACAAGCAGAGCCACTGGACCAAACTTTTGATTTTGAGATGCCTGATGCATTCTCCAATGAGTTCCAGTTTTCAGAAGGACAATTGTTTTCTCAAGAATTTGAAAGGCCTAGCTACCCTACCACACCCAGGGATCAGCCACAAGGACAGATCGTGTCCAGCTCTGATGACGAAAGAACAGCAACCGATGACGACGAAGGAGACGACGAAGAATCCCAAGAGCATGAACAGACAGATGGCCAAGGCCAACAAACAGACACACATGGCGATACAAGTACCCATGAAGATGAAACTTACGAGGCAGCAGCTTACACACTAGCTATCAAGAAGCTGTATAGAACTATGGAAAAAGTTTGGGCACGCAAAAAGCTGACAGAGGAAGAGAGTCAAACAACAATAGAACAAGAACTTGTCACAGGCGGATTCAAAGACGCATACATCAAAGGATTCAGAGAGTTAGTCAAATCAGTAGGCTCCAACGAAGCCCTCAGATACTTGCAACGAAAGCCACTACCACAGTTTGACCCCCGCAGAGTGCGACTACTTTCAAAGCCCGGCGAATACATTCGTGTACCAACCGGAGCACAATCTTCAGAACAAGCCAGGGAGGCACGCCTCGTCCCCGAAAGTTCGTTGGCTGTAGAAACCATCTTTGTAGATTCCCCACCCCGCGCTACAGCTGTACAAACCTCAGTAGTCACTGAAGTACCGACCACCCCAACCACTCCTCTCTCACCGCCCGTCCATCCAGCCTCCCCTCTTCACCCTCCGTCCCCCCGACTATCATCTTCTATCGCTGGTGGCGTTGCAGAAATTGTCTTTACGACCACTCACCCCACAATTCCTGCACCCATTAGCCCTAGTCTACCCCCTCCCACACCCACCTTTCTATCCAACCCATCCTTTCATCAATCTTTTCCATCTTTCCCCACAACTCCAAGACCCCTTTTTCCATTCCCACCGCCGTTAACCTTCTCCCCCGTCTCACCTCCCCGACCCACTGTAACCCCTCTTTCCCCTTTCTACCAAGCTACTCCAGCTAGCCCCCCTGTAAATTACCCCTCAACCTTTGTAAATCCCGTATTTACACCAGCACGAGCACCCACGATCACACCCATATTCACGGTCACCGCACTAGATACGTCCACTGACATGGACATCTCACCACCCACAGCACCATCACTCACTTCACTCACGGCACAAACATTTTTAGGCACATCACAATTTTCAACAATCACTACATCATCCACCTTCCCATCCCCATTCCCCATTCCCGTTGCATCTACACCAACTGCATCTTCATTTAGCACCCCATTAATACTATCACCCACTGTAGATAATGCATTCCGACAGATGTTCATGTGTATGACGCAAGTAAGAGATGAGTTCACATCTCTTGGTGATAATTATCAGCAACTGCAGAGGACAACCAATGACTTACAGTCGCAGCTTAATTTATTGTCTATTGAGAATGCCTCTCTGAACACCCGCTACCAGGAATTACGCGAGGCCTATCACAAATTGGAACTAGAAAGCGAAGAAAAGACCAAGGAAGCAACTGCTGACTTGGATAACTTATTAAGAGCCCAGACAGTCCGCAATGCAACGCTAACACGAAACATGGGCTTACTACGAAGACACCTAGCAGCCGCCAAGGAAGAAAACCAGCGCTTACAGGATCAGAACCGAGAAAACTTAGAAGCAGCGCTCGACCACCCAGACCAACCACTCAGTCCTAGCAGGTTCAAAGCCATTCCTTCAGACTCGATGAGGATGCTGCTAGACGATCATGTAAGATTACTAGATGAATACGACCGCATGAACGAGGAGTTACAGAAACTCAAAGAAGATCACAAATTACTCCAGTTACGAGAACCGGCACACCAAGACATACCAGCACCTGTGGACCCCTCTCCTGACCTCCTAGAGGAACTCAACTCATTACGGGCCCAGGTATCACACCTTGAATCAAGGATCGCAGTATATGAAGCACCACCAAGGCCAGATTCCCCACCTGAGCTTCCAGTTGAGGAAGAAACGGTCACCATCCCAGTGGAGGAAACGTTTGAAGAAGCGTACGAGCCACAACCCATCCCAGGCGGACGCGTCACGGCCGAAGGTCAGATGACGTACGAACTTCCGACCCCCGCGTGGATGAAGACTATTGAGGAACTTGGAACAACGCACTCAGCTAGAGTAGAGGCACAATTACATGCCATGGCGATGATAGAAGAAAGAATTTTACAGTCTCCATTCTTTGCTCATTTGGCCCCGCGACGATACATATCTGGGCATGAGCTACAGTATAAACCGTATTTCATGTTAATGGCCGAATACCAGTTAGCCATTGAGAAAGAGACAGGTAAGAAACCATCGCATGCAACTCAATTCGAGGCGGCTGATTTGCCACTAGATGCACAGAAAGGAAGGATCTATCAACCAGAGTGGCGAAAAGATTTACTACAGCAGTATCCAGAGATGATGAGTACATGGGTAAAGGCACCTTTGCATTTGAAGTATAACCCGTGTTGGGGACCAGTACCACGACGCCGCTCCTGGACTGCCTTTGCTATTAAGGTACAAAACAATAAGCAGTGCCAAGACTGGTTGAATTACCCCTATTTTAAGCCACCCATTGAGTTACCAACTGTTGGCTACATGATGGCTACAATTCGCCACTGGCTCCCTAGATTAAAGCATATGGACGATATAGCGGCGCATATGACTGTCAAAATCTTTGACATGATGCAAATGATTTTTAAAGTCTTCCGACGCGTCAAGGCACCCCATGTCAACACCCCGAGCTTTGAGCATGGCAATTTTGACCTGGTATATGATATGAGTACAACGCCATTGCTACGGGTGTGTTATGCCTGGCACTGCAGAATAAAGTACCTACTGGCGTGCTACAAGCAGACATTCGAAGAGATGTTCACAACCGGCTTCTAGGAATACCATTCAGAGGTATTCATAAGCAGGCCTACACATTTATTACAATTATTTTCCTGTGAACGAATGGTCTATTCCACACACTATCAGCTCCCGCCATCGGAAGAACCACAACCAATCGACTGGGAGAAACTCGAGGCAGATCTGGCCCGAGGCATTCGTATCTCCGAGCACACCCTCGCTCAAGACCTCCTACAGAACTATATCCGGCAGACCCCACAACAAGGTTCTGTCAGGGACGACAGAAGCGAGAGGGAGGGGGGTGTTGGAAGCAGCCAGAGGCACAGACGACGCGGAAGCATGTAACAACGGAGCAGTGAGCCAGTCGGATCAATTTCTCAAACAAATATGTTTTTTATCACTTTTCAAAACATTCAACAGTGATTTTTATCACTAATTGTAACATATGTAACATAGAAAACCCCATTTTGTAATCCATAGCTCCATTTTGTGCAAGCCGAGGAGTCCTCGAGCTTGATGAGCTTAGGTAGAACAAGCGTATCAATTTTCGTTATTTTTAGACATCGTTTACCCTTCCAAATAGCATCTAGGACCTAATTTTTACCTATGCCGGTCACTAGATGTGAAACCGGTCAAAACTAGTCTAGAAACTATAAAAAGAGCTAGAGAGCTCATTTTTGAGGTTAGCTTGTTTGAGGTTAGAGTTCTTTTGAGCTTGTAATAGTGATCTTGAGTAATAGAGTTAACTTCTCACCTTCCATTGTGTCTTGCTTGTCTCTTCGTAGTGTGTGTGTATGTGTGTGTGCATTTCTATGCTTCTCACCTTCACTCTCACTTCATCTCACATTCACGATCTTCCTATCACTCCTATCTCTTCCGCGGATTGACAATTAAGGAGGTGGAGCTTCTTAACGTGGTTCTCACCATTGTGCTAGAGCAACAACTTGTTTCGGCCTCCAAATGTACTATCGCAGTGCTTGTGGAGGCTATTTCATCTTTTTGTGCCAAAGGTATATACCCGTTTCTGTTTGCCAGTATAAGTGTCTCAAAGTCTACTACATGTTTAGCAGAAGTTTTCTGGGCAGTTCTGTTCAACTTTTTGAGATACAATCAATTTTCTACATCAAGGTATTTTGGCCACTAGCCATGGCTGAAAGTAGTGATGTATTCCGTATGTTGGAAGCTGAGGATAAGTTGGATGATACCAACTACCCATTATGGGCTTATATGATGCGACATGTATTGGTTGCAAAAGGATTGTGGAACATTGTGCAGGGTGTTGAAAGACGTCCTGTTACACCTGTGACTACAGGTACTGCAAATACAAGTGCGGGAGCTGATGGAGATGTGTTGAAGATGATATTTTGCAGATTCCTGTTCGTGCTACTGTTTCTGTTGCACCTATTGTAGAGCAGATTCATTGGGATGGCAAAGATGCCCAGGTACATGCATTGATAGCTTTGTCTATCAAACGTGCCATTATTCCTCACATTAGCTCTTGCAGAACAACTGAGGATGCTTCAGATACACTTACCACATTGTACCAAGTTAGGAATGAGGCTCATGTTGCTTACCTTCGAAAACAGTTGGAGAGTGAGCACATGAATGAAGGTGATTCTATGGACAATTTCCTAACAAAGATCAAAGACTTGAAGGAACATTTAATTTCTGTTGATGAGGTTATACGAGATAGCTCACTTGTGTAGACCGTTTTGAATGGTCTTCCTGATTCATATCAGAGTTTTTGCTTCTACTCTTCGGTTGATGATGAAAGGCAATCCAAATGCCTTATCATTTGAGGAGTTAGTCTTTGTTTTGTTGCAGGAAGATAAGTCTAGGCAGAACAGGTCCATTGTGCGAGTTGCAGACCAAGCTTTCCTGGCTAGTCAAAAGGGCAAAGGAAAAATGGAGCTCTTCAACTACTAAGCAAAAATCTGCTAATTCTGCACATTTGAAGAAGGAAGATAAGGATGAGAAGAAATCAGAAAAGCAGAAATTGTTTTGTAAGTACTGTAAAGGGAATGATCATATCATAAAGAACTTTCCAAAACTGGCTGCTAAAAGGGCAAAGAAGAAAGAGGCTAGAATGGTTGTTGTAGAGCCCTCTACACCAAAAAATAGAGTCTACTAATCTTGTGCAGGAAGAAGAATGGGTGTTTACTACTGTTTGTAGTTTTCACCCATCTTCTCATGAGTAGTGCATGTCTGTAGTAGACTCAGATGTTTGGTACTTTGACAGTGGGGGAGACCAAACATATTACCTCACAGCGCAGTTTCTTCTCTTCGCTCGAGCCCGCCCCTACATGGAATACTATCACATGTGCCAACAACTCCTCTTATCCTATTATTGGAGTTGGTAAGATCATTCTGACTACTGCTAATGGTAGTTCTTTCACCTTGTCAGATGTTTTATTTGTGTCAGGGATAAAGAAGAATCTGTTATCAATTTTTGCATTAGCCAAGATTGGCTTGGTTGTGAAATTTGTTGATGATAGATGTACAATTCATGATCTATCAAATGGCCATGTTATTATTGGTTCTGGCATTTTATGTCGTGGGCTGTATAAGCTCATAGACTATGAAAGATCTCTGATTGATTTTGCATGTGCAGTACATGATTCTCAGGCTGTGTCAGATGCAAAACTTTGGCATGCATGCTTCGGTCATCTGAATTTTGCTAGTTTGCTATGCCTGCAGAAATCTGATATGGTCTCTTCTTTGCCCAAGCTTGAGGGACCTAGAAAACATGTATGTGAAGGATATATTTTGGGCAAAATGCAACGTTCCTCCTTTCCAAAAGATGGTTCAGTTCAGGCTACACAGAAATTGTAGCTTGTACATAGTGATCTTTGTGGTCCTATGCAGACACCCTCTTTTGGAAATTACCTTTACTTCATGACTTTCATTGATGCTTTTCCAGGCATGCATGGGTATATCCACTCAAAGCAAAGTCTGAAGTGTTCATGTGCTTCAAATAGTTTTTGGTTTTGGCTGAAAATGTGTCAGCATGTAAAATGGGCACCCTTCGTTTAGATCAAGGGGTGGAATATATGTCTTCTGATTTTAATGCATTTTTGGCTGAACCTGGATAAAACACCAGTATACAGTGCCGTATACACCTCAACAGAATGGAGTTATTGAACAAAAGAACAGGTCACTAATGGAGATGGCGAGGTGTATGGTTAAGAGTTAGGCTTTACCTCATAGTTTCTGGCTTGAGGTTGTCATGTGTGCAACATATGTACTGAACAGGTGTCCCACTAAAGCACTGCAATCTATCACTCCATATGAGACTTGGCATGATCGCAAGCCATCTGTTGCTCATCCGTGTGTTTTTGGGTTTTTGGCATATGCATTAGTGCTTGAACAACATCGCAAAAAATTGGATGATAAAGCAGTAAAATGTATTTTTGTTGGGTACAGTTCTTAAAGTAAAGGCTATCGTCTATATCATCCACAGACTAAATGCATTCTGGTTAGCCATGATGTTGTTTTTGTGGAATATGCTATTCAGCCATTGATTTCATGTACTAAGGAGACATCTTCTAGCTCCAAAGACATGTATGATACTTTGATGCCTCCTTTTACAGGTGGAGAGTCTACTGTTGGTCCTAATGAGGCAACTTGTTAGCCTTTGCAAGTTTCATGTGATGATGCAGATCATTCCATTTCTGATTCAGATTTACATGATGCACTAGTTGATGAGAGAGCTGATATTGAGTAGGCAAGAACTATGCCAAAATGGTTGGTACAGACTTTGGGTGACAGCAAATTAGATGCACCTCTGTCATATCCTACTTGTTCAGGCTCTCATAGTGCCCCTTTTGCATTAGATTGCTATGTTATGGCTACGTCTAGTCTCTGTGATGAGAATGAGCCTTTTTCGTTTGATGAAGCACAAAATTCAGAAATTTGGATAGGAGATAGGAGATTGTTTAGTGGGACTGTTCTCAAAACCATGTGCAATTAGACAGGCATGTATCTTCTCATACCAAGCACGTGGTTCTTGCTTTAAACCATGTAATGCCTTCTTTAACGTGCACACCTGGTTTTCATGCCCTTTCTGCACAAAGCCACGGGGCTGAAAAACATACACTTCTTCATGCAATTCACCATTCAAAAATTTTGTTTTAATGTCCAGTTGATGTACATTCCAACCATGATGGGCTGCAAGTGCACAGATGCTCCAAACAGTAGTCATACGACATGTAGGTGCAAAGGTCTCATCAAAATCAATGCCTCTTTCGTGCGCATAACCTTTTGCAACAAGCCTAGCCTTATACCTGTCAACTGTTCCATCAGGCTTACAGTTCAGCTTGTAAACCCACTTAGTGTTAATGGCCTTCTTGCCAGGAGGCAAGTCACACAAAGTCCAAGTAACATTCTTCATTATAGCATCATATTCAGATTGCATAGTAGCCATCCAATTTTCTAAATTTGCTTCATAAAAAAAAATAGGCTCATTCTCATCATAGACACTAGATGCAGCCATAGCATAGCAATGTGATGCAAAAGAGGCACTATGAGAGCCTGATCGAGTATGATATGATAGAGGTGCATCTAATTTGCTGTCATGCAAAGTCTGCACCAGCAATTTTGGCAAAGTTTTTGCCTCCTCAATATTAGCTCTCTCATCAACAAGTGCATCATGTAAATCTGCATCAGAAATGGGATGATTTGCATCATCACATGAAACTTGCAAAGGCTGAGAAGTTGCCTCATTAGAACCAGCACTAGACTGTCCACTTGTAAAAGATGCAGCAAAGTATCATACATGTCTTTGGAGCTAACAGATGTCTCCTTAGTACATGAAAGCAATGGTTGAATAGCATCTTCCACAAAGACAACATCACGGCTAACCAAAATGCATTTAGTCTGTGGATGATACAGACGATAGCCTTTACTTTTAGAATTGTACCCAAAAATAATACATTTAATTGCTTTATCATCCCATTTTCTGTGATGTTGTTCAAGCACTAATTCATATGCCAAACAAACAAAAACACGCAGATGAGCAACAAAGGGCTTGCGATCATGCCAAACCTCATATGGAGTGATAGACTGTAGTGCTTTAGTGGGACACCTGTTAAGTACATATGTTGCACACATGACAACCTCAAGCCAGAAACTATGTGGTAAAGCTTGACTCTTGACCATACACCTTACCATCTCCATGAGTGACATGTTCTTCTGTTCAGCAACTCCATTCTGTTGAGGTGTATATGGCATTGTATACTGGTGTTTTATCCCATGTTTAGCCAGAAATGCATTAAAGTAAGAAGACATATTTTCCCCCTGGATCAGAACAAGCGGTGCCCATTTTAGATGTTGACAAATTTTCAGCCAAAATTAGAAATTGTTTGAAACACATAAACACTTCGGACTTTGCTTTGAGTGGATATACCCGTGCATGCTTGGAAAAATCATCAATAAAAGTCACAAAGTAAAGATAGTTTCCAAAAGAAGGTGTCTGCATAGGACCACAGACATCGCTATGAACAAGCTGCAATTTCTGAGTACTCGGAACTGAACCATCTTTTGGAAATGAGGAACGCTGTATTTTGCCCAAAATACAGCCTTCACATACATGTTTACCGGGTGCCTCAAGTTCAGGCAAAGAGGACACCATTTCAGATTTCTGTAGGTGTAGCAAACTAGAAAAATTCAGATGACCAAAGCGTGCATGCCAAAGCTTTGCATCTGACATAGCCTCAGAATCATGTACTGCACATGCTAAATCATTCAAAGATCTTTCATAGACTATGAGCTTATACAACCCACAACATAAAATGCTAGAAGGAATGATCACATTGCCATTTGAGGGATCATGAACTGTACATCTGTCATCAACAAATTTCACAACCAAGCCAATCTTGGCTAATGTAGAAACTGATAACAGAGTTTTCTTGATCTTTGGCACAAATAAAGCATATGAAAAAGTGAAAGAACTACCATCAGCAGTAGTGAAAATGATCTTACCAACTCCCATAACAAGATAAGAGGAGTCATTGGTGCATGTAATAGTATTCCCTGTAGGGGCAAACTCGAGTGAAGAGAAGAAACTATGCTGCGAAAAAACTTCCTTGGCATGGTATATGGTTACTACAACCTGAATCAATGTACCATTTTCTGTCATCTTCACAAGAGCTTCTATACTCATGTGTCATTGCAAGTAGTGTGTCCTTGCTTCCTTCACTTGAGGTGCTTGCATAGTTGCTTTGGCTCCTTTGATTGCCTCCATTTGGTCTTCCATTCTTCAGCCAACAATCACTAGCATAGTGTCCTACTTTACCACAATGATAGCATGTTATACCTTTATGAGAATTGTAGGAGCCTCGGCCTCTTCCTCTACTTCCATCCTTGTTGTCTTCCGAATTGTTTTGATTATAGTTGGAGTTGTTGTGACCGCTTCCTTTTCCTCTTGAGCCTCATATTCAGTTCCTTCCTTTACCTCGACCTGCTTATAACATTTGGTTGTGGCTATCTTTTCCTTTGTGGCCACCAAAGCTAAGCTCTTCTGTGACAAGAGGAGGGATTAGTTGTTCAAAACTTGGATATGCATCTTTCAAGTTAGAGGAAGTTATAAAAGGCTTCCATCTTTCATCTTCTCTCAATCCATTGAGAGTATAACACACAAGATTTTCATCTTCAACTATTGTGCCAATAGAAGGTAAACACTTAGCTCCTTAATTTTCAAAGTATATTCAGCTATGGATTGACTCGAACTTTTCTTGATCGTGTTCAACTCATTCTTGAGTTGAAGTTTTCTAGCTTTGGTATTTGTTGAACACATCCTTTCAAGAGCTTCCCAAGCATCCTTAGCTTTCTAGCTTTGGTATTTGTTGAACACATCCTTTCAAGAGCTTCCCAAGCATCCTTAGCTATGATTTAGGAAAGTGGTTGAGGCTTTATATCAAGAAGCCTCAACCACTTTCCTAAATCATAGCTTACCAAAAATGTTAAAGAGGTTGATTGAGAGATTCTTGCAAAATTGTAGGAGCACTTTTGGAGAGCCTATATATGTATGAATTGAAGTCATGAAGAAAGTCGATGACCTCTACGCTCTTCCTAAAGTTAGTATAGAGTGTTAGAAAGTTATTGTACACAAACCCCTTACTTAGTTAGTCATTTTGTTAGCTTATTCTTCTATGTAGTTAGCCATTGCTCATTACCACTCTAAAGAGTGAGCTAGTCTCCAACACTATTTTGTTTTGGTTGTAACTCCTCCTTTTGGTATCCACTTCAGGTGATTTCACTTGAATTTGATTGCTTATAGAGTCTATTCAATGTGGTGTGAATTTTGTGACTATAATCCAAGTGATCTTTGAGTGGAGTTGTAAATAGTGAAGGTGTGTCTATGCACATAGGTAGATAGCAATACTGACTGCTAGTCTAACTTGTAGAGAGACAAAATAGTGACTCAGCGTCACTATGGAAAACAACATGTGAGGACCTAAAGCCTTCCAAAGTTGCATAGGGGTGTTGAATCTTCCCCAACAATGTGCACATTCGTGCATTTCTCTTTACCATAATTACTAATGTATCCATCTCTTCCACACCTGTACAAATTATCACCAATGAGAATGTAGTCCTAAACCTCCTACTCTAGACTATATTTTCATGCTAATGTCATCTCTTGGGGGAATTTTTTCATCCTTAGAAAAACAACTAATGCGTTGCTCCAATCTAGCAGTAGAGACACTTGGCATAGTGTTGCATCTTCAATTGGAGTTCCACTAATACAAGATGGACAATCCCCAAGAAACCTATAGACATATGCTTTCATATTTGGTGCATACATGCCTAATGTCTTCAATGTTTGTAGGGTTTTTCATTTTGAATGGTGTTTTCTTAGTGCAGCTACATGTGCTAATTTCTACCAATTATTGTGGTCTTCCTCTTCCACACAATAGGCTAAGTTTTCTTGATCTATTTTCTTGTGAATACTCCCTACAAGTATCTGATAGTTTTAAGACCTGGTAATCTCTATATTGTCATCCTTACCATTGGATTCTTGCGTCCAAATGTGAGAATTCTTGCTAATTGTTTAGTCGAGTTAGGAACTACTTACAAGTTGAAAAAATAAGCATCAAGAACTTCATCTGACACACCTTGTGGGGATTCTCCTGAAGTGAGTCACGAAAGGTGATCTGCCCTAAGGTGGGTTTTACCTTTTCTAAGAACAAATTGAAAATCATACTCCATTAGTAAGAGAAAACTAGCTTACAAATTTTCTTGTGTTAGAAGGTTTGTTCACTAAGTATAATATAGCCTTATGGTCTATAAAGAACTTAAATAGATTGATTTTGTCATCGTGGTGAGAGAGGATACTCCTAAATAAAATGGTCACCTTGGCATCTATAACATGGACCTCTAGGTCCTTGTGGTCTAACTAATTCACTTTTGGCCTAGGTCTAGGGTTCATGTACATGACCTAAGTGTAGTATGTTTCCCAACTAGGTTCCATCAAGGGTGTACCATATTGATATGCCTCACTATGCTCAAGTGATTTAATATAATAATTTGGTGGTCTATCTCCATGTGTCCAGTCAAAATGCTGAGCATTAAAATCACTATCTCAAATCAATGGAGATTTTGGCACTAACACCTTGTTCAAGTTTTCCTCTGCTACTAGATACTTAGTTGAAATTACATTGGCAGGGGGTAGTGGTTGCTTCTGATATGGATGTTGGTAGTTTTTTCTAACTTCTTGTTTACTACAGGGACAATCCTGAACAATATGGTTTATGTATTTTCTCTCAATTGTGTATTATTGGGCATTTGGGTTTCCTAAATTCTGAGTTTCCATTGGACACACATTAGCCATGTGATCTCCTCCACATGTATAGCAATGATTTACTCAAGCCATTCTTGGAGTTTATTTATTTTTGACCCCTACTCTTTGAACCCCTTGTTTAGAAAATTCATCTATTGGCATTGTGGGTTTGGTTGTGATGTTAGTAGAACAATCTAAATCTTTATAAAGTGTAGAGAGTTCCAACACATCACCTAAGTTGTCCTCAATACCAATACACATTCATAGGCTTTTCTCTATGGTTTACGGTTCCTTCAAATAGATATATGATCTTTGTTTTCCACTCAAGAGACCATCTACAAACAAGGAAACCTATTTAGCTTGAGTACATAGCTCTAGGATAGGACATATCTCAGTGCATTGTTTGAACCTATGTCCTCCTAATCTGACAATTTCTTATGGTCTTCTTTTGAAACTATGGATCAATGAGGAGGTGTTATGTCTAATCACCCTCTTGGAGAATTCCTCAATGAAATTGTCAAACAACTATGTGATATACCTAAACTATATTTCTCAAGATAAGCCCAAAAGCGTGGCATTGAGTGAATATATCATCTATCTATTCTACTCTAGATACTTGCTTAAATTAAGCTACATGATCATAAGGATCTCCCATGTCATCAAAATAATTCTTCATGGCTTTCACTAACTAGTCAGGTCTCAAGATTCTAGGGTACTCTCTTAGTCTAGGTAGCTGAAAATCATCCATGCCTCTTTGATTTCTATGGTTGGTGCTTGATCTCCTTCATTCATGTATACTCTAGCCCTCATATTTCTCTTCCTATTTTGTTCACAAAGCTGACTTTTGCATTTCTCTTTATGTTCTCCTAGTACACAAGAAGATCCTACTCTATGCTCACTATGAAGATCAACAGAATGGTGTGTGGGGAAAATTGGCTCACCCTTCCAAGTGTCCACGCGTCTAGTATGCTCCATGATTGCATACATCCTGTTGGAAGTGTTTTCCAAGTAGATAGTATTTCTTGGAACATCAAGATCCTTGAATTTGTATACTATCATTCCGCCTACTTCACTAGGCTTGTCAAGTTTAAATCTCCAAAATGCTTCATCAAATTCTTTGTTAACAAAGAGTTCTATACTCTTGTTATCTTGTTATTCCATTCTAGTGTTATGATCCTAGACACAATGGATTTACCTCTAGGAGTTTTACGCTCTCTCTCTTTGTTCTCTTGTTCAAAGTATCCTATCTTTGACTGTGGTATGATCGATCCAAATTCATATGTCCTATTAGGTAAGTTGGTTACCACATACATGGTTCCTTGCTTATGAATATAGGATCCCTCTTCAAAAATTACCACACAATGATCAATTTCAAAGGGGTGCTCTGGATTCTAAGTTGGATCACTCATTGTCTCAAACCATCCTCATGTATGGGGGCACCTAAGTGGTTGGCTTGAATATGCTCTAACTGAGTCTTATAGGGACCCTCTAGAGTTTCTAAGTATGCTAGCTTGGAGCTACTCATAGATCTCTCCATACTAAAGGATGTCTCTAAATCGCTTGTGTTAGAGCTCAATAAGTAAGAGTGATCCCTCAATTGTCGAGCCCAAGACTTACTAGTATGATTGAAATTTGCCTCAAATGATTTGATGCTTTATCAATCAGTTTTCCCTTGGTGTCTGCCTCATCTAAAGTTGAATAATTTAATCACTTTCCCAAACTTTGGAGTACAATCACATTTCAAGCTTCTTTGTGTATCAATTGCTTGTTCTTTTTAGTTTTCATTGGTGTAAAATCTTGTTTTTACAATCATGTAGTTGTTTAGCAATACTATCGTTAATTCTCTTGTTTATGCTAATTTCCTAGTGGTTGTTGCAGTTTACTCTACTTATCTCTTGAACATGATAGAATTAGGGTTTCTTGAACTTAATTTGTTCCTATCATTGTCGTAATTATCAATTTCACGTATGTGCAACTAGCCTAAGCTAGAATTGACTGTCGGGGTTGAGAGATCTTCCTATCTTGAGTCTCCTGCTTTGATATGGTTGTGGTGCTTGGGATGCTCTCCCAAGATCTAATTTGTATTAGCACCTTACTTTGCTACACAATTAGCTCCAAAACCCTTAAAAATCCCAAAAATTAGGCTCCAATAGATAAAAATTTCATTTGCAAATTGAAAAAGAGCCCAAATATCCTATTTGTTGTGATAGATGGTGTCTATTGTGATAGATGGCTCTATCAGGGGTTCCTCTCTATCATGATAGATGGTGTCTATCAAGATAGATGGCTATATCGTCTATCATAAATTTGGTCTCTTGTGATATGGTTTGTCGATCATGATAATGGGTCTATCCATCATGATAGATGGATCTATCATGATAGATGGATCTATCATGATAGATGGATCTATCATGATAGATCTATCATGGGGACTATCTATCATGATAGATGGGTTTATTGTGATACACAATGTTCTTCATCTATCCTGCTTTTTGCTCTATCCTGATAGATGGTGTTTATCACGATAGATGGCTCTACCATGGATTTTGGTTTGTCGCCATAGTCAATGTCTATCGTGATAGATGAGTGTCTATCATCTTTTCTATCTATCATGATGGACGGTGTCTATCATGATAGATAAGAAAAACATGAATTTTTTAGATGCAAGTAGTGCTTTGGGATGTGTTGGAGTTAGGCGTATGTGGAAGCACGTGAATAGCACAAGGAAGAAGAAGAAGCTTGGAGCACAACACACAATACTGAATATATTACTAGAGAATGTACAAAGATAAGTAGCCCATTAGGGCAATAGACATATATACAAGCCGGGGGAAAAAACCTCATAAAGAGGGAAAAAAGTGCCCCGATGGTCCTAGAGTGTTCACACACATCACTACCTAAATATATCAACAAATCCCCCCTGGAAGTGATGCGGTGAACAAGTAGCTGGCACTCATGTATAAGGAAGCGCCAAGCTATGTGGAAATCACTCCACAAAAGGAAGTAAGCCCAAAGCTTTACGGAAAGCTTCAAACTTCTCCCTAGGCAGAGCCTTCGTGAAAAGGTCTGCAATGTTCTCCTGCATGGGCACATATGCCAAGTTGATCTCCCTAGCAGAGAAGCTCTCCCTCACATAATGATAATGCACCTCAATGTGCTTAGTGCGAGCATAGAACACAGGGTTCCTCGCAACTGCCAATGTGCTCTGACTGTTAGAAGATGGTGGTGGCAGAAGACTGACCAACACCCAAATCAGCCATAAGGCGTCTGAGCCACACACACTCAACAGTAGCTGTGAAAGCTGCCCTATACTCAGCCTCACAACTCAAAGTGGCCACAGTAGGCTTCTTCTTGCTCAACCAAGATATACGTGAGCTACCAAGCATGAAGCAAAAGCCACTAGTGGACACACGAGTGTCATAGAAACCAGCCCACTCTGAGTCAGAAAAAGCATGCAAATCTGGTGATAGTGATCCCCCCTTGGGATAAAACAACCTATGTACTTAAGTATAGAAGACTCAAGGACTTGTGCCAAAGAAACTAAACCTCATTTGCAACACAAGTGCGTATAGTGGGAAATTGACACACGCTTATATGTCAATCCGATCAAATGACATAACCAAGTGTATGAAGACATGTGCACACATGATGGAAATGAAGTGGTTCAGCTGATATGCATGAGAAAAGACTAATCCACCTCTCAAACTCACTGAAAGATTGAAAGTGTCTGCCGCGATACCTCTTACAGTAGTTTTTAGTAAATTAAGGATTTCTCCCAGCTCCAAGCTCTGAATATAGTCAATAGGGTACTCATTTCGAAGCTCTTGACAAGACGCATCTATTGGAAGTCGTTTCACTTGATTCTGACAACTTTGCTTCAAGTTATGACCAAAATAGTGAATGGCGGGAAGCACCCACACTCACGCCACAACTCCTACAAGCTCACACACACACACACACTATAGTAGCTCAAAAATAGTGGGGAGGGGTAGACAACAATCCTACACACACATTCCAAACATTATACACACATATAAGATCAATGGGAAGATGGAAATCTGCAAGAAAGAGGCAAATTTGAAATTTTGGAGAGCTTCCTCTTCATAATGGCAAAAAGTCTCTACAAAGAGTCACAAAGTGACTTATATACATGTGCCCTAAGTTTGTTCCTTTCACACAAGAGACCGACACTTTATTAAGAAAAAGTGAATTTCCTACTAATTTACAAGGGATATTTTACAAGAAGTTGGGATTATGCAACTTAGAGGACTCCTTTAGTGCATTTACATGGCTTTGAGGGGATTCTCTAAGACCTCGAAGAAGAAAAATTATGCCCATTAATTTGAAAATTTTGGGGCTCTTCTCTTTGTGCTTCTTTACTCTGCAACACTCTCCCCCTCTTTGTCTATGTCGTCCCTTGACAGGCTTTACTTCTTTTCTTCAGCTTGTTTAAGAGGTCTGAATGCACGCACCCAGCGGTCGAAGCGGCAACAAGGACTGTCAGAGAATTTGTTATTTTATCTGATGTAAGTCCTTTGCTTCTGTTTTCCCCTTGATATCCCGTACATCACAAATTTGGGTTGTTGCATTCAGTCGGGCTACCACGCGCGCCACCAGTGACTAGGAATGTGTTGTCCTTAGTCACCTCTTTCTAGCTTTTGGTCTTCTGATTTGTCCTGGTTGCACACATCTGACCCGGTTGTATTGTTCTGAGCCTGTTTACTTTGTTGACAACACACACTATCAGCGGAAGTATTATTACCTGCCAAATATTATCTTGCACTTCTTCATGTATGGTTCCTGGCCCTCGTCCGTCCTTCCCATGAAATATCCTGGTTCTGATTGATCTTTAATTCCATTTCTTAGGACCTAGATGATTTGCGTTGTTGCCTGATGCGTGCCCCTGCGAGGCTTTGGGCAGAGGGTGGTTCTTCTGTATTATGATCTTCATTCTTTATTGAGCCATTTTTGATTTGGATCTTCTTCTTCTTCTTTTCTTGCTTGATTCCCCTTCCACACGTCCCTCCTCCTGAACTCTGTCGTCCCCGACAGGCTTTTGTGGTGACGTGTATAGGTCTGTATGGCTGCTTGCTCTCATTGGTTTAGCAAATTAGCGTGACATATCATAAATTCCTTCCACTGTGTTGACTTCATGCCATCCTCTGGTGCTTGTCTATGATCCGCAAAAAAGCTTGTCTCATAAGCCACCAGACGTGCATTAAGGTTCGAAGTCATTATAACAAAAATTTCTGAGTCTATTTCAAAGAAGCCGGTGAAAAATGCTTCTTCAAATGTCTGCATGTATGTGGATGGCAAAAACATAAGTCGAGAATAGTATGCCATGAGTGTTAAGCGGCTCGAAATAGTAGATAGATAAAAAATGAGTGCTTCAGAGCCTTGTGTAATGCCGATGAAATTAAAAAAAGTATATTTTGCGTGTTGGAAGACTTTAATGGCAGTGAGTAGCATACTGAATATCTTATTTGTCATTTTAACTGCTAAGTCCGAGACTGTAGCGTATCTGGCAATCCAAAATTCCATTGTTTTTACCATATATTCTTCCATTGGTAGGTAATTATGAGGCGGACTAGGTAACAATGGGTAATTCAGCCATTCATTATTGATGCTTCCCTGTCGCTGGTCTTCCCAAAATTCCGACCAGGAGCGTCTGCGGGGTACTGGGCAAAAAGATGGGTTTACCTGAAGCACATATGGTGATGCTCCCACTGTACCCACAGTGTAGGATTCTTTTCCAAAAGCTTCCTCCTCCAGATAGGATCGGCCCTCTCAAACTCCTCTTGAGTGTAATTGAAAGTATCCTTATTGAATTGGAGGTTTTAATCAGGTTCTTTATTTGTCGTCGTCTTTATATATTTTCGTGTTTGTTCTTTAAGTAGTCCATAGGGTACACTGAATGGCTTCAAAATTTGGTCCAAGTTTTTGCTCTCTATTTTAGCTTCCTTCATGATTCGCATAATTTGATCTTCAAATTCCACAGTAAGCTGGGACACCAGTAGTGCCCTTTCCGATCGATTCAGTTCTGCAATGTCCCGATTATTATGTTCAATGTGGACCTCCTGTTCCTCCCTTACTGGCGAATGATACAAGGGGGGAGAGAGAGGACGTACCTCAGTCTCCACAGTAGCCTCTGCGGCTTTTGGAACTACTGGTGTCCCCTCGATTTCCTTGTGTACTAATTGATCCTGAAGTTGTTTGATCATTTCTTTCTTCTGCTTAATCTCTTCTTGTGCTTGCAAAATTGTTTCCTTATTCCTTTGACTTTCCTCAGCTACTATCCCGAGTTGGTCTGTATCTTCTTTACAATGCAGGAGGTATCTATTTTCCGCTTTCTTCCATTTGATTCTGAGAGCGGCCGTGTCATCCATGTACCTCTTCCCATTCGACAATGGTGGCCTGCTCCTTTTTTATCTGATCTTCATACTTAGCTAGCTGTTCTTCTAATTCAGTGATATTCTTCTCTGGTTTTGCTTGCACTTCGACGGGCTGATCACTTAGAATAGCTGTCATGAGCTCTTTATTTCAAATTCTTAAGTTTTCTGCCTCTTCCATGTATACCTTTATTTGTGATTTCAATATTTTACTCCTGGTAGTCATGCGTGCCTTCTCAGCCTCGCTACCTTCATATTTCATTTGTACTTCTTGCAGTTGTGCTTTTAATCTTTCGTTTTCTGCCATTAAGTCATTGCACTGCTTTTTTTCTTCTTGGACTTCTTTTTCTTTGTTTCTGATGTGCTCTCTTTCTAATTTCAATTCTGCCGAAAGATTCTTACTCTTTTCTTGAAGCATGTGCCTGTCTTGCATCGATTGATCATAATCTTCATCAGCCTTAAGCATTAATTATTGTGTGTCTAGTGTGGTTCTGATCATGTCTTGTACGACAGGCTTGAGTTGAGCGATATCGACGTTCAACCATGTCCTTGGTATGCTGGGAGTTTTTCCGGTTTGCACATCTTTTCCCTGCTCCACATGGATGGTTTCGTTGT
Source organism: Ceratopteris richardii (assembly GCA_020310875.1). Classification (NCBI taxonomy): domain Eukaryota; kingdom Viridiplantae; phylum Streptophyta; class Polypodiopsida; order Polypodiales; family Pteridaceae; genus Ceratopteris; species Ceratopteris richardii. The sequence goes on along the minus strand of CM035442.1, from coordinate 11,823,315 downwards.
GTGGTTGTCTAATTTGTAGGTGTACTTTTGGTTCGTTTTCTTCTTTATCCAAATCAATAGCTTTCATGGCACTCCCTTGAAGACTGACATCCATGGGGGAGGGTTCTGCCACGACACTTATTGGTGTGAAGGGTTCTTCGACTTTGAATGTCTCGTCGTGAGGTTCTTTCTTTGGCATCTTTATGGATATCTCGCGCAGGGGTGATACCTCCTTGATATGAATACTGGAAGTCTCATTAATCTTTATTACATGCGTATCTTCTTTGTTGGCGACTATGCCTTCGGTATTCAGCTCTTGGTGGGTAGAGGTGTTATCCACTATTATGTCCTCTTCGTCATTGTAATTTACTGCGTTTAATTCCACCCATTGTCCATCATCCTTTGGTTCACTTTGAATATCCACATACAATAATGAAGTGTCAGGTTCTTCTTGTGCATCCGAAGATGAGCTTGAATGGTCCAACCCTATTTCCCTATAGCGGTGTACTTTTGTTAGCTTATTTTTGGCTTCCATTTCCTAAAGGGCTTGCTGATAATGATGCCCTTGTACTGGCAAATTGACTTGCCCTTCTATATATTGATGTGTATCCTCGAGGGCTTGAGTTAAATCTTCCTCTATGAGCGGCCTGTGCTCTTCAATTCTTGTTTTTGGAAGCACGTGTATTCTTTTCGTGGTTGAAACTTCCTCTTCTACTTGCTTGACTTCCCTGAGTCTCTTTGTGCCTCTCATTCTAGGTTGAGAGCTAGTTCCTATCTCTTCCACAATCTTGACTCCTCTTTTCTTTTTAGGAACAGTGGCGACTTTGGCATATTTGGCCATGGCCGTTGTTGATGGCATTTCTTGCAGATGCTCTCTAATACCTAAAGCGTGGTAAATCAATATTGTCAGAGCAACCCTGACATTGAGGAACTTCTTATTATTCCATTGCTTTTTTGCTTCTAATAACCTTTCTTAGATGTAAAGAGTTAGATTAATCTGATTGCCAATCTGCTTAATGGCATGTGAGAGCAGTTGAACAATAATTTTTTGAGGGGCCATGTACCGATGCATATTTGGGAAGCAGAAGTGCTGGTGAATAAACCTTACTTCCTCTTCTATGTCCACCCTGTTAATATCTGTGAATGTTCTAGTTTTTGCGCCACGCCTCTCTTCTTTGACCACGGTAGTTCCATCTTTTCCCATCCAAAGGCTTCTTTAATCAAGTCATGTGTGAATTGAATAACGACCCATTCGCCTACTTTATCCATCACTTTAGCCTCTGGCACTAAGGGATCATGCAGAGCTGGTTGTAATGTATTCATGACATGTGTGCATCTTTGAAAGTCGGGCTTATAGATTGGCAGTTCAAAATATTTATGTATGCCCGCTTTCTTCATGATGTCTATTGTAGACGGGAGTCCATGTATGTTGGCATACAAGTCAGATTAAGAGCATACTAGCACAACGGAGCAGTCATGCACAGTACGGAAACAAGGCCCAATCATTTTTTCCATGGACCATTTACAACTCAAGTGATTTTAATCACTACACAAACATTGTAAATTCCGTTTTTGATAGAATAGACTCCATTTTGTGCAAGCCAAGGAGTCCTCAAGCTTGAGGAGTATTAGAACTAGCTACATATCAATTTTCATAATTTTTAGACTCCGTTTGAACCCTGAAATAGGCTCTAGAACCTAATTTTTAACTAGGCCGGACACTAGGTCTGGACAAGACCAAAGCTAGTTAGAAAACTATAAAAAGAGCTAGAGAGGTTATTTTTGGGGTTAGATTGTTTGTGAATTGAGCTTATGTAAGAGAATTTTTGACTAATGCAAAGAACTCCATTGTTCCTCTCCTTGTTCTTGCCTCGTGTGCACGTGTGTGTGTATGTGTGTGCATGCTTGTGTGCACGTGTGTGTATGTGTGTGCATGCTTGTGTGCTTCTCACTCACACACTTGTGCCTTCACTTGCTCATAGTCTTCATACTAGTCCTCACGTCTCCACGGATTGACAATTATGAGGTGAATCTTCTCACGTTGGTACTCACCATTGTGCTAGAGTGACACCAAATTTGGTGACGTTGCCGGGGAGAGAGCTTCGAGGACGAGCGTGTGATGGTAAGACGTTGAGTTGAGACATTGGAGTTATAGGTAATATCCTTTCTTTTCCTTATTTTTCTTCATTTTTTCTTATTTTTGCATCACCATCATCACCATCATCATCCTCACCATCTCCCACCTCCATCTCCATCTCCACAAAAATTTCAATTTTTTGGTCATATTCCACTCCCCACCTCATTTCCCTCATTTCATTGTGAGAGAGAGCGAGAGAGAGCTTGCATGCGATCAGTTTTTTTGTGTTTTCTTGAGCTTTTGCTGCAGGAACTAGTTGTACCACCTTCTCCAGCAGCTTGCGCAGGTACGGCAGACTCTACACAGGTCCCGAGACGACGACTTCTATCTGTCGCGACAGATAGAAAAACTTGATATTTTATGATTGCGTGTTTGGCACCGTAACCTACACCATTAGAGCACTCCAAATCACTAGAAGTTTCTAAAAACTTTGCGTTTTTTCAGTCTATCGCCACAGACACCGTCTATCGCGACAGACCGAAACCACGACAAACGATAGACACCGTCTATCGCGACAGACATCTGTCTATCGCGACAGACAGAGACCCACGACAGATTCGGTCTATCGCGACAGACACCGTCTATCGCGACAGACCAAAACCACGACAGATGATAGACACCGTCTATCGCGACAGACAGAGACCCACGATAGATTCATTCTATCGCGACAGACACCGTCTATCGCGACAGACCAAAACCACGACAGACGATAGACACCGTCTATCGCGACAGACACCTGTGTCTATCGCCATAGATAGAGACCCACGAGAGATTCAGTCTATCGCGACAGACACCGTCTATCGCGACAGACCAAAACCACGACGGATGATAGACACCGTCTATCGCGACAGACCACTCTATCGCGACAGACCACTCTATCGCGACAGACACCGTCTATCGCAACAGACCACTCTATCGCGACAGACCACTCTATCGTGACAGACACTGTCTATCGTGACAGACCACTCTATCGCGACAGACACCGTCTATCGCGACAGACCTATCTATCGCGATAGACGATGTCTGTCGCGCTGATAATGATGCCCTTGTACTGGCAAATTGACTTGCCCTTCTATATATTGATGTGTATCCTGGAGGGCTTGAGTTAAATCTTCCTCTGTGAGCGGCCTGTGCTCTTCAATTCTTGTTTTTGGAAGCATGTGTATTCTTTTTGTCTACTTGCTTGACTTCCCTGAGTCTCTTGGTGCCTCTCATTCTAGGTTGAGAGCTAGTTCCTGTCTCTTCCACAATCTTGACTCCTCTTTTCTTTTTAGGAACAGTGGCGACTTTGGCATATTTGGCCATGGCCGTTGTTGATGGCATTTCTTGCAGATGCTCTCTAATACCTAAAGCGTGGTAAATCAATATTGTCAGAGCAACCCTGCCATTGAGGAACTTCTTATTATTCCATTGTTTTTTTGCTTCTAATAACCTTTCTTAGATGTAAAGAGTTAGATTAATTTGATTGCCAATCTGCTTGATGGCGTGTGAGAGCAGTTGAATAATAACTTTTTGAGGGGCCATGTATTGATGCATATTTGGGAAGCAGAAGTGCTGGTGAATAAACCTTACTTCCTCTTCTATGTCCACCCTGTTAATATCCGTGAATGTTCTGGTTTTTGCGCCACGACTCTCTTCTTTGACCACGGTAGTTCCATCTTTTCCCATCCAAAGGCTTCTTTAATCAAGTCATGTGTGAATTGAATAACGACCCATTCGCCTACTTTATCCATCACTTTAGCCTCTGGCACTAAGGGATCATGCAGAGCTGGTTGTAATGTATTCATGACCTGTGTGCATCTTTGAAAGTCGGGCTTATAGATTGGTAGTTCAAAATATTTATGTATGCCCGCTTTCTTAATGATGTCTATTGTAGACGGGAGTCCATGTATGTTGGCATACAAGTCAGATGAAGAGCATACTAGCACAACGGAGCAGTCATGCACAATACGACAACAAGGCCCAATCATTTTTTCCATGGACCATTTACAACTCAAGTGATTTTAATCACTACATAAACATTGTAAATTCCGTTTTTGGTAGAATAGACTCCATTTTGTGCAAGCCGAGGAGTCCTCGAGCTTGAGGAGTATTAGAACTAGCTACATATCAATTTTCATAATTTTTAGACTCCGTTTGAGCCCTCAAATAGGCTCTAGAACCTAATTTTTAACTAGGCCGGACACTAGGTCTGGACAAGACCAAAGCTAGTTAGAAAACTATAAAAAGAGCTAGAGAGCTCATTTTTGGGGTTAGATTGTTTGTGAATTGAGCTTATGTAAGAGACTTTTTGACTAATGCAAAGAACTCCATTGTTCCTCTCCTTGTTCTTGCCTTGTGTGCACGTGTGTGTGTATGTGTGTGCATGCTTGTGTGCACGTGTGTGTGTATGTGTGTGCATGCTTGTGTGCTTCTCACTCACACACTTGTGCCTTCACTTGCTCATAGTCTTCATACTAGTCCTCACGTCTCCATGGATTGACAATTATGAGGTGAATCTTCTCATGTTGGTACTCACCATTGTGCTAGAGTGACACCAAATTTGGCGCCGTTGCCGGGGAGAGAGCTTCGAGGACGAGCGTGTGATGGTAAGACGTCGAGTTGAGACATTGGAGTTATAGGTAATATCCTTTCTTTTCCTTATTTTTCTTCATTTTTTGTTATTTTTGCATCACCATCATCACCATCATCATCCTCACCATCTCCCACCTCCATCTCCATCTCCACAAAAATTTCAGTTTTTTGGTCATATTCCACTCCCCACCTCATTTCCCTCATTTCATTGTGAGAGAGAGCAAGAGAGAGCTCGCATGCGATCAGTTTTTTTGTGTTTTCTTGAGCTTTTGCTGCAGGAACTAGCTGTACCACCTTCTCTAGCAGCTTGCGCAGGTACGGCAGACTCTACATAGGTCCCGAGACGACGACTTCTATCTATCGCGACAGATAGAAAAACTTGATATTTTGTGATTGCGTGTTTGGCACGGTAACCTACACCATTAGAGCACTCCAAATCACTAGAAGTTTCTCAAAAATTTGCGTTTTTTCAGTCTATCGCGATAGACACCGTCTATCGCGACAGACACTGTCTATCGCGACAGACACCGTCTATCGCGACAGACCAAAACCAGGACAGACGATAGACACCGTCTATCGCGACAGACACCTGTTTATTGCGACAGAAAGAGACCCACGACAGATTCAGTCTATCGCAACAGCCACCGTCTATCGCGACAGATCAAAACCACGACAGACGATAGACACCGTCTATCGCGACAGACAGAGACCCACGACAGATTCAGTCTATCGCGACAGACACCGTCTATCGCGATAGACCAAAACCACGACAGACGATAGAGACCGTCTATCGCGACAGACACCTCTCATTGGCCATAGACAGAGACCCACGACAGATTCAGTCTATCGCAACAGACACCGTTTAGCGCGACAGACCAAAACCACGACGGACGATAGACATCGTCTATCGCGACAGACCACTCTATCGCGACAGACATCCATGGGGGAGGGTTCTGCCACGACCCTTATTGGTGTGAAGGGTTCTTCGACTTTGAATGTCTCGTCGTGAGGTTCTTTCTTTGGCATCTCTATGGATATCTCGCGCAGGGGTGATACCTCCTTGATATGAATACTGGAAGTCTCATTAATCTTTATTACATGCGTATCTTCTTTGTTGGCGACTATGCCTTCGGTATTCAGCTCTTGGTCGGTAGAGGTGTTATCCACTATTATGTCCTCTTCGTCATTGTAATTTACTGCGTTTAATTCCACCCATTGTCCATCATCCTCTGGTTCACTTTGAATATCCACATACAATAATGAAGTGTCAGGTTCTTCTTGTGCATCCGAAGATGAGCTTGAATTGTCCAACCCTATTTCCGTGTAGCGGTGTACTTTTGTTAGCTTCTTTTTGGCTTCCATTTCCTAATGGGCTTGCTGATAATGATGCCCTTGTACTGGCAAATTGACTTGCCCTTCTATATATTGATGTGTATCCTCAAGGGCTTGAGTTAAATCTTCCTCTGTGAGTGGCCTGTGCTCTTCAATTCTTGTTTTTGGAAGCACGTGTATTCTTTTCGTGGCTGGAACTTCCTCTTCTACTTGCTTGACTTCCCTGAGTCTCTTCGTGCCTCTCATTCTAGGTTGAGAGCTAGTTCCTGTCTCTTCCACAATCTTGACTCCTCTTTTCTTTTTAGGAACAGTGGCGACTTTGGCATATTTGGCCATGGCCGTTGTTGATGGCAGTTCTTGCAGATGCTCTCTAATACCTAAAGCGTGGTAAATCAATATTGTCAGAGCAACCCTGCCATTGAGGAACTTCTTATTATTCCATTGCTTTTTTGCTTCTAATAACCTTTCTTAGATGTAAACAATTAGATTAATCTGATTGCCAATCTGCTTGATGACGTGTGAGAGGAGTTGAACAATAATTTTTTGAGGGGCCATGTACCGATGCATATTTGGGAAGCAGAAGTGCTGGTGAATAAACCTTACTATCGAAAGGCTTCTTTAATCAAGTCATGTGTGAATTGAATAACGACCCATTCGCCTACTTTATCCATCACTTTAGCCTCTGGCACTAAGGGATCATGCAGAGCTGGTTGTAATGTATTCATGACCTGTGTGCATCTTTGAAAGTCGGGCTTATAGATTGGCAGTTCAAAATATTTATGTATGCCCGCTTTCTTCATGATGTCTATTGTAGACGGGAGTGCATGTATGTTGGCATACAAGTCAGATGAAGAGCATACTAGCACAACGGAGCAGTCATGCACAATACGGCAACAAGGCCCAATCATTTTTTCCATGGACCATTTACATTTCAAGTGATTTTAATCACTACACAAACATTGTAAATTCCGTTTTTGGTAGAATAGACTCCATTTTGTGCAAGCCGAGGAGTCCTCGAGCTTGAGGAGTATTAGAACTAGCTACATATCAATTTTCATAATTTTTAGACTCCGTTTGAGCCCTCAAATAGGCTCTAGAACCTAATTTTTAGCTAGGCCGGACACTAGGTCTGGGCAAGACCAAAGCTAGCTAGAAAACTATAAAAAGAGCTAGAGAGCTCATTTTTGGGGTTAGATTGTTTGTGAATTGAGCTTATGTAAGAGACTTTTTGACTAATGCAAAGAACTCCATTGTTCCTCTCCTTGTTCTTGCCTTGTGTGCACGTGTGTGTGTATGTGTGTGCATGCTTGTGTGCACATGTGTGTGTATGTGTGTGCATGCTTGTGTGCTTCTCACTCACACACTTGTGCCTTCACTTGCTCATAGTCTTCATACTAGTCCTCACGTCCCCACGGATTGACAATTATGAGGTGAATCTTCTCACGTTGGTACTCACCATTGTGCTAGAGTGACACCAAATTTGGCGTCGTTGCCGGGGAGAGAGCTTTGAGGACGAGCGTGTGATGGTAAGACGTCGACTTGAGACATTGGAGTTATAGGTAATATCCTTTCTTTTCCTTATTTTTCTTCATTTTTTCTTATTTTTGCATCACCATCATCACCATCATCATCCTCACCATCTCCCACCTCCATCTCCATCTCCACAAAAATTTCAGTTTTTTGGTCATATTCCACTCCCCACCTCATTTCCCTCATTTCATTGTGAGAGAGAGCGAGAGAGAGCTTGCATGCGATCTGTTTTTTTGTGTTTTCTTGAGCTTTTGCTGCAGGAACTAGCTGTACCAGCTTCTCCAGGAGCTTGCGCAGGTACGGCAGACTCTACACAGGTCCCGAGACGACAACTTCTATCTGTCGCGACAGATAGAAAAACTTGATATTTTGTGATTGCGTGTTTGGCACGGTAACCTACACCATAAGAGCACTCCAAATCACTAGAAGTTTCTCAAAAATTTGTGTTTTTTCAGTCTATCGCGACAGACACCGTCTATCGCGACAAACACTGTCTATCGCGACAGACACCGTCTATCGCGACAGACCGAAACCACGACAGACGATAGACATCGTCTATCGCGATAGACACCTGTCTATCGCGACAGAGAGAGACCCACGACAGATTCAGTCTATCGCGACAGACAACGCCTATCGCGACAGACCAAAACCACGACAGACGATAGACACTGTCTATCGCGACAAACAGAGACCCACGACAGATTCAGTCTATCGCGACAGACACCGTCTATCGTGACAGACCAAAACCACGACAGACGATAGACACCGTCTATCGCGACAGACACCTGTCTATCGCCATAGACAGAGACCCACGACAGATTCAGTCTATCGCGACAGACACCGTCTATCGCGATAGACCAAAACCACGACGGACGATAGACATCGTCTGTCGCGACAGACCACTCTATCGCAACAGACCACTCTATCGCGACAGACACCGTCTATCGCGACAGACCACTCCATCCCGACAGACCACTCTATCGTGACAGACACCGTCTATCGCGACAGACCACTCTATCGCGACAGACATCGTCTATCGCGACAAACCCATCTATCGGGGAGGGTTCTGCCACGACCCTTATTGGTGTGAAGGGTTCTTCGACTTTGAATCTCTCGTCGTGAGGTTCTTTCTTTGGCATCTTTATGGATATCTCGCGCAGTGGTGATACCTCCTTGATATGAATACTGGAAGTCTCATTAATCTTTATTACATGCGTATCTTCTTTGTTGGCGACTATGCCTTCGGTATTCAGCTCTTGGTGGGTAGAGGTGTTATCCACTATTATGTCCTCTTCGTCATTGTAATTTACTGCGTTTAATTCCACCCATTGTCCATCATCCTTTGGTTCACTTTGAATATCCACATACAATAATGAAGTGTCAGGTTCTTCTTGTGCATCCGAAGATGAGCTTGAATGGTCCAACCCTATTTCCCTGTAGCAGTGTACTTTTGTTAGCTTCTTTTTGGCTTCCATTTCCTAATGGGCTTGCTGATAATGATGCCCTTGTACTGGAAAATTGACTTGCCCTTCTATATATTGATGTGTATCCTCGAGGGCTTGAGTTAAATCTTCCTCTGTGAGCGGCCTGTGCTCTTCAATTCTTGTTTTTGGAAGCACGTGTATTCTTTTCGTGGCTGGAACTTCCTCTTCTACTTGCTTGACTTCCCTGAGTCTCTTGGTGCCTCTCATTCTAGGTTGAGAGCTAGTTCCTTTCTCTTCCACAATCTTGACTCCTCTTTTCTTTTTAGGAACAGTGGCGACTTTGGCATATTTGGCCATGGCCGTTGTTGATGGCATTTCTTGCAGATGCTCTCTAATACCTAAAGCGTGGTAAATCAATATTGTCAGAGCAACCCTGCCATTGAGGAACTTCTTATTATTCCATTGCTTTTTTGCTTCTAATAACCTTTCTTAGATGTAAAGAGTTAGATTAATCTGATTGCCAATCTGCTTGATGGTGTGTGAGAGCAATTGAACAATAATTTTTTGAGGGGCCATGTATCGATGCATATTTGGGAAGCAGAAGTACTGGTGAATAAACCTTACTATCCAAAGGCTTCTTTAATCAAGTCATGTGTGAATTGAATAACGACCCATTCGCCTACTTTATCCATCACTTTAGCCTCTGGCACTAAGGGATCATGCAGAGCTGGTTGTAATGTATTCATGACCTGTGTGCATCTTTGAAAGTCGGGCTTATAGATTGGCAGTTCAAAATATTTATGTATGCCCGCTTTCTTCATGATGTCTATTGTAGACGGGAGTCCCGTATGTTGGCATACAAGTCAGATGAAGAGCATACTAGCACAACGGAGCAGTCATGCACAATACGGCAACAAGGCCCAATCATTTTTTCCATGGACCATTTATAACTCAAGTGATTTTAATCACTACACAAACATTGTAAATTCCGTTTTTGGTAGAACAGACTCCATTTTGTGCAAGCCGAGGAGTCCTCGAGCTTGAGGAGTATTAGAACTAGCTACATATCAATTTTCATAATTTTTAGACTCCGTTTGAGCCCTCAAATAGGCTCTAGAACCTAATTTTTAATAGGCCGGACACTAGGTCTGGACAAGACCAAAGCTAGTTAGAAAACTATAAAAAGAGCTAGAGAGCTCATTTTTGGGGTTAGATTGTTTGTGAATTGAGGTTATGTAAGAGACTTTTTGACTAATGCAAAGAACTCCATTGTTCCTCTCCTTGTTCTTGCCTTGTGTGCACGTGTGTGTGTATGTGTGTGCATGCTTGTGTGCACGTGTGTGTGTATGTGTGTGCATGCTTGTGTGCTTCTCACTCACACACTTGTGCCTTCACTTGCTCATAGTCTTCATACTAGTCCTCACGTCTCCACGGATTGACAATTATGAGGTGAATCTTCTCACGTTGGTACTCACCATTGTGCTAGAGTGACACCAAATTTGGCGTCGTTGCCGGGGAGAGAGCTTCGAGGACGAGCGTGTGATGGTAAGACGTCGAGTTGAGACATTGGAGTTATAGGTAATATCCTTTCTTTTCCTTATTTTTCTTCATTTTTTGTTATTTTTGCATCACCATCATCACCATCATCATCCTCACCATCTCCCACCTCCATCTCCATCTCCACAAAAATTTCAGTTTTTTGGTCATATTCCACTCCCCACCTCATTTCCCTCATTTCATTGTGAGAGAGAGCGAGAGAGAGCTTGCATGCGATCTGTTTTTTTGTGTTTTCTTGAGCTTTTGCTACAGGAACTAGCTGTACCACCTTCTCCAGGAGCTTGCGCAGGTACGGTAGACTCTACACAGGTCCCGAGACGACGACTTCTATATGTCGCGACAGATAGAAAAACTTGATATTTTGTGATTGCGTGTTTGGCACGGTAACCTACACCATTAGAGCACTCCAAATCACTAGAAGTTTCTCAAAAATTTGCGTTTTTTCAGTCTATCACGACAGACACCGTCTATCGCGATAGACCGAAACCACGACAGACGATAGACACCATCTATCGCGACAGACACCTGTCTATCGCGACAGACAGAGACCCACGACAGATTCAGTCTATCGCGACAGACACCGTCTATCGGGACAGACCAAAACCACGACAGACGATAGACACCGTCTATCGCGACAGATAGAGACCCACGACAGATTCAGTCTATCGCGACAGACACCGTCTATCGCGACAGACCAAAACCACGACAGACGATAGACACCGTCTATCGCGACAGACACCTGTCTATCACCATAGACAGAGACCCAGGACAGATTCAGTCTATCGCGACAGACACCGTCTATCGCGACAGACCAAAACCACGACAGACGATAGACACCGTCTATCCCGACAGACCACTCTATCGCGATAGACCACTCTATCGCGACAGACACCGTCTATCACGACAGACCACTCTATCGCGACAGACCACTCTATCGTGACAGACACCGTCTATCGCGACAGACCACTCTATCGCGACAGACATCGTCTATCGCGACAGACCCATCTATCACGATAGACGGTGTCTGTCGCGATAGACAGCCCCCCACGATAGCTTGTGTCTATCGCGACAGACACCGCCTATCGCGATAGACATACATTTTCAGCAAAAATTAAGGGGTAAATTTTTTGGAAATTTAGGCTAAATTTTGGACATATTTGCACTCTCAAATACTCACACACTTGCAAAAGCCTTAGAAAAATGCATTAAACCTCATGAAAGGTTTTGTTTGTCTGTTTAACCCCCTAAACCCTGAACGGTCATAACTTTTTCATACGAAATCCATTTTTTGAGCTCTAGGGCTTGTCGGAAGAGTGACATCCATGGGGGAGGGTTCTGCCACGACCCTTATTGGTGTGAAGGGTTCCTCGACTTTGAATGTCTCGTCGTGAGGTTCTTTCTTTGGCATCTCTATGGATATCTCGCGCAGGGGTGATACCTCCTTGATATGAATACTGGAAGTCTCATTAATCTTTATTACATGCGTATCTTCTTTGTTGGCGACTATGCCTTCGGTATTTAGCTCTTGGTGGGTAGAGGTGTTATCCACTATCATGTCCTCTTCGTCATTGTAATTTACTGCGTTTAATTCCACCCATTGTCCATCATCCTTTGGTTCACTTTGAATATCCACATACAATAATGAAGTGTCAGGTTCTTCTTGTGCATCCGAAGATGAGCTTGAATGGTCCAACCCTATTTCCCTATAGCGGTGTACTTTTGTTAACTTCTTTTTGGCTTCCATTTCCTAATGGGCTTGCTGATAATGATGCCCTTGTACTGGTAAATTGACTTGCCCTTCTATATATTGATGTGTATCCTCGAGGGCTTGAGTTAAATCTTCCTCTGTGAGCGGCCTGTGCTCTTCAATTCTTGTTTTTGGAAGCACGTGTATTCTTTTCGTGGCTGGAACTTCCTCTTCTACTTGCTTGACTTCCCTGAGTCTCTTGGTGCCTCTCATTCTAGGTTGAGAGCTAGTTCCTGTCTCTTCCACAATCTTGACTCCTCTTTTCTTTTTAGGAACAGTGGCGACTTTGGCATATTTGGCCATGGCCGTTGTTGATGGCATTTCTTGCAGATGCTCTCTAATACCTAAAGCGTGGTAAATCAATATTGTCAGAGCAACCCTGCCATTGAGGAACTTCTTATTATTCCATTGCTTTTTTGCTTCTAATAACCTTTCTTAGATGTAAAGAGTTAGATTAATCTGATTGCCAATCTGCTTGATGGCGTGTGAGAGCAGTTGAACAATAATTTTTTGAGGGGCCATGTACCGATGCATATTTGGGAAGCAGAAGTGCTGGTCAATAAACCTTACTTCCTCTTCTATGTCCACCCTGTTAATATCCGTGAATGTTCTGGTTTTTGCGCCACGACTCTCTTCTTTGACCACGGTAGTTCCATCTTTTCCCATCCAAAGGCTTCTTTAATCAAGTCATGTGTGAATTGAATAACGACCCATTCGCCTACTTTATCCATCACTTTAGCCTCTGGCACTAAGGGATCATGCAGAGCTGGTTGTAATGTATTCATGACCTGTGTGCATCTTTGAAAGTCGGGCTTATAGATTGGCAGTTCAAAATATTTATGTATGCCCGCTTTCTTCATGATGTCTATTGTATACGGGAGTCCATGTATGTTGGCATACAAGTCAGATGAAGAGCATACTAGCACAATGGAGCAGTCATGCACAATACGGCAACAAGGCCCAATCATTTTTTCCATGGACCATTTATAACTCAAGTGATTTTAATCACTACACAAACATTGTAAATTCCGTTTTTGGTAGAATAGACTCCATTTTGTGCAAGCCGAGGAGTCCTCGAGCTTGAGGAGTATTAGAACTAGCTACATATCAATTTTCATAATTTTTAGACTCCGTTTGAGCCCTCAAATAGGCTCTAGAACCTAATTTTTAACTAGGCCGGACACTAGGTCTGGACAAGACCAAAGCTAGTTAGAAAACTATAAAAAGAGCTAGAGAGCTCATTTTTGGGGTTAGATTGTTTGTGAATTGAGCTTATGTAAGAGACTTTTTGACTAATGCAAAGAACTCCATTGTTCCTCTCCTTGTTCTTGCCTTGTGTGCACGTGTGTGTGTATGTGTGTGCATGCTTGTGTGCACGTGTGTGTGTATGTGTGTGCATGCTTGTGTGCTTCTCACTCACACACTTGTGCCTTCACTTGCTCATAGTCTTCATACTAGTCCTCACGTCTCCACGGATTGACAATTATGAGGTGAATCTTCTCACGTTGGTACTCACCATTGTGCTAGAGTGACACCAAATTTGGCGCCGTTGCCGGGGAGAGAGCTTCGAGGACGAGCGTGTGATGGTAAGACGTCGAGTTGAGACATTGGAGTTATAGGTAATATCCTTTCTTTTCCTTATTTTTCTTCATTTTTTCTTATTTTTGCATCACCATCATCGGTGACCATCATCATCCTCACCATCTCCCACCTCCATCTCCATCTCCACAAAAATTTCAGTTTTTTGGTCATATTCCACTCCCCACCTCATTTCCCTCATTTCATTGTGAGAGAGAGCGAGAGAGAGCTTGCATGCGATCTGTTTTCTTGTGTTTTCTTGAGCTTTTGCTGCAGGAACTAGCTGTACCACCTTCTCCAGCAGCTTGCGCAGGTACGACAGACTCTACACAGGTCCCAAGATGACGACTTCTATCTGTCGCGACATATAGAAAAACTTGATATTTTGTGATTGCGTGTTTGGCACGGTAACCTACACCATTAGAGCACTCCAAATCACTAGAAGTTTCTCAAAAATTTGCGTTTTTTCAGTCTATCGCGACAGACACCGTCTATCGCGACAGACACTGTCTATCGCGACAGACACCGTCTATCGCGACAGACCGAAACCACGACAGACGATAGACACCGTCTATCGCGACAGATAGAGACCCACGAGAGATTCAGTCTATCGCGACAGACACCGTCTATCGCGACAGACCAAAACCACGACAGACGATAGACACCGTCTATCGCGACAGACAGAGACCCACGACAGATTCAGTCTATCGCGATAGACACCGTCTATCGCGACAGACCAAAACCACGACAGACGATAGACACCGTCTATCGCAACAGACACCTCTCTATCGCCATAGACAGAGACCCACGACAGATTCAGTCTATTGCGACAGACACCGTCTATCGCAACATACCAAAACCACAACGGACGATAGACACCGTCTATCGCGACAGACCACTCTATCGCGACAGACACCGTCTATTGCGACAGACCACTCTATCGCGACAGACCACTCTATCGTGACAGACACCGTCTATCGCGACAGACCACTCTATCGCGACAGACACCGTCTATCGCGACAGACCCACCTATCGCGATAGACGGTGTCTGTCGCGACAGACAGCCCCCCACGATAGCTTATGTCTATCGCGACAGACACCGCCTATCGCGATAGACAAACATTTTCAGCAAAAATTAAGGGGTAAATTTTTTGGAAATTTAGGCTAAATTTTGGACATATTTGCACTCTCAAATACTCATACACTTGCAAAAGCCTTAGAAAAATGCATTAAACCTCCTAAAAGGTTCTGTTTGTCTGTTTAACCCCCTAAACCCTGAACGGTCATAACTTTTTCATACGAAATCCATTTTTTGAGCTCTAGGGCTTGTCGAAAGAGTGACATCCATGGGGGAGGGTTCTGCCACGACCCTTATTGGTTTGAAGGGTTCTTCGACTTTGAATGTCTCGTCGTGAGGTTCTTTCTTTGGCATCTCTATGGATATCTCGCGCAGGGGTGATACCTCCTTGATATGAATACTGGAAGTCTCATTAATCTTTATTACATGCGTATCTTCTTTGTTGGCGACTATGCCTTCGGTATTCAGCTCTTGGTGGGTAGAGGTGTTATCCACTATTATGTCCTCTTCGTCATTGTAATTTACTACGTTTAATTCCACCCATTGTCCATCATCCTTTGGTTCACTTTGAATATCCACATACAATAATGAAGTGTCAGGTTCTTCTTGTGCATCTGAAGATGAGCTTGAATGGTCCAACCCTATTTCCCTGTAGCGGTGTACTTTTGTTAGCTTCTTTTTGGCTTCCATTTCCTAATGGGCTTGCTGATAATGAAGCCCTTATACTGGAAAATTGACTTGCCCTTCTATATATTGATGTGTATCCTCGAGGGCTTGAGTTAAATCTTCCTCTGTGAGCGGCCTGTGCTCTTCAATTCTTGTTTTTGGAAGCACGTGTATTCTTTTCGTGGCTGGAACTTCCTCTTCTACTTGCTTGACTTCCCTGAGTCTGTTGGTGCCTCTCATTCTAGGTTGAGAGCTAGTTCCTGTCTCTTCCACAATCTTGACTCCTCTTTTCTTTTTAGGAACAGTGGCGACTTTGGCATATTTGGCCATGGCCGTTGTTGATGACATTTCTTGCAGATGCTCTCTAATACCTAAAGCGTGGTAAATCAATATTGTCAGAGCAACCTTGCCATTGAGGAACTTCTTATTATTCCATTGCTTTTTTGCTTCTAATAACCTTTCTTAGATGTAAAGAGTTAGATTAATCTGATTGCCAATCTGCTTGATGGCGTGTGAGAGCAGTTGAACAATAATTTTTTGAGGGGCCATGTACCGATGCATATTTGGGAAGCAGAAGTGCTGGTGAATAAACCTTACTTCCTCTTCTATGTCCACCCTGTTAATATCCGTGAATGTTCTGGTTTTTGCGCCACGACTCTCTTCTTTGACCACGGTAGTTCCATCTTTTCCCATCCAAAGGCTTCTTTAATCAAGTCATGTGTGAATTGAATAACGACCCATTCGCCTACTTTATCCATCACTTTAGCCTCTGGCACTAAGGGATCATGCAGAGCTGGTTGTAATGTATTCATGACCTGTGTGCATCTTTGAAAGTCGGGCTTATAGATTGGCAGTTCAAAATATTTATGTATGCCCGCTTTCTTCATGATGTCTATTGTATACGGGAGTCCATGTATGTTGGCATACAAGTCAGATGAAGAGCATACTAGCACAACGGAGCAGTCATGCACAATACGGCAACAAGGCCCAATCATTTTTTCCATGGACCATTTATAACTCAAGTGATTTTAATCACTATACAAACATTGTAAATTCCGTTTTTGGTAGAATAGACTCCATTTTGTGCAAGCCGAGGAGTCTTCGAGCTTGAGGAGTATTAGAACTAGCTACATATCAATTTTCATAATTTTTAGACTCCGTTTGAGCCCTCAAATAGGCTCTAGAACCTAATTTTTAACTAGGCCGGACACTAGGTCTGGACAAGACCAAAGCTAGTTAGAAAACTATAAAAAGAGCTAGAGAGCTCATTTTTGGGGTTAGATTGTTTGTGAATTGAGCTTATGTAAGAGACTTTTTGACTAATGCAAAGAACTCCATTGTTCCTCTCCTTGTTTTTGCCTTGTGTGCCCGTGTGTTTGTATGTGTGTGCATGCTTGTGTGCACGTGTGTGTGTATGTGTGTGCATGCTTGTGTGCTTCTCACTCACACACTTGTGCCTTCACTTGCTCATAGTCTTCATACTAGTCCTCACGTCTCCACGGATTGACAATTATGAGGTGAATTTTCTCACGTTGGTACTCACCATTGTGCTAGAGTGACACCAAATTTGGCGCCGTTGCCGGGGAGAGAGCTTTGAGGACGAGCGTGTGATGGTAAGACGTCGAGTTGAGACATTGGAGTTATAGGTAATATCCTTTCTTTTCCTTATTTTTCTTCATTTTTTGTTATTTTTGCATCACCATCATCACCATCATCATCCTCACCATCTCCCACCTCCATCTCCATCTCCACAAAAATTTCAGTTTTTTGGTCATATTCCACTCCCCACCTCATTTCCCTCATTTCATTGTGAGAGAGAGCGAGAGAGAGCTTGCATGCGATCTGTTTTTTTGTGTTTTCTTGATGTTGCTCTAGCACAATGGTAAGTACCACGTTAAGAAGCTTCACCTCCTTAATGTCAATCCGAGGGAGAGGTAGGAGTGATATGAAGATCGTGAACGTGAGATGATGTGAGAGTGAAGGTGAGAAGCACAAAGATGCACACACGCATACACACACACAATGAAGAGACAAGCAAGACACAATGGAAGGTGGGAAATTAGCTCTATTACTCAAGAATACTCTTTACAAGCTCAAAAGAACTCTAATCTCAAACAAGCTACAATGAATCCACCTCAAAAATGAGCTCTCTAGCTCTTTTTATAGTTTCTAGACTAGTTTTGACCGGTTTCACATCTAGTGACCGGCCTAGTTAAAAATAGGTCCTAGATGCTATTTGGAAGGGTAAACGATGTCTAAAAATAACGAAAATTGGTACGCGCATTCTACCTAAGCTCCTCAAGCTCGAGGACTCCTCGGCTTGCACAAAATGGAGCTATGGATTACAAAATGGGGTTTTCTATGATACATATGTTACAATTAGTGATAACAATCACTGTTGACTGTTTGGAGAATTAATAAGAAATGTATTTGTTTGAAAAATTGATCCGCCTGGCTCCCTGCTCCTTCTTTACATGCTTCCGTGGCGTCTGTGCCTCTGGCTGCTTCCAACACTTGAGCTTTTGCTGCAGGAACTAGCTGTACCACCTTCTCCAGCAGCTTGCGCATGTACGGCAGACTCTACACAGGTCCCGAGACGACGACTTCTATCTGTTGCGACAGATAGAAAAACTTGATATTTTGTGATTGCGTGTTTGGCACAGTAACCTACACCGTTAGAGCACTCCAAATCACTAGAAGTTTCTCAAAAATTTGTGTTTTTTCAGTCTATCGCGACAGAATCCGTCTATCGCGACAGACACTGTCGATCGCGACAGACACCGTCTATCGCGACAGACCGAAACCACGACAGACGATAGACACCGTCTATCGCGACAGACACCTGTCTATCGCGACACACAGAGACCCATGACAGATTCAGTCTATCGTGACAGACACCGTCTATCGCGACAGACCAAAACCACGACAGACGATAGACACCGTCTATCGCGACAGACACCTGTCTATCGCCATAGACAGAGACCCACGACAGATTTAGTCTATCGCGACAGACACCGTCTATCGCGACAGACCAAAACCACAACGAACGATAGACACCGTCTATCGTGACAGACCACTCTATCGCGACAGACCACTCTATCGCGACAGACCACTCTATCGCGACAGACACCGTCTATCGCGACAAACTAGTCTATCCCGACAGACCACTCTATCGTGACAGACACCGTCTATCGCGACAGACCACTCTATCGCGACAGACACCGTCTATTGCGACAGACCCATCTATCGTGATAGACGGTGTCTGTTGCGACAGAGAGCCCCCCACGATAGCTTGTGTCTATCGCGACAGACACCGCCTATCGCGATAGACAGACATTTTCAGCAAAAATTAAGGGGTAAATTTTTTGGAAATTTAGGCTAAATTTTGGACATATTTGCACTCTTAAATACTCACACACTTGCAAAAGCCTTAGAAAAATGCATTAAACCTCCTGAAAGGTTCTGTTTGTCTGTTTAACCCCCTAAACCCTGAACGGTCATAACGTTTTCATACGAAATCCATTTTTTGAGCTCTAGGGCTTGTCGGGAGAGTGACATCCATGGGGGAGGGTTCTGCCACGACCCTTATTGGTGTGAAGGGTTCTTCAACTTTGAATGTCTCGTCCTGAGGTTCTTTCTTTGGCATCTCTATGGATATCTCGCGCAGGGGTGATACCTCCTTGATATGAATACTGGAAGTCTCATTAATCTTTATTACATGCGTATCTTCTTTGTTGGCGACTATGCCTTCGGTATTCAGCTCTTGGTGGGTAGAGGTGTTATCCACTATTATGTCCTCTTCGTCATTGTAATTTACTGCATTTAATTTCACCCATTGTCCATCATCCTTTGGTTCACTTTGAATATCCACATACAATAATGAAGTGTCAGGTTCTTCTTGTGCATCCGAAGATGAGCTTGAATGGTCCAACCCTATTTCCCTGTAGCGGTGTACTTTTGTTAACTTCTTTTTGGCTTCCATTTCCTAATGGGCTTGCTGATAATGATGCCCTTGTACTGGCAAATTGACTTGCCCTTCTATATATTGATGTGTATCCTCGAGGGCTTGAGTTAAATCTTCCTCTGTGAGCAGCCTGTGCTCTTCAATTCTTGTTTTTGGAAGCACGTGTATTCTTTTCGTGGCTGGAACTTCCTCTTCTACTTGCTTGACTTCCCTGAGTCTCTTGGTGCCTCTCATTCTAGGTTGAGAGCTAGTTCCTGTCTCTTCCACAATCTTGACTCCTCTTTTCTTTTTAGGAACAGTGGCGACTTTGGCATATTTGGCCATGGCCGTTGTTGATGGCATTTCTTGCAGATGCTCTCTAATACCTAAAGCGTGGTAAATCAATATTGTCAGAGCAACCTTGCCATTGAGGAACTTCTTATTATTCCATTGCTTTTTTGCTTCTAATAACCTTTCTTAGATGTAAAGAGTTAGATTAATCTGATTCCCAATCTGCTTGATGGCGTGTGAGAGCAGTTGAACAATAATTTTTTGAGGGGCCATGTACCGATGCATATTTGGGAAGCCGAAGTGCTGGTGAATAAACCTTACTTCCTCTTCTATGTCCACCCTATTAATGTCCGTGAATGTTCTGGTCTTTGCGCCACGACTCTCTTCTTTGACCACGGTAGTTCCATCTTTTCCCATCCAAAGGCTTCTTTAATCAAGTCATGTGTGAATTGAATAACGACCCATTCGCCTACTTTATCCATCACTTTAGCCTCTGGCACTAAGGGATCATGCAGAGCTGGTTGTAATGTATTCATGACCTGTGTGCATCTTTGAAAGTCGGGCTTATAGATTGGCAGTTCAAAATATTTATGTATGCCCGCTTTCTTCATGATGTCTATTGTAGACAGGAGTCCATGTATGTTGGCATACAAGTCAGATGAAGAGCATACTAGCACAATGGAGCAGTCATGCACAATATGGCAACAAGGCCCAATCATTTTTTCCATGGACCATTTACAACTCAAGTGATTTTAATCACTACACAAACATTGTAAATTCCATTTTTGGTAGAATAGACTCCATTTTGTGCAAGCCGAGGAGTCCTCGAGCTTGAGGAGTATTAGAACTAGCTACATATCAATTTTCATAATTTTTAGACTCCGTTTGAGCCCTCAAATAGGCTCTAGAACCTAATTTTTAACTAGGCCGGACACTAGGTCTGGACAAGACCAAAGCTAGTTAGAAAGCTATAAAAAGAGCTAGAGAGCTCATTTTTGGGGTTAGATTGTTTGTGAATTGAGCTTATGTAAGAGACTTTTTGACTAATGAAAAGAACTCCATTGTTCCTCTCCTTCTTCTTGCCTTGTGTGCACGTGTGCGTGTATGTGTGTGCATGCTTGTGTGCACGTGTGTGTGTATGTGTGTGCATGCTTGTGTGCTTCTCACTCACACACTTGTGCCTTCACTTGCTCATAGTCTTCATACTAGTCCTCACATCTCCACGGATTGACAATTATGAGGTGAATCTTCTCACGTTGGTACTCACCATTGTGCTAGAGTGACACCAAATTTGGCGCCGTTGCCGGGGAGAGAGCTTCGAGGACGAGCGTGTGATGGTAAGACGTCGAGTTGAGACATTGGAGTTATAGGTAATATCCTTTCTTTTCCTTATTTTTCTTCATTTTTTCTTATTTTTGCATCACCATCATCACCATCATCATGCTCACCATCTCCCACCTCCATCTCCATCTCCACAAAAATTTCAGTTTTTTGGTCATATTCCACTCCCCACCTCATTTCCCTCATTTCATTGTGAGAGAGAGCGAGAGAGAGCTTGCATGCGATCTGTTTTTTTGTGTTTTCTTGAGCTTTTGCTGCAGGAACTAGCTGTACCACCTTCTCCAGCAGCTTGCGCAGGTACGATAGACTCTACACAGGTCCCGAGACGACGACTTCTATCTGTCACGACAGATAGCAAAACTTGATATTTTGTGATTGCGTGTTTGGCATGGTAACCTACACCATTAGAGCACTCCAAATCACTAGAAGTTTCTCAAAAATTTGCGTTTTTTCAATCTATCACGACAGACACCGTCTATCGCGACAGACACTATCTATCGTGACAGACACCGTCTATCGCGACAGACCGAAACCACAATAGACGATAGACACCGTCTATCGCGACAGACACCTGTCTATCACGACAGACAGAGACCCACGACAGATTCAGTCTATCGCAACAAACATCGTCTATCACGACAGACCAAAACCACGACAGACATAGACACCGTCTATCGCGACAGACAGAGACCCACGACAGATTCAGTCTATGGCGACAGACACCGTCTATCGCGACAGACTAAAACCACGACAGACGATAGAGACCGTCTATCGCGACAGACACCTATCTATCGCCATAGACAGAGACCCACGATGGATTCAGTCTATCGCGACAGACACCGTCTATCGCGACAGACCAAAACCACGACGGACGATAGACACCGTCTATTGCGACAGACCACTCTATCGCGATAGACCACTCTATCGCGACAGACACCGTCTATCACGATAGACCACTCTATCGCGACAGACCACTCTATCGTGACAGACACCGTCTATCGCGATAGACCACTCTATCACGACAGACACCGTCTATCGCGACAGACACCGTCTATCGCGACAGACCCATCTATCGCGATAGACGGTGTCTGTCGCGACAGACAGCCCCCCATGATAGCTTGTGTCTATCGCGACAGACACCGCCTATCGCGATAGACAGACATTTTCAGCAAAAATTAAGGGGTAAAGTTTTTGGAAATTTAGGCTAAATTTTGGACATATTTGCACTCTCAAATACTCATACACTTGCAAAAGCCTTAGAAAAATGCATTAAACCTCCTGAAAGGTTCTGTTTGTCTGTTTAACCCCCTAAACCCTGAACGGTCATAACTTTTTCATACGAAATCCATTTTTTGAGCTCTAGGGCTTTTCGGAAAGCTCGTGATATGATATGATATTTGGAAGTTGACACACTGAGGGATAGGAACACCAAGGGAGCTCTTGAGGAAATTTTTAGCAATACAAAAGGGGGAACAAGGGTCATTAAAAAAGTGTCTGAAATAAATTGTCGGTCAATTGAAGGATCAAATTGAAGCTAAACTTGGGATTCTTACAGGATCATCGAGAGCTCTTGGAGAAAGCAAAGTAAGTGCCAAGGCGAACAAGCTTGGGAACGTGCTTCTTGGGTAGACCAGCATCGCCAGGAGGAGCGACTTGAGGTTGGAACATCACTTAACCCCCTCAGTCTATTCTTAGCATAGGCTAAGTGCGAGTAGTTGTTCTGATTGACTAGGGGTACGATAGGAACACTCAAGTTTGAAGACCCTTAATTTCTCAAGTGCAAGGGTAGGCTAAATTGTAGTCAAGGGATAACTTAAAGGAAAAGAACTTAAACTAAGCGGACGCAGAACATCAAGTACGACACATGAAAGTGCTCCTGATGACGCTTAATTAAAAACAAGAAAACACATCCAAAGGAACTTAAAAGGAACAAGTGACTGGTACCAAAGAATCAGCAACGTACAAAGGGCATATGAACCTTAGGTCAGGTAGACACCTAGGGAGGGACAGACAAAGTCTTAGATCTTCAGAGGCTAGTGTCAATCATACTGTTAGGTCTTGGGCCCAGCAGTTGAGCCATCATTCGTATTACCCTAGTTCTGAGACTAGCGAGTCTGAGATGTCCCACGGTATGGAGAGACCTACAGGAAGTTCTGGGGTGCCATATTTACATAGGGTGGAAGGCCCTTACAAGATGCAACTCGAGTACCTTAGGACCAACCGATTAGGTGCTAGCATCTATGAGGACGGCCTAGGAAGAGTGGTGGTCTAGATTAAAAACCCTGACCAATCCATTGGACTAGAGCGCCCAGCTTTCAAGTTTGAAAATGAGGCATACTTGGACAAGGAAGGGACAATATATGTAGTCACCAGTCATCCAGATAGGACAGATGAATTTGGGAATGTGGTCCCGGAAACGGACTTAGGTGACCTAGAGCAAGGAAACATGGGCGAAGAACCTAGAACTCCCCGAGGCAAATCTGTTCTCACGAGGATTATCACACCAGAGTGGATTCCCCAAGATAATAAGAGCATAGATCTCCTCATGAACCGAGAGACGGATGAAGCCTTTTGGAGATATAGACCTAGTCAGCCGAGTGAGGTAGGAACAATCATGATATATGAGTTCAAAGATCTTGATATTCCAGGAAGAGTGACCTACTTAGATCACTCTTCAGAGAGGATCTTTGGGGTTACAGAAAATGATAGGCATGCTTACACTTGGAAAGGAGAATTTATTTTCCCCCAACCAAGATCGAATGTGGCCTTTGGTCTCCAAGGAGCTGGAACATCTCAAGCTCATGGAACTCAAAGAGAAAGGAGTAGAGAGAGACCTGAGGTAAGCTTTGCCAACTCTTGGGGAAGAGAAAGAACGAGAACGGAAACGAATAGAGGGGAACCTGAGGGACATAGAGCCCCAGGGAACCGAAGAAATGCCGATGATTTCCCTTTTCCAAGACCGAGAGAGCACACGAGGACCTTGAGACCGACCTAGCTAGTTAAGTCCATGAAAAACTACTTCGATGGCACTGGAGACCCCTACGATCATGTAGCTGAGTTTAAGCAAGTCTTGAGAGCTGAACAAGTTGAAGACCTGTTCACGCAATAGAATGCCTTTGGTTTGACCCTTAGGAACACCGCCTTGATATGGTTTCAGCCACTAAACGAGAGGTAGTTCAGGAGCATAGATCAACTTCTAGAGGCATTCATTATGGAATTCTCTAAAAGTGGCATAAGGCATAATACTTCCTCATTGATATACAGCTTCAAGCAGACCCCGCAAGAGACTGTGAGACTTGCAGGAAGAAGATTTAGGTAATATCTTGAGCGATGTCCTGGTCTTGAGTTACCCACGGCCGCTAAGCAAGTGGCTTTATTCTTGGATGGATTGCTAAGTACCAAATTGAGATCATATGTGTACTTGAAGGACCCCCGGACTATAGAAGAATGTGTACGCATGTGCATCAATATTGAGGATAACCTAGGGGAGGAGTTAGAGCTATCCAAAATCTACAAAGATTCAGATAGTACCTCTAGCCTCTCTTCCTCACAATCCACATCAATTGAGGAACTTGCAGAAAAAGTAGCTCAAAAACTAGGTGTCTCTAGTAAACAAATTCCTAGATTTGCCCCAGTAAAGAGGTGCTATACTTGCGGTGGTGACCATATGGCAAACGCATGTCCCATCACGGCTCAACCCCAAGTGAATCCTAGCAGCCAATATTGTACTATAGAGCGAAGGTACACAAATCACTCAGCACAGGACTGCCCATACAATAAGCAAGTGGTTAGGCAAACCTACCCTCAGCCATACCCTCAACAAGGCAGATACCAGAGTCAATATTCACCACAACAGTATACTAGGCCCCAGCAAAATTACCAACCGCAATATCAGGCCCAACTGAGACCCCAACCAGTGCTAGCACAACAACCACCTGCTCCTACTAATGTGATTCCGGTAAAGTATGCTGCTGCAGAAGAAAACCTGAATAGAGCTATAGTCCCAGTAACACCATTAATCTCAGAAAGTGATCCCAGTGACCATAGCTTTGATTCTACACATGTTGATAGTCCCCAGGCTTACTACATGCAGTCTCCTGAACATGGTGAGTCTTACTACAGTGAGGAACCGAGTGAACCTATTTGGGAGACAGAGTATGCAAATGTCATGTATGCGAACCCCAACCCTAGACCTCAACCTAGGCAGGTAAGACCTCCATTTCCTAGAGGGCCATGCTATAGATGTCAGGGAGATCATCTCATTCGTGATTGTCCCTTGCCTCCACCGACACAACCACAGTCAGTGACAATCCAAGGCTATTGTTAGGAGTGTGGAAAGGAGCATCTCTTACGAGACTGCCCAAAGAATCCTAATAATATGCCAAAAATCACTCCCATCAATGTGATTGGCTTAGTGGTAGACTCCACAGGAAGTGTGACTTCCACAGCCCCAGTACAAGTCATCACGAGAGCCCAGACACTTAAGCAAAACCAAGACTTAGGCCAGGAAAAGAATGCGGAGGTTAGTGAGACTGAGAGCCAGAATAAGAAGAGGACAAGAGCTTGGAGAGATAGCCATGAACGTATGAAAAGGCAATGGGCAAGAAAGATGAGCGAACTTGAGGAAAGCCTACGAGAAACCAAAGCCAAAATCATAGAAATCACATCTCAAACGCACTCTCAGACATCCCCGCCACTACCATCCCCTTCACCCTCCATTCCTCCACCCACCAATCCACCACACGTAACCCAACCACCACCCCGAGTAGGATCAGTCTTAGCCGATCCCACTCCTGAAGATCTAGACATGATGCTTAAAGCATATCAGGCCAGAATTCAAGAAGGGCCCAATGTAACAGATCTTGAGAAATGTTACCCTAGAGCCGATCTGGAGATAGAGCGAACAAAGCTTTGTGCTAAAATGGTCGAATTGGCGCAAGCCATGTTTGAAGACAGTCGTTTGTTCAATGGCTCTAACCCCATCAAAACACCATTGCACTTTGATGGTCTATTGGATAGATTGGAGGGGTTACTTGCAAAGTCTGGAAAAGGAGCCACCTCCCAGGCTAAGGAGAGGGCAAGTGATAGAATAAGCATTCCTCCCCAGGGAGCTTATGTGTCTAACCCCACTGAACCAGACACCTCGTCTTCTATGAATCATTACACACCAGAATTCTTGCGAGAGATTCAAGAAGAGAAATGGGCTAAAGAGAGTGAAGTTCCTCCTCCCATTGAACTGGTGGATGACACACACGATCAATTCCCACAAGACCTTCCTTCCATTTATGGAGAGCAGGAGAGTGCCCAATCTCAAGAAAGATTAGACTTCGAGTCTAATTCTTTACAGGAACTACCCCATTTCACAGGCCCATGGGAAGCAAAGTCCACTTGTATGAGAGCACCTACAGTCATGGTAAGAAATGAAGATTCAGTCATACCTAGGAACACGGAGGTAGTGAAGAACACCAAAGTGCAGTGCAATCTCACTTTGGAAGAGCTGCTCAAGGTTAGACCAGAAGTATGGAAACATGTAGCCAATCAGGTGCCCGAAGTAGCAAAACCACATTCCCAGGTAGGATCTCAAAGAACAGTGCCAGAAATACCCTTGGACAAGATAGGAGACATGAGCAAGGGAGAAGAAGGAAACACCTATCTCCCCATCACTCATCAAGGCTACACAACCAAGGCCATTTTGCACTCAGGTGCAGGAGTTGCAATTGTTACCACCTCCTTATGGAAACGATGGGGCAAGCCAGCTCTCAGGCCAACGAGAATGAAATTGCAGATAGCTGACGGGCACATAGAAAGACCCTTAGGACTACTAGACGGGATAACTCTCACTACTTGTGGTGTAGAGTTCGAGCACACATTTGCTATCTGTGACTTTAGCAAAAATCATGCCTATGAGATGATTTTGGGAAGACCATTTATGCGGCAGTTGCAAGTGGTACAGGATTGGGGAACCAATTCCTTGTATTTGCAGCACTTAGGTGTTACAACCAAAGTCAATCTCAAGGATTACTCTCATAGAGATGTCCCTCCTATCCAATGGAACCCCATCCATAGAGCCAAAGATGATACGGAATCGGTGCATTCCCTAGGATCAGGATCCTCATGGATGCATGAAGACACTCACTTATGGATGTGTAAGGTAGCAGTAGAAAAAGAGAAGAGAGAAAAAGCCAGGGAGGTAGGTGCAAAAGAAACCCATAGATCCATCCAAGACCCAGCCTATGCACCTGTGGTTTTTCCAGACGGAGATTTTGAACCTCACGGCTGGGCAAAAATTCTAGCAACAATGGATGTAGCCATCAATGAAGAACAATGGACACCTCACTGTGATGAGGATGGCTATGACATTTCAGTCTTCTCCATAGAGCCGATCATGGAAGAGGCAGTTTTAGAAGAGTGTGAACCTAGCCCTGATGCATTTGAGGATGCGAGTGACTCCGATCTAGAGTCAATCATTATGGACCCACCTTTTGCATCAGATGAAGAATACTTCTATGAAGTAGAATTTCAACCCCAGAAGCACGGAGAGCTTACAAAGGATGTAAGGCTAGCCACACATGTAACCCCTAAGGAAGAAGGAAAGAAAAGAAAGAAGAGAGAAGTCACACCAGAAGAGGAAGAATCTTTGTTTGAGGTCCCGGAAAATTTTAAGAAGTATGAGATAGACGACAGGAGAGTCATGATTAGAATGCCTAAACAAGAGGCGCAATCGGGGGAGGCCCATGATAACAAAGAAACCACCAAGAAAATAGTGGTAGCCATAGAAGAAGGGGAAGAGAGATGCACGTACATAGACCATGACCTAATAGAAGAGGAAGAACAAGAGCTAATAGCCTTGCTAAGAGAATACAGAGATGTATTCGCTTGGAGTTACAAGGATTTGAAAGGAGTAGACCCGGACATATGCTCACATACGATTCCCATGACTACAGAGGCCAGACCCTCAAAACAAAAGCCATACACATACAATGACAACTATCCTGCCAAGATCAAAGAAGAGATAGACCGCTTGGTTGAAGCTGGATTTATCTATGAAATTGAGCACACTGAATGGGTATCCCCCATTGTAGTGGTGCCCAAGAAGAACGGCAAATTACGAGTATGCATTAACTTGAAGAAGGTTAACGCAACCACGATCAGGGATAATTACCCGCTTCCTATCACTGAGCATCTATTAGAAAGGGTGGCAGGCAAGGAAGTGTACAGCTTCCTAGATGGGTTCTCTCGCTACAATCAAGTGGCCATTGCACCAGAAGATCAGCATAAAACGGCTTTTGCCACAGAGTGGGGCATATTCGCTTTTAGGGTAATGCCATTCGGGCTTACCAATGCTCCCGCAACCTTCCAGAGATTGATGTGCCATGTGTTTAAAGAGTTTCTGAGAAAGAATTTGGAAGTCTATGTTGATGATCTCTGTGCTCATTCCAACATTAGACAAACACATATACCTGAACTCAGGCAAATCTTTGACAAATGTAGAGAATATCAAGTCTGCCTGAACCTAGAAAAGTGCGTTTTCATGGTCAGGCAAGGCAAGATTTTAGGACACATAGTGTCAAAGAACGGCATCTCCACTGACGAAGAGAAGGTGAGGGCTATTGCAGAACTACCTAGGCCAAAGAATGTCAAGGAAGTGCAAGCTTTCATGGGGCATTGTGGTTATTACCGACGTTTCATTCACATGTATGCCATCATTGCAAAGCCTCTGTACGGACTTCTGACAAACTTTGAGTGGACTGAGGAATGTGAGAACTCTTTCAATGAGCTCAAACGGCGATTATGCTCAGCACCAATCTTGACTACACTAGATTGGAATAAGCCCTTCCATGTGCATGTGGATGCATCCAATTATGCCATTGGATGTGTGCTGGCGCAACCTACTGGTGAAGGTAATATGGATCTTCCCATTGCCTATGCGAGTAGACAGTTGAATGCAGCTGAGCGAAACTATACCACTACCGAACGAGAGGGGTTGGGCATGGTGTATGCCGTTAAAAAGTTTAGACATTATTTGCTTGCAAATAAGTTTAAATTTTTTACGGATCATCAAGCTCTACTATACTTGGTAAACAAGCCATGCAACACAGGTAGATTGGTGAGATGGTTCCTCTTACTAATGGAATATGACTTTGAGGTAGTGGTGAGAAAAGGCAAGACTCATTTGAGAGCAGATCATCTTTCTAGGCTCACATCTGGAGAAGCCCCACAAGGAGTATCGGATGATCTTCCCGATGCTTACTTGTTTAATTTGGAAGTAATACCTCAGCGGGCTAAGCCATTAGTGCCAGTATTGACATATGGGGCTAACCATCCAGTAATAAACACTCAAGGTAGAGAGGTAGTAAAAGCCCAGAAGTACCATATCATGGCAGGAAGCATGTACAAACAGACAGATCAAGGGATCTTGGCTTGTTGTGTAGAAGAGGGCGAGTACACTAAATGGTTGCATTTAGCACATGTAGGTGCATTAGAGCAACACTACTCGAAGCAACAAACCTTACAGACACTAAGGAGACTCGGAGTGCATTGGCCGACTATGGAGGCGGATGTCCAAAAGTTGTGCAAGGAATGCCCAATCTGCTGCACTAAACCACCTATGGAACATGCCACTCTTTATCAAGTGTCCATAGTGCCAGATTGGAGTGAATCACTAGTCTCCTTCTTAAGGACGAAAACATTTTCTCCAGACATGACTCTGGCTAGGCAAAGGAGTTTAGAACAAGAAGCCCAGGATTATTCACTCATTGGTGATAATCTATACAAGCGTGGTAAAGATGGTTACCTGAGACTATGTGTCCATGAGAGTGAATATCTCAAAATCTTGGATACTGCTCACCAAGGTGTAGCAAGGGGACACTTTGGACCAGATCGAGTAATCAAGGCAATACTATTTGCGGGCTTTTGGTGGCCAACCCTTCACATGGATGCACATACCTATGTGAAACGGTGTGATGTTTGTCAGAGAACTCAGTACCCTATACACAAAGATGAGATGCCACTAAAGCCTATGATGGGCGGACGTGCGTTCTCTAAATGGGGAATGGACTTTGTTGGTCCTATTAATCCCCCAGCTAAGGGTTCACATGCTGAATATATCATCGTGGCCACAGACTATCTAACCAAGTGGGTAGAAGTGAAAGCTACTACAAAAAATGATGCTCAAACAACAGCAAAGTTCTTATTTGAAAATGTATTCACGAGGTACGGATTGCCAATAGAGTTGGTGAGTGATAGAGGCACACACTTCTTGAATGAAGTCATAGAAAACCTTCTCCAAGAATTCTTGGTGATACATAAGAAATCAGCCCCCTATCATCCACAAGCTAATGGCCAGGCTGAGAGCACTAATAAGATCTTATGCAATGTGCTGACTAAACTAGTGAACAATAAATGCTCTGATTGGGACAAACAGCTACACCATGCTGTTTGGGTATACCGAGTTGCCTATAAAACGGTACTCCAAGCCACCCCCTTTCAGATGGTATTTGGCCAAAATGTTGTGCTACCTCTGGACTTTTTGATACCTACATTGAAGGTAGCACAAGAGCATGACTGGACAGGCCATGAACTCTCCTCTCGAATCTTTGATCTTGAACATCTAGGCGAAACACGATTGAGAGCTGCAGCAGGAATCTATGCAGGGAAGAAGAGGCAAAAGGCCTATTTTGATACACATGTGAAGGATAAAGGCTTGAAAGCAGGCAACCTAGTCCTAGTCTACACATTGAAGCAGCATGCACGGAAATTAGAGAAAAGAGGTTACGGGCCAATGATTATCAATAGAATCTCCACAAGTGGCGCAGTTCAACTAGCCACTCTAGAGGGTGATATTCTACCAAGTTACATAAGTGGATGCAGAGTCAAGTTATATCAAGAACCCCTCACTAAAGAGATGCTAAATCGACTCAACACTGCCAAGAAACGTAAAGAAGAAGAGAAACGAATTAGAGAAGAAGCACAGGCAGAAGCTTTAGAACGCATCCGACGAATGAAATTGAGGAGACAAGGCAGAGACAAGGCAGAGACCCGCCTATGCTTGACACTTAAGAATCTGTAGGCTATCCTATGGCCATGTGCGAGACTTTAGGTGGGCATTCCCATAGAATAATCGACCGACGGCCTTTTGTAACCCTAGGAGTAGGACAAGGAAAGGGTGCAAAGACTATAAGAGCTTTGATTGACTCAGGTGCATCCATTAGTGCTGTCAAGTTGTCTTACTATCAAGAATTGAAATTAACTGTCAATCCTATAGAAGCATATTTCATAGGACTGGGAGGTGTGGAAACCCCTTGCATGGGCGAGGTGGATCTTCCCATCTCCATTCAAGACGAAGTGATGATAGTCAAAGTACTAGTGTGTCAAGATGAGGACCTCACTGAGCCTCTTGTCTTGGGTCAGGACTGGATCTATGATCATGCAGTCAACCTCAACCTAAGAAGTAGACTTCTTCAGGTATGGGTAGATCATAGCCGAATTACAGTTGAATTGGAAAATGAGGCACTCAAGGAACTAGGCAAGGCACAAACTCCTGGTCCTTCCAGGGGCGCACATGAAGTTGACAATGCTATTTTTGTCCAAAACCGTATGATGCAGAAAGAGGCTTGTCTCAACAACGGAGCCAAGGAGAGGACGGAACTCCCTTCTTTTCCAAAGACCAGAAGGTTGCAACAACCAACGGCAGATCAAATACAGAAGAAGTAGAACACTACCTATACTGGATGCCAAAAAAAGGAGCAAAGCAGATTATTTCAGCCATGGAAACAAGTATGGAGGCAAAAAGGCGAATACCCTGTTCAGACCAGGCCGACCCCACGGCCAAAACCTCTTATTAGTAGTCAACAACACGACACTAATAAGAAGTCCTTCCTTAATTCTTCTGCGAAAGTGAAGTCTATTTGGGTACCCAAGAAGTCAATGAAGGCCAGCCCACAATCACGACAAATCTGGGTGCCTAAGGCTTGCTTGCGGGCTCAAATAGCTACACCAAGGCCACAACCAGTACAACATGTTTCACTCACTCGAACATAGTGAGGCCCAGTCTTACACATCACGCACGGACACATATTCTTCCATGAGCACAAGTAGAATCACTTGTAAATGGGTCCCTAAAAAGCCTCATCTTCAAGCAGATACCCCTATCAAACTCTTCAGAGTCTCCACAAAATCAAGATCAAATCCCATCCACTGCATTTGGCAACCTAAAACTTGTAATAAACCCCCGGATCCCAGTTGTAAATCCATGCCCACCTACTAACTACGTCACTCTCACACTACATCATTCCACTTAGTTCTTAGGTCCAACCAATTCCTAACTACACACACAAGCACCGAGCACTTATTAACCTACTAATCTCTCCCGAATCTCATGATAATGTTGTAATGGGGACAAAAACGGTTCTAACTTGTCCTTTACAATGTTAACACATGTTTCTATATTCTCACAGAATTAGGAGGCAAGAAGTAACATAGCAGAAGCGACAGGTCCGAGCTCACAAGTAGGAATACTTACTGCAGGAATCGATGTGGATAGTCTACCTGTGGATGTGCCACCAACTGAACGACCTGTGGAGCTGCAACACCTTCAGCAGATCCCGGTACCGGATCCACCCACAGGGATCACAGAAAGAGTCCATGCCAATTCTCATTGGTTCAATGGCATGCCAGGTCCATTAGGAGAGGCCAAGTATATATGGGAGTCTAAGTGCGAGTATGACAGATCATGGGTTCGATTCCAATTTTTCTCCAAGGAGTTTGGGACTCTACAGAACACAGAGGATCTCCAGACCATATGGCAACCTGCAGGGCTAGTAGAATACTTTGAAGCACCACTACCTAAACCGGATCTCCTCCGATGCTATTATTTGGTCTCCACATTACAAGCTAATGAAGAAAAGGACAAACCAGGATCATTTGTTCTTCCTTCCTTGCTGGGCAACAACGAGTTAAAGAGGTTTGAACTTACCTTGGAGTTGGTGAGCTCTGCTTTGAATATGCACGGCACACATGTACCTTCTGAGAAGGATGCTCTCGTTCCTACTAACATGAAGGATAGGAAACTACTGAAGCTTAAAGACATGGAAGCACTCACACCAAACGTGTCCATCCCTCTCCGTATGTGCATGCAACATTTTGCTTTCCCTGGCCAAGACCGCTTCACACAACCACACAAAAGAATCTGGTTCGCTCTCTACTTAGCGGAGACATGTGCGTTACCAATTAAGCTGCATGTATGGATTATAGATCAATTGTATGAAGCAAATAAAAGGTCTTCTAGGAAACTAGTGGTGAACAGTTGCTGTGCAATCACACGCATTATTTACCGGTGCCTAGCATACGATGTTCCCATTGAACGTGCCTTAACTTGGGCACAATTACAAATGTTCAAGAAGCTCAAGACGTCCATACATCAATCCAAGCGCATGAGGGGTGCGATCCCTTGTTTCCAGACAAGGGAAGTTCTGACTACTCCTGAAGTATCGCCACGAGGGGAGGCCACTGTACCTCCCTTTACCATTAGGATACCCAGGTCTGGATCTGAAACTACGACACAAGCTGCCCCTTCAGCTCCTCCTGCTCCATCTAAATTTGAATTTGCTACAACTGGAGATGCTGAAGGAATGGATCCCCAGGACTTCGAAGCATTCTTACAAAGTACACAACTCTCTGATGTAGAGTTTTATTCAGATGCAGAAGAACAAGGCACATCTTCACAAAGAAGAAGAAAATCTATAGACGGTCGCCATGTACATTGGAGTGACGCTCAGCAAGGTCAACAACAAGGACACCTAGAAGAAGAAGGAGCATATGAAGAGGAGACCACTGAAGCCCCAGCCTATACAGCAGAACTCCGAAGGCTATATCAAATCATGGAACGAGTGCGTTCACAACAACTGCTCACCGAACAGAGCAGTAGAGTACTCATAACTCAGCTATTGGAAGAAGCAGGAGTTGACTCAAAATATAGTGAAGGTCTCTTATTAATGGCAGAAACATATGGGGTAGTAGAAGTAGTGTGGACCGCCATTAGGAGGTCTCCAGTTCAATATGATCCACGAAGATTCCAGACACAACCACGGTCAGGTAAGAATATCCAGATCCCCATTACAACGGCAGAAGGGCCAATTATTACATCCGAACCCATCGGGACAACCTCCCAAGCAACAGAAACTGCTAGCCAAGAGCACCCACTCACCCATGAGGAATCCACCGAGCCACTACCACCCACACCCCCACCATCGCCTCCTAGAGCAGAAACCGTGGAAATCACCTCGACCACTCAACCCACCAAACAAACCTTATCTTCCGTACTCCCATCTCTAGTTCAACCCTATTCTCCACCTCTGATAACCCAATCTATGAAGCAACCACCATCACTACACAATCCACCGAATCGCTCATAGAGCCTACCCTAGGACAACCATCCCCCATGCCCTCAGCCATAGGTCATCCTGACCCTAGATCCATATTGATGGGTTTCCCTGCTACCACGCAACCCTTCATGCCCTCCTCAACTCTACGACCTCAACCCCCAACCTCCATCTCTCCACTTCTCCAATCCCTCCATAACTTCCTTGCTAGAACTTTTCAACCCAGGTCTCAACCATTCCCTTTATTTTCAGCTCCCCACCCCACTTCTCATCTATTCACCACTTTCACACACACACACCACCTACCATTCCAATGTATATGGTAGACCCCACACTCGCACCCACTCCTAAAAGTATGGACATTTCACCACCCACGGCACCTCCCCCTCCCCCCACGCTTCCACCTCCTCCCATTCCCCCTCCACCAATTTCACCCACACACACGTCTTCAATAGACACATCATTCACTCTTCCCCTTCCCCAATTCCCTTCCCATGCATCTTCCATTGTAAACACCACCCCCTCATCTATAGGCAATGCACTGGACACCATGCTAGCTTGTATATCAAACTTAAGGACAGATTACAATCAGCTCCAGCAACAGAATGAACGCCTGCAAGAGCACTCGAAGACACTACAACACCGCCTTGTTGCACTAGAAGAGGAAAATGCTCGCCTCCACACACAATTCCAAACTCTCCAAGAGGCTCATAGCATATTGGAGGTATAGTTACAGAACACAGATCAGGAAGCAATACAAGTGGTAGAAGGTCATCTACGGACACAACTGGAACGCAATTCAAAGCTTCAGCGAAATATGGCCCTACTCAAGCGACATCTTGCTGCTGCTCATGAAGAGAATTGACGCCTGCAATTACAAAATCAGAAAAACCTAGAAGCAGCTATCGAAAGCACACCTGGGGCACCCATCAGCCTGTTGGAAGCAGCCAGAGGCATAGAAGACGCGGAAGCATGTAACAACGGAGCAGGGAGCCAGTCAAATCTTTTTTCAAAGAATCATGTTCTAAAAATACTTTTCAAAAACCTCCAACAGTGATTTTTATCACTATTCTAACATATGTAACATAGAAAACCCCATTTTGTAATCCATAGCTCCATTTTGTGCAAGCTGAGGAGTCCTCGAGCTTGAGGAGCTTAGGTAGAACAAGCATATCAATTTTCGTTATTTTTAGACATCGTTTACCCTTTCAAATAGCATCTAGGACCTAATTTTTAACTATGCCGGTCACTAGATGTGAAATCGGTCAAAACTAGTCTAGAAACTATAAAAAGAGCTAGAGAGCTCATTTTTGAGGTTGGCTAGTGTGAGCTTAGAGTTCTTTTGAGCTTGTAATAGTGTTCTTGAGTAATAGAGCTAATTTCCCACCTTCCATTGTGTCTTGCTTGTCTCTTCGTAGTGTGTGTGTATGTGTGTGTGCATTTCTATGCTTCTCACCTTCACTCTCACTTCATCTCACATTCACGATCTTCATATCACTCCTATCTCTTCCGCGGATTGACAATTAAGGAGGTGAAGCTTCTTAACGTGGTTCTCACCATTGTGCTAGAGCAACACCAAATTTGGCGCCGTTGCCGAGGATCGAGTCTAGGACGAATGTGTGATGGTAAGAGTATAGCAAGAACTGACGTTGGAAGGTAAAAATTTCAGTTTTTGTTGTTGTTTTTACTTAGTTTTTAGTGTTTTTCACCTCCCCCACACTCCATCTTCATCACCGCATCATCATCTTCATCTCCAAAAAAATCAGAAAATTCACCATATCCACCCATTCTCCTCATTTCCCCTCATTTGTGCATGCGAGAGAGTGAGAGAGAGCTTTTGTGCTTGTGTGTGCTTTTGCTTTCTTGAGTTTTCTTGCAGGAACAGTACTCCAGTGCATCAGGAAGGCTGCAAAAAGGTAAGAAAACCACCTTCTATCAGAAATTTCCGAGTGTGTCAGACCATCACGATGGTCTGCAAACTTCGGAATTTTTGGTAAGCGACCACACAGGCGTGTACGCGACCCTTGCGCTTCTACGAATCCACAGACGCATTTCAGAAATTCTCAGTTTGGTGGACCATCGCGACGGTCTCAGACCATCGCGATTGTGTCACACCATCGCGATTGGCTCACGCCATCGCGACGGCTCGGCCGGACCATCGCGACGGTCTCACGCCATCGCGACGGTTCATTTGGACCATCGCGACAGTTCGCGGACCATTGCGACTGTTCGGTTGACCCCACACCATCGCGATTGGCTCACGCCATCGCGCCGACGGTGCCACGTGGCAAGCTAGACCATCGTGACGGCTCGCACCTCGCACCATCGCGACAACCCAAAATTTTGGACCGTCGCGATTGGCTCACGCCATCGCGCCCAGACCATCGCGATTGGCTCAAGCCATCGCAGCTGTGACCATCGCGACGGTTCACTTTGGACCATCGCGATTGTTCACGTTGACCGTTGACTGACGCCATGGCGATTGTCCGCCTGATCGAGCCATCGCGATGGTTCACACTCACGCCATCGCGATTGCCCATTTTCACGCCATCGCGACGGTGCACTTCAGACCATCCCGATTGTCCACTTTCATGCCATCGCGATTGTCCACTTTCACGCCATCGCGACGGTTCACCCTCATGCCATCGCGACGGTCCTAGACCATCGCGATTATCTCAGACCATCGCGATTGTGCACCCCCATCGCAAATTTTAGGGTTTCATTTTTTGGCCAATTTTGGGGCTATTCTTGGGAAATTTTTGGGTGATTAGACTCATAGGAGACCCCTTAGCTCATATTTGGAAAAACATCGGTTTGTCAGTTTTTACCCCCCAGGGCCTGAACGGTCATAACTTTTTCATCCGAAGTCCGTTTTTTTAGCTTAATAGCTCGTTAGAAAGCTCTTTACGAGTACTACGTGACCTCAACTGTTTTTTTCTTAAAGGATACGTCTATTTTTAGATAAGCTATTTTGAGGTTGACCTAGTTTGGGACTAGAAAGCCAGGGGGCAAACATTGAAAAGTTGGGCAAAAGGGAAGGGGCTTAAAAGGTGTATATACTCAAGTGCTTGATCATCCAACTGTGAATTGGTCTAATATTGAATTTTTCTAGGTCTGGCAAGGGCAATCGAAGGCAACCAAGGCAAGGCAGTGAAGGGCATAAAGCTTGGGAAGCACGGCTTCTTGGGCATCAGAGCAACCAGAAAAGCTGACTCGAGGTTGGAAGATTACTCAACCCCCTCAGTCAATTCTTAGCTTAGGATAAACGTTA
The DNA here is from genome assembly GCA_020310875.1 of Ceratopteris richardii. NCBI lineage: Eukaryota > Viridiplantae > Streptophyta > Polypodiopsida > Polypodiales > Pteridaceae > Ceratopteris > Ceratopteris richardii. The sequence goes on along the minus strand of CM035442.1, from coordinate 11,785,488 downwards.
GCATTGTGGATTAAGACGATAGGAACGCCTCAAGTTGAAGAGAGTTAAGTTTATCAAGTTCAAGATTAAAGATAAAGGTGTGTGACACGAAAACCTAAAGGAAAGAACATAAGTCTGACGGAACGAGAACTCAAAGTACCACGGAAAGTCGAATTCCTGACGCATACATTAAGACAAGAATCTAAAGAAATCTAAAAAGAATCAAGACAGTAATAACAAAGAATCATTGACGATCTGAGCGTGTACTGAGTGTGCAAGGAACAAAATTAATGAACCTTAGATCGGGCAAACATATAGGTAAGTCAGACCGACGAAGCCTTAGATCATCAGAGGCAAGTGTAAGAACTACTGCACGATCGTGGGCTCAACAATTGAACACTAGTTATCCCTACGAGAGCTCAGATACTAGTGAATCAGAAATGGTATTTAGCACGGAAAGACCAGAAGGAGGGTCTAATGTAGCCTATTTAGAAAAACCAGAAGGACCCTATAGAACACAACTAGAGTTTCTCCGAACCAACCGATTAGGTGCTCGCATCTATGAGGATGGTTTGCGAAGGCAAGTGGTGCAAATGCACAACCCTGACCAACCCATTGGATTGGAACATCCAGTGGTGAAATTCGAGAGAGACGCATACATAGACAAAGAAGGAACAATGTACATCTTAAGTACGCAGCCAAACAATACCAACGAGTTTGGCGTGATTCAACCAGAGACGGAAGCAAAACCTCAAGGAAAAGAACCATTAGAAGAGCCTAGAACACCTAGAGGGAAATCTGTACTGACACGAGTACTAATCCCAGAATGGATCCCTCAGGATAACAGAAGCATAGAGTTGTTTGTAAATAAAGAAACTGATGAAGCCTTTTGGAGATACAAGATAGAACTACTTAGTGAGGTAGGTATCATCACTATATACGAGTTCAAGGACCCGGATACACCTGGAAAGGTTGTATACTTGGATGAGACTTCAGAAAGAGTCTTTGTGGTACCTGACCGCGCTAAAAACACATACACATGGAGAGGTGAATTGGTATTCCCTCTATCTAGAACAAACATGAATACAAGTCAACAAGGGGCAGGAACATCCTCAGCCCATGGAAATCAAAGAGAGAAAAATAAAGAAAGACCCGAAGGAAGCTTCAATCATCCCATAGGGGGAGATAGAACAACCACGGACACTAATAGAGCGGATAGACAAAGAGATCATGGAATACCAGGTGGTAGAGATGATTTTCCTCTACCTAGACCACACAAACACGCAAGAATATTGAGACCCACTCAATTAGTGAAATCCATGAAAAATTACTTTGATGGGACAGGAGATCCCTATGACCACGTCGCAGAATTCAAGCAAGTACTAAGAGTCGAACAAGTTGAAGACATGTTCATGCAATACAACGCATTTGGACTAACGTTAAAGAATACCGCTTTAACTTGGTTCCAACCTCTGCAACAAAGGAAATTTAGAGAGATCCATCACTTTTTAGAGTCATTCATCACTGAATTCTCTAAAAGTGGGATTAGACATGACACGTCTTCGTTGATTCATAGCTTTAAACAAACCCCTCAAGAAACAGTCAGACTGGCAGGACGTAGGTTTAGACAATATGTTGAACGATGTCCAATGCAAGAGCTACCCTCGCAAGCTAAGCAAGTGTCATTGTTTCTAGATGGCTTGCTGAGCTCTAAACTACGCTCCTACGTGTACCTAAAAGCACCAAGAACGCTAGAGCAATGTGTAAGAATTTGTATAGACATTGAGGACAACTTAGGAGACGAGTTGGAACTCTCAAAGGTCTATAAGGACTCAGACTGTTCATCTCTAGCATCCACAAAATTGTCTAGCTCAATAGAGGACTTTGCAGAAAAAGTGGCCCAGAAACTAGGAGTTTCTAGTAAACCTAGGGTGCTAATGAACAAGCGTTGTTACACCTGTGGTGGAAATCATTTGGCAAATGTGTGTCCCAATGCACCACAACCTCAAGCCAACCCTAGTGGCCAATACTGTACAATTGAGAGAAGATACACGAATCATACGGCTCAGGACTGCCCATACAACAAGCAGACCGTGAGACAGAACTACCCGCAAGCATACCCGCAGCCAGGTAGGTATCAAGGCCAATACAATACTCAGCCTTATTACTATAGGCCTCCTCAGAACTACCCATACCAGGCTCAACAGAGACCTCAACCTGTCTTAGCTCAGCAACCACCCCCACCAGCGAATGTCATCTCAGTCAAATACGCTGCTGCAGAAGAGAACCTAAGTAGAGCTTTAGTGCCTTCTTCACCTTTGATCACAGAGGGTGACCCGAATTCGAACAGTTTTGACTCCACTCATGTAGATAGTCCACCCGCATACTACACAAAGTGACCAGAACACGTAGAAACATATCATTATGATAGTCCACCAGTGGAACCTAGTTGGGAGCCAGACTATGCTAATGTGATGTACACAAACCCAAATCCACGACCCCAATTGAGACAACAAAGACCACAGGGCCCTAGAGGACCATGCTTTAGGTGCCAAGGAGATCATTTCATAAAGGAGTGTCCACATCCCCCGATAGTAGGACAATCACAGTACTATAACATCCAAGGCTTTTGTGTTGATTGTGGCAAAGAGCACATAATCAAAGATTGTCCTAAAAATCCAGTTAACGCTTCGAATGTGACACCGATCAATGTGATAGGTATTGTAAATAACGCAGATGGATCCAACCCTACATACGTGCCTATCCAAGCTATCACAAGAGCCCAGGCGCTCTTACAGAACCAAAAGCTTAATCAAGAGAAAGTAGCCGGAACCAGTGAAGTTGCAGAATCTAGCAGTAAAAAGACAAAATCTTGGAAAGATTCTAGAGAAAGGATTAAGCGAAAATGGAGTAAAAAGATAACTGAGTTGGAAGGAAGTTTGAAAGAGTCGAGAGCCAAAATCCTAGAATTGACTTCACAGGAATTGAATCAAGAGAATCCAGCTCAGAAATCAAGATCAGTGTTAGCGGAACCCATACCAGAAAATCTAGACATGATGTTTCGTGCATATCAGGCTAGATTAAAAGAGGGACCTCAGGTAGCTGAAATGAGCAAAAACTACCCTCGAGCTGATCTAGAAATCGAGAGAACTAAACTTTGCATGAAGATGGTAGAACTAGCACAAGCTTTGTTTGAAGCCTCTAGATATCTCAATTGGAATAACATGGCAAAACCGGAATTGCATTTTCAAGGACTAATGGAGAGGCTAGAATACTTGATCGAAAGCAAAGAGAAAAAGGATCAGCCTAGGAACCCTATTGTCCCAGAGACACAGGAAAGGAATGCGCCATCCCTGTCTGAAGTACCCAACTCAGAAAGTCAAGACAATTTGTCTTCCATACATAAATATTCACATGAATTTTTGAGAGAAATACAAGAAGAGAAGTGGAGAAAGGAACAAGGAACCCATCCTCCTATTCAAGAAATAGATGACTTGCAGGAACAATTTCCTGCATGTTACAAACAGACCTTCGAAGAAATGTTCAGATCAGGTTTCTGGGAGTATCACTCGGAGGTCTTCGCACCAAAGCCAACACACCTGCTCCATCTCTTTGCTTGTGAACAAGCAATGTACTCTGAGTACTACACCACACCGCAACCAGAGGTCCCTGGCGCAATAAATTGGGATGCATTGGAAGCTGATCTAGCAAGAGGCTTAAGGATAGGAGAACATGAACTTGCCACCAATGTCATCCAATACTATATCGACCACCCTATAGAACAGAGGTCTGTCAGGGGCGACAGACGCTAGGAAGGGGGGAAAGTGTTGGCATACAAGTCAGATGAAGAGCATACTAGCACAACGGAGCAGTCATGCACAATACGACAACAAGGTCCAATCATTTTTTCCATGGACCATTTACAACTCAAGTGATTTTAATCACTACACAAACATTGTAAATTTCATTTTTGGTAGAATAGACTCCATTTTGTGCAAGCCGAGGAGTCCTCAAGCTTGAGGAGTATTAGAACTAGCTACATATCAATTTTCATAATTTTTAGACTCCGTTTGAGCCCTCAAATAGGCTCTAGAACCTAATTTTTAACTAGGCCGGACACTAAGTCTAGACAAGACCAAAGCTAGTTAGAAAACTATAAAAAGAGCTAGAGAGCTCATTTTTGGGGTTAGATTGTTTGTGAATTGAGCTTATGTAAGAGACTTTTTGACTAATGCAAAGAACTCCATTGTTCCTCTCCTTGTTCTTGCCTTGTGTGCACGTGTGTGTGTATGTGTGTGCATGCTTGTGTGCTTCTCACTCACACACTTGTGCCTTCACTTGCTCATAGTCTTCATACTAGTCCTCACGTCTCCACGGATTGACAATTATGAGGTGAATCGTCTCATGTTGGTACTCACCATTGTGCTAGAGTGACAATGTAGTACTCGGAAATCCTGGGACATGATCGGAAATTGATGATCTGTATCCATGATTTTGATAGTTGCTAGGAAGAGATACTCCCCAGCTGGTTGATCTTCTCTGAACCAATGTCCCTTTGCTTTGGTGATACTCTGTAATGGAAATTCCAATACTTCCTCTTGTACTGTTGCTTTAGAATCTTCAGAAGCCATCTGCACTTGTAAGGAAAAGTGCATTAGCTTCAATGGAAAGAAAAGTAACTTGTGTTGTGCATTGTAGTGAGTTGTTGTCCTTTTATCACTCCGTTTACCATGGTTCCATAGATGAGATCTCTTTCCACATCTTTTTATTTATTTTCCTAAAAGAAAGCAAGTGTTAGCATAGCCGAAGCATTTATTTATGTACATAGTATGTCCATTCCTAAGGGAGTTGAAGCTACGATCTAATCTCCATTGGAGAATGTGCACCACTAATTTTGTGATGTGCATCATGTGCCGAATGCTTGGCCTTGTACTGTGGCCCTATTATGCATACTTTAGGTGCATTTGATATTTTATGAGTGCAATTGGAATCTTTGTCGTCTCGATGGTCCACTCCTTGCAGTTGCTTGGGTTTCCAAATCCATTTTGTTGTCATGATGTCCCGTGTCTTCTCTCTGGTCCGTCGATCTTCTTGTGTTCTCTTTGTATCTTTGGGTAGCTGAGCAATAGAATTGTTGCTCTTTATGTTTTTAGGATGAGTCTGTCTTTGCTTTGTCGTTCGACTGTTTCGAAGTAGTATATCCTTCAGATTGCTTATCTCTTGCTTGGTGGCCTGCTTGACCTTCTTGGGGATCCCTATTTGCGGTCGTGCTTTCTGAGCGTCAATAAAAGACTTGGGGATCCATACTTGCAAGAGTCCTTTTGGTTGGTACTTTAGTGAAACTGACTTTTTAATTTCTATTTTCTCCTCACGAGTTGATTCTGACGTCTTCTCCTGTTGCACCTGATCCTTGCGTACCCATTTGTATTTGACCGATTCTTGATGTAAGTTTTTGAGTTTCGAATTCCATATTGGTGGTCCTTTGTATGGGGAAAAAGCAGCGTGGGAGTTGGTTCTCGTAGTGTCTGGCTGCTCTTCAACTGAATGGAGTGGTCTCCCTTCTTCTTTGGAAATTTTAGGGTTTGAACTTTCTAATTCTCCTAGCTTGTTTTCTGAGGTGGTGGGACTGGGATCATGTTTCAATAGTTTTTCTTTGCATCTCCTTGAACTCTCGATGGCTTTTGGTTGTAGTGAGTGCTTCTCTCCTAATAGACTAAAAATTTCCTTGTGCCCTATCTTTGCGGAAATATAGCCTTGAGCTAGGTTGATGCTTACTTCATTCTCGATAATCCAATCATGTCCTAGGATCAAATCTTCTATTAAATCTTCATCTCTGCACACTAAAACTCTTTGTTCCATGGAAGAATTTCCTAGGTGGAGGGATACTATCATTGTTCCAATGCATTCTAAGGTTTGACCTCCAATTCCTCTCAATTGGGCTTTTGTGGGACTCATAATCATTTGCAGATCTTTTATGACCGTATTACATATGCAACTAAGTTTTGCTCCTGAATCTATCAAGGCATCTATCAATTTGTACTCTGTCTTTCCAATTCCTAGGTTTAAATAAGGCTGTGATGTATAGGAATTTGTCGTGTTAGATTTATGGACTTGGTAATTAGCCATAGGGATAGGTTCTTCTCCTTGGAGATAGTGTTCATCTCTTTGCCTAATCCATTCTTTCCTTTTCTTGATGCGTTCTAGGGCTTCTTGTCGAGCCTCCTCTCTAATCCGTTCTTCTTCTTTCTTCCTATTTTGGGCGCCTACTAGTCGAGCTAGCATTTGATCCGTCAATGGCTCCATGAACCGTTTACCTCTACATCCACTTATGTAGTTAGGAAGAATGTCTCCATCTAGAGTGGCCAGATTAACTGCTCCACTCGTCGAGATCCTATTGATTATCAAAGGTCCATATCCACGTTTTTGTAACTTCTTGGCATGTTGCTTTAAGGTGTACACCAAGACTAAGTCTCCCTCTTTAAGTCCTTTGTCTTTTATATGTGCATCATAATATGCCTTTTGTCTTCTCTTGGCTGCATAGATTCATGCCACTGCTTGTAACCTAGTTTCATGTAACTTCTCGATTTGGTCGAGTTGTTGGGATAACTCATGTCCGTTCCATTCATACTGTTGGGCTACTCTCAATGTTGGGATCAAAAAATCAATTGGCAAAATTGCATTCTTCCCGTACACTAAATTGAATGGGGTACTTCCAATGGCAGTCTTGTATGCTACTCGGAAGGCCCAAATTGCGTGATGCAATTGTTTGTCCCAGTCAGACCTCCCATTATTGACAATCTTTGTCAATACTGTACATAATACCTTGTTGGAACTTTCTGCTTGACCATTGGCTTGGGGATGGTATGGGGCTGATTTTTTGTGAATCACTAAAAACTCATTCATTAGCGACTCTATTATTTCATTAAGGAAGTGCATTCCTCGGTCACTCACAATCTCAATTGGTAATCCGAAACAGGTGAATATATTCTGAAAAAGCAATTTAGCAGTGGTTTGAGCATCGTTCTTTCTCGTAGCTTTTGCTTCTACCCATTTGGTCAAATAATCTGTGGCTATTATGATGTACTCAGCATGTGATCCTTTGGCTGGTGGGTTGATGGGTCCGATGAAGTCGATACCCGATTTGGAGAATGCTCTCGCACACACCATAGGTCTTAATGGCATGTCATCTCTCCGAATTGGGTATTTAGCCCTTTGGCACGTTTCACAGCTTTGTACATACGTCTCCGCATCCATGTGTAAAGTGGGCCACCACAAGCCGGCGAAGAGGATCATTTTGACGGTTCTCTCAGCTGAAAAATGACCTCCCGCAGCACCTGCATGTGCCATCTCTAATATGGGTAGATATTCTCCTTCATGCACGCATAATCGCAGTTGGTTGTCTTTTCCTCTCCTAAACAATTGTTTTCCCATAAGTACGTAATCCTTGCTCATTTCTTCTAGGGATCGTTTTCTTGTTAAGCTAATTCCTTTCTCATGCTCTCTGCTCTTTAGGAATTTAACCAATATTTTACTCCAATTGGGTGCTACGGTGGAGAAAGGTATGGACATATTATCCTCTGGGATTGTCTCCTGGCATTCTGCGCAATGACTTACGTAGTCGTGGACATTTTTGGGCATCTCCGGCCAGTATACTCCTAACCTCTTTAACTCCTTGATAGTTCCATGAGTCCCTTGGTGTGTTCTCCATTTGTTCACATGTGCTTGTTCGATTAGCTTTTTTTGTTCATCCTCCTCGACACATCTTAGCAACACTCCATTGGGTTCCTTATAGTACACGCTTCCAACAATAATGTGCAAATTTCTCGATTAAAGAATTTCCTTTTTGCTAACCTTATTGATTGAGTGTTGTGGGCCATGGGTGAGTATAGAAATTAATTTCTCGCCCACTTTGGACAAACTTCCAGATTGAACAAATAAGTATCTGGCAGATCATCGGGTACTCCACTTGGCGGTTCTCCGTGGGTTAACCTAGAAAGGTGGTCTGCTCTTACATGCGTATTTCCTTTTTTTACTACCACTTCAAATTCGAACTCCATTAATAGTAAGAACCATCTTACTAATCTTCCCGTGTTACAAGGTTTATTGACTAAGTACAGTAAAGCCTGATGGTCTATGAAGAACTTGAATTTGTTGGCTAAAAGATAGTGTCTAAATTTCTTCACTGCGTAGACCATTCCTAATCCTTCTCGTTCGGTAGTGGTATAATTCCTTTCAGCTTGATTCAGTTGTCTACTTGCATAGGCAATTGGATGATCTAGCTTCCCTTCATCAGCACGTTGGGCTAAGATACATCCTATTGCATAATTAGAGGCATCAACATGAATGTGAAAAGGCTTGTTCCAATTTGGCGTTTTCAAAATTGGGGTTGTGCTAAGTCTCTTTTTTAACTCATTGAATGCTTTCTCGCACTCTTCAGTCCAAGTGAATTGAGTTAAGAGACCATACAAGGGTTTGGCTATTATGGCATACATGTGGATAAACCGATGGTAATATCCACAATGTCCCACAAATGCTTGTACTTCCTTATGGCATTCTTAGGTCTTGGCAGTTCTAAGATGACCTTAATCTTGTCCTCATCCGTGGATATTCCATTTCTAGAGACTATGTGTCCTAGGATCTTTCCTTGTCTCACCATGAAGACACATTTTTCTGGGTTTAGGCAGACTCGATACTGGCAGCCTTTATTAAATATTTTTCTCAACTCGAGAATATCTCGTCTTTGATTCGAGTATGTACATAGGTCATCTACATACACTTCCATGCTCTTTTTCAAGAATTCCTTGAAAACATGACACATCAATCGTTGGAAAGTAGCAGGTGCATTAGTGAGTCCAAAAGGCATCATCCTGAAAGCATAGACTCCCCATTCCGTCGCGAATGCAGTCTTATGTTGATCCTCAGTAGCAATAGCTACTTGCTTGTATCCGGAGAATCCATCTAACAAGCTATAGACTTCCTTTGTTGCTACCCTTTCCAATAGATGGTCCGTGATGGGTAACGGGTAGCCATCACGTATGGTGGTTGCATTGACTTTTTTCAAGTTAATGCACACCCTCAATTTTCCATTTTTCTTAGGCACAACTACTAATGGCGATACCCACTCGGTGTGTTCTATCTCGTATATGAATCCTGGTGCTAATAGTTTGTCTATTTCTTCCTTAATTTTAGCAACGTAGACCTCGTTATATGTATATGGGCGTTGTTTTGATGGTTTTGCATCTGTCGTCATTGGTATCCTATGAGAACAAATCGAAGGTTCCACACCCTTGAGATCCTTATATGTCCATGCGAACACGTCTCGATATTCTTGGATCAGTTGTATGAGTTCCTCTTCCTTCTCTACTGAAACATCCTTGCCTATGTATGTGCATCGTTCTTCTCCGTCTTCCACGCCTACTACAATTTTTTTTGTTTGTTCTTTGTTGTCGTATGCTTCCTCGTCTCTAGCCTCTCGTTTAGGCATTTGAATGGCTACCTTTCTCTCTTCTACTACATATCTTTTGAAATGTTCAGGGACTTCAAAAAGATCTAGGTCCGATTCTATCTTACTCATGTCTTCCGCTTGCTTTTGTACCATGGAAGAAGCTTCGATTGCTAAGATCTTTGTTGGTACTTGTCCCTCCTTGCTTTGAATGGTGTCTAGGTAACTCTCTTCAGAGTCAAATTATGGTTCCATTTCTATACTCTCATATTCCTCTTTCCATTCTTTTTCCAATATTTCCCCTTCTTCTACTTCTTGAAGGACAACCATATAAAGATTTACATCATAGCCTTCCTCATCTATGCACTCGTTCATTGTCAAGACTTCCTCATTCACGCACACATCTAAGGTGGCTAAGATTTCCATCCATCCATGCGGTTCAAAGGTCTCATCCGGAAAGATTTGAGGCATGTACCTTGGGTCCTCTACTGGTCGGTAGTTAGGATGTCCTATAGACCACATTTGTCCTTTACTATCCTCTTTCTTGGCTTCTTTGCACATCCATAACCAAGCGTGCTCGTGCATCCATGATTGATCACTCGATCCAGCACTATGAATCGATAGGTCATCTTCCTCCTTGTGTATGGGATTCCATTGTAGTGGAGGGACGTATCTGTAGGAAAAGGTGTGCAAGTTTATCTTGGTTGTATTTCCTTGATGTTGCAGGTACAATGAATCTCTTCCCCAATCTTGCACTATCCGCATTTGCCTCATAAAGGGTCGTCCTAAAATCATCTCGTAATTGTTAGCCTTTTCGAATTTACAAATGGCTAGTGTGTGTTCAAATTCAACTCCACAGGTCATTAATTTGATTCCTTCCAGTATTCCTAGGGGTTTCTCCACATGACCATCTGCTAATTGGAGCTTCATGCGTGTGGGTCGTAAGGCAGGTTTTCCCCATTTCTCCCAAATCTCCTTGGTAGCAATTCCTACCCCGACTCCCGTGTCTAGGATAGCCTTGGTCATGTACCCATTGTAAGTGATAGGTATACACGTATTACCTTCGTCTCATTCACTAAACTCTCCCACTTTATCAACTGGGATTTGTATTTTAGAAGTGTTTTCTTTTCCCCTTCCTTCCTTTTCTTCCTTCTCTGGCTCTAATTCTAATTGACTCGCTAATTATCTCCATAATTGTGGCTTAAGTTGAAGTAACTCTTCCACAGTCAATTTGCATTGTACTTTTGTTTTCTTTAGTTCCGCTAGATTGTGTGAACTTTTTTATGAGTTTCCTTTTCCATGTACTGTGGGTGCTCGTATTATTATAGACTCCTTTTCGTATTCTCCCATGTAATTCGGTAAGGTTGAAACACTCAGGGTTTCCTCTTTATTTCTATCGAGTCTTGATACTTCCTTATATACTTCCTCCAGGTTGGGATTCGGTTGATAAAATCCCACATCTATTTCCTCAAAAGGAGGCTTCGATACTCCATTTTTCTTCCATTGTTCTTCTCGGAGTCTATTCCATAATTCCTTCGGCCATTCTGCCTCTAAGTCCAGTATTATTGACACAGGTTCATCTTGAATTTTCATTTGTTCACCTTTGTCATCCTTCCTTCTAAGTCCTTTACCTTTGGATTTGACACACTCTTCGTATTGATCATCTGATATCCTTGTCTCTGGCAGAGCTGGGATAGCCTTTTCTAGGGTTGCTTGTGCCACTTCTATAAGCTTTCTACATATCGTTAGTCTTTCTTTTTCTAATTCCCCTTGTGGGTAAAGTTTTTCATGTTGCTCTACATTCGGTCCGGTCTTAATTCTAGCTTGGTAAGCTTTCAGCCACAAGTCTAAGTCGTCTGGTTTTGGGTCAGCTAGAATTGATTCCGGTTTCTCTATCTCTTGGATAAGTGGTGGCACTGGAATCTGCTCCCAAATCCTTTGTTCTTTATGCTCATTCTTGTTTTCGGATTTGTTTTTTATTTTTTTGACTCTCATTTTTCGCCCATTTATCTTTGAGTTTTTCTCTTCTTTCCTTCCATTTTTGTGCTTTTGTGTTCTGGGTACTCTCACGTGGGTCCTCAGAATCCTCAACTACCTGAACTTTAGGGCTTACCATTTTATCGCTCTCTTGTTCCTGTTCTGGTTGTTTTCCTTTTTTTTTGCCTTATCTTAGCTCTCGTAATGGCTTTTAATGGCACTGTATACTCCTTATCACTTCCAGATCCCTCTATTACTTCAATTACATTGAATGGTGCAGTATCTTGGACTTTGGTTGGATTCTTAGGACAGTCCCTGAAAAGGTGTTCCTTTCCGCAATCATTACAATTTCCTTCCCAAGTCCTAGGTGGTGGTGGATTGTAAGGTCGAGGGCACTCTCTAATAAAATGGTCTCCTCCACATCTATAACACGGTCCTCTTGGCACAGGTGGTCTAATGGTTGGTCTCATGGGTGGTTGTGCTTTAGGAGCAGTATACATTAGAGTTGCGACCTCTGTTCCATAGCTCTGGTCATAGTTTTCATATCCATAATAAGCCGAATCATAGGTTGGTTTGTAGCTTAACATGTTGGCTTCATATGGGTAGTAATCTCCTAATGGCAACTCATATCCAGGGTTAGCTGATTCCATATTGATTGTTGATGATGCTGGCACTATGGCTCTTTCCAAATTTTCTTTTGGTTGGGCATACTTCACAAGTACTACCTGTTGAGGTTGTGACAGTTGGGGTCCTAACACTGGTTGTGGTGGTGGATACGGTGCGTGTTCATATGGTCTTGGTGCTCCTACTGGTGTTGGATAGGGATTGTATCTGGGCATCTCTCTGCCTTGCTCTCTAGGTGGATATCCATATGGTCGGTACTGTGGTGGTTGGAATGGTCGTGCCTGCCTATTGAATGGGTAATTTTCAGTGGTGTGATTAGTGTACTTTCGCTCTATGTGGCAGTACAAAGCGGTTCCTTGTTGGTGCTGTCTGTTGTATGGGTATGTTTGATGTGCACCGGTCCCTCCTCGCACACACATGTGTGTGGGTTGATCTCCTCCACATAGACTACATCTTCGTAGCATAGGCACTCTTTGGGCTGGATGTTGGTAAGTTCTCTGTCCCTAGGCTCCTAGTTTTTTTTGCTAATAGCTCCGCTAATTCTTCCATATTACTGGAGTTGGAAGTAATGGTACTTCGCGAGTCTTCTGATTTAGTGGGGCTGGGTGTGCTCTTGAGGTCCTCAGCTCGGTTATATTCCAGATCAATGCATTCCTGAAGGCACTCACTCAGGGTTTGTAACCTCTTCACGTAAACTAAGGTTCTTAGGGTTCCATTTGTGAGTCCATCCAAAAATAATGAAATCATTTTTTGCTGAGTGGGTCTCTCAACCACTGGGCATCTATCCACATACTGATTGAATCTTCGGGCAGCTGTTTTCACTGTTTCATTAGGGTTCTGTTTAAAACTGTGGATTAACGATGCAGAATTGTGTTTAATCCCCCTCTTAGTGAATTCCCCAATGAATTCTTGAAAGAATTGCTCCATGTTTCCAAATTGATTAGGGTCTAATGGCTGGAACCAAGTTAGAGCAGTTCCTGTGAGGGTGAGTCCAAAAGACTCATACTGCACAAAGAAGTCGTCTACTTGCTCTGCCCTTAGAACTTGTTTAACTTCAGCAATGTGATTGTAGGGTTCTCCCAAACCATCATAATGATTTCTTACACACTTGGCCACTTGGATAGGTCTTAGTCTTCTCATTGGTTCTGGCGGTCTAGGCATTATAGGGAAGATAGGAACTACTGGTCTAACTCGGGGCATTCCCGGTTGTCCTCCTACTAGTGGTCGTGGTCTTACTAGTGGTCAGTACTGATTTCTTACTCCTGGGTGGGGCTAATTGTTTGTTTGCACTCCTAGAGTTGCAAATTGTACATGAGTATGGTTTGGCACACTTCGTTGGTTGGTCTGTCCTGACGTGGTGTGTTCTATCTCTTGTTGATTTCCAAAAGGGTTCTGCGAAGTAGTTGCCTTATCTCTTTGAGGGAATACAGGCACACCCATGTATTTCAGTCGAGCCCTGTCCAAGGCACTAACCAACCAGTATCTTCTGTGATTTTTGTCTAGATATGTGATCCTGGTTTCATCTTCTGGGTCCTTCAACTCCTAAAATGTCATAGGGCTTTCTTCTCTCCTTGGAGCTGGTAAGTCTGTTTGAAGCAATAAGTGTGATCCATGGATCATATAGACTTCCAATAGGTAGTCGTCTTGAGGTATCAAGTCTCCTCTCAAGACTCGTATTACTTGGGATCTCCCTCTAGGAGTCGTCACTAGCTCTTCAGGGTTTGGTCTTCCTCAATTTTCTGATTCCACTAAATCTCCCCTTTCATTGATCAATTCCGGAAATTTGGTCACTATGTAGATGTAACCCATTTTGTCTATATATGCTCCTCCCTCATACTTGACAACAGGTCTAGGCACAATCGTGGCATCCATGGAGGTTACCATCCTAGCCACTGATCTGTTTAAGCCATCCAGGTAGATGGGGATCTCCTGGGCATTAGTAGATACATATTGTAAGGAAGTACGGTAATCTCCTTCTACAGTGGTCATGAAATTTCTACTTAGAGCGAGACCTTGCATGTCTTCCGAAGCCATGGGTATCTCCTCTTCTGATTCACTGGAGGTATATGAATAGACAGAGTGATGACTAACCTGGGTAGCACTTCCCATAGAAGATATAACACTTCTTCGGCTACTTAGCACTCTCCCTGACCTCAAGTTCATTCACCCTCCTGAAGCTCTCTAGGCCTCTAAACTCTCCTTGAAGGGCTCTTCCACAGCCTCAAGTTTTCCCTACAAAATGTTACAAAATTCTGGGCGACACCACTTCTAGGCGATACTGCATCAGGCGATACTGTTTTGGGCGATACCCAGCTGGTCACGATACGATATAGGAAACCTAGGTAATACGAAACTTGCTGTAGCAGACGATACGATACTGGACTATTGCCATGATACGATACTTGAGTACCAAGACGATACGATACTGATTCCCTCACACGATACGATACCACGGATACTTACGATACGATACCTAGCAGTCAGCCGATACGATACTGCTATTGATCATGATACGATACTGATTTTGGCAACGATACGATACTGACTTTCCTGGCGATACGATACCACTAGAGTAGATGATATGATACCTGGGATTCTCACGATACGATACCAGACTACCAGACGATACAATACCACTTTTTTTGCACGATACGATACTGGAAATTATGCGATACGATACCAGATTGCGCACGTGATATGATACTACTTGCATGGGCCGATACGATACCAACTTGGTATCGCGATATGACTCCTGAAGATTGAGACGATACGATACTGAGGTGGGGCACGATACGATGCCACTGCTAGTGGCGATACGATACCACCAACACGCATGATAGGATACTGGGACGGTACCGCGATACCACCCAGAGAAGAGGACGATACGATACTCAAAGTGGAGCACGATACGATACCACTTTGGCAAAGTGAGATCGCTATACCAACCCGGATGATACGATACCACGAGTGGTATCGCGATACCAGGGCTGGTAATCGACGATACGATACTTCGGCGAGTATCGCGATACAAGGGAATTTTTGGTATCGCGATACTGAAAACTCAACAGATAGCGATACTCAAGCCAAAATATCTCAAAAGTCTAAAATTTCTGCACCCCCTTGCTCTTCTCTCACCCCTCTTCACTCCTAACACACTATCTCTTTCAAGAAAGCTCAAAAAACAAACTGTTTTCCCCCCCGTGATACCGAATGCGCACTTAATCACGCGTTTGTGTACTTTTAGTGTGTTTTTGTCAAAGAAACTTTGTGGAATCTTACCTTTGAGCTGTCTAGCTTGCACCTTGAGCTTAAAATCTAGCTTTGATGGCTTGAAACGCACGATACCTCACACGCGATATCGGTCGCTGCTCGCAAGCGATACCATAACACAGGAAAGTATCGAATGAGTTCAAATTTTTTGGTTTTTATACTTTTTGTGATAGAAACTGAACTTCACTAATTTGACAAAATTTTTTTTGGTTCTTTTTTGGTGATCTTGGCCTACCCCTACTTCAATTCTCTTCTCCTCTCCTCTCCTTCTGACCTAACCCTAACTCCTCCTTCTCTTCGTTCCTACTAACTCTAAACCTAAAAACTCATTACACACACCTCTAGGATGTGAAGTAACAAGTGCTAAAGTAATTGACTACTTACCACGGAACGAATTCACTTCTACAAGTACGATTTCATCACACTCGATCTATAACCATCACGAAGGCACCTTGGCTGAGTGTTCCCCGGCAATGGCGCCAAAAACATGTGTACTTAAGTCTAGAAGACTTAAGGACTTGTGCCAAAGAGACTAAACCTCATTTGCAACACGTGCGTATAGTGGGAAATTGACACACGCTTATATGTCAATCCGATCAAACGACCTAACCAAGTGTATGAAGACATGTGCACACATGATGGAAATGAAGTGGCTCAGCTGATATCCATGAGAAAAGACTAATCGACCTCTCAAACTCACTGAAAGACTGAAAGTGTCTGCTTCGATACCTCTTACAACAGTTTTTAGTAAATCAAGGATTTCTCCCAGCTCCAAGCTCCGAATATAGTCAATAGGGTACTCGTTTCGAAGCTCTTAACAAGACGCATCTATTGGAAGCACTTGATTCTGACAACTCTACTTCAAGTTATGAACAAAATAGTGAATGGCGGGAAGCACCCACACTCATGCCAGAACTCCTACAAGCTCACACACACACTACAGTAGCTCAAAAACAGTGGGGAGGGGTAGACAATAGTCCTACACACACATTCCAAGCATTATACACACGTACAAGATCAATGGGAAGATGGAAATGTGCAAGAAAGAGGCAAATTTGAAATTTTGGAGAGCTTCCTCTTCATAATGGCAAAAAGTCTCTACAAAGAGTCACAAAGTGACTTATATACATGTGCCCTAAGTTTGGTCCTTTCACACAAGAGACCGGCACTTTATTCAAAAAAAGTGAATTTCCTACTACTTCACAAGGGATATTTTACAACAAGTTGGGATTATGCAACTTAGAGGACTCCTCTAGTGCATTTACATGGCTTTGAGGGGATTCTCTAAGACCTCGAAGAAGAAAAATTATGCCCATTAATTTGAAAATTTTGGGGCTCTTCTCTTTGTGCTTCTTTACTCTGCAACACTCTCCCCCTCTTTGTCTTTGTCGTCCCTTGACAGGCTTTACTTCTTGTCTTCAGCTTGTTTAAGAGGTCTGAATGCATGCACCCAGCGGTCGAAGTGGCAACAAGGACTATCAGAGAATTTGTTATTTTATCCGATGTAAGTCCTTTGCTTTTGTTTTCCCCTTGATATCCCGTACATCACAAATCTGGGTTGCTACATTCAGTCGGGCTGCCACACACGCCACCAGTGACTAGGAATGTGTTGTCCTTAGTCACCTGTTTCTAGCTTTTGGTCTTGTGATTTGTCCTGGTTGCACACATCTAACCCGGTTGTATTGTTCTTAGCCTGTTTACTTTGTTGACAACGCATGCTATCAGCGGAAGGATTATTACCTGCCAAATATTGTCTTGCACTTATTCATGTATGGTTCCTGGCCCTCGTCCGTCCTTCCCATGAAATGTCTTGGTTCTGATTGATCTTTAATTCCAATTCTCACAACCTGGATGATTCGCGTTGTTGCGTGATGCGTGCCCCTGCGGGGCTTTGGGCAGAGGGTGGTTCTTCTGTATTATGATCTTCGTTCTTTATTGAGCCGTTTTTTATTTGGATCTTCTTCTTCTTCTTTTCTTGCTTGATTCCCCTTCCACACAACCCAAGTAGCCAAGTACCACAAGTAGCGAAAGATGCGCTTAACCGCCTGCCAATGCTTGACACCTGGGCAATGCATAAACTTGCTCATCTGTGACACAACAAACTGAATATCTGGCCTAGTAATGCATAAGTAAATCAGGCATCCAACAGTCTGTTGATAAAGGAAAGCATCAAATGCATCTCCAGCATCATGAAGACTCAATCATAAACTTGTCTCCATAGGAGTGGCAATAGGTTTACAATCTTCAAGGCCAAAACATTGCAATAATGTGTCAATATATTTTGTTTGACACAAAGCCATTCCACCATCAAATTGCATAAACTAAATACCCAAATAGTGATGCAAATGCCCCAAATCAAACATCTCAAATGAGGCATGCAAATCAGCCTTAAAATCAGCAATATGCTTCTCAATAGGACCAATGAGCAGCATGTCATCAACATAGACAACAATGATAAGAAGCACATCATTAGCACGCTTAACATATAAGGTGCTTTTAGTTGGACTCTTCTCAAAACCATGTGCAATCTGATAGGCATGTATCTTCTCATACCAAGCATGTGGTGCTTGCTTTAAACCATATAATGCCTTCTTTAACCTACACACCTGATTTTCATGCCCTTTCTACACAAAGCCACCGGGCTGAAAAACCTACACTTTTTCATGCAAGTCACCATTCAGAAATGTTGTTTTAATGTCCAACTGATATACATTCCAACCATGATGGGCTGCAAGTGCACAGATGCTCCGAACAGTAGTCATATGGCATGTAGGTGCAAAGGTCTCATCAAATTCAATGCCTCTTTCCTGCGCATATCCCTTTGCAACAAGTCTAGCCTTATACATGTCAACTGTACCATCAGGTTTACGCTTCAGGTTGTATACCCACTTAGTGCCAATGGCCTTCTTGCCAGGAGGCAAGTCACATAAAGACCAAGTACCATTCTTCATTATTACATCATATTCAAACTGCATAGCAGCCATCCAACTTTCTAAATTTTGTGCTTCATCAAAGGAAACAGGCTCATTCTCATCATAGAGACTAGATGCAGCCATAGCATAGCAATTTGATGCAAAAGAGGCACTATGAGAGCCTAATTGAGTACGATATGACATAGGTGCATCTAATTTGTTGTCACGCAAGGTCTGCACCAGCCATTTTGGCATAGTTCTTGCCTGCTCAATATCAGTCTCTCATCAATAAGTGCATCATGTACATCTGCATCAAAAATGGAATTATCTGCATCATCACATGAAACCTGCAAAGGCTTAGAAGTTGCCTCATTAGGACCAGCACTAGAATGTCCACCTATAAAAAGAGGCAAAAAAGTATCATACATATCTCTGGAGCTAACAGATGTCTCCTTAGTACATGAAAGCAATGGCTGAATAGCATCTTCCACAAAAACAACATCACGGCTAACCAGAATGCATTTACTCTATGGATGATAGAGACGATAGCCTTTACTTTCAGAACTGTACCCAACAAAAATACATTTTTTACTACTTTATCATCCAATTTTCTTAGATGTTGTTCAGGCACTAATGCATATGCCAAACAACCAAAAACACGCAAATGAGCAACAGATGGCTTGCGATCATGCCAAGCCTCATATGGAGTGATAGACTGTAGCGCTTTAGTGGGACACCTGTTCAGTACATATGTTGCACACATGACAGCCTAAAGCTAGAAACTATGTGGTAAAGCCTGACTCTTAACCATACACCTCGCCATCTCCATGAGTGACCTGTTCTTTTGTTCAGCAACTCCATTCTGTTGAGGTGTATATGGCACTATACACTGGTGTTTTATCCTACGTTCAGCCAGAAATGCATTAAAATCAGAAGACATATATTCCCCCCCTCGATCAGAATGGAGAGTGCCCATTTTACATGCTGAGAGATTTTCAGCCAAAACCAAAAACTGTTTGAAGCACATGAACACTTCAGACTTTGCCTTCAATAGAGATACCCATGCATGCCTGGAAAAATCATTGATGAAATTCACGAAGTAAAGATAATTCCCAAAAGAAGGTGTCTGCATAGGACCACAGACGTCACTATGTACAAGCTGTAATTTCTGAGTAGCCCGAACTGAACCATCTTTTGGAAAGGATGAATGCTGCATTTTGCCCAAAATACAACCTTCACAAACATGTTTTCTAGGTGCCTCAAGTTTGGGCAAGGAGGACACCATTTTAGATTTCTGCAGGCATAGCAAACTAGCAAAATTCAGATGATCAAAGCATGCATGCCAAAGCTTTGCATCTGACATAGTTTGAGAATCATTTACTGCACATGCCAAATCATTTATAGATCTTTCATAGTCTATGAGCTTATACAACCCACAACACTAAATGCGAGAAGCAATAATCACATCACAATTTGATAGATCATGATTTGTACACCTGTCATCAACAAATTTCACAACCAAGCCAATCTTGGCTAATGCAGAAATTGATAACAGGTTCTTCTTGATCCCTGGCATAAATAAAGCATCTGACAAAGTGAAAGAACTACCATCAGCAGTAGTCAAAATGATCTTACCAACTCCCATAACAGGATAAGAGGAGTTGTTGGCGCATGTAACAGTATTCCCTGTAGGGGTAGGCTCGAGTGAAGAGAAGAAACTATGTTGCGAGGTAATATGTTTGGTTGCCCCACTCTCAAAATACTGGCAAACATCTGAGTCTACTACAGACATGCACTGCTCATGAGAAGATGGGTCAAAATTGCAGACAGTAGTAAACACCCATTCTTCTTCCTGCACAAGATTAGCAGACTCTGTTTTTGGTGTAGAGGCCTCTACAACAACCATTCCAGCCTCTTTCTTCTTTGCCTCTTTAGCAACCAAATTTGGATAGTTCTTTATGATATGATCATTCCCTTTATAGTACTTACAAAACAATTTCTGCTTTTCTGATTTCTTCTCATCTTTATGTTCCTTCTTCGAATATGCAGAATTAGCAGATTTCTACTTACTAGTTGAAGAACTCCATTTTCCTTTGCCCTTCTGACTAGCCAAGAAATCTTGATCTGCAACTCGCATAATGGACCTGTTATGCCTGGATTGATCTTCCTGCAACAGAACAGAGACTAACTTCTCAAATGATAAGGCATTTGGATTGCCTTTCATCATCAACCAAAGAGTAGAAGCAAAACTCAAATATGAATCAGGAAGACCATTCAGAACGGTCTGCACAAGTGAGCTATCTGGTATAACCTCATCAGTAGAAATCAAATGTTCCTTCAAGTCTTTGATCTTCATTAAGAAACTTTCCATTTAATCACCTTCATTCATGTGCTCACTCTCCAACTGTTTTCGGAGGTAAGCAACACAAGCCTCATTCCTAGCTTGGTACAATGTGGTAAGTGTATCCCAAGCATCCTTAGATGTTCTGCAAGAGTGAATGTGAGGAATAATGGCACGTTTGACAGACAAAGCTATCAATGCATGTGCCTGAGCATCTCTCATCCAAGCGAATCTACTCTGCACTAGGGGCAACAAAAACCGTAGCAGGAACAGGAATATGCAGAATATCATCATCTTCAACACCTTCTGCATCAGCTTCAGTACCTACAGTTGTAACAGTTGCAAGTGCAATAGGATGTTTTTCGACACCCTGCACAATGTTCCATAGTCCTTTTGCAACCAACACATGTCACATCATATAAGCCCATAATGGGTAGTTGGTACCATCCAACTTATCCTCAACAGCCAACATACGGAATACATCACTGCTTTTAGCCATGGTCGGTGACTAAAATACCTTGATGCAGAAAATTGACTGTATCTCAAAAAGTTGAATAGAAGTGCCCAGACGAATTCTGCTAGACTTGTAGTAGACTTCGAGACGCTTATATTGGCGAATAGAAACTGGTATATACCTTTGGCACAAAAAGACAAAATAGCCTGCACAAGCACTACGATAGTGTGTTCAGAGGCCGAAACGAGCTCAGATCGCGATTTCGGCACCACAGAGCAAAGATGTTTTGATCCTAAAAACACGCTGAGTATGCTCACCAAAATTCGTGTGATTCTGAGACTCCAATCGGAGGAGTGTTGACGGCACCCTAGATGAAGCGACGACCTGCTCTGATACCAATTGTTGGAGTTAGGCGTCTGTGGAAGACGTGAACAACACAAGGAAGAAGAAGAAGCTTGGAGCACAACAAACAATACTGAATGTATTCCTAGAGAATGTACAAAGATAAGTAGCCCATTAGGGCAATAGGTGTATATACAAGCCGCGGGAAAAAACCTCTTAAAGAGGGAAAAAAGTACCCCGGCGGTCCTAGAGTGTTCACACACATCACTACCTAAATATATCAACAGGACGCTCATAGGGATGTATCTATCGTGCATATAATGCAAACAAAAAATTTTGATTTTTTTGTCTATTGCGATCGAGAGAGATTTTACCTCAAGATGCATAGACAAGACATGTCATACATGATGATGCTATTGGAGTTGATGATGGAGTGGATTCCTAAAAAAAACACACAAAATGTAGCAAGTATGTAAGCTCTCTCTCACTCTCTCACACAAGTGAAATGAGGAATAAATGGGGAAGATGGGGGATATGATTAAAAAGTAGAATTTTGGGGGATGATGGCAATGCAAAGGGATGAAGAATGGAGATAGTGGAGATGATGATGGTGATGAAAAAAGTAAAGATAATAGAGAAATTACCTACTTACCTATTATTCCAATGTCAAGAATCTACATCTTACCATCACACGTTCCTCCTCAAACTGTGCTCCCTAGCAATGGCACCAAATTCGCTGACACTCTAGCATAGTGGGAGTACCATCGTGGTGAAGATCCACCTCATAAGTTTCAATCCATATAGACGTGAGGATCGTATGATGATCGTGAGTGATAGGAATGCACAAGTCAGTGAGTGAGAAGCTCTAGAGAAAACACACACATAAACACACATATGCTCACATGGCAAGATCAAAGAGTAGAACAATGGAATCATCATATTAAATGATTATGATGCTCATAAACAAGCACAATCTCCAACAAGCTAACCCCCAAAAATGAGCTCTCTAGCTCTTTTTATAGTTTTTGACTAGCTAGTGGTGTATTTCAGACCTACATCTGACCTAGTTAAAAAATAGGTTCTTATTCTATTTTGATGGCTCTAACAAGCTCCCAACATTACAAAATTTTGAACATATGATATTCTAATACTCCTCAAGCTTGAGGACTCCTTGGATTGCAAAAATGGAGTTTGAAGTGTCAAAATGGTTATGTACAATGTTGGTAGTGATAAAAATCATTGTTTGAGAGAAATAAAGTTTTAAATTTTGATGAGGCATATTCCCTAATTGATCCTCTTTGATTCCCTACCTACTTAGTGTTGAATCTAAGCCTTTCCCTTTTTGTTGAGTCCCTTCCCTTGTGCTCCCTTGTCTCCTCAATCCGCCTTGGCTTCCTCTACCACTAACATTCTCCAACTCAAATAATAGGATAAGAAGCATTGTTTGTGCATACAACATGTCCTCCCTTGGATGCATCTTTCAAAGATGCAAAAGTTTGCATGAAGTTATATGCTTTAAAGAACCATTATCAAAAGGCCAATCCAAATTTGGCTCATCCATAATCATGCATGAAAATGTGATGATGAATCATAATGACATGTAACAACACATGCCCAAACATCTTGAGCAACAATAGGTTCATCATTCTTTGCATTAGATGTATTCTCAACAATAGAAATGTTGGATTCTTTCTTCTTTTCATTATGCTTGGCAAGCTCTGTGCATTCACCAATGGTATGTCTAACTTTTTGACAATACTTGCATCTCTTTTTCTTTTGCATATCACCATTAAGAGATAAATCAGTGGAAGAGGAAGAGTTGGGCTTTGGTTTTGATGAACCCAAAGTTGAACCATACTTACTTTTTTCCTTTTCTATAATAGCAAGTGCTTGTGTTCCCTTAAGAAAACCATTTTTATTCACTCTCATCAAAAGTATACACCCTCAAGCAAAGAAAGAGACACAACCTCATCAAAAGTATACATATTTAGATTTCGTTTGTCAACAAAATGAAGTGTAGTAGCAAAGCTTTGAAAAGAGATGGGCAACCCTTTGAGTAGTGTAGAAATGATTGAGGCATCTAGAATGATCTCTTCAATGTTTGCTAATTGTTGTTTCAAATCCTTGATGTGTGTAACATATACATCAATTGACTCATTTTCAACAATTCATACATCTTCAATTTTTTCCTGAAGTGAGAAACGTGTGCTTCATTATGCACAGATACAAAGAAGCAAGTGTATCCCAAGCTTGTCTTAAAGTAGTGCATGACTAGATATGTGAAACAATATGTTGCTTCATAGGAAGCGCAATCAATGCATGAGATTGAGCATACTTTCCATCCCATCTAACTTGCTCTTGCATAGGTGGAGAAGCCATAGTCACTATACTTGAAAAAGATCCTGAATCTATGATACGAAGCTATGTAATAGAAGAACCATCAATTTGCTTGTCAACATCTGCCACTACATTCCAAAGTTTTTTCACAACAAGAACATGCTTCATCATGTAATGCCACATTGGATAGTTGGTCCCATCAAGCTTATTTAGAGCATTCCAAACAAGTCATTCTTGCTTCATTGCACCAAAAAAAAAAGTAGCAAGATATGAACTTCAAAAAATCTGAAATATAGCTCACAAATTGTAACTTTGATGGCAAATATGACTACATGAATGGATTTGAAATGGTGTAAACCCCTAGCGAACTTGGTGGAATTGATGTCTAAGTGTTGAACTTTGTATTTCTATGCTTGGGAACTGATTTGCACTTCCAAAAGTGCATGGAGCGACTTTGCGAAAAAAACAATAGGTTAAGGAGTTGAACTTGGTCTAATATCATTGTTGGGTGTGTGACTAAGTGAGACAACATGAATAGAAGTACAAACAAGAGAAACTAAGGAGATCGAATGAGAGAGACATGTGATGGCTAGAAGAGCTCTATGTCGATAAATGATTAGTAATATGAGAATGAATCAAGTGAGAGCTATAAGTGATCCTTAAGTAGAAAGTACCAACACATATAAGTATATCATGTATATGTGGTTACATGGGGAAAACCCTCTAGCCAGCACTAGAGTAAAAAGTGTCCATGTATAGGAAATAATTCAGAGAAAAGCTACTCGAGGGACACATAAGTGTAACAATGTTCATATCCTTAACCATACTAGAAAATTGTTTCTTTCTCATAGGACATATTTTGGCGTGGTTTTATTTAGTGTATCTTTCATTCCTTTATTTTTCCTATTCACCAAATATGCCTTAAAGCATTAGAAATCTTCTTCGGAGATGTATTGAAGAGTTACAGCTCTTTGCTCCTAAAGCAAATCTATTTTTTAAGACTCCAAATGGTTCATTCTTCTTGTCAAAAATGTGGGCGATAACTTTCGCTCTGATATCGCTGATGATGGTCGTCACGGCAAAGGCTTGAATCTTGTCAGGCCTGCAGAAAATGTCGTGCCGCCGAATAGGGAGCTAAGCTAGAGTGATATAGAACACCTCTGTAATCAACAATAGCTTAGCAGGATTACTGTCGCTTAACTGTGTTAAATTGCGACCTGAATTCCACCAGAACTTCATCGGACTATCACTGGGACGTCACCCAAATTTTACCGGAATATCACCGGAATGAACTTTGATTCTGTTCGTGATTACTTCAAATGAGTTTATGTGAAGTAAGGAAGTGATACGTGAACTTCCTTCACTGAATGAGCTTCTTCTTGAAGTTTAAAGAAAACTTCACAGTTCTAAGATGCCACTTTCTGGTTAGACTTTGTACTCTATGTACATATCCATTCCACCGGAAAGTGTGATCAGCTTAAAGTAGAGAAGTCTAGCTACAAGATGAGCTATCTCTCATACAAAGCTTCGAATTCTACTGCGAGATATACTTCGTTGTTCTACCGAAAAAAACTTGCTTTTTCTGAGAAAACTATAACTTACCGAAAATGTGTTTACTGAGATATCTTTGACCGAGACATTCGTTTACTGAGAAAGTACCGAGGGACACGTTTAGTAATGAACTGTAACTGTTAATGGTTAACGAACTTTCTACTGTAACACGAAAAAACTCCGATTCTTCACATGCGAACAGTGCGCGCAAACTTCCACATAAACATGTGTTTTCTCTTAGAGAAGATGTGTACAAATTAGCTTCGACTCTTCTTTCTCAAGCTGTAGAAACTCTCCTACACTGAGTAGTTTCTTATTACCATCTCTCTCAGATGAATACCTGACATTCCAGGTTTCTGTTATTCATCTGTACATACGTGATCTATGGCATCTTCTGAGAACTTCTCACTCTCTCTTCACTCATACACGATCTCTCATAATCCTCTTCTTCTCATCATCACATCATCCTAGTCCTTCAATCCTTGGTGTATATATATACACTTTTCCTTCTACGCTCTTCCATGCTGTCATTCTTTATGTGCCCATTATGCACACATTGAGGTTTATTGCTTTGTTACTCGTACAATTCTTGATTCTGGTTAACAGACTGATTTCGCATGCTGTACAACTGAGGCTTTTGATTTTCTGAAGATTCCGCTTCTTTCCTTTTTCTTTTATGTCTATCTGTATGTCAAATTCGTGAGTGATTCCTCAACAGCTCCCCCTCAATCACTAATTTGACCTCTTCCGGTCTTTCATATATCTTTCTTTCTTTTATACCTGCCATTTCTTTGAATCTACTTGTCTTTGTTCCATCCAAGCTTTTTGTCAAGATATCTGCTATCTGATCTTTCGTAGGAGTGTAGACTATTTCTATCTCCTTCTCCATTACCTTTTACCTTTTCCCTCAGGAAATGATACTAAATTTCTATGTGCTTTGTTCTTGCGTGAAACACCGGATTCGCTGCAAGATATAGAGAGCTCATATTGTCTCCATGTATAATTGGTATACTTTGATCAATACCCATGCTTTTGAGCAAGGTTTGCATCCATATTACTTCTTTCGCGGTTTCTACTAATCCTTTATATTCTGCTTCTGTTGACGATAAAGCTACTGTATGCTGTTTCTTTGAGCACCAGCTTACTAGCTTATCTCCTAGGTATATCATATACCCATGTGTCGATCTTCTGTCATCTTGACTTCCTGCCCAGTCTGAGTCACTGAATGCTTTCAGCTTTATATCTGATGTAAAAGGATAATATACTCCTTCTTTTATAGTTCTTTTGATATATCTAAGAACTCTTTGTCCTGCAATCCAATGTTGATCTGTCGGACAATGCATAAACTGTGAAAGAACTCCCACCGGATAGCTGAGATCCGGTCTTGTTAGCATAGCGTAAATTAAGCTTCCTACTAAGGACTGATACTTCTTCATATCTTTGAACTTTGTACCATCATATTTACTGAGTTTATGATTTACTTCAAGTGGTGTTGAAGCTTCTCTGCAATTCTCCATATTGAACTTCTTCAGTAAGTTCAGGAGATACCCTTTTTGCGTAACATATACACCATGATCTATATATGTGATTTCCATACCTAGAAAGTATGATAACTTTCCCAGGTCACTGATTTGAATTCCTTTTCGAGCAGTTTCTTCACCTCTATGATTCCTGCATCTGAGGTTCTTGTAATTATTATGTCGTCTACATAAATGCAAATGTAGATCATTCCTTCTTCTGTTCTTTTGATAAGTAGACTTGCATCTGCCTTCGAACTTTGGTATCCAAGTTCATTGAGATACTTCACAAGTCTGTAGTTCCAAGCTCTTGGAGCTTGCTTCAGTCCATAAAGTGCTTTTCTTAGTTTGCACACATGTTCTGGGTATCTGGAATTTACGAAACCTTCTGGTTGTTCCATGTAGACTTTGTCAGATATATATCCATTCAAGAATGCATTCTTTATATCTAGTTGACTTAGCTTCCATCCTTTTGATGCTGCTATAGCAATCACTGTCCTTATGGTTGACATCTTTGCCACCAGACTAAACGTCTCGTCATAGTCTATGCCATGCGTCTGAGCATAGCCCTTGATAACCAGTCTCGCTTTATGTCTGGCTATCCTTCCATCTGCAAGTTTCTTAACTTTGAAAACCCATTTATTTCTGATTACTTTCTTACCATTTGGTTTAGGAACAAGCTCCCATGTCTTGTTCTCTTCCTGTGCGCTGAATTCTTCTTCCATTGCTTCTTTCCATTGCTTCTTGCCTTTAGCTTCATCATAGCTCTGAGGTTCATCATCATCTTTGACCATATATGCATAATCTTTCTGAGTTATATACGATGTATCATACGAGTACCTTTCTGGTTGTCTTCTTACTCTGTTTGACCTCCTTAGCTCATATTCTTCGTGTGCATCTGAATACACGTCTTCATCTTTGTTTCTCATACCTGATCCGGTCCTGGACGTACTTGCCTGCATATAATCTTCATCTTTATTCACCTGTACGATTGATTTACCTTTCTCTTTTCTTTTTATCTCTTCTTCAAATTCTTCAGCTGTATGACTCTGATCTGCATACCAGCTTTTCTGTTCATCAAATGTTACATCTTTGGAAACAGTAAATTGTTTGGTTAGAGGACTCCATAACCTGTAACCCATCTGCTTTTCATCATATCCGACGAACACATATTTCTCTGCTTTCGGTTCAAGCTTATGTCTCAGTTGAGATGGTATATAACCATAAGCGACTGATCCAAACACTTTACAATGATCAAGTGTTGGCTTCTTTCCCCACCATGCTTCATAAGGGGTCATTCCTTCTAACGTTGTACACGGTAACCTGTTTACCAAGTATGTAGCTGTATTTACGGCTTCAGCCCAAAGATAATCTGGACAATTCTTTTCTTTCAACATAGCTCGTGCAAACTCGACTAGAGTTTGGTTCCTTCTTTCTGCTACACCGTTTTGTTGTGGTGTATACCTGCAGGTTATTTCTCTCTTGATACCTGCATTCCAAAGGTAATCATTGAACTCTCGGGAGAAGTATTCTCCACCTCCATCAGACCTCAGTCTTTTAAGCTTTCGACCTGTGAGTCTTTCAGCATATGCATGAAAATGTCTGAAGGCTCCAAACACTTCTGATTTCTCTTTCAAAACATAAAGAGTTATCCATCTTATTGCATCATCAATGAAAAGGACATAATACCTTGATCCGCTGATTGATCCTTCTTTTGTTGGTCCCCATACATTTGTATGTATGAGGTCTAGCACACCATCATGTTTGAATCCTTTCTTCTGGAAAGGTAACCTGTGGGCTTTTCCCATCTGACAAGCTTCGCATTTGTGGATCATATGCTGGTTTTGTACGTTCGGTACTCCCAGTATAGACTGATTTGTTATCATAGCTTTGATTCCTTTTTCATTGAAATGACCTAATCTCTTGTGCCAGAGATCAAGTTCTGTAATCACCTTTTCATCATATGTGAGAAACGCTTGGCCAATGTTCCCTTGTACTCTTAAAGTAAAGAGTCTTCCTTCTTTCTTTCCAGAGACGATCTGATTATATCCGTTCTCAGGATCTTCTACAAATACTCCTTTGTTTGTAAATCTGACCTGAAATCCTTTCTCAACTATTTGTCCCACACTAATCAGATTTTTTGGTATTGTTGGAACATACAAAACATTGGTTAGCAAATCTGCTCCACTCTTACATTTCACCTTTCCAATTGAATGTACGCTATGTCTTGTATTGTCACCTATTTGAACAGTATGACTCAAACTTCCTTTTTCCAGTTCTGACATCAGTTCTATGTTTCCTAACAAGTGATTAGAACATCTAGAGTCAATGTAAAATACCTTTAGATCTTCGTTTTCTGATGTGCTGATAGAGTTCATCATCAATGATGTATGATTTTCATTCTGTGTGTCATTTGCGTAGTTGTTATAGGTGGTGTTGTAGGATTGATTCTGTCCCCAACTTCTTGTTCCACCTCTACCGTAGCCTCCTCTTTGATTCTGTCTACCCTTTTGGAAGTTACCTTGATATCTTCTGCTTCTGCCTCTGTTATTACTGTTCTGATTTTGATTTGATCCCTGTTGGTTGTGCCAACACTCATGCGCTAGATGATTATTTAGTCCACAAATCCAGCAAGCTTTCTTGTTGGTATTCTGACTACTTCTTCCTCTTCCAAAGCCTCTTGCTTTGCCGGTGCCTTTACCTCTAGCATAATAAGCCTGAGCGCTCGATTCTTCTTCATCTTTTGACTTACCTTTGTCTTTCTTCTTGTTCTTCATGTACATTGCAGAGCTTTGTCCTTTGTCTCCATCTCCTTTCAGATCTTGCTCATATGTGAGCATCAAACCAAGCAACTGATTTAAATCTGGTACAAAGTGATTTAAAGAAAGTTCAGTTGAGAGTACGAAAGGTTTCCACCTTTCATCTCCTCTCAACCCTGTTAGCAGTTGCGCTATCAATCAGTGATTTTCGACATCTTCTTTTATGGATCCAAGACTATCTGCTAGATCCTTCATTTTAGTGACGTAGTCACTAATACTTTGACTCGGCTTCTTTTTGAACGTTGTGAACTCGGACCATAAGCTAGCCTTTCTAGCTTTTGTAGTATTTTGGAAGTGGTCTTCCAATGCGCTCCATATGTCCTCCGCTTTCTCCAGACCTCTAATGTGCGGGAGTAGATGATCGGAAACAGTGTTGTAAATGTAGGCTCTTGCCGTTGCATCATTCTTCTGCCACAGCTTCAAAGCTTCTAACTCTTCTTTTTCCGGTTGGCTATCATCTTCGAAGGTCGGCTTCTTTTCTTCTCCGGTCACATACATCATTAAGTCCTTACTCATAAGTAAGGCTTCCATACGCATTACCCACGCGGGATAATTATCTTTGTCCAGCTTATCAATTTGGACATGATCTGCCATGATCTTCTTGTTAGCTTTAGGTTGCCTTTGAGAGTCTTTTGGCTCTAATGCCACTCCTGGAACTAACCTGCTCTGATACCACTTTGTGGGTGATAACTTTCGCTCTGATATCGCTGATGATGGTCGTCACGGCAAAGGCTTGAATCTTGTCAGGCCTACGGAAAATGTCGCGCCGCCGAATTGGGAGCTAAGCTAGAGTGATATAGAACACCTCTGTAATCAATAGTAGCTTAGCAAGATTACTGTCGCTTAACTGTGTTAAACTGCGACCTGAATTCCACCGGAACTTCACCGGACTGTCACTGGGACGTCATCGAAATTTTACTAGAATATCACCGGAATGAACTTTGATTCTGTTCGTGATTACTTCAAATGAGTTTATGTGAAGTAAGGAAGTGATACGTAACTTCCTTCACTGAATGAGCTTCTTCTTGAAGTTTAAAGAAAACTTCACAGTTCTAAGGTGCCACTTTCCAGTTAGACTTTGTACTGTGTGTACATATCCATTCCACCGGAAACTGTGATCAGCTTAAAGTAGAGATGTCTAGCTACAAGATGAGCTATCTCTCATACAAAGATATACTTCGTTGTTCTACCAAAAAAAAACTCACTTTTCTGAGAAAACTATAACTGATCGAAAATGCGTTTACTGAGATATCTTTGACCGAGACATTCGTTTACTGAGAAAGTACCGAGGGACACATTTAGTAAGGAACTGTAACTGTTTATGGTTAACGAACTTTCTACTGTAACACGAAAAAACTTTGATTCTTCACATGCGAACAGTGCGCGCAAACTTCCACATAAACATGTGTTTTCTCTTAGAGAAGATGTGTACAAATTAGCTTGGCCTCTTCTTGCTCAAGCTGTAGAAACTCTCCTACACTGAGTAGTTTCTTATTACCATCTCTCTCAGATGAATACCTGACATTCCAGGTTTCTGTTATTCGTCTGTACATACGCGATCTATGGCGTCTTCTGAGAACTTCTCACTCTCTCTTCACTCATATGCGATCTCTCATAATCCTCTTCTTCTCATCATCACATCATCCTAGTCATTCAATCCTTGGTGTATATATATACACTTTTCCTTCTACGCTCTTCCACGCTCTCATTCTTTAATTCACGTTATGCGAGCATTATGTGCCCATTATGCGCACACCGTAGTTTATTGCTCTGTTACTCGTACAATTCTTGATTCTGGTTAATAGACTGATTTCGCACACTGTATAACTGAGGCTTTTGATTTTCTGAAGATTTTGCTTCTTTCCTTTTTTTTTATGTCTGTTTGTATGTCAAATTCGTGAGTGATTCCTCAACAAAAAAAGGGAGAACCTTATTGAAGAAGAAATGAGTCTCTCAAAAAGATAACATAGCTCAACCATCTCCTATCCCAACCTATCACTTTATGAAAATTTCTTTACTAGTTGGTTGATCATTTTCCTCGATGATCAGATCTTTGAACTTCCTAGAGCTTTCAACTTCATGACAATATTCATGATTATGGAAGATTTATTTTAGACTAACCTATCATGTTTTGTAGGGTTTAATATATTCTTAAGTTTTTCTTTTGGATGTCTTTCAATCAAAATTCTTATTACCACTAACTTATGGTTAATAAGAAGAGAAAGATTGCTTCACTTAAGGGTCTAGTCCTTACCCATGTTGATCAGGCATGCCGTGGGTTTTATGGAACTTTTGAATTAAGCTAACATAGAAAAAACATAAAAGTGTAATGTTTATTGAGCCACATACATACCATTAAAAGTTTTATGATCTTGACTTCATATCAAGAATTCATTTCCTATCTTAAGTTTGAATTTAATGAATTGATCTCCCTCTTTTCCCATTAACCCATGAGTATATTATCTAATCCACGTACATGCATACGTAATGTATGCTAGAAACATAAACATCTTTACTTGAAGGTGTTATGGAATTCATTTCCTATCTTAAGTTTGAATTTAATGAATTGATCTCCCTCTTTTCCCATTAACCCATGAGTATATTATCTAATCCACGTACATGCATACGTAATGTATGCTAGAAACATAAACATCTTTACTTGAAGGTGTTTAGCATGCATAAGGTTCAGAAATTTAACCCCTCTGTAAATCATGCATGGAATTCATACTTAAAAATTCATTCAATGCATGATTCTATATTCATTTTCCATCTATGTTTATGCCATGCTATGGTGTACATCATATACCTACTTTCGAAAAATATTTAAGAGGTGAGTTCCATTGGATACTAATGAAAAATGATTTGTTGTTCACTTATGTTGTAAGTGCATCACTTAGATAATTAAACTCATGCATCATTCTAGGCGCATATGGATGTCACCTACTTCATTTCATATGCATTTTTTTATGCATCACTTTATCATGGAAAAGAAAGAATAACTAAATGAGAAAAATGAAAATGGTACTTATCCCTACAATAGCTTCATCCATTAGGAGGAAGCTTATGCATTTGGATACTTTGTAGTTGAGGTTGCAAAGTTGGGTAATTCTACTTTCGCAATCTCAAATGTCCTTCCTTTTGGTGTTACTATACTTGTATGCCCAATTAAATACACCAAAATTCTAAGGATGCCTAAATGTGTACTAGCATTAATATATACAGTCCATCTGTACTTGCATTCATCCTTACAAGAAATCTAGGAATGCCAAAGTGCATACCCACCCTCTTTTCCATGGACAAGAGCTTTTTCTATGTTTAAAATGTTTCAAAGATAAATACAAAACACATTTAATGAATACAACATTCATATAAAATAAATCGGGTCCACTTAGCTTTTGGAAGATATCCTTTTTTGAAGTTTGAAGTGAAGAAATGGCTCTCTTCATATACCTCTTTGTCTTTCATTATCTTCCATCTGAAACTTTTCCAAGCTCATGATTAACTCTCATCAACTAAACTATGGAGCATCAATCAATGGTTTTGAGTCTCATGAATGAGAAAAAAGAATCTATTCTCCCTTCTAACAATAACAAAAGAACACAAGTTTTCTTGAGTCTATAAGGTGACGGGACATGCTCCACATGCAAGGTATGGGACCAAGATGGAAAATACATGAAGAGAAAAAAAGAGAAAAACTTCTCTGAAAGTCTTTCCCTAGATGCTTACAACATTGCATATCTAGTTTGCTCCTTTAGGTGGGCCCGAGTAGGAAAGGGGAAAGAAAAGCTTTTGCTTGCACTAGGATACAAAGAGAGTAGGAAACTAATCAGACATACAATGTGGTCACTTCTTGAGGTGGATATATAAACCAAACCAACGTAGTACATTGTTATCTTTGAAGGAAAAGAAGGAGAACACTCACAACATCTCATCCTAGTCCTTTTAGATAATTGTGATTGCATGCAGAGGCTAGAGGTGGCCCCTCTTTGTGATCGGAAACCTTGGCTTACTTGGTGGTGATACACACACATATACACACACACACACACACACACATATATATATATATATATATATATATATATATATATATATATATATATATATATATATATATATATATATATATATATATATATATATATATATATATATATATATATATATACTACCCTCCTAAAAGGTTAATAGATCAAACCTTCTTGCATGCAAGAAACAAGCTCATAGAGTTATAAAATAATAGAAAAAACGGACGCAAAATCAAGGGAGATGAACAAATCATAGGGTCTTGATACCAATTAACAAAAATGTCACATAGTCCTAGCAGAACGTGGATGAACCACATCATAAGAGGAAGGGTTAGGAAGTAATCCTCAACCATCATCATTGAGGGAAATGGTTAGCTCATCACACTCCTAGCTAGGAGGTTGTGAGTTCAATTTCCAACATTGTTATTAGAGCCTAGTTAAGGAAATTGGGCAACATAGAGGTTGGAAGTCTCAATTATGGGCATCTAGGAAGCGCTTGACCACAAATGAGTATGAAATTGACTGAGATTGAATGTGGATGGGAATTTAGGCACCAATAGAGGGTTGAATTGGTCCAAAATAGGTACACATGCTGGAATTTGAGGCTCATAGAGGTGTTCAACCATGCAAAGGGGCCTACCAAGCTAGGCAAAGGGTCCACAAGTGAGCATTAGGACCATGCGCAATTTAAGGGGGATGAATGTCACATTATCCTAGCAAGAGGTTGATGAACCACATCACATCCTAGGAAGAGGTGGATGAACTACACCTTAAGAGGGAGGATTAGGAAGTAATTCTCTTAGATGGGAGGTTGTGAGTTCAATTCTCAACAAACAATCTACCTTCTACCAAGATATCTAGCTAAGGTAACTAGTAAGTCTAACTAGCACGAGAGCTTAAGCATCTATAAATTAACTTGCCTAGACCACCAAGGAGGAGAAACCACATATCCATCTATCTAACTCCACCCATATACATACGTCTACTAAGGGCATACATGTCCTTGGGCTCATCCAAGTGTCTATCTAAGTGTTCCTAATGTGGACATTTTCTTGAACCTTCACATGCCTTGTAATTCCTCGAAGGCTATCACATGCCTTATAATGCCTCAAAGGCTATCACATGTCTTCTAATTCAAATGATGATCCTTCTCTCATGTACACCCCAATGTGGCACTTAGACAAACTTCTCCCAAGACTAAGTTCCCACACCTAAGGATAAATCAAGCCTTAGCTTCACAACCATCCAATTGGGAGCGCATATGAATAAATACCGCAAGGATTAAAACCAAGAGTTTGACCCAAAGGTTAATGCATGTGCCAAGGATAAGTGAAGGTGTAAATGAAGGGTAATATACAACATGTTCTAACCTTTAGAATCCATATATTCATCCATCCAAACCCATGTTTTACATGACACATATTTCCATGATGCACTTATTAATGAAAGATTTGACATTGAAGAGGCAAAAACTATGCCTAAATGGCTAATGTAGACTTTGAGAGATAGTGATTTAGATGCATCTTTATCATATCATGCTTGTTCACACTCTCATAATGTTTATTTTTATCATAT
This sequence comes from Ceratopteris richardii, assembly GCA_020310875.1. Taxonomy (NCBI): domain Eukaryota; kingdom Viridiplantae; phylum Streptophyta; class Polypodiopsida; order Polypodiales; family Pteridaceae; genus Ceratopteris; species Ceratopteris richardii. The sequence continues at coordinate 11,750,320 of CM035442.1, read as the reverse complement.
TTTTATGCAATCGTTGTCTCTAATCTTTTTGATGAGAATGATCCTATTTCTTTTGATGAAGCATAGATATTAGAAAATTGGATGGATGCTATACAATCAAATTTGAGTCATTATGAAGAATGGTATTTGGTATTTATGTGACCTTCCTATTGGAAAAATTCAATTGGCATTGCCAAAGGTTATGCTCAAGGCAAGGGCATTGATTTTGATGAGACCTTTGCTCACACATTGTGAATGAAAACCATTTGTGGCATTTGTGCACTTAGAGATTATTACGGTTGGAATGTACATCGGTTCAATATTAAAACTACATTTTTTATGGTGATTTAAAAGAAGAAGTGTATGTATTTCAGCCCCATATTTTTGTGCAAGAATGTCATGAAAAAAAGTATGCAAATTGAAAAAGGAATTGTATGGATTGAAGCAAGTGCTAGGTAGATGGTATGAAAAGATACATGCCTACTTGTTAGCATATGGATTTTGAGCATAGTACAAAATAAAGTACCTTATATATCAATCATAAAAATGATGTACTTTTGATCATTGTTGTATATGTTGATGATATCTACTTACTGGTCCTCACGAGAAACAAATTGTTGAATTTAAGGTTGATTTGCCTATCTCTTTTGAGTTGTCAAATCTAGGGCTTCTATATCATTATTTGGGCATTAAGTTTATGAAATTTGATGAAGGAATACCATTGTGTCAAAAACATACATTGATATGTTATTGCAGCATTTTAGCCTTAAAGATTCCAAACCTATTACCACTTCCATGGAGACAATTTTGCAATTGAGTCTTCATCATGCTAGAGATGGATTTGATGTTGTTCTCTATAAGTAGGCTATTGAATGCATAACCCAACATGCTACACAATATTTTTTCTCTTGGATTAACAAGGTTATGAATAGCCCAAATGCCAAGCATTGAGAGGCAGCTAAGCACACCTTACATTATTTGATTGGTAGTAAGCTACTTCGGTTGTTTTATCCCATGGGGGGATCCTTAGTGTCAAATTAACATGTTTTTTCTAACTCAATTTGGGTTGGTTGATTTGACACTCATGTCCACAAGTTATTTTTGTTCCATGCTTAGTAGCTCATGCATAAATTGGTGGAGCAAGAAGAAGCCTACCAAGGACACTTCTAGTTGTGAAGCAAAATATAGAAAAACTTTCATAGCTATTATTGAGTGTGTGTGTGTGTGCGTGTGTGATCCAAACTCCTTTTGTCTAATTTAGGTATTGTTCAATATTTTTCAACCACCATCTTTAATGACATTTGTAGCACACACAAAGCATATTGAGGTGCACTATCATTATGTCCACTATTCCATCAAGGTTACATTTCAGCTTATATATCCATTTATTGTTAATGGCCTTTTTGCGAGGAGGAAAATCACATAAAGACCAGGTACCATTCTTCATAATAGCATCATATTCTGATTGTATAATAGCCATCCTGCTTTTAGAATTTTTTGATTCATCAAAAGAGGAAGTTCATTCTCATCACAAAGACTAGAGGCAGCCATTGCATAACAATCTAATGCAAAAGAAGCACTATGAGATCCTAAAAATTCAATATAATAGAGGTGCATCTACTTTGCTATCTTGTGAAATCTGCTCCAGTCATTTAGGCATAATTTTTGCATCCTCCATATCATCCCTCTCATCAACAAGTGCATCATGTAAATCTACATTAGAAATGGAATTATCTGCATCATCTTGTGGAACCTATAAAGGGTAAAAAATTGCCTCATTTGGACCAACACTTGACTGTCCACTTGTAGAAAGGGGCACTATGAGGGCCTAAACAAGTATGATATGATAGAGGTGCATCTAATTCGCCATCTCACAAAGTGTGCATCAACCATTTAGGCCTAAGTTTTGTGTCCTCCATAAGAGCCCTCTCATCAACAAGTGCATCATCTAAATCTGTATAAAAAATGGAATGATTTGTATCATCATGTGGAACCTATAAAGGTTGAGAAATTGCCTCATTTGGACTCACGCTTAGCTGTTCGCTTGTAAAAAGAGGTGGCAAACTCCCTAGTACATGAAAGTAATGGTTAAATTGCATGTTCTACAAAAACGACATCACGGCTAACCAAAATGCATTTATTCTATGGATGAGATAGATGATAGCCTTTGCATTCCGAACTGTACCCAACAAAAAAACATTTCACTAGTTTGTCATCCAATTCCTTATGCTGTTGTTCAGGCACTAATGCATATGCAAGACAACCAAAGACACACAAATGAGCAATAGATGGCTTGCAGCCATGCCAAACCTCATATGGAGTGATAAATTGTAGTGCTTTGGTGGGACACCCATTAAGTACATATGTTGCACACATAATAGCCTCAAGCTAGAAGCTATGTGGTAAAGCCAAACTTTTGACCATAAACCTTGACATCTCCATGAGAGACATGTTCTTTCTTTTTACAACTCCATTTTGTTGAGGTTTATACGGCACTGTACATTGATGTTTTATCCCATGCTCAGCCATAAATGCATTAAAATCATAAGACATGTATCCCCCCCTCGATCAAAATGCAAGGTGCTTATTTTACATGCTCAGATTTTTTGCCAAAACCATAAACTATTTGAAGCACAAAAACACCATGGACTTTGCTTTCAATGGATACACCCATGCATGTCTAGAGAAATCATCAATATAAGTCATGAAATAAAGGCAGTTCCCAAAAGAAGATGTCTACATAGGACCACAAACATCACTATGAACAAGCTACAATTTCTGAGTAGCTCGATGTGTACCTAAGTCATGAGGGCTTAGGGACTTGTGTCAAAGAGACCAAATCTCATTTGCTTCACAAGTGCATATAGTGGTGGATTGACACACGTTTAATTATCAATCCGAAGAACCACATGAACCAAGTGTATGAGGACATGTGCACACGTGATGGAAAGTGAAGTGGTTCAGTTACAATGCATGAGAAAGGGCTCAATTATCTCTCCAACTCACAAAATCTCTGGAAATGTCTACCGCGACACCACTTATAGCAGTAAGCACAAATTCGAATGTTTCTCCTAGCTCCGAACTCTGAATATGGCCAACAACGGGTTCATTTCGAAACTCTCAACGAAATGCATTTATCTCAAATCTGACAAATGCTCTTCAAGTTATGGCCAAAACAGTGAATGGTGGGAAACACCTATACTCACTCCACAACTCGTATTGGTTCACACACACACTACAATTGCTCAAAAGGGATGGGGAGAGATAGATATTAGTCCTACACACACATTCCAAGCTTCACACACACACACAAAAGATCACAGAGAAGATGAAAATCAGCAGGGAATAAGCAAATTCAACATTTCAGTTCTCCTTCTTCACAATGGCAAAATGTTCTTACAAAGAGTCACAAAGTGACTTATATACATGTGCCCTAAAAATGGTCCTTTCACACAAGTGACTGGCACTTTATTGACTAATCTCTAATTTTCTACTATTTTACAAGAAGTATATTACAATGTTTTGGGGCTTATGCATCTAGAGGACTCCTCTAGTGCATTTACATAGCTTCGAGGGAATTTCCTAGGATTTTGAAGAAGAAATTTTGTGCCCATTAATTCAAAAATTTTGGGGCTCCTCTTTCTGCCTCTTTTTCCCTACAACACTCTCCCCCTCTTTGTCTCTGTCATCCCTTGACAGGCTTTGCTTTTGATCTGCAGCTTGTCTATGGCTCCTCAATACATGCACCCAGTGGTTGAAGAAGCAATAAGGACTGTCAGAGAACTTGTTACTTTATCCGAAGTTAATCCTTTGCTTCTATAAGCGCCTTGGTATTCACTGAGTTGTTTTATTCTTTGATCTCCTTCTTCTTCTCTTTTTGCTTGATTCCCCTTCCACACGTCCCTCCTCCTGAACTCTGTCTTCCCCGACAGGCTTTTTGTGGTGACGTGCATATGTTTGTATGACTTTTTGCTCTCGATGGTTAAGTGAATTTGCTTGACATATCATTAATTCCTTCCATTGAGTTGACTTTACCCCGTCATCTGGTGCCTGTCTATGATCTGCAAATAAGCTTAATTCGTAGGCCACTAGTCGTGCATTGAGGTTAGAAGATATTTTTGCAAAAATCTCTGAATCCCTCTCAGAAAACCCTATAAAAAATGCCTCTTCAAACGTCTGCATATATATACTTGGTAAAAACATGAGTCTTGAGTATATGGCCATGAGGGTTAACCAACTAGGTATAGTTGATAAATAAAAAACAAGGGCATCTGATCCCTGGTTAATGCCGATGAAGTTCAAAAATGTATATTGTGCATGCTGAAACACCTTTAGTACAGTAAGTAACATACTCAAAATTTTGCTAGTCATTTTGATTGCTAAATCTGGTACGGTGGCATATCTGGAAATCCAAAATTCTATTGTCTTTACCATGTACTCTTTGGTTGGTAAATAATTACGAGGTGGACTCAGTAATAATAGCTAGTTGAGCCATAGATTATTTAAGCTTCCCTCGCGCTGTGCTTCCCAAAATTGCATCCAGGAGCGTCTTCTGGGGATTGGGCAAAAGGATGGATTTACTTGAAGCACATATGGTGCCGACTCCCAGTGTACCCTTAAGGTAGGATTCTTTTCCAAACATTTTTGTCTCCAGATAGGATTTGATTTATCAATTTCCTCTTGAGTATAGGTGAATTTATGCATGTTGAACTGTAGGTTGCTATCTAGTTCTTTATTGGTTGTTGTCTTTATGTATTTGCGTGTTTGTTCTTTGAGTAATCCATATGGTACCTTGAAAGGCTTCATTACCTGTTCTAGATTTCTACTTTTAATCTTTGCTTCTTTCATGACTTTGATTACTTGTGCTTCAAAATCTTCAGTAAGCTGAGACACCAGTAGTGCCCGTTCATTTCGGCTTAGTTCTGCAATAGCCCGAGTATGTCTCTCAGTGTTGGTCTTCATTTCCTCCCTTATCGATGAATGATGTAGGAGGGGAGAAAGAGGACATACCTCAGTCTCCTCAGTAGTTGCTGTGGAGTGTGGAACTATTGGTGTCCCCGCATTTGCTTGTTGTGCTAATTGATCTTTCAATTTCTCTATTGATTCATCCTTTTCTTTGATTTCGTCGGTAGCTCTCGTGACTTCCTCTTTGTGCTTCAAGACTTCTTCGCCTATGGCAACAAGTTGACTAACGTCTTCATCGCATTGTACTAAGAATTTATTCTCTACTATTTTCCACTTTTTCCTAAGTGCATTAGTGTCATCCATGTATCTTTTCTCCCATTCTGCTATGATAGCTTGCTCTTTCTTCAGCTGATCTTCATACTCTGCTATCCGCTCTTCTAGTGCTTCTGTGTTGTTTTCTGTCACTTCAAGAGCTTGTATTGGTTGGTTGCATAATAGGGCCGTCATTAGTTCTTTGTTCTTGTTCCTTAGATTTTTGGCTTCATCCATGTACACCTTGATTTGAGATTCAAGGATCTTGCTTGTAGTATTCATTTGTGCCTTTTCTGCTTTGCTAGCCTCATATTTGCTTTGTAGTTCTTTCAGTTGTTCTTGCAGCTTTTGATTTTCCGTTTCCAGTGTGTTGCATTTATTCTTAACCTCATTGATTATTTACTCTTTCTCTAATATTATCCTTTGTGCTTGAATTAATTTGGTAGATAAATTCTCACCTATTTCTAGGAATTGATTCTTCTCGCTCATTGCCTTGTCATAGTCAGCATCAGGTTCTAGTATTAGTTGTTGAATATCCATGGCAGTTTGTATCATTTGTTGGACTACTGGATTGAGCTGAGCGACATCCACATTCAACCAAGTTTTGGGAATACTTGGTGCTTCCCCGGTTCGTACCTCTCTTCCTTGGTCTACATGTATTGTCTCATTATGCGGTTGTCTTATTTGGAGCTGTACTTCTTGGACTCTTCTTTCCACATCCTTATTGGTCGATTTGGTAGCACTCCCTTGAAATGTGACATCCATTGGAGATGGCTCTACTACTACCCTTATTGGTGTGAAGGGTCCGGACTCTTTCCCTGTGTATTCTACCTTTTCTTCCTTTGGATTCTTTATTTGGGTTTCTCCCGCTAGAAGAGTTTCTTTTATTTGGATGATAGATGCTTCATTCAATTTGATTATATGAACTCCTTCGTGAGATGCCTCCTACCTTGTCATGCTCTTGCTTGTGTTATCAAACACCTAATTGATCTTTGTGCCTTCCATGCCAAAGTCATCGTTTACTTGATTTAATTCTTCCCATCGACCATCATCCTTTGAATCACTTCTAATATCCACATTCAGCATAGAGGTGTCATGTTCTTCTAGTGTGTCAGATGATGAACTAGAATTCATTAATCCCAATTCTCTATCTATGAACCTTGGTCAACCTTTTTCTTTGTTCAGAGTCTTGATGGGCTTATTGGTAGTGATTACCTTGCACGGATAGGTTTACCTGTCCTTCCATATACTGGTGAGTAGCTTCCATTGCTTCCATTAATTCTTCCTCCATTATGGGTGGATTTTCTTCAAGACTAGTCCTAGGAAGTACATGTGCTTTCTTTGTAGTTGGAGCTTCAGCTTCTGCCTGCATCATTTCTCGTGATCTCTTGGCACCTCTCATTCTCGGTTTGGAGCTCGTTTCAGCTTCCTCTATGATCTTGACTCCTTTCTTCTTCCTCGGAACTATGGCAATCTTTGCATATTTAGCCATAGCTTTAGATGATGGCATTTCTTTTCAGTGTTCTCTAATGCCCAAAGCATGATAGATTAGTATTGTCAAGGCAATACTTCCATTTAGGAACTTTCTATGATTCCACTATTTCTTGGCCTCGAAGAGTTGCTCTTGAATGCACGGAGTCATGTTAACTGGATTTCCTATTTGTTTGATGGCATGGGACAGCATTTGCACTATTATCTTTTGTGGAACAATATATCTGTGCATGTTTGGGAAGCAAAAATGCTGGTGAATGAGCCTAACTTCCTCCTCTATGTCAATATGATTGATATCGGTGAACGTTCTGGTTTTAGCTCCCCGGCTTTCCTCTTTCAGAATCGTATTCCTGTCCTTTTCCCATCCAAAAGCTTCTTTAATTAGGTCGTGGGTAAATTGTATGATGACCCACGTGCCTATTGCATCGAGGAATCTTGCTTCAGGTACCAATGGGTCATGCAATGCCGGCTGTAAGGTGTTCATGACTTGTGTACAATGCTAGAAATCCGATTTGTAGATGGGGAGTTCAAAGTACTTCTAGATGCCAGCTTTCTTCATAATGTCCACAGTCGATAGAAGTTCATGCACTACTTTGAAATCTTGGGACATTACTCGGAACTGATGGTCTCTCTCCATAATCCTAATTGTTACGAAGAACAAGTAGTCCCCGACAGGTTGATCTTCTTGAAACCAGTGACCTTTTGCCTTAGTCACACTTTGCAGGGCAAATTCTAGCATCTCCTCCTGAATAGTCGCTTCGGAGTCATCAGAAGCCATCTACACTTGTAATAAGGAGAACATCAGTTTTTTATAGAAGGCATGCTGTTATTGATGTGTGCCTTATGACATGTCATTCATTCCGTCACTTTGTTTCCCCTTACTTATGTAAGTAAGATCTCTTACCACATATCTTTTCATTTTTATTCCTAAAAGAAAACAAGAGTTAGTGTAGCCGAAGCATTCATTTATTTACATAGTGGGTCCATTCCTATGAAGTAGAATCTATGATCTATTCCTAAGTGGGGAATGTGCACCACTAGTTTTGTTGAACCAATTCTGTGCCGAATGCGTGGCCTCATAGGGTGGCCCTATCATGCCTACTTTAGGTGCATTTAACTCATCATGAGTGCAATCGGAATCTTGTTGGATCCGTTGTTTTTGTCATTGCTGCCTTTTGGGTCTCCATATCCACTGTATAGTTTTTGTTTGAGGCTTCATCTTCTCTTTGTTTCGTCATGCTCTAAGTGTTTCCTCTTTCTTTTTTGAAGTCTGATTGGTTGGGATCCTGCTCCTCTAGTACCTTTGGTTAGTCTTGTTTGGCTTTTTATGGTCTTGCTTTGTCGATATAAGGTTTCTTCTCGCTTGTGTATCTCTTGATTTGCAATCTGTCTGACCTTCTTCGGAGTCCATATTTGTTGTCATGTTCACTGAGCTTCTCCTAATGACTTTGGAAGCCATACTCTCAGAAGTCTTTTTGGTTCTAATTGTGATGAAGAGAATTCGTTGTTCCCCTTTGTCTCCCTAAGATGAATGACCAGTATTGGTGTTGACTTCTCTGATTCCCTCACTCGATCCTTACGAACACAGTGTAGATTAGCACTTCCTCATTGTGATAATCAGAAAGTGGACTTCCACATTGATGATCTTCCCTTGTTCTAGGTGACTTTAGTAGCATTGTCTTCACCATTTCTTTTGGATTCTCCATTCATGTGGGATGAATCCACCTCAACGACCGATGCATTGGTATTGGTTGTCACTTCTTTCTTAAGACATTCCTCTGGTACACTTTTGATTGAGTCATTTGATAATTCCTTTTCTAGGATTTCTTTCTCACGCTTGATGACATCATGCATGTGATAGGGTCTTTCTTCTAATAGGCTAAAGATTTCCCTGTGCCCTATTTTGGTTGAGATGTACCCTTGAGCTAGATGAATGCTCACTTCATTTTCGATAATCCAATCTTGCCCTAGGATCAAGTGCTCTATTAGATCCTCGTCTTTACACACCAAGACTCGTTATTCCATAGTGGAATTTCCTAGGTGGATGGATACTGAAGCTTCTCCAATGCATTCTATGACTTGGCCCCCAATGCCTATCATGTGAGCTTTAAGTTGTGTTATGGTCGTCTGAAGATGCGTAAGAACTGTAGCCTCATGCAGCTGAGAGTTGCTCCCGATTCTATCAAGGCATCTATTAGCTAGTAATTTGTCGTTCCAATCCCTAGATTTAAATACGGTTGGGATACCCTGATGTTGTTTGTGTTGGTCTGGTGAACTTGATAGTTGGCCATGGGAATAGGCTCTTCTCCTTGTAGATATCCTTCATCCCATTGCCTTATCCACTCTTTCCATTTCTTGATACGCTCTAGGGCTTCTTGCCTTGCCTCCTCTCTAATCCTCTCTTCCTCTTTTTTTCTATTTTGTGCGCCTACAAGTCGTGCCAACATTTGATCCGTCAAAGGCTCCGTGTAATGTTTTACTCGACAACCACTTATGTAATTAGGAAGAACATCTCCATCCAAAGTAGCTAGGTTAATAGCTCCACTCGTTGAAATCCTATTGTTTATTGGAGGTCCATATTCGCGTTTCTGTAGCTTCTTGGCGTGTTGTTTCAAAGTACATACCAAAACTAAGTCTCCTTCTTTGAGTAATTTATCTTTGATGTGTGCATCATAATATGCTTTCTCTCTTCTCTTTGCCGCATAAATTCCCACAATAGCTTGTATTCTAGTCTCATGTAGCTTCTCGATTTGGTCTAGTTGCTTGTACAATTCATGCCCTATCCATTCATGTTGTTGGGATAATCTCAAAGTAGGCACTAAAAAATCAATTGGTAAGATTGTGTTTTGTCCATACACTAGGTTAAATGGTGTAGTTCCAATGGCAGTCTTGTAGGCGACACGGAAGGCCCAAATTGCATGATGCAATTGTTTATCCCAATCTGACCTTTCACTATTGACTATCTTTGTCAATACAATGCACAACACCTTATTGGAACTTTCTGCTTGACCGTTGGCTTGAGGATGATTAGGGGATGATTTTTTATGAATTACTAAGAACTCATTCATTAAGGACTCTATTACTTCATTGATGAAATGTGTTCCTTGATCACTCACTATTTCTATAGAGTGAAGATATGCTCAAAAAGAAACTTAGCTGTGGTCTGAGCATCATTTTCTCTAGTCGCCTTTGCCTCTACCCATTTATTCAGGTAATCAGTTGCTACTATTATGTATTCAGCGTGTGATCCTTTGGCTGGTGGATTAATGGGTCCTATGAAATCAATACCCCATTTAGAAAATGCTCTTGTGCAAACCATGGGTCTTAATGGCATATCATCTTGTCTAATCGGATATTTAGCTCTTTGGCATGTCTCGCAACTTCGTACATAGGTGTCTGCATCCATATGTAGAGTTGGCCACCACAAGCCCGCAAAGAGAATCATTTTTACAATTCTTTTGGCTGAGAAATGTCCTCCTGCCGCACCTGCATGTGCCATTTCTAATATGGGTAAGTACTCTCCTTCATGCACACATAGTCGTAGTTGATTATCCTTTCCTCTTTTGAATAATGTAGTCTCCCCATGACTAATGTCTTGCTCCAGTTGGGTGCTATTGTAGAGAAAGGTAAAGATGTATGATCATCTAGAATGGTTTCCTAACATTCCGTGCAACTATTGACATATTCATGAACAGCCTTAGGCATATTAGGCCAATAGACTCCTAATCGTTTCAATTCTCTTAGAGTTCCATGAGTTCCTTTGTGCATTCTCCATTTGTTTATGTGTGCTTGTTCAATCAAGTTCTTTTGCTCGTCTTCCTCTACACATCTAGACAATACACCGTTGGATTCTTTATGATACACACTTCCTGCTACGATGTGTAAGTTACGTGATTGTAGAAGTTCCTTCCTATTATCCCTGTTAATTGAGTGTTGTGGTCTGTGAGTGAGTATTGGGATTATCTTTTCTGCCGACTTAGGACACACCTCCAAATTAAACAGGTAAGTGTCTGGTAAATCGTCGGGTACTCCGCTCGGTGGTTCTCCATGTGTTAACCTAGGGAGATGATCGGCTCTCACATGGGTATTTCCTTTTTTTACAATTACCTCACCAGCCTTCCCGTGTTACAAGGTTTATTGACCAAGTACAATAAGGCTTGATGATCTATGAAGAACTTGAATTTGTTGGCTAAAAGGTAGTTTCTGAATTTCTTTACAGTGTACACCATCCCTAATCCTTCTCGCTCCATAGTTGTATTACTTCCATACTCTTCCTTAGGAATTCTTTGAAAACGTGACACATCAACCTTTGGAACGTGGCAGGGTTGTTAGTGAGTCCAAAAGCCATCACTCTGAAAGCATAGACCCCCCATTCAGTCGCGAATGCGGTCTTGTGTTGGTCCTTAGTAGCAATAGCTACTTGGTTGTATCCAGAGAATACATCCAAGAAGCTATAGACTTCCTTACCTACAACTCCTTCCAAAAGGTGATCAGTGATAGGTAATGGGTAACTATCATGGATCGTAGCTGCATTGACTTTCTTTAGATTGATGCACACTCTTAGTTTCCCGTCCTTTTTGGGGAGAACTACTAAGGGTGACACCCATTCGGTATGTTCTATCTTCTAAATGAATCCAGCAACTAATAGCTTGTCTATTTCTTCTTTAATTTTTGCTGCATAAACATCATTATATGTGTATGGGTGTTGTTTTGATGTTTTTGCATCAAGTGTCATTGGTATTCTATGAGAACAGATGGAGGGTTCTACACCCTTGAGATCCTTGTAGGTCCATGCAAACACATCTCAATATTCTCTAATCAGTCTTATCAATTCTTCTTCTTCCTCAGGTGACACATCCTTTCCTATGTATGTGCATCTTTCTTCTCCATTTTCTATTGTTGCTATGATTTTTTTCGTTTGTTCCTTGTTGTCATAGGCTTCTCCTTCTCTTGCCTCTCTCTTAGGCATCTATTACGACGCTGGAATGGATTGTATTTTTTTTTGTCATATATCGCACGCACCGAAAAGGCGTAGCGAATAGTTGTAAATTTTTATCCATTAATGAAAGGGCATTACGGTGTTTTTCAGCGAGAGACGAGATCGCCAGACTGTCTGTCTGGGCGATTGCGCTGAAGTGCTGTGATTGCAGATTTGCAGATATCTTGAGTATTGCTATTCTTTCTGGTCGAATTACAGTGATTCATTATTAACACAGTAACATTCTCTTAACATTAATAAGTCTGTGCGACGTTGTGATTGTTAATTCGCGCGCTAATGTACTGTGTAGCAATAAGTTATTGCCTTGAAGGATAGTTACTGCTTAGTCGACTGTTAATTTGGGAAAATTAAATAAAGGGCCTCTACACTGTTAGACCCCTATCCATCCCCAAGAACCCGAAATGAGATTAAAAGCAACTTTTCAGAAGTGCTTTTAACACTGGCACCATCTGTGGGAAGATGGAAACACATTGGGAATAATCCGTAAGGGAAGAGCAGTATGCAACGTAAGCAGTGGAGAATAGTAACCGCTATTTGAAGAAGTGATATATGTCGGTTACTCATTCTCGTGGGTCCTATCCAAAGTATAGGAGAGATCAACATCCTTAGGTAGTTCCAAATTTATTAGGGACACCCCCAGGTGGTAGAAATGCAAGCCAATTAAGTCCAGTTGCAGAAGGATCAGAGCCAATCAGTAGTGATTCTTGTGCTAGTTCAGTGACACATGATGAGATTTTGGTAAATTCTAGTGTGAATTTGGTACTTTTTGGAGAAGGTACAATGACTTTTGGATGTACAAAGACGCAATGCGGAGTTAGTCCGACACTATCTAGTCAGAATTTGATCATTTTTGGTGATAAAGTTGTATTACCGAGTGAGACCATTTCTGGTGAAAGGGTAACTTGGTTCGTTGAAAGTTCGACAAGTTCCGGTGGAAGTTTGGTACCATTTGGTGGGAATTTGAAGTTTTTCGGTGATAGTGCGGTGTTACCTGGTTGACCCCTATTACGTTCACCACTTTTCGGTACGAACCTACCTAATTTCAACACCAAAGCTGAGGAAAGGCTACTAGATTTGGAGTTAAGTAAGAGATTCAACGACATTTTTGAATTGAAAGGTGAGCAGGCTGATAATACATATTCTGAAGGACAAGAGACACCCCCTCAACATACAGATAACAACAATACTGCCCACAATAGCACCATGAGTGGTTCATAGTCATAGCAGCAAACACCCCCACAGCCGCTGTCGTCGAGATTTTCTCTCCTCTCTCACTTATGAAGGCCTACAAAAAACATATTTGGTGAAGGTAGCCAGAATTCCCCGAGAAGTCCAGGATGCATCAAGGATGTCAAAGGAAGGTCACATACAAAGTTTCAAAGAAATCAAGAAAGTCCATGGTAGCGGTCAAAGCTGGTCAAAGCTGGTCAAAGTTGGGAAATTAGGGCAAAAATTTCATTGTCACCAAATTAGATGAAAATCCATATACTTGTAAAGATTGTCAAAGGCAGTCTATAGCCCAAATTTCAGCAGAAAATGGATTTTGTAGCACATTGATATGCTATGTTCATTTTGTAAAAATGTAATTTTTCTAGTTTGACCCTACAAATTCTTGTATAGAAAATTATGTTAGCCATATGGTTTGGCATGTATAAAGACCATATGTGGCTACATATTTGTATAAAGTTTCAAGGCTATCCGAGCTTCCTAGACACCTTAATGCCACCTTGCAAGCTTCCAAATGTAGTCAAACTTGTACAAGTTAGATTCAGATGGGAGTTTTTTCTGCATATTCCTGAAGGAGATCTTTGGAAACATAGTCCTACAATGTTTCATCTTCATCAAAGCCTATTTGGAGGGTCAAAGAGTACAAAGTCCAGTTTTCAGGATCACCGCAGTTTTCTAGTTTAAGAAAATTGAAGGCTTGAATGTCTGCCACATGTCAAAATATGATTGAACCATGCTGTACGGTCAAGATGAGCTCATATTCAAGGGTGGAGATGCACTAAAGCATAAAGGAAGGAGGATCCACGAATTTTTTCCATAAAAGAAGACCTTTTTTACAATCAAAGATCAATAATGCAGCATTTCTCCAAAAATAGTGGCTTATCTTATCCGAATTGATGTCAGCATTGATCCGACGGTCCAGATCATCCCCAGATCCAATGGTGGAGAATGAGCGCGCCTAAATTTCACTCCTTTACACTAGATTTGATAGAAAGAACAATTCCAAGCCATTGATTTGATTAATCAAATGGTTGTAATCAAAAGTAGTGATCCTAGAGTTGAGAGTTGATTTCTCTAGATCCAAGGGCCCAAATTCATTCAAAAAACTATATAAACCCCCCTCCAAACTCCTAGAGCATCATTGTTAGGCATCCATAGGGCTCATGCTAGCTTACGGTTTCCTTGAGACGATCACCCTCGGTTGAGCGAGTGAGGATCCAAGGTGAGCTAGTATGAGTATAGAACCTAGTTTCAAATTTAAGTTAGAACTCCAATTTAGGATAGGCTCTTGAAACCAGCATCTCTATCTTGACTCACCCTCGGTGGAGCGTGTGAGTGAGTTAGAGCTGATTTTAATGAGTCTTAGACTTCTTTAGTTAGACGTTACGAGCCTAGACAGACATAGGGTCACTGGAGTGGAACTCACCTTCTTACGTGTGACATTCGGTTGAACTGTCATGGTTTGAGGGTCGGAACCACCTTTGATCAGTAGACTGCTTAGCATGACGTACCACGACGATATTTTACATGTAACTTAATTCAAATTCTTTTAATTCATGTCACTTGTCACTTGTCTCTTGTCTCCTCTCTCAGTCTCTTAAGTATTTTTACATGTCTTCTATTTCTTCTATGTGTGAGAAGGCTCCGCAGTATTGCGTTGAACCAGTGAGGATGTTTCTTTGAGCTTGTGAGTGAAATCCATCATCATAATTCACTTGCATGTATATAATCCATACAAATCCATACATATTTATTAGTTTCTGAAAGTGTATAAGAAGCTCCAATATTGGACCATTCTTCCTTTCGAAATTGATTTATGTGTAAGGATTCCATCTATTCTCGTCATGCATACATATCATCCAAAGAAGGCTATACATATGGATTAGAATTAGGAAGTGTTTAAGAAGCTCCTCCAATGGACCATTCTTCCTTCCAAATTTGATTCGTGTGTATGGTTCTCTTTCATTCTTATCATTCATGTCATCAATCTAACTTGCACACCTACATTCCCATTCCCATAATTATTTCAACATCTCTCTCTTCTCCATACTCAACATTAATTTCACCTTCACATCTTTAAACCTTCCAACATTCATTAGCTTCATACACCGTGTGTGTGCCACGACCGGACCCGATCCACCCGGATTGCGATCACCTCCACATTTGAACCCGACGTGAAACGCTTCGTGGCATTTACTTTTGATCTTGTTGGGAGGTTGTGATCCATATCCTTTGTTTCATATTTTTCATCCTCATCATATCATCATCATCAGTCTTGAGTGTTGCACTGGATTTCTCACAGTATCGTGCACATCTTCGTCGTGAAGTAAACGCATTTGTGAGAGATCTAGAGCATCGTGCATCACTTGCTTATTCACATAAGATGGAGGAAGGATTCAAATCCCTTATTGTTGAGAAACAAGGCCAAAGAATAGTCTCTTCTATGTTGAGAGAGAAGGGAAAATTCAATGGCATCAACATCACAAGCTACTTAGATTTGTTTGAAGAGCAATCTATGATTTTTGGTCTTCCCGAAGATCTTTTGATATCATTCTTTGAACGAATTGTTGATAGCTCTATCATAAACCGTGTCACTCAATATGATAGTCTTCCTTGGAGTGATTTTAGAAAGGAGATGCTCAAAGAATTCTATCTTGAAGATTATAGCAAACATAATCGAGATGGATTCTTACGATGGGTCAATTCTCCAAAGCCTAGTAGCTCTATTACTCACTTACAAAATGAGTATATTAGACGCTATGAACAACTTCCTTAGGAGGATAAGATAACTTTGGAACCTGATCTTGTGATCAATTTTCTTAGGCTTCTTCATCCTGAAACTCGTAGGGAAGTTGAACGGCGATTAGAAGAACCAGATAAGCGCTATGGTCTTACTGACAATTGGCAAAAAGTGCGTAAAGTAGTAGAGGCTGTAGCCCATAGACATCAAAGACAATCCATGCTTTATGAGCAAACTAGTCTTCCTCAAGCTAGCCTTCCACAAATTAAGGAGCAATTTAGAGAACAATCCCATGCTATGCTTTTTGACTCTACTCCTATTCCTCAAATGATGGAGCCTACTCAAGGTTTTAAAGTAGAGCCAAATAAAAGTGTAGTTGAACAATCTCAAGTGGATATTCTCACTAAGCAAATGGAAAGTCTTATTGCTACACAATCCAATTTGGCCAAGACTATAGATGCTTTACAATCTAATTACACCAAAACTTTCCAAAATCAAATGAACCCAATGACTTTTCAAGAGCCTAATCAACATGTTATAGCTACCAATCAAAATCCACAAATAGCTCCTACTCAAGCATATCAAGTTCCTCCAATGCATAATCCTTCAATGCAAAATCCTCATCCTCATGTGCAAAATCCTCAAATGTATCAAAACATGTATCCTCAAGCTTCTCAAATAGCTTTTCAAAATCATCAACCGTATAATATGGAAGCTCCTCTTGCACCTCAGGTACCACATGTTGGTCCCCAAGCTCCTCAAATACATCAATTGCATTTTCAAAATCCTAATTATCCTGTTAAAGCAATACCTTATCAACAAAATCTTCAATTTTAAAATTTCCCACCACAAGTTAATCAAAATCCTCAAAATCAAAATGGTTTTGTGCGTGGCCCTCGTAGGTGTCCTTGGTGTGATTCATTAGAGCACTTTTTGAGAGATTGTGAATTATTGAAGGCTGCTAAGGAGCAACGACTAGTAATAGACATAGACAAGAAAATCTGTGACTATCGATCTAGGCTACCTTTGCAAGGAAATTATGGTAAGGGAGGAATGAAAAAACATTATGAAAATATAACCATAATGGACGTAGGAACTAGAGGAGTGAAACTAGAAGCTCTTGATGAACAACAAGTAGAATCAAGTAAACCCACAAAGGAAGGTGATTTTTCCATAGAGGCTTTAGTAAGAGCACGGGATGAGATTAGGAGAATAACGGCTTGGGAGTCACCGATAGAAGATCAATCTCTTATTTCTCACATATCCAATGTAGAAGAAAAACGAAAAAGAGATGAAGCTGAGCCTAGTGAAAGAAGAGTGACTCGAAAACAAACCTCAGAGGGAATAGAAACAATCATAGAGCAAGGAGAAACATCACAATCCAAAGATAAAAAACAAGAAGCACAACCCAATGAACAAAAACAAGAGGAGAAACAAAAAGGGAAGAAGACAAAGCAAAGAAAAACAGAACCAAAGCCTTTAGATAAACAAGAACAATCAAAACAAACAGAAGACCAAACACAAGAACATGAACAAAAACAAAATCCTGAGCAAAAACAAAAGAAACCAAAGAGAAAACCTAAAGCCATCTTGATTTCAGAAATTGAGAGAAAAATAGATCCTATGGAGATTTTAGATGACATTTTGCTTAAGAGTCAAGTGACTATGTCTTTAGAACAAGTTTTCTCTATTGCAAAGCCTGTTTTTAAAGATAACTTTATCGGCCTAATTAAAAGGAAGAGGTTTCCGCTTAATCTAGATACTGAGATGCAAGATTCTCTAGATCAAGATCAAGCTATGAATGAAGCCTTAAACTTTGATGAATCTGATGAAGAGGACTTTGATGATGATGAAGTAAATGTTAATAAAAATTTCTTAGGACCTATTCAACCTGACCATGAAAATCATGAAAACAATCCTGAAAGTCACTTTAAAAGAACATTTTGGTCTAGAGGTACATCAGAGATGCATGTTAAAATAGGGAATGATAAGAACACTATCACTGTAAATGCATTAGTAGATTCCGGCTCCGAAATCAATGTGATTTCAAGAGAAGTTTATGATAAGTTTCGATGGCCCATAGATAAAGATTGTGGATGGCGTATGAGAACTGCAGATAATGGTGTAGGTACCCTGTATGGAGCTTGTGCTAGTGTGCCCATATCCATAGGAGGAATAACAGAAGAGTTTCACTTTTTTATTCAAGATAATTGCTCCTATGAAGTTCTCTTAGGTCAACCCTTTATTTGTGAGAGTCGTATGGAAACTAAAGCCATGGATGATGGGTCTACCTATGCTAGATTTAAGTCTAAGGATGGAATGCAATCACTTCAAGTCATGACAGTAGGAGTGAATCATCCTAGGAATCGATTGTCAATTAGAAAGAAACCTATTGTTACTCATGGTCATGAGCATGCTTGTAGTGATTGTGCACCTCGATTCATGTTTGGAGCTACATATGATCAAAATTTCAGATAGAATCCATTGTTGAGCGGGACAATAGTGGATATTGGTTTGACATCTCGCATCCAACCAACATGTACAATAGTTTGTCACTTTGTTTTCCACATTCTAGATTAGATTTTCTTCATAAGAGTCAATTGTCCAAGTCTTTTATCCAAAAAACCCAAAAAAATTATAAAAACAACAAAATCATGGAACATGATGAGAACATTGAGCATGTGATTGAGACATCTCATTGTTTCTCTACTCTTGAGGAGTTAGAGTTATGTCTTCAACAAAATTCTAATTCCCATATTATTCTTATTTCTTCCCTTGATGAGTATGCTCTAATCCAAGAGTATGCTCTCAATATTGACAAGTGCTCGAAATTTAACCAAACACATGATGCCTTAGTTGAAACAAAGTACAAAACTGCAGACAAAAAAATCAAACCCATAGCTCAACCATTACCTCAAGGAAGTAATGAAAAAATTATTGATGTGAAAAATGATCCAATTCTTCGGGATAACATAGGACATACATTCACGGATGAGACAATCAAACAGGTGAAAATTGGTAGAGATGATGACTTTCTTTTGCCAGCAGAGAGAGATAAATTTGAGAGAGTCATACGTAGCCATGGAAAAGCCTTTACTATGTATCCTCATGAGATTGGTTGTGTAGATCCTAAGCTAGTTGCACCCATGATAATCTTTACTATTCCACATATTCCATGGAATCTTCGTCCTATACCTGTTCCAAAGGCTCACTTACCTGAGCTAATGAAACTACTTAAGGAGAAGATAAACATGAGAATTTTAGAGCCATCTTTTGCACCTTACTCAAACAGATGGTTCACTGTGCCTAAAAAGAATGGGAAACTACGTTTTATTCAAGATCTCCAACCCGTCAATAAAGTCACCATAAGGAATGTAGGAACAGGACCCATTGTAGATGAATTTGCTGAATCATTTTCAGGACATTCTATCTATTCAATGGGTGATTTATATTCGGGATATGACCAATTCCAATTAGCAATTGATAGTCGTGACATAACCACAATGAAAACTCCTTTAGGCTTAGTGCGAATGTGTATTTTACCTCAAGGAGCGACTAATTCTGTGGCTCATATGATGAGTGCTATGAATATGGTCTTACATGACTTTATCCCTCATATAACTATGCCATTCATTGATGATATTCCAATTAAAGGGAGTGAGGAACGTGTAAAGGACATTACTTTAGATTCATCGGGATGTCGTAAATTTGTTCTTGACCATATCTCTGATTGTGAAAGAATATTTCAACGATTTGAAGAGGTAGGTCTCACATTTTCCATAGAGAAATCTGTTTTTGGTGTCAACGAGGTACTTATTGTTGGACATTTATGTGGCCATTATGGTCGAAAGCCATACCCATAAAAAGTTGATGCCATTAGCAAGATTTCTGAAACATGTAACAACGTGAGTGAGGTACGTAGATTTCTTGGTGCTTGCATCTTTTATGTTATTTGGATCCCACACTTTGCTCATGTTGCTGATTGTCTTTATGACTTGTTGAGGAAGAAACGAAAATTTATTTGGACTGACAAACACACTCAGGCTATGCGTAAATTGAAGAAATTATTGCTTGAAGCTCCCATCCTTAAGCGTGTAGACTATTCTGCTAACAAACCTATTATATTGACAGTTGATACTAGTCCTATTGGTATAGGTTGGGTCATAAGTCAAGAAGATAGTGAAGGGAATAGATATGCAATTAGGTTTGGTGCCAAAATTTTACATGAAACACAACGAAAATATCCACAGATCAAACGAGAACTATGGGGTATGGTAACAGCTTTGAAAACAGACAAAGAATATTTCATTGGTGCGAATGTCAAAGTTGAGACTGATTGTTTGCCTCTCATTGGAATGATAGCCAATTGTTCATCTCCTGATATAGCCATGCTTAGATGGATCTCATATATTAAGTTCATAAATCCTGAGTTAGTTCATATTTCAGGTAAGTCAAACTCAGTTGCTGATATGTTATCGAGAGCTAGATTTGATGATGATCTTGAAAGTGATCTAATAAAGAATGTGAACTTAATTGACTATGTTCCACATATATATGAGTATGAGAAATTTCATGAGTCTGAGTACGAAGATGAATGGAGAGACATAGGAAAGTATCTCAGTACACTACAACCATTACCTAGCTGGACTACGAATAGATTCCGTAACATTAGGAAACGAGCTTATAACTTTTTCCTATGTAATGGTTATCTTTGGAGACATGCTAAGGGTAAGGTTAAGAATCCACAACGAGTCCTAGGAAAGAGAGGTCTTCAATTGCAAGTAATGAAGGAAATGCATGAGACATTATGGGCAGGTCATAAAGGATTTTTTGGAACATATGAAAAAATTAGAAGTACCTATTATTGGCCTAGGATGTATGTTGACATTAGTAGCTATGTTTCTACATGTTCTACTTGTCAACTTCATTCATCAGTCAAACATAGAGATCCGTTGCATCCTACTTATCCACCTTGTATTCACTACAAGTGGGTAGTAGATCTTGTAACTATGCCTAAAGGTATCGACAAAATGCGTTACATTGTACTTGCAAGAGAAGACTTAACTAATCATGTAGAGGGACGTGCACTACGATCTAAGACCACTTACAATGTTTGCAAATTCTTGCTTGAAGATGTCATAAGTCGCTTTGGGTACATAGAGAAAGTAGTTGCCGATCGTGGAGAGTTAAATGCGAGAGAAGCTAAAGAGTTCTTTGAGCGTCACGGTATTCGTTTGTCTCTCACTACTGCATATAACCCAGAGGCCAATGGTAAAATAGAGAGAGGGCATCCACCTATTGTGAAAGCCATATCTAAAGCATGTAATGGTGACATCAAACAATGGCCTAAATTCTTACCTTTTGCACTTTGGGCAGATAGAATGACATGCACACGTACTACTGGATATATGCCTGCTGAACTCATGTACTGTCAAAAACCATTGTTTCCAATTCAGTCTCATATTTCTGCATGGTCAAATTTTCCTTGGTCTGAAAACATGTCTACTGATGATTTTTTGAGTTTGCATATTAAACAGTTAGAACAAGGTAAATTAAGACTTGATGATGCTGTTGAAAAATTAAGAGAATCTAGAATGAAGAACAAGCATTATTTTGATAAAACTCATCGATTGCGTCCTAAGCCAATTGAAGTAGGAGATTGGGTGCTCATTTATGATAGTACATTTGACTCTCAATATGATGCACGCAAAAAGCTCACTCAACGGTGGTTTGGGCCATACATAGTATCAAAAGTCAACAACAATGGTACGTATGCTCTTTGTGAATTAAATGGTGTTGCACTTAAAACTTTGATTGCAGGTAAAAGGATAAAGTTATTCAAGAAGCGTGATAATGATGAGTACATTTTGGATGAGGACATTGAAGAAGATGACAACAATGAGGCCGATTCATAAACAGGAGTATCCATGTTAAAAAAAAATATATATATATATATATATCATTAATTTTCAAGTTCATGTTGCTTTGTTTTTTTTCAAGTTCATTCTATTTTTTTTCCATGCTTGTTTCATGCATGTTTTTTTTCAGTCTTTGCATTGCATTGCATATCCACATCACTTGAGTCAAAAAAGGGCAAATGATGATTTCTCTACTTGTGTAAAATTGTATCTTAAGTAGTAACTTATCTACTAAGAAATTGATTATAATCTAGGATTGTGGAAAGATAGGGCATGTAGATTTGGAGGTTTATTTTGGTGACAAGACTTTCATATATAAACATGCATATGTATCCTGTATCGAAAGCATAATTGTTGAAATCCTATCTCCTGCTATTGCATGTTTCTACATCCTTAGTCCATCTCACAGCACTTGTATCGGAGTTTAAAACGACTGTTCTCCGTCATCAAAAATGGTTGTACCTTGTATCGGGGTTTAATTTTTCCCCGTCATAAAAAAAAAAAAAAAAAAAAAAGTTGCTACATGTTACCAAGAAGTTTACACTTTCTTCCACCCCAAAAAAGTGATCGTAACCATAAAGTTGCCGAATCATCATCATCAAAAAAAAAAAAAAAAAAAAAAAAGAGCAAGCCAAAGGAGGATAAAGAGGCATAGTAGAATAAATCACGGGCTATATAGGCAGATTTATGCATTAGTAGAGTTTAGTTAGATTTCCTTGCATGTTATTAGAGAAAGAGCATATTCATATTTATGTAGGAAAGGAGTTGATCTAAAATAAGCTAAAGATGAAAGATGTCTCTTGAAAATCCTAAATCTTTGTTTATAATCATATTTAAGGTAGATTGCTTTATGAAAAAGGTACAAAATTTTGTTCAAGATGAGAGGATTTGATGCTTAAAACGACTCAATACATCCACTTCCACTTCATATTGATGCTTGTTTTTTTTCTTTCTTGTTTCCAATGTTGCTTGTTCATTTGCATATATGTTGCCTATTTGTTCATGCATATTCATGTTGTCTGTTTCAATTCTTTCTTTCATGCAAATTTTGCTTCATGTCGCGTTACCTACTTATTCATGCATATAATCAATTTTCCTTCCATGTTTCTTATGTTGCCTATAAAAGAATTTGATGCCTGGAACATTTTGTTTTTCAGAGATGCTAGAGTGGCGCTTCCAGAGGAATCGCAGGTTTAGTGGGGGCGAATGTCGTCGAGATTTTCTCTCCTCTCTCACTTATGAAGGCCTACAAAAAACATATTTGGTGAAGGTAGCCAGAATTCCCCGAGAAGTCCAGGATGCATCAAGGATGTCAAAGGAAGGTCACATACAAAGTTTCAAAGAAATCAAGAAAGTCCATGGTAGCGGTCAAAGCTGGTCAAAGCTGGTCAAAGTTGGGAAATTAGGGCAAAAATTTCATTGTCACCAAATTAGATGAAAATCCATATACTTGTAAAGATTGTCAAAGGCAGTCTATAGCCCAAATTTCAGCAGAAAATGGATTTTGTAGCACATTGATATGCTATGTTCATTTTGTAAAAATGTAATTTTTCTAGTTTGACCCTACAAATTCTTGTATAGAAAATTATGTTAGCCATATGGTTTGGCATGTATAAAGACCATATGTGGCTACATATTTGTATAAAGTTTCAAGGCTATCCGAGCTTCCTAGACACCTTAATGCCACCTTGCAAGCTTCCAAATGTAGTCAAACTTGTACAAGTTAGATTCAGATGGGAGTTTTTTCTGCATATTCCTGAAGGAGATCTTTGGAAACATAGTCCTACAATGTTTCATCTTCATCAAAGCCTATTTGGAGGGTCAAAGAGTACAAAGTCCAGTTTTCAGGATCACCGCAGTTTTCTAGTTTAAGAAAATTGAAGGCTTGAATGTCTGCCACATGTCAAAATATGATTGAACCATGCTGTACGGTCAAGATGAGCTCATATTCAAGGGTGGAGATGCACTAAAGCATAAAGGAAGGAGGATCCACGAATTTTTTCCATAAAAGAAGACCTTTTTTACAATCAAAGATCAATAATGCAGCATTTCTCCAAAAATAGTGGCTTATCTTATCCGAATTGATGTCAGCACTGATCCGACGGTCCAGATCATCCCCAGATCCAATGGTGGAGAA
Organism: Ceratopteris richardii; assembly: GCA_020310875.1. NCBI lineage: Eukaryota > Viridiplantae > Streptophyta > Polypodiopsida > Polypodiales > Pteridaceae > Ceratopteris > Ceratopteris richardii. Next base: position 11,726,612 of record CM035442.1, on the reverse strand, counting down.
TGAGCGCGCCTAAATTTCACTCCTTTACACTAGATTTGATAGAAAGAACAATTCCAAGCCATTGATTTGATTAATCAAATGGTTGTAATCAAAAGTAGTGATCCTAGAGTTGAGAGTTGATTTCTCTAGATCCAAGGGCCCAAATTCATTCAAAAAACTATATAAACCCCCCTCCAAACTCCTAGAGCATCATTGTTAGGCATCCATAGGGCTCATGCTAGCTTACGGTTTCCTTGAGACGATCACCCTCGGTTGAGCGAGTGAGGATCCAAGGTGAGCTAGTATGAGTATAGAACCTAGTTTCAAATTTAAGTTAGAACTCCAATTTAGGATAGGCTCTTGAAACCAGCATCTCTATCTTGACTCACCCTCGGTGGAGCGTGTGAGTGAGTTAGAGCTGATTTTAATGAGTCTTAGACTTCTTTAGTTAGACGTTACGAGCCTAGACAGACATAGGGTCACTGGAGTGGAACTCACCTTCTTACGTGTGACATTCGGTTGAACTGTCATGGTTTGAGGGTCGGAACCACCTTTGATCAGTAGACTGCTTAGCATGACGTACCACGACGATATTTTACATGTAACTTAATTCAAATTCTTTTAATTCATGTCACTTGTCACTTGTCTCTTGTCTCCTCTCTCAGTCTCTTAAGTATTTTTACATGTCTTCTATTTCTTCTATGTGTGAGAAGGCTCCGCAGTATTGCGTTGAACCAGTGAGGATGTTTCTTTGAGCTTGTGAGTGAAATCCATCATCATAATTCACTTGCATGTATATAATCCATACAAATCCATACATATTTATTAGTTTCTGAAAGTGTATAAGAAGCTCCAATATTGGACCATTCTTCCTTTCGAAACTGATTTATGTGTAAGGATTCCATCTATTCTCGTCATGCATACATATCATCCAAAGAAGGCTATACATATGGATTAGAATTAGGAAGTGTTTAAGAAGCTCCTCCAATGGACCATTCTTCCTTCCAAATTTGATTCGTGTGTATGGTTCTCTTTCATTCTTATCATTCATGTCATCAATCTAACTTGCACACCTACATTCCCATTCCCATAATTATTTCAACATCTCTCTCTTCTCCATACTCAACATTAATTTCACCTTCACATCTTTAAACCTTCCAACATTCATTAGCTTCATACACCCTGTGTGTGCCACGACCGGACCCGATCCACCCGGATTGCGATCACCTCCACACCGCAACCACAGTTTCAGCAGCAGCAACAGTAGCAACCATAGCCAATCATTCCACCTCGACCGGTTCCGACCGGGGTGACATATACAAAATTCGGTGGATTTCTGGGGGATGACCTCGACGCACATGTTCGCACATTCGAGATCAGTTATGCAGTGTTGAATCATCTACCGGATCCAGCGTACAAGGAGGCCATTGTATTTCAGGCCACATTGGTTAAGGAAGCAGCAAGGTGGTTGACGGAATATGATATTAATCATTTCGGTAACTATGATGATGTGAGAGACACGTTCTTACAGAGGTTTTGTTTGAAGAAGAACCCTGCAGAAATCTTTAACTATTTGCAGAACAATCGATAGAAACCACACTAGAGTCCCCAGGAGTATGCGACATTGTTTAGGACTCACTTAAGGCAGCTGCCTCCGCCACATGCCAATCTGCCAGATGATGTCATAACACAATGGTTCATCAACGGCTTGAAGCCACAGTTAAAACAGATTATGATCATTCGCTGTGTGGGCAGAATGACATTGGACGCTGTAATTGCAATGGCTTTACAGTTGGAGCACAAAGTTGGAGGTTTTACGGAGGACTTGGAATGGTTGAAAGAAGTAAGAATGTAACCGAGGATCTGTCCAAACAAATGTACTGTACTAAGTGCAAGAATCCCGGTCACACCAGTTCCACCTGTGCTCTTAATCAAATGTATTGTGCCATTTGTAATATGATGGGCCACTCAACGGAAACTTGTGCATACAACGCGAAGGTGCAGGGTAGAGCGGCCGTAAACGCCATAATACAGGAACCAGGTCAGCTAGCAACCCATTATGTGCCGCTATAGTTGCGAACCAACCAGCAGCAAGGATATAGGAACTACCAAGGTCAGCGTAACAACAAGTTCAATCCAAATCGATGGCACACAGGTACATCGACGAAAGGTACCTCTCTCCCACCCCCTCGATGTCATTTTTGTAGCGAGGTTGGCCATATTCGTAGATTTTGTAAAGAAGCCGTAGAATACGACAAGAGAAAGAAGGAAAGACAAAATCCGATGACCAATATGGTTTATATCTCCCGAGTTGAGTCACAAGCAGCCGTGGTACAGACAAGATCAGGAAAACAGTTGCAACCAGGAGCTGAGGTTTTTGAGCCCGGAATTTGTGAGCAGCAGCGGATGTTTGCAAAGGCTAGTTAATGGACAACTAAGGAGCCGACGGTGTTCCTTGACCCAGTTCCAGTAACTCAGCCTCCCCTGCCAAATGTAAGACCGTATGCACAAAATTCCGCTCCAGCAACATCCGAATCACAACCAGAGTCGATAATGAACACCGCACACACAGACCAGGTTTGGGACGTTATCTTAAGGCCTCAATCACACTTCCTCTGGGACAGTTGCTTGCCCTAGTTCCTGGAGTAAGACAGCAATTTCAACAGCAGGTTAGCCTCGGACCTTCATGTCCTCTGGCGACTGCGACCATACAACTTGAGATGGATCCTACAGTGGATCATTCAGTACCATTGATCACTGTCTGGTATAAAAACCAGGAGATCACACAAGTTTTAATTGATGGCGGGTCGGGTGTGAATATTGCAACAGCGGCACTCTGTAAGAAACTCGGTTGGACCCAAATTGAACCAGTGCAGTTCTTTGTGCGAATGGTGGACCAATCCAGAGTCCATCCGGTGGGACTAGTACGTAATATTCCTATTACCTTGCAGGGAACTACATTTAAAATGACCTTTGTAGTCCTAGATCTACCCGAATCTAGCCTCGACTACAACTTACTTTTCGGCCAACCATGGCTAAGGCAAGCCAAAGTCGTACAGGATTGGTGAGCTCAAGAGTTAATTTTCAAAGACAATCACCAGAAATATGTAGTTACATTGGATGCTATGCAACCCTGTGAGCTACACGCACGACCATATGTAGCAGAGCTAGTCCATATGTTGGATGGGCTATCTGATGATGAGGAGAAGGCTTTCCTAAAGACCAATAAGGACCTGATCCCAGTAGGTACTATCGATTTACAGGTGGTAGCAAAAAATTGGAGTCCAGCAGCTTGTACGGTCATACCAATGACCGGAGAAGCAGAAATAGATGATGGCATAGCAATGGATGAAGCGACCTTACAACAACTGTTGCAGTCAGCTGATGATTTGGTAAAGCCTTGTCAGTTTTATGTACCGGAGGATCAATTGGTAACATACAACTTGGGTGACACGATCAACCCAAGTCCAGTTAAAATTAAGGCAGGATTAGCCGAGAAATTCCAAGAAGATTAAGTGAAACTCCTATGCGAGTTCTCAGATGTCTTCGCTTGGGATTACAAAGACATGAAAGGTCTTGACCCACGACTTTATCAACACCGGGTGGTGTTGAAGCCAGATGCGTGACCCTTCAAGCAAGCCAGCTACCGGATGAATCCGCATTATGCAGCCCAGGTAAAAGCAGAGTTAGATCGCTTTTTGAAGGTTGGATTCATTGTTCCCATTGAACATGCAGAATGGATCTCACCAATAGTGATAGTGCCGAAGAGAAATAAGCAGTTACGCATTTGTGTTGATTACTGTAAGCTTAACGCAGCCACTATACCAGATCCGTTCCCTCTTCCTGTTCTAGATACAATGCTCGACAGGGTAGCAGGTCACGAAATGTATTCTTTTTTGGATGGCTATAGTGGATACAATCAACTGAGGATGGCGGAATAGGATATACCGAAGACAACTTTTATCATGAACTGGGGTGTCTATGCTTGCATCGTAATGTGGTTCGGTTTACGGAATGCCCCGAGTACATTCCAAAGATGTATGCAGGATGTCTTTTCACCTTACTTGACCACGTTTATGCAAGTATATTTGGATGATTTTTCCTTATTTGGTGACACTTCGGTGCACCTGTATCATTTACGGTGCTGCTTTGAAAATTGCCGGGAGTATCAATTATGTTTGAATCCCACCAAATCAGTTTTTGTGGTCTCCTTTGGAAGGCTGCTCGGTCATATCATCTCTAAACAAGGAATCTAGGTAGATCCCGATAAAGTAGCAGCGGTGTTAGAGGCACCGGTCCCAAAGACACCAAAAGAAGTTATGAGGTTCCTTGGCCAGATCCGGTGGCATGGCAGGCATTTACCGTGGTTAGCCCATCTAGCGATGCCACTTAACAGACTTATGACCAGTTCCCCGCGGAAGTATGAATGGACAATTGAGTGTCCAAAGGCATTTGATCGTTTGAAGGTCTTATTGACATAGGCCCTGATCTTGCAACCACCTGATTGGGATCCTCCATTTAATGTTTTTGTGGATGCGTCAGATATAGCAATTGGTAGTGTGCTAATGCAACAAAGCGATAAATGGTTTTGGCCTGTGTACTATGCGAGCCGCCGATTAGCTCCTGCCGAGAGGAATTACTCCGTGACCAAACGGGAGTGTCTTGGTTTGGTCTACTCTGTTAAGAAGTTCCGACATTACTTGTTGGGATGCAAATTCACTTTCCATGTGGACCATGCCACACTCGTGTATTTGGTTTGTCAACAACATTTAGGTGGCAGATTGGCAAGATGGGTTTTACTACTATAGGAGTTTGATTATGACGTTATTCACCACCCCGGTACGACACATGTCTTGGCAGATTTCTTATCTCGACTTGATTCCGATGAGTCTCCGGTAGGTGTTGATGACACTACGCCATCTATTTACGTCACCGAGGCAACCTCTGAAGAATCTGCAGAACTTCCTGTGGCCCCTACATACTATGATACGTTAATGACTTTCCTTACTGAAGATTGTCTACCGCATAATACTCCCGCTGCTCTGCACCAGAAAATTGCAGTCTACAGTCGACGATTCCGGTTGATTGTGGGTCAATTGTATTACGTCGATCAGACTGGCGTCCTACTTAGATGTATTCATCCACATGAATTGGCATCAGTTATTGCTCTGGCTCACTCATTACCCACTGGAGGACACTTCGCAGCTGATCTTACTCACCAAAAAAATTCTACAAAGTGGGCTATGGTGGCCTACAATGTACAGAGATGTGGTTCAATTTGTGCAGTAGTGTGATGTCTGTCAACGATCTAGACAGCCCTTGTAGCGACACTTCTTTCCCCTTCAACTTTTCTTACCTTTGGAACCCTTTCAGAATTGGGGTTTAGATTTCATTGGCCCAATTTCACCCCCAGCTACCCTCACCAACAATCGATATATTTTGACCTGTACAGATTATGCCACTAGGTGGGCGGAAGCTTGGGCTTTACGTTCTGCCACAACTATTTTGGTGGCCAAATGTTTGATGAAGGATGTCTTCCCTCGATATGGATTACCTCTGGAAATTGTGACAGACGAGGGTACACATTTTGCAAACAACTTAATGCAAGTGCTGACTCAGACTTTCCAGCTTGTACACAAATTCAGTTCACCTTACTATCCACGTGCCAATGGTCTGGCTGAGAGTACCAATAAGACTCTACTAAATATGCTTAGAAAATTGATCTTGGAATGTCCTGAACGATGGGACCAGCTCTTACTTGCCGTACTATGGGCTTACCGGACCACGTACAAAGTGGCTACCGAAATGACTCCGTTTAAACTTGCTTATGGCCTAGAAGCTATTGCTCCAATGGAAGTCGTGGTACCGAGCCTGCGTGTTGTCTTATCTCACAAATTGCTACCCGAAGAACATTTTGGTTGGATGTGCTCCGATCTTTGGATGAACAACGCTGGGAAAGCTTTATGATTCTTCAAGAAGTTCAGCTTTGTCAAGCCCGTACTCATGATCGTTTCCTCAAGACCCTTGTCTTTACGGTTGTGTAGCTCAGTGATGAGTAGCACCTCCTTTAATGTCAATCCGGGAAGACGTGAGGATGGTATGAAGACCTCGAGCAAGTGGCGGCACAAGTGCGTGAGTGAGAAGCACACAAACATGCACACACATACACATACACACGCACACACGGCAAGACAAAGAGTGAGAAGCAATGGAGTTCTTAGATTACTTTCAAAAAGCTCTTACAAGTTCGTTTCAATTACAATCTAATCTCAAAAATGAGCTCTCTAGCTCCTTTTATAGCTTTTGACTAGCTTTGGCCCTGTCCAGACCTAGTGTCCGGCCTAGTTAAAAATTAGGTTCCAGGGCTTATTTGAGGGCTCAAATGAGATCTAAAAATTACGAAAATTGATAGGCAACTACTTCTAAGGCTCCTCAAGCTCAAGGACTCCTCGGCTTGCACAAAATGGAGCCACAAAAAGGTGAACATGGTATTTACAGGGGTTGTTAGTGATGAGAATCACTTTTAATTGGTGTAGGGGTTTTGAAAAATTAAAGGTTGCCTTAGTGCTAGATCTGCGTGAATGCTCGTGCTTGCTTCTTCATGAAGAAAATTATTGGCCTACTTGCCAGATCTTCTTTGACTGCCATGTCTGCTTGTGCTGTCCCTTCGCTCTGACTCTCTTCGTCTTGTGGCTCCTTCGGTTCCCTGACTGCTGCCAACACCCCCCCCACTCTCGCGTCTGTCGCCCTTGACAGACCCTTGTCTAGAGGATTTTTGAACATAGTATTGGACGACATCGGAGGCTAGGTGGTGTTCTTCGAGTCGTAAGCCGCGTGCTAGATCTGTGAGCAAATCATCCCAATTCACAGGTCCGGGAACATCTGGATGAGGCACCCTCAATTGTTCTGAGTAAATAGTTCTCTCCACAGCAAATAATTGGAGGAGATGTGATGGTCTGGGTATAAAGATTTCGGAGTGATATTCCCAGAATCCTGTGATGAACATCTCCTCAAATGTCTGTTTAAAACAGGCTGGGAGGTACTTGATTCTGGCGTGCCAAGCATATATTACTTCAATTGATGGGGTGGTACTCATATCGTACACCAGATCCTGGTTTCCTGTCACGAAGCCTGCTCCTGAGAAGTGAGGGTCCTTAATGTTCTTAAACGTCCTGAAAGTGATCAGCATTAATTCAAATATTTTCATACACATCTGGGCCATCACATCGGGATTATTGCGTAGCCGAATACTCCAGTGACGGATTGTAGAAATCATGTAGTTGACCGTGGGGGGTCCTCGTGGAGGTGCTAGATAAACGTAATTCAACCATTTTGCGCAGGCTTTGATGTCTCTGACGGCAATAGTGAATTCAAGCAAGGTGCGTCTTCGAAGAACTGGAATGTAACAAGGGTTATACTTAATAAACAACGGCATATTATTCCAGGTTCGCACCATTTCAGGATATGTTTCCAAAAGCCTGATCCTCCAGGTGGGTTGATGGATGGACCCACGCGTAGCACTTTCCGGTATATCATCTGGACCAAATTGTGTAGCGAATGTGGGAGGCTTGCCGCATTGTCTTTGAATCTCGGCGTTGTAATCGGCCAACAGTATGCAGTATGGCACATATTGGTCATTATTGGTGCCGATCCACCTATGATGAGACATGCTTCTGAAATATTCTGATTTTATGACAGCTTCTTCTAGATTCGCTAGTGATTGGATCTGAATGGCCACCCGTTCTTCGTGGGTGTTCGCTGTCCTTTCCAGTGTCTGAAGCCACTCGGGTGCTTCCACTTCCAAGGTGTCTAGTCCCTCTGAGGTTCGTTGCCCGCCTGGCATTGGCATAGGAACATACGGTTCTTCGTACGAATCATCTACCTCAATAGGGACCAACTCTTCTGGCTCTGGTTCTACCACTGGAGAGGGCTGCCTCTCGTATGTCAGTAACCTCTTTTGTAATTCTGCTACCTGCTCAGTTAAGGCCTTTACTTCGTCTGAGGTAGAGGTTGATGGGACACTCTTTGGTGGTTCTTCCTGTTCCTTAAGTCTGCTCTGTAGTGTGTCACGTTCTCTTTCCAAGTCATCATGGGCTTCCAGGAGATGTGCATAGCTTTCCAAAATGGTTTTCATCGTCTCCGTGGGAATTGCTTTGAACTGCTCTGGATCTATCTCGTGGGGAGAGCCTTCCATTGCCGCTTCCAGATTCTCTTCATTTTGTTTTTGCAGTCTCTTGTTCTCTTCCAGTGTCGTGGCCATATGTTTCCTGAGTAGCGCCAAGTTACGTCTGACTCGTAGGTTATCGGTCTGGTATACTTCGAGCAAGGCTTCTAGTTGTTTGACGCCTGATTCTGTCGATGGTTGGGGTGCCTCCAATAGTGTTTGGTGAGCCTGCTCAAGCGTTGTATAACGTTGATTCACATCTGCATTTTCCTCTTCCAGAATTTTAAATTGCCTTTGTAAGTTCTGGTGATGTGTTGTCAGTTGTTGATACCGGCCGTCCAGAGCTCTGTACTCATTCTGAAGCTGATATACACATTGATTTAACGCTAGAAATATACTATTTACATTAAATGATGCAGGGAGGGGTGAAGATGCAGGGGGAATGGGGGCGGGAAAGGGAATTGTGAATGATGTGGATGCAAGTGGAGATGTGGGTGGAGGGGGTATGGGAGATGGAGGTGTCATGGGGGGAGGGAGCGGTGCAGTGGCAGGAGATGTTTCCATAGTGTCAACTGTTTGAGTGACCGTGTATATGGGGATCGTGGGTGGGGTGGATGTGACGTTAATGAAGAGAGTGGTGAAAGTGGGCATGGTGACTCCCCCGAATTGGATTCCCGGAGAGAGTGGAATTCCCATGACGATTGTGGTGGTAGTGGCTGTGGTGATGCTAGTGTCATGTGGTGGAGTGAGTTGTGTAGTGAGAGGTGGGGAGGGTGGTGACAGTGGTGCTTCCTAATGTTCGTCTGCTTGCGTTGTCTCTCCTGATGCTGATACATTGACATGAATTTGTTTTCCAGACCTCATGGGGCGGGTGGGAACTCTTTTCTCGAATCGATGGATGTAGGCCATTGCCTCATGAATGGCCTCATCCAATCCTACTGCATCGGCGTGTAGGTTTATGGACTCGATGAACTCTTAATTTCATTCTCCGTATGCGCTCTAGGGCTTCTGCTTGAGCTTCTTCTCGAATTCGCTTTTCTTCCTCTTTGCGTTTCTTAGCAGTATTGAGTCGACTTAGCATTTCCTCCGTGAGGGGTTCCTGATACAGCTTGACTCTGCATCCGCTAATATAGTTTGGGAGAACATCACCCTCTAAAGTGGCTAATTGTACTGCTCCACTCGTGCAGATCCTATTGATGATCATAGGTCCGTAGCCTCTCTTTTCTAGCTTCCTTGCATGTTGCTTTAATGTGTAGACTAAAACTAAGTCACCTGCCTTTAAACCTTTATCCTTAACGTGGGCATCAAAGTATGCCTTCTGTCGTTTCTTTGCTGCATATATCCCTGCAGCTGCTCTCAGTCTTGTTTCTCCTAATCGTTCAAGGTCAAAAAGCCTAGAGGAGAGTTCATGACCCGTCCATTCATGCTCTTGTGCCACTTTCAATGTAGGTATCAAAAAGTCTAAAGGTAGCACAGCATTTTGACCAAACACCATTTGAAAGGGAGTGGCTTGGAGTACCGTTTTGTAGGCGACTCGGTATGCCCAAACAGCGTGGTGTAGCTGCTTGTCCCAATCAGAGCGTTTGTTGTTCACTAATTTCGTCAATATACTGCATAAGATCTTGTTGGTGCTCTCAGCCTGGCCATTTGCTTGAGGGTGATAGGGGGCAGACTTCTTATGTACTACCAAGAATTCTTGGAGCAGATTTTCAATAACCTCATTTAAGAAATGAGTACCTCTATCACTAACTAGCTCTATAGGTAGCTCATATCTAGTGAATACATTTTCAAACAAAAATTTAGCAGTTGTTTGAGCATCGTTCTTCGTTGTGGCTTTTACCTCTACCCACTTAGTTAGATAGTCTGTTGCAACAATGATATATTCTGCATGGGAACCCTTAGCTGGGGGAGTAATAGGACCTACGAAGTCTATTCCCCACTTAGAGAATGCACGTCCACCCATCATAGGTTTCAGTGGCATCTCATCTTTACGTATAGGATACTGAGTTCTCTGACAGACATCACATCGTTTCACATAGGTATGTGCATCCATGTGAAGGGTTGGCCACCAGAAGCCCGCAAATAGTATTGCCTTGATCACTCGATCTGGTCCAAAGTGTCCTCCTGCTACACCTTGGTGAGCAGTTTCCAAGATCTTAAGATATTCACTCTCATGGACACATAGCCTCAGGTAACCATCTTTACCACGCTTGTATAGATTATCACCAATGAGTGAGTAATCCTAGGCTTCTTGTTCTAAACTCCTTTTCCTAGCCAGAGTCATGTCTAGAGGGAATGTTTTCGTCCTCAGGAAGGATACTAGTGGTTCACTCCAATCTGGCACTATGGACACTTGATAAAGAGTGGCGTGTTCCACAGGTGGTTTAGTGCAACAGATTGAGCATTCCTTGCACAACCTTTGGACATCAGCTTCCATAGTTGGCCAATGCACTCCGAGTCTCCTTAGTGTCTGTAGGGTTCTTTGCTTTGAGTAGTGTTGCTGTAATGCACCTACGTGTGCTAAATGCAACCATTTATTGTACTCGTCCTCTTCCACACAACAAGCCAAGATTCCTTGATCTGTGTGCTTGTACATGCTTCCTGCCATGATGTGGTACTTTTGAGCTTTCACAACCTCTCTATTCCGTGTGTTTACTACTGGATGGTTAGGCCCGTATGTCAATACTGTGGTACCAATGGCTTAGCCCACTGCGGCACCACTTCCAAATTAAACAAGTAAGCATCAGGAAGGTCATCTGATACTCCTTGTGGGGCTTCGGCACTTGTTTGGCTACATGTTTCCACACTTCTGGTCTAACCTTAAGCAGCTCTTCCAAAGTGAGATTGCACTGCACTTTGGTGTTCTTCACTACCTCTGTGTTCCTAGGTATGACTGGATCTTCGTTTCTTACCATGACTGTAGGCGCTCTCATACAGGTGGACCTTGCTTCCCATGGGCCTGTGAAATGGGGTAGTTCTTGTAAAGAATTAGACTCGAAGTCTAATCTTTCTTGAGATTGGGTACTCTCCTGCTCTCCATAAATGGATGGGATGTCTTGTGGGAATTGGTCATGTGCCTCATCCACAAGTTCAATGGGAGGAGGGACTTCACTTTCTTTAGCCCATTTGTCTTCTTGAATCTCGCGTAGGAATTCTGGTGTGAACCGATTCATAGAAGATGATGTGTCTGGCTCCGTAGAGTTAGGCACATAGGCTTCAGGCACGTAGGCTTCCTGAACAGGAATGCTTACTCTTTCACTTGCCTTGCCCTTGTGTTGAGAGGTTGGTTCCTTTTCTGATTGTGCAATCAGCTTCTCTATTCTTTCTAGGGAGGGGGGGTGTCTGGTTCAGTGGAATCGGGCACATAAGCTTTCGGTGGGGGATGGGTCATGTTTTTGCTTGCGTTATCTCTTTCTTGATTTTCTTCTTCCTTGGCAGATCTTGCAATTATGCCCTCTAACTTCTCTAGAAGTCCATCCAAGTGTAATTGCGTCTTGGCTGAGCCCGAGTAATTGAAAAGGCGACTGGCTTCAAACATAGTCTGAGCCAATGCGACCATTTTCGCGCAAAGCTTGGTTCTTTCTATCTCTAGGTCAGCTCTAGGGTAGCACTTGTCATGATCCATTACATTCGGCCCCTCTTGGATTCTGGCCTGATATGCTTTAAGCATCATGTCTATGTCTTCAGGAGTGGGATCAGCTAATACTGATCCTACTCTAGGGGGTGGTGAATTCGTATGAGATGGGTTGGAAGGTGGCGGGTTGGATGGCGATGGGCATTAGGAAAAAAGGTGAACCCTGGATAGGCCTTTTAGCTCAAGGAGTGATTAGTGATGGACCAATCAGAAGAGGGTGGTGGCCACAGTCTATACCCTATAAAATACTAGGCTGAAGGGGGAAGAGGGGACAAGATTCCTCTATGTTCAGGGTTGTCTTCTAGAGAGAGAAGAAATCTCGTAATCAGGCTGGGCCCAAAAATTCAAAATTTTTTAAAAGTTGTAAAACTCATCATAATACCATTAAATGACCTCCATATCACTTTTCAGGGTCAAAAGTGCTATTTTTGACTTCTAATTCAAAATCCGTGCATGTTTGTGGACTAAAAAAGTGACTTTTTTCAAAATGACTCAAAAAACTCTATTTTCCCTCTTCAAACTCCCATTTTCATACCCAAAACCCAAAAAGTCATATTTTTCACCTCTATTCCCTCCATACCATACAACAGAAGCATTGTTTCTCCTCCTACCATTCTCCCAACTTCTGCAGCAATGACAACAACTCTTACTCCCATGGAAAGCTCCAGAGCTCGTAGGAGACCAAAGGACGAAGTTCACACAATGACGTGCCACAACATCAAAACAATGGAAGGAAGTTGGCTACCACAAGTGTTTTGCAAAGGTGCATGGGTGTACATGCAGCCATCTGGACTTGGTCCTCATCGTGTTCGAGATCGTGGAAATTTGGATCTTCATTGGAAAGGTAAGCTCTTAGGCTTCAAGCAGCAAACACATGGTGGGATGGTTGCTATTGTACAACATGTCTTCACAGTTTCAACCATGAAGTTAGAAAACTCCAATAGAATTAGATATCCAATCCATTGTGAGTATTTCTATTTTCTCAATGCTTCATGGTGTTAAATGTCTTAATTACTCATCTCATATGTTTTTCATTGCTACAGTCATATTTCCTTCTAGTTTAGTGGAAGAGCAACCACTTCATAGTCTCACAAGAACTTTCAAAGCATTACATGCAGACATTGGGGCATTAGTGTTTCCAGATGTACCTCCTGCTAAACTTATTCGTGAAAGGATGTTCTTTTACACTCACAAGTACATTGTTCCTTCCACAGATGGTGAATATGGAAGGTTGGAGATTATCAAAGTTGACACTCTTCTTAGTTTAGAGTGGCCAAAACCTGATTTCTGGTCCATATCATCTTTCAAGCGTAAGATGGTGATGGACATACATAACTCTTTGAAATTCACACGAGTATCTAGATCAATAGGTCTTCATTGGACTCTACCAATCCATTGCTTTGTTTTCATATTTCAAGGCATTCCTTTTGTAGAAACTCCTACAATGTTCCTATGTAAAGATATTACATACGAAGCAGTAGAAGGATTGTTAGGGGAAAATTGGGGTTATGTAGAAGGATTGTCAAAAGGGGATAGATATCGTTGTAGAATTGGTGACACAGGTATAGGGTTTCGCTATTTAAAACATCGCACCTCATTGTACATCAGATTTTATTATGATCGTTGGATGTGTAAACTAGGAGAGTGGATACCTTTGCAAAGCTCGGAGGGATCTTTAGCTTCATTTGAAATTAATGTGAAGTTACCAAACAATGATATGGAGGTGGTTTTAGTTAATCAACATTGGAACTTGGCCAACTTGAGAGAGCACTTACTTATCATGGGATATGACGATCTTCATGATTTCAAATTTCGAATACGAGGGAACAAGGTAAGAGTTGTATTCCATATATACATATATATATATATATATATATATATATATATATATATATATATATATATATATATATATATATATATATATATATATATATATATATATATATATATATATATATATATATCTTATTCTATCACTATTGTTCATGATTTGAAAATGTTTTACTCTTTTATGAATTGTCCACAGATTGGAAAGAGATTGGAAGACAAAATCAAGGTTCTTGCAGATTGGAGCATGGATGGAACTGACATTTCATTGTCATAACTCTTTTTTGTAAAGATACTGTGAAACCTGTAAACAAATCTATTTTTGCAATGAAAAATTTTTCACATTTGCTTCAAGGATATTTTGGCCACATTCTACTTGTATCTGTACATTCTCAAGGTTTTTCTTGAAAGAGCATTCTTATTGTTTATTTCCTTTGATGTGATCTCAAATGTCAAAGTTTTCCTTTTCAAGACTCTTATGTTTTAATTTAAGGAAAAGTCACTTCTATAAAAAAGTGGGACCCATCACTTAAAAATTCTAGAAAAGTTATAAATAGGAGTCCTCTCTCCTCATTTCTCACTTTTGCAACCACATTGAGTGTTAGAACAGTCTGCATTTGCAAGCTATGGCTTCCACCTCTGTACCTACTAAGAGTGCACGCCACAAGTTTCTAGAATTTTTGGAGGATTCAGATTATAAAGGTCAACATGACCTATATGATCTTCTCTCCAAGGTTCCTGACCTCCATGGAACCGTGCAAATGAATGCCGATGCTTTGGAGGAGCTACTTCAATATATGCAAGTTCATATATTTCGTTTCTCCATTGAAATACCACCATATGATGGAACTTGGGTTCCATGTGACCTTCTCACCTACATTCACAAAGGTGATGAGGCTTTTGCAAAACGATTGAAACGGTTCCAGGCAATTGTAGAGGAAGCAGGGCACCTTCTTGATGAAACTGTGCCACTTATAAGGAAGTTGAATAGGAAACGCAAGATGGGTGCAAAATATCTTTCATTCATTGCTGCCACAATTTTCTTTGTGAATGAGGAACCAGAACCAATTCCTCATGAGATCCCTCATCTTCTTACAGGTGGTTTTGTCGAGGATAAAAAGGAACCACCTCAAGAACCCTTGAATCTCCTATTAGAGAGAGAAGCTATTGAGAAAACTTATCCTCATGGTGTGGATGATAAGTTGAAAGAAGTGCCTAAGCCATCCACCTCTTCGGAGCCAGAAGCAATTATTCCAGAGGTGGAGATTGAAACTTTTTCAGTGGTTCTTGTCGAGGGACAAGAATATTTGTTTTTACATGATGTAGAGAAGGCATTTGGGCTATGGCTTGATGAATGCCTAAGTTTGTTTTGTACTTTGTCAGAGTGTCCTTTGGATAGTACCTCTGAGTTGTTGGAGAAAAAGTGTTTGCCATTTGGTGACTCAGTGGCCGACACAATAAAATTGGTTTGCAATGACATACTCACAAGTGAACATGAACATATCACAGAAGAACAATTTAATAATGCACAAGAAAGGATATTGGAATAAAAAATTCCCACCTCACCAGTAATCGAGCAGAGTGGGATGTCCCACTCCAGCATTAATTTACAACTTCAAGAGAGAGGAGAAGAAGAAGATAGAGTTCAGGATGTAAGTATCTTCAATTCATGTCATTCATTCTTACAAACACATGCTGCTACTAATCATAAAACTTTGTGCAGGAGGTGATTGAAGTCGACAAGTTTGCAGCAAGGAGCGGAGGTGATCGAGTGGCTCGTGGAGGTGGGTCATCCCTTGCAAACTACATTGGGAAACTTCCCAAAGACCATTTTGTAATTATCCATAAAGAGTTCAGTCCTCAGGGCCACTTCATGACATGGTGTCTAAAGGCCTTAAGTAAATTGCTTTGTTTATCAACCATTACACAGGGGAGTAATTGTATCTTTTTAGTTAAGAAATCCCTTGTAACTACAACCTTAGGTTCCAACTTCCGTGGAAAGGTCTTAGGCCAAATAGCTATATTAGAGATCAGTTACAAAACTTAGCTACGATCACCCCTAATTCTCCTAGCTAACTGTATGTCCTTCGGTTGTATAGTGACTCGCTTAGCATGGATGGCGCACAGGTTGGAATCCTCTAGCATTGATATCAAAAATGCTTCAGCTGCCTCTTGTAAAGCTTCTAAAGCTAGAGCTTGGATCCTTAACCCTACACAATACCTTTGTAACTCTTCTTTGACCACCCTTGCAAAGGGTCTTCTAGGTATGAGAAGCTCAACTGTCTTTTGATAGTGCCTTATCTCTGCAAATGCCTTCGTATATCTTCTTCTTCGTTGTGGTGGTCTAGCTTGTGGTGGTGGTGGTCTTCGTTGGACATTTTCTTGTGGTCTTGGTTGGGGTGGTCTACGATGAGGTTGAAAGAATTTCTTCTTCCGTTGCACGCGTCTTGAGCTTTCTCCTTGTTCAGGATGTTGTTGCTGGCTTTGCTCTCTCTCTTGATCATTGGGTATGGCCCCCTGATTTGATGGTAGTGTCTTTCTCGCTACAGTAACCCTATGATTTGTAGGTATTTCTTCGTTACCCCATGGTGGCAATGTTTGACTCTCATCACTTGATTGTGAATGTTGTTGAGACACATCCTCATGCGATTCATCAAAATCATCATCAGAAACTACCTGTCTATGAGCACGCTCCTTCACCCTTGTCTTTGTTGGTCTCTTTGGTGATGGAGGCTCATCATATGATGATGGTGGTGATTGGGGTTGATTTGCGGCCTTTTCCCTGGATTGCCCATGTTCCACTTGTTCATGCAACTGTTCACTCCCAGAGGTATGGCCACCACCTGTTTCACGATGGGATGCAGAGCGCGAGACACTACGTCGCCTTCTGTGGTGATTCATCCATGGTGGCTTCTGAGTGCCTTGCACATAGGTAGGAAAGTTAATGGGATCCTTCCTTGCAGTTTGCTTTGTTCGTGCCATCCTCTATAGTGCTAGAATGTTGAAATGAGACAATGAGTCTCCTTTTATAATGTTTCACTTAAAAAGGTTCTGTTCACATCTGAATGGACAAAAAATAGTTTAAAAATTAAAAATTACCTGAAAAAATTGCAAACAAGAGATTAGTGTGTAGCAAACCTTATGAATTATTCAGAAAATGCCATGAATGTATTAAATGACTTCACTTCCATGATGAACCCTGTCGTGTTCTTGTAGCCCGCCATTGAGCATGACGTAAAGGTCCCAATGATGACTTCCATTTTTCACTAGCTAAGTTGTGTTGATTAAATCTTGCAAGTTTTGCAACTTTCGACTCCTTGGCTCGTTCCATTGCATATGTCCTTGAAAATGCAGTACAATAAAACCAATTAAACATCTCTTCCATATAGTTTGATTGCATTGCACCACCACCATGTCGTGTGTTCTTGAAGTAAACACCTCTAGCCTTGTAATGTGACTTCTCCATTCCTTGTGTACTAAAAATCTCCAATGAACCATATCGATGCATAAAAAATGCTCCATGTGCAAATAAAATATGCTGAAATGATATAAGTACATATAACACAATCTTATCAACAAGAAAATTGAAAAAAATAAGAAAACTTACAATGTAATGTGTAATATTGCTCTCTCCCCAAGATAGGATGAAACACTTTGCAAACTCCATTAATGTATCTTGAAACAACTGACGGTCATTTTTGTTGGAGCTATTAAGACTCATTAAACCTACCAACTTATCTAAGCATGACCAAACCTTCTTTCGCCTATTACTAAGGTCAATTTGAGAATCATTATCAGTGGTGATCATGCACAAGTCTTTCCATAGCTCCCTGCATTCATTTTTCTTAGGGCTTACACCTGTTCTGAAAAATTTTCTTGCCTTCTTCCCTGTCATTGACACTTGTTGCAAACTATTTTGCGATTCACCAGGTTTTTTGACAACTAGAGTTACATTACCACCATGACAACCAATCGAATTAAGCAACTCTTCCAATTTTTTGATTGCTTGTACAGATTTATCAATTGGCTTCATGGAAAATGCATATTCTATGTGGAGCTTCAATAATCTATCAAATATTCTCATGAAAGCATGCAATGTGCAAAAGTGAACATTAACTAATGGAAATGGAATAATGGGATTCCAATCTTTATCTAATGTGTCACGGTTAGGTATTTCTAACATTGGACACCTTAACAAAGGTCTATCCCATTCCGTGGAAGTAGGTGCATCTATGTATTCATCTAAGCTAGATAGTACTTTTTGTTGTCCCTTTGTTACTTTGTAGCCTCGAGTACAAAATGGACATGGATAACGAGCAAATGCACCTTGCTTGCAACCTAACATGCATTTGATAGTTTTTAAATCCCCACCCAAGTGCCAATCTATCTCAAAATCACCAAAGTTTTCTATGTGGAGCTTTGCACCATGAATTTGAGAAAGTATTACTTTAGTGATCCATGGGGTCCTACTAAAAATCCATGAAAGAACATCATTGGATTCTTTAGGTACTTCAATAGCACCTAACCACCATATTTCTTTCTCGGATTGAACACTATATGTAGACTTAGAGAGAGTTACAACTTTCATCAGATATGGCATTTCTCATAGCTTCATTCATGAGTGTCAAACTCAATCTCTCCATTCGTCGTCCCTTTATAATCTGGCATTCATCTAACTTCAATATAAACTGTAATTTGGTATTACAATCTGCATAAATTAGCAAAATCTTTATAACATCAAAATACAATGTATATCAAGGTAACAATAGTGCACATACCTGGTATAGTAGATTTGTAAAATTGAACCATTGCCTGTTGAAGCCTCTCCAAATCCACGAATATGTTGTTGTACTTTGTGTAAGGAAATCCATTTCCAACTGCGCTTTTCAACTCTTTTTTGGATGTAGATAAATGATAAATAGACATAGGCATAATATCCTCTATATATAAGTAGTTTCCAAGAATACTAGTTATATCTTCATTGGACATTGACTTCTTTAGCGATACCTTGTAAGGAGATGGAAACATATTCTGTAAAATACCTTCTTTTTTAATGAATGCTTCAAAAGGTTGTACAATGCACTGTATCCTTTAGTACTAATTCCTGCTTCATCACATACCATCTGCACGTCTCTAGGAGTGATAATATCTTGTAACTTTTTTGTGAAATCTTTAATCACTTTCTTCTTGATAAGGTTTCCTATCCGTGACTCCAAAATACTAACCACCTGCTTGTTGGTCAAACAAGAATTTAATAACTTGAATTGATCCTCTGTTGTTGATGATGCATTAACATCTTCAACGAATGACCTACATAACAAGAAAAAATATATATATATATATACATATAAAAGTCTTCCAAAAAGAGAAACAAATACAAGCCAAACCTTATTGCAAAAACTCGTCGTTTGCGTGCTCTACCACCAATTGAAAGAGAGTCAAAGGATGTTAATGATCGTCTCCTACGTCGCATCCCAAGTGGAGTCTCTCTCAAGTGTTGGACAGTGTTTTTTAATTTCTCAATTGTTCTCTCCTTTTCTTCCATATGCTTTTCAAGCTCTGCAAGCTTTTCTTGTAAAGATATGATTGTGCTTTCAAAAGTGACCAACCTTGTATGATTTAGTTGATATTGTTGAATCCAATACTTAGTAATGGCAGTTGAATGTGTAAATAATCGTTGACAATAACCTAAGAGCCCAGCTTTACCGGCACCGATGAACTGAAGTAAAGTTGAGAGGTTATGGAATGTTGGATGGTAAGAAGACATTGGATCAGGAGGGTATAATGAACCATGAGTCCAAAGATCAATATTCTTTTCTCCAGCTTCACGACGCTCATTTTGAGAGTTCACATCATTGTTGCATTGTGTATTTGGAGCAAACTCTTTGGGCACACGAACATGGATACTTGTTGATGCTGGGGCATGAGGACGTCCTAATGTGAGGTTTGTAATAGGTGTCAACACCATCTTTTCCAACAATTAAACAATACGGAGAAAGAGACCAGAAATTTGTTTGGAAGAGATGGTAGAGCATGATTTTCTCAAGAAAAGTTTGTTTTCTTGGATGAGGATGGGTCACAGTGTGTTTTTCCACTGAGAATAGCCAAAAATGTTGAAATTTTGAAAAAGTCATTTTTTGGGTGAAGAGTAGTTACGGATTTGATGATGTGGCACTCTACTTTTGGAGGGATTTTAAAAATATTGCTTTTTCAAAAGGAAAATTAAAAACTAAACTCAAAAAAGGTCACTTCTGACATATATATTAAAAAATGAGCCCTTTCAAGTAAATAAACACTGAAATTGAGACTTTTAAAAAAAAAAATCATTTTTTTATTCCCATACATGCTCGAGTTTGATGATGTGGAAAGTAGATTCCCTTTCTCTCTCTCTAAAAGAAGAGAGAGGAGCCTAGTAAGCCTTAAAAAAAGCCTACTCCAGCCTACTAAAAAGTGCCCTATTAAATGCACTTTGTCCCCTTAGACAACAGCAGAATGAGGCTTAATCCCTGAAAATTAGGGATCCTTACAAGGCCCATGCAGGGTTCACCCTTTTTCCTAATGGAATGGTGGTGGTGGGATAGCGTGAGAGGGAGTTTGAGATGTGAGTTCAGTTATCCTGGCTTTGGTTTCTCTTATACTTTCCTCAAGTTCACTCATCTTTTTAGCCCATTGTCTTTTCATTCTTTCCCGACTATCTTTCCACGCTCTAGTCCTTTTCTTTGTTATGCTCTCGGTTTCACTAGCCTCTGGGTTCTTATCCTGGTTTACCCCTTGTTTCTGCTGCAATGCCTGAGCTCTAGTCACTACTTGTACTGGTGCGGTGGATGTCACACTTCCTGTGGAGTCTACCACCAACCCAATAACGTTAATAGGAGTGATTTTTGGCATATTATTAGGATTCTTATGGCAGTCTCGTAAGAGATTATCCTTTCCACATTCCTGGCAAAAGCCCTGAATCGTCACTGACTGGGGTTGTGTAGGTGGAGGTAAGGGACAATCACGAATGAGGTGATCCCCCTGACATCTGTAGCATGGTCCTCTAGGGAATGGGGGTCTTACCTGCCTAGGTTGAGGCTTAGGATTGGGGTTTGTATACATGACATTTGAGTAATCTGACTCCCAACTCGGTTCGTTCGGCTCTTCGCTATAGTAAGACTCATCATGTTCAGGAGATTGCATGTAGTAAGCATGGGGACTATCGACGTGTGTAGAATCAAAGCTATGGTCACTGGGGTCACTTTCAGAAAGCAGTGGTGTTACAGGGACTATAGCTCTATTCAGGTTTTCTTCTGCTGCTGCATATTTTACTGGGATCGCATTAGCTGGGGCAGGGGGTTGTTGAGCTAACACAGGCTGAGGTCTTTGTTGGTTTTGGTATGGTTGCTGATAAGGTTGCTGTGGCCTGCCATATGGCTGTGGAGGGTACTGGTTCTGGTATCTTCCCTGTGGTGGATAGGGTTGAGGGTAAGTTTGCCTAACTGTTTGCTTATTGTAGGGGCAATCTTGTGCGGTGTGATTGGTATACCTCCGTTCTATGGTGCAGTACTGGCTACTAGGATTTACTTGGGGCTGAGCCATAATGGGACATACGTTCGCCATGTGGTCGCCACCACAAGTATAGCACCTTTTCACAGGAGCAAACCTTGGGATTTGTTTGCTAGTGACACCTAGTTTCTGTGCCACTTTCTCAGCGAGTTCCTCAATTGATGTGGATTGCGTGGAAGAGAGGCTAGAGGCACTATCCGAATCTTTGTATATTTTGGAAAGCTCTAACTCCTCCCCTAGGTTATCCTCGATGTCAATGCACATGCGCACACACTCTTCTATGGTCCTAGGGTCCTTCAAGTACACATAAGATCTCAATTTAGTACTTAGCAATCCATCCAAAAATAAAGCCACTTGCTTAGCTGGTGTGGGTAGCTCCGAAACAGGGCATCTCTCTAAATATTGTCTAAATCTTCTTCCTGCAAGTCTCACGGTTTCTTGAGGGGTTTGCTTGAAGCGGTGAATCAGCGAGGAGGTATTATGCCTAATGCCACTCTTAGAGAATTCAATAATGAAAGCCTCTAGGAGTTGGTCTATGCTCCTGAACTGCCTCTCATTTAGTGGTTGAAACCATGTCACGGCAGTGTTCCTAAGGGTCAGACCAAAGGCATTGTATTGCATGAATAGATCCTCCACTTGTTCAGCTCTCAGGACTTGCCTAAACTCAGCCACATGATCGTATGGATCTCCAGTGCCATCGAAGTAGTTCTTCATGGACTTAACTAACTGAGTCGGTCTCAAGGTTCTTGTGTGCTCTCTAGGTCGTGGTAGAGGGAACTCATCCGCATTTCTTTGATTCCTATGAGCTCTAAGTATCTCAGGTTCTACTCTATTTGTTTCCGTCCTCGTTCTTTCTCTACCCACTGGGTTGGCAAAGCTTACTTCCGGCCTTTCTCTATGTCTGTCTCTTTGAGTTCCATGAGCTTGGGATGTTCCAGCTCCAGGGTGACCATAGGATACATTCGATCTTGGTTGGGGGAAAACGAATTCACCCTTCCAAGTGTAAGCATGCCTATCATTTTCCGTAACCACAAAGATCCTCTCCGAAGCGTGATCTAAGTAGGTCACTCTGCCCGGGCTATCAGGATCCTTAAACTCATAGATCATGATTGTTCCTATATCCGTTGGCTGATCAGATTTATACCTCCAAAAGGCTTCGTCAGTTTCTCGATTGAGGAGCAAATCTATGCTCTTATTATCCTGGGGAATCCACTCTGGTGTTATAATCCTAGTGAGAACCGATTTGCCTCGAGGGGTTCTAGGTTCTGTACCCATGTTTCCTTGCTCTAGGTCCCCTAAGTCCGCTTCTGAGATCACATTTCCAAATTCGTCCGTCCTATCTGGGTGATTGGTGACTACGTATATGGTTCCTTCTTTGTCCAAGTATGCTCCGTTTTCAAACTTGACAGCTAGGCGCTCTAGTCCAATGGATTGATCAGGATGCTTAATCTGTACCACAGATCTTCCTAAGCCGTCCTCATAGATGCTGGCACCTAATCGGTTGGTCCTAAGGTATTCCAACTGCGTTTTGTAAGGGCCTTCTACTCTGTGCAAGTAAGGCACTCCTGAACTTCCTGTAGGTCTCTCCATGCCTTGAGACATCTCTGATTCACTGGTATCAGAGCTAGGGTAATGCGAGTGGTGACTCAACTGTTGGGCCCAAGACCTCGCAGTATGATTGACACTAGCCTCTGAAGACCTAAGGCTTTGTCTCTCTCTTACTAGGTGTCGTCCTGATCTAAGGTTCATATGCCTAACTGATTAACCCAATTCGTCCCAGGTACAACCACGTTTCTGAGTCCTTTGTATCAATTACTTAATTCCCTTTTTATGTTGATTATCGTGTTTATACTCTTGTCTGATATCACGTCGTTAGGAATACTTGAGTTTAATTTCGCACTTTAGTTTGGTCGTTTCACGGCAGGTTCTTTTCCTTTAAGGTTGTCGTTCACACACACACAGGTTCTCTCTTGACTTGCACTTGATTTCTTAGATAGTCTTTGATTTATCTCGTGCCTATCGTTGCCTGGAATTACTTCTAATCACTACCTGCACTTAGCCTAAACTAAGAATTGACAGAGGGTGTTGCGGGTTTTCCAACCTTGAATTCCTTTCCTTGTGTTGTTGCCCTGGTGTGCCCAGGACGCGTGTTCCCAAGCCTGCACTTACTCTTGCCTTGCGTACCCTTCGCTGCTCTCAAAGGACCTGTAAAAGGCCCACCGTTAGCTCAAGACTTAAATTCAAAAGACAGAACCAAGCACTTTCATTCATGTAACACTTCACCAATTTGCACTATGATTTTTTTTTTTTTTTTTTTTTTTTGGACACAACTCTAGAGATCCTTGAACTTTGTTCCCCCTGGGTATGGTCAACTTCAAAATACCCTATCTAATATTCCTTATCTTAATTTAACTGTAACCAGTCGATGTTTTTGTTGTACTCCCCGCGAGCTTTCCAACAAAAAAAAAATCACGGCAAACGGATTTCGTGTGAGAAAGTTATGCCAGTTCAGGGTTTTGGGGCTAAGACAGGATTAAACTAGATTAACAGGCAAACAGGAATTCTCGAGTTACTTGGGTCATGCCCTCGTAATGCAATACTACACCCTAGTGTTTGTCCCACACTTGGCCAAAATTTAGACCATCATTTTTGCCTTGAAAATTTGACCTAATTTGCCCTTCTAACGTGTTCGCAAAGTCTATCGGTCGCGATTGACAGGTCAGTCGCGATCGACGTGTCGATCGCGATTGACAGGTCCGTCGTGGCTGTCAGTCGCGATTGACTGGTTAGTCGCGATTGACACGTGGCCGAAAATTCAGTCAATCGTGGTCAAACAGTCGTTGACTCTGTCGATCGCGATTGACGCGTCGATCGCGATTGACAGGTCGGTCGCGAGGGTCTGTCCGTCGTGGTCAAACAATCGTTGACTGTGTCGATCGCGATTGACAGAGCCGTCGTGGCTGTCAGTCGCGATTGATGAGTCGATCGCGATTGATGGCTCGATCGCGATTGACACGTGTCATGCGTATGGTCCGTCGGTCGTGGTCAATCGATCGTTGACTCTGTCGGTCGCGATTGACAGAGCCGTCGTGGGCCGTCGATCGCGATTGACTGGTTGATCGCGATTGACAGGTCTGTCCGTCGTGGTTTGTCGGTCGCGATTGACAGAGCGATCGCGATTGACAGAAATCTGAGGAATTTCAAAATTCTAAGCACATTTTTGGGAAGCTCTAGGCCTGTAGATCATGGTTTTGCACTTTGTTTGGCAATTTGTGCATTTTTTCTGTCGGTCGCGATTGACAGAGCTCGGCGACACACAGACAGTTACTTCGAATTCCGTACCTGCACAGAGTGCTGGGGACGATGATGCGGCCTGTACCTGCAAGACAACTCAAAAAACATGCAAAAACAGCACACACAATTTCGCTCTCTCGCTCTCTCTCACCAGTGAAATGAGGGAAATGAGGTGGAGATGGTGATATAATCAAAAAACAGAAATTTTCGCGATGATGGAAATGGAGGTGGAAGATAGTGGTGATGATGATGGTGATGATGGTGATAAGGTAAGAAAGAGAAAAATAGGAAAAGTGGAGAAATTACCTACAACGCCAACGTCTCCAATCTACGTCTTACCATCACACGCTCGTCCTCAAAGCTCGATCCCCAGCAACGGCGCCAAAATTTGGTGTAGCTCAGTGATGAGTAGCACCTCCTTTAATGTCAATCCGGGAAGACGTGAGGATGGTATGAAGACCTCGAGCAAGTGGCGGCACAAGTGCGTGAGTGAGAAGCACACAAACATGCACACACATACACATACACACGCACACACGGCAAGACAAAGAGTGAGAAGCAATGGAGTTCTTAGATTACTTTCAAAAAGCTCTTACAAGTTCGTTTCAATTACAATCTAATCTCAAAAATGAGCTCTCTAGCTCCTTTTATAGTTTTTGACTAGCTTTGGCCCTGTCCAGACCTAGTGTCCGGCCTAGTTAAAAATTAGGTTCCAGGGCTTATTTGAGGGCTCAAATGAGATCTAAAAATTACGAAAATTGATAGGCAACTACTTCTAAGGCTCCTCAAGCTCGAGGACTCCTCGGCTTGCACAAAATGGAGCCACAAAAAGGTGAACATGGTATTTACAGGGGTTGTTAGTGATGAGAATCACTTTTAATTGGTGTAAGGGTTTTGAAAAATTAAAGGTTGCCTTAGTGCTAGATCTGCGTGAATGCTCGTGCTTGCTTCTTCATGAAGAAAATTATTGGCCTACTTGCCAGATCTTCTTTGACTGCCATGTCTGCTTGTGCTGTCCCTTCGCTCTGACTCTCTTCGTCTTGTGGCTCCTTCGGTTCCCTGACTGCTGCCAACAGGTTGGCCAACTTGTTTTATTCTATAATGCTAAAGCTAATCGCTCTGCCAAAAAATTTAAGTTACGATGGTTCGGTCCATACCGAATTGCTGAGCAAGTGGGACCAGCAACTTTTTGATTGGCGACCTTAACAGGTGTTCTCCTGCCAAAAGTGATTAATGGTTCTAAGCTCCGCCCATATCACCAGCCGTCTCATAACCCCTGAGGTTTCCTTAATCTTTTTCTTCTTTTTTGAGTGTCACTTAATTTTCTTTTTTACCCCATCGTATTTCGGTTGACCACTGACCGTAATCTTTCCGTTTTGGTATCTAACTATGATCAATCACCACCCTATGTTATTGTTGTTGTTCATGCATGTATGCCGTAATTATGAAGGATATCTCTCCAATACTGCGTTATGATTAGGTTTTTGTTGCCTAATGTTTCCTGTGCTCTTACTTAATCTTGTTTTTTCTACTGATAATCGCTATTGTGTTTGTGTGATTGTGGGTTCTTTGTACTCTGTGCTTTTGTGTTTACTTTTGCGCACCATGGAAGCTCTCGCGAATGTCGCTACCTTCCGTGCGGGTCTCACTCCAGAAGTGAGTGAGTATTTGCGCACTCGTGGTCTGTTCGCCTTCGCTGAATTGCCCTGGCATTCAGTGGAATGTCATCCGTTCCATGTGCAGATTATTTCTGCTATTGCCACCACACCTACTACAGAGAAGTGTTGTCCGATTACCTGTTTAAACCCTCGTGTAGTCATTACTTTAGCCACGTTCGCTGAAGGTTTTCGATTCCCTCAGGAAGGATTGGAGAATGGTCCACTTCTTTCCCTGGCCACCATGAAAGAGTTGTTCCCCCGGCATTCATCTAATGAGTATGCCATTCTTTGCAGACCCGAACCAGAGCGCACTGCTCTACAATTCCTGGTCGCCACACTCAATCTACAGAAATGCACATATGGCATTTCACGCCCTTTTTATTCCATGATAGATACCGCTTCCCGTGAGCCTATAAATTTCACATCTTTCTTTTTCCGACGCATTCACTATGAATGTGTAGCGGTTATGAAACAACTCGCTAAGAATGACCTTCCTCGTTCCCGTTTACCCCATATCCTCACTTTCCTCTTTTCGATGATCCAAGCCGTGCAACCTCCTCCCACCGCTCCCTTCTTGTTACATGAAGAGTCTACCCAAATGCTTGAGGACGAGGATGACAACGATGAAGATCTGCTTCAATTGTTTCGTCGCAAAAGAAGATGCATTAGTCCATCAGAAAGTCAGGTGCAGGACACTGCTGCAGGTCACGACATTGAAGTTTTCCATGACATTGCTACTTCTCTTCATGGTGAATCATCCATTCCCTTCTTCTCCGCTCAAGCAGCAGGAACAAGGTGCATGCATGGAAGAATCCGATGAAATCTCGTCTCGAGAGGAATCTCATCAGCAGGATGAGGAACCTGTGCCAGAGATTGTAGCCGAAATCATCCAGGAAGTAATTGCTAATGTTGAGGCCGTGATCGAAAGGGTTGAGGCGACAAGTCAAAATGTGACGGGAATAGTCCTGGTGCAGAATAATCTTATCCCCCTTCCTCTGCGAATTAACTCTGCTGAGCCTGTTGCAGTAGGTCCTAGTGCAATCTCCCATGTAATTTGCGAAGCACCCACTCCCCCATCCTCTTCTCCCGATTACTCTCCACCACCCTCCCCTCATCTGTTTCCCACCTCTTCATTACCACCCCCTCTTGCTCTTCCTCCTCTGACTGTTCTATTTAATGAACTCGAAACTATGGGTCGCCTCCTGATCCAGTTTTCTCAGCAATTACCTCTTCAAATGAAGTTGGTAACCGAGAATATCCGGCAGGAATTGCAAGGCAAAGTTGATTTGCTAGAAGCGGATATTGCCCCATTACAGGAAGAAGCCAATGCACTCAAAGCAAAGAACCATGCTCTGCAGGTTCACCTTCAACAATGCCAAGCACGGATAGCAGAGCAGGACAACTTGATTGCCCAAGGAGATGCCGCTCTTGCTGCATTGAATGAAAAGAATGTTCTTTTAGACGCTCGCGATGCAGAAATCAAGTAGTTAAAACAATTGGTGCACGACAAAGATGATGCTCGAATTGCTCTGGGCAATTTACTGGAAGAAACGCGTGAAGATCTTGCGTTAGTTACACAAAAAGGACAAGAAATGGTAGATTTGGCTATGCAGAACATGGCAGAATTAAAGCAGGTGTCTGAAGAGCTTTACCAAAAAAGTCATGAGCTAGATGCGGAAATTGGTAGGACAATTCAGCTTAAGAAAGAATTAGCAGGAATCATGAAAGAAAGGGATGCGTATTATAAAACCATCCAATATCAAGCTCAGGAACTGGAACGCAGAGAAAAGCAGCTAGGTGTTCAAGCGGATAGATTGTCCAGAATTGATGCCCAAATTGCTGATATGAAGATGAGCCGAGATGCTGCATTAGCCAACAAATTCTATTTACAAGAAGCATTTTTGCAGACACTGACAGATTTACTGATGAGTCAAGTTATTGCGGCTAGTTCGGTGAGAACAGACACACAACTGGTTGAGCCAGAAACTTTGAAGATTATGCTGGATTCTTTAAAGCAAAAAACCACCAGAACCTTTAAACTAGCCAGAACCCTGTACATACAAGGCATAGTTAATGAGCCTTAGTTCTATTTTTCTTTGTGGGTTCGAGTCCACCGTGCATGCCAGTGTTAGGACGCCGGAATGGATTGTATTTTATTTGTCATATATCACACGCACCGAAAAAGGCGTAGCAAATAGTTGTAACTTTTTATCCATTAATGAAAGGGCATTACGGTGTTCTTTGGCGAGAGACGAGATCGACAGACTATCTGTCTGGGCGATTGCGCTGAAGTGCTGTGATTGCATATTTGCAGATATCTTGAGTATTGCTATTCTGTCTCCTCAAATTGCAATGATTCATTATTAACACAGTAACATTGTCTTAACATTAATAAGTCTGTGCGACGTTGTGATTGTTAATTCGCGCGCTAATGTATTGTGTAGCGATAAGTTGTTGCCTTGAAGGATAGTTACTGCTTAGTCGAATGTTAATTTGGGAAAATTAAATAAAGGGCCTCTACACTGTTAGACCCCTATCCATCCCCAAGAACTCGAAATGAGATTAAAAGCGACTTGTTAGAAGTGCTTTTAACACATCTGAATGGCTATTTTCCTTTCCTCTACTTCGTATCTCTGGAAGTGTTTAGGAACTTCAAGTAGATCCGGGGTTGGTTCGGTATTACTCGTGATTTTCTCATGGTTTGGTACTATAGAGGCTGCTTCGATTGCTAATATTTTGGGTGTTCCGCCCTTTCCTGGGCTTGAATGACTTCTAAATAGCGTTCCTCTGAATCAAACTCCGGTTCCATCTCTATGCTATCATATACTTTCTTCCAATCCTTTTCTAATACTTCTCCTGCTTCTACCTCCTAAACGACTACCATGTAAAAGTTTACATCATAGCCTTCTTCGTCCACACATTCATTCATGGTCAATACCTCTTCATTCACACATATGTCCAAGGTTGCTAGGATTTCCATCCAACCGTGCGGTTCGAATGCTTCATCAGTAAAAACTTGAGGCATGTACATTGGGTCTGCTACGGGTCGATAATTTTTTTGCTCTATGGGCCATAATTGAAGTTTTTTATCTTCCCTCTTTGATTCCTTACACATCCATAATTGGGCATCCTCGTGCATCCATGATTGATCACTTGATCTGGCACTGTGGATAGACAAATCATCTTCTCCCTTGTGTACATGATTCCATTGTAATGGGGGTACGTCCCTGTACACAAATGTATGCACATTGATATTTGTGGTGGTTCCTTGATGTTGAAGGTATAATGAGTCTCGTCCCCACTCTTGCACTACCCTAATTTGTCTCATGAAAGGTCGTCCTAATATCATTTCATAATTATTTGCCTTTCCAAATTGACATATTGCTAATGTATGCTCAAACTCGACTCCACATGTGATCAATCTAATTTTTTCCAATATTCCCAGGGGTTTCTTGACATGACCATCTGCTAATTGAAGCTTCATACGTGTTGGTCGCAGGGCTGGCTTTCCCCATTTCTCCCAAATCTCTTTGGTGGTGATACCTACTCCTGCTCCTGTGTCTAATATGGCCTTGGTCATGTATCCATTGTACGTGATGGGTAAACATGTTTTTCCCTCATCTCCTTTGCTAAATTCTCCAACCTTATCCACCGGGATTTGTACAATAGAAGGGTTTTCAGTTTCCTTGCTTTCCTTCTCGTTCTTCTCCTACCCCAACTTCAACTATCTAGCTAATTGTTTCCATAATTGTGGTTTGACTCAAAGTAATTCTTCCACAGTCAATTGACATTGTACTTTGGTTTTTTTGAGTTCTGCTAGATTGTGTGAGGTCTTGTCTGAAGGATCTTTTTCTTTTCCTAGTACTATGGGAGCACGGAGGATGATGGAATCCTTCTCATATTCTCCCGTGGAATTTGGTAGGGTGGAAATGATGTGTGTTTCTTCTCTATTCCGGTCTAGGATGGAGACTTCTTCATATACTTCCTCCAACTTTGGAGTTGGTTGGTAGTCTCCCACATTTAACTCCTCAAAAGGCGGATTTGCAGCTCCATTGTTCTTCCATTGATCCTCTCGAATTCTAATCCACAACTCTCTTGGCCAATCGGCCTCTAAATTAGGGACTGTGGACATGGATTTGCCTTGGGTATTCTGTAGTCCTTTCTTATCGTCCTTCTCTTTTGGTTCCTGGTCCTTGGTTTTGAGACAATCATTGTATAGATGCTCAGATATTCTCATCTCCGGGAGGACTGGGATAGTCTTCTCTAGAGTGGCCTGAGCTACCTCTATGAGTTTTCTACACATAGCAAGTCTCTCCTTTTCTAATTCCCCTTGTGGGTAAGATTTCTCATGCTGCTCTACGCTCTACGTTTGGTCCATTCATGATTCTAGATTGGTAAGCTTTCAACCACATGTCTAAATTGTCGGTTCTTGGGTCTGCTAGAATTGATCTTGGCTTATCTGGCTCTAGTATCTGCGGTGTAATAGGAATTTCCTCCTGAATTTCAGGTTCTTTAGGTTTCTTATTGCCTCGTGTGCACTTCGTGTCTTCCTTTTTTTTTTCATCCATTTTGCCTTGAGTTTTTCCCTTCTATCCTTCCACTTTTGGCTTTTCGTGGTTTAGATATTCTCACATGGATCTTTCGAATCTTCCACTACTTGTATTTTGGGTTCTAGGGTTTTACTCTTTGTTCCAAGTCTACTCGTTTCCTTTCCTGTCCTCTCACCTATGCTCGTGTGATGGCTTTAAATGGTACTGTGTATTCCTTGTCACTTCCTGACGTTTCAATTACTCCTATCACATTAATAGGTGCAGTGTCATGAGTCTTATTGGGATTCTTTGGGCAATCTCTAAAGAGGTGTTCCTTCCCACAATCGTTGCAATACCCTTCCCAAGTCTTGGGGGATGGTGGGTTGTATGGCCGAGTGCATTCTCTTATGAAGTGATCTCCTCCACATCTATAGCATGGTCCTTTTGGCATAGGTGGTCTCAGGGGTGGTCTTACGGGTGCTGGTGCCTTGGGTGTTGTGTACATTAGTGTTGCCAACTCTAGTCCATAGACATTGTCATATCCCTCATACCCATAGTATTGCGGGTCGTAAGCTTGCTCGTACTCCATCATACTGGAGTCATAGGGATAGTAATCTCCTTGGGTTTGCTCATATCCTGGGCTCGTTGATTCTGTGTTGGTTAATGGTGATGTTGGCACTATGGCTCTCTCCAAGTTTTCCTCTGGTTGAGCATATTTGACTGGTACTATGTTTTGAGGAAATGGAGGTTGCTGACCTAAAACTAGCTGAGGTTGTGCATATTGACCTTGCTCATATGGCCTAGGTGCTCCTTGTGGTCCTGGATAGGGGTTTTATCTTGGGATCTCCCTTCCTCGCTCTCTAGGTGGGTATCCATACGGTCTATGTTGAGGTTGATTTGAGGGTCATGTCTGCCTATTAAATGGACAATTCTCAGTGGTATGATTGGCATATTTTTGTTCTATGTGGCAATACAGAGCAGTTGCTTGATGTGGCTGCCTATTGTAAGGGTAAGCTTGAGGCAAGCCCGTTCCTCCTCTTACACAATTGTGAGTAGGATGGTCTCCTCCGCATAAGCTGCATCTTCGCAACATGGTACACTCCTCCTTCATACTTGACTGTAGGTCTGGGCACTATGGCTGAATCAGCGGAATTCACCATCCTGGCTACTGATCTTTTTAGACCATCCAGGTAGATGGGGATCTCCTGGGAAATAGTGGACACATATTGTAGAGAGGTACGGTATTCCCTCTCTACTGAGGACATGAAGTTTCCCCTAGGAACAGAACCTTGCATGTCTTCAGAAGCGATTGGTATTTCTTCCTCTGAGTCACTAGAGGTGTCGGTATAGATAGAGTGATGACTTGCCTGATTTACACTTCCTACTGATGAAATAACACTCCTCCGACTACTTAGCACCCATCTTGATCTCAAGTTCATTCACCCTCCTAGGGCTTTCGTGGTTTCTCACTATCCCACAATTAGCCCTTCAATAACCTCTAACTTTGCTCTCAATTGGTTGGAAATAATCTGGGCGATACCTGATACGCCTCTTAGTCCAAGGGAAAGTGTCTCACACACACCTATGGTTTGTTCAACTAACTTGTACTAGGCCACTTTCTTTTGCTTTGAGTCCACAATTGCTCACGAATATGCCCTCTTTTGGGATCCCCAGTAGGATCGCCAAATGATGAGTCCTAATGCCCACACCAAATATGATTATCCAAGCCTGTATTTGCTCCAAACCCTCGCAATCGGTCCACCTGGATTGCTTGGAAGTTGCAAATGTATCTCTAATTGATGATTTTGCACTCTCACCCGTCCAAGCTCTCTTTCACTCATGCACACCCTACTCTTCTCACCCTTTCACCCAAATGCTCACACATGCACTTTCACGCACACACCTACACTTTCGCACACATTCACACATAGGTTCATACACACACAGCCATACTCTCTCTTTCCCACACTATCTCACTCACTCTTGTGCCTTCTCAACCTTTCTCCTTCTTTCACTCCTCTTCCTTACCATAAAAACTTGTCCATGCTGCTCATTGTAGAGACTGTGTACGAGGTCCCTTGTGTAGTTGCCATATAGAACAAAATTTCTCCCTATTGCATTCACTCTATTTAGCAAGCTCTAACCCTTCTCCTCAGTCTTGCACTTAGCACATCACAAAATCTGATGATTAATCACAAGCTAACTCAAATTAGTGACAATATTCAATAGCTAACTAACGCCCGAATAAAATTTGAAACAACCCCACTGTAAATTTATAATAGATAGTAATCCAACATGATCAACTCAAAAGCATAAAGCACAGGAGTAGTCGATTCAGCACCCACTCAGTCCAACATAATGGGTTATCTATAGAGAGCCTATATTACTCCACAAGCAGAGAGCTGCAATCTAGCCACAGAGCATCAGAAGAAAGACAAACAACCTAGATTCCTCAAAATTACACCGATCAAACCTAGAGGGTCTTCCAATTCACCGGAGGGGCTGTGTTTGAACAAAGCCAAAGGTGGAACTCATTGAGTTGATTCTCCCCCAAAATAGAAACATATGTGAGTCGTCGAAAAATTTGAGCATCAGCATCATCAGTATGTGTGAAGCCATTGAACTCCTCCAAGATTTTGCATGAGAGTAACACTCTCCATGGTTGCCCTTGAAAGCCTTCACAGCCTCTCTATGGATAACCCATAAGCCCATGCATTTTCCTTTCCTTTCTCTTTCCTGCAAGAACTCACAAAGAAAACATAATGTTCCCACTTCTCCTAGGCATGCTTACATGTTCCCCTTGCCTCCCCGATCCTTTCAGCCACCAAGAACCCCTGCTGTTTGTTTATCCTCACTTTGGTAGCAAGAGTTTCATAGTTAACTTCGAGCTTCGCACTCTATCTCTCACGTGTGGAAACAAATCCTTCAGGTCACAAATGTGGCAATTGCAGATCGTCCAGTAGAAATTCCCTTTAAACAACCAATTTATCAGATGGAGCATAAGCTCGGCTTCAGCCGGAAAAAAGAATGCTGCTGGATTGAGCTTTTTAGCACCTGTGTTCCTCCACATACTTCACACACTACTTCCTTTGAAGCCCTCTCTTCCTGCATATGCATCAATAACCCGACTTGTAGCATTAACGTGCCTAGCAATGGTGTCCTGTCTAAGAAGTTGTTCCTCAGTAATTCCCCCTTCAATGCTTGCTTTTATAGTCTCTGTACCGAGTAACTCTACTCCCTTATGTCTCTGAGGTTTCTACCCGCTGTTTGTACATTGGTTGTTGTTGACCATCTAATCTCTTCCAGCAGTCATATCTGTAGTTCTCCCAAGCATGCCAACATGGCCATGAAAGTTACCATTTATTATAGCTACTCTCTTCCCAGCAGCCTATTCGCCAATCACGATGTTGTTGATAGAACGCAAGTTATAGCCGTTCTTCTAAGACATTAGAATTTTGCCTATCCATTTTTATCTGTACCTGCGCTTCCATCTTGCAAACTATAAATAGCCAATGAATGCACTAATTGCAACGATAATCATATTAGAGCACACAATATGCAACCACCTGTGATTTAATTACACCAAACCTCTTGATCTCTGCCTCTGCTCCTTTTACATCATCCACTCCTTAAATATTTGAAGGAATACTTTGAGAGGTTTAAATGCAAGTCCTCCCATCTCACATGAATAGGTCATTTGACTGAATGTGCCAAAAAAGATGCAAGCAGCAAAATTGCACCAACAGCTGATATGAGATTTACTCTCTCGGTCGACATTGATCAATGTGCCTATAAGCTTTGTCTTTACTCGTCAGGCACCGATATCTTTAAGCATTTACACAAATCCACCCAATCACATAAAGCTCTGTGCCTTCTGCTTCTGGTCATTGTTCCATC
This sequence comes from Ceratopteris richardii, assembly GCA_020310875.1. Classification (NCBI taxonomy): domain Eukaryota; kingdom Viridiplantae; phylum Streptophyta; class Polypodiopsida; order Polypodiales; family Pteridaceae; genus Ceratopteris; species Ceratopteris richardii. Next base: position 11,692,082 of record CM035442.1, on the reverse strand, counting down.
ACCCAGACAAGTAATTGATACAAGCTCCACGAAAAGATGGTGTAGCTCCTACCTCTATGCCATATCTCCCCCAAGAAGGGATGCTCCTTCTCAATCCTCTCCTCAGTCCAGCCGCTCGGCGTGTCTCAGCTCACATCCCCCCTTGCAACTGATGCCTCCCTCTTCTACTGTGCCGAGAATCCTCCAGCCAACTAGCCAAAAAACGAGGCAGCCTTCCCCTTTCTATCTTCGTGACTTGTGTGCCCGAGATAAACACTTACCTATAGGTCATCTGCATCCTTCGCGATCCTCTGATGATGGAGAACTGGCTGATATCTCCCCCCTTCTAGCACCCCTTTACTCGTCTGTTGCCTGCGTCCCCTCCCACTTCAGCTGTGGACACTTGTCGCCCCTCCTGTCTCTCTATGCATAGTCCCTCGAAGAAGCTGGATTTTCATGGTCGCCCAGAAATATTAGATGTTTCTGCTACATTTCCTGCTTAATTTCCTTGGAGCACCCACATCTTCATTAGAACGACCGCCCTTTTCCTCCCATGAGAGAAAAACACAGCTATTCTTTGGATCAATACCAAACATAGGTGCTATCTGAATGCAAGTGGCCAATGACTAAACCCTTCTGTGGTGTTCTCTGAGTGTTAAAAACAAATTGTCCTCCTCCTTTGAGTAGCATGAACTCCAGCATATTCCAGCCAACTCCCCCGTACACTATGCCACTAACAAAGAAGCAACGTCTAACAGACTCCCTCTCTGATCCCTCCTGAATGCTTGATCAGAGCAGTCCCCTCGTTCCTCCATGTCGCCCTTCTTTTCCTCGCATAGAAGTAGCGAATGTTGCCAATCTCACATTACAGTTGAGGCGACCAATGTCACTATATGCCTCAACTTACTTGCTCTTCCTAGGGCCAATCCTCCCAAACTCGTGCCCGTTTCTTCAACTGTCTCGATTCTTCGATTCTGGCCAGACCTTCAGCAATCGCTTCATCATGTCACCCATAACTCTAGAGTTTGAGGCAAACCGCATGCATCCCTTTGTGCCTTAGCTGCAACTACCTTTTATGTTGACTGAATGTGTTCTAAACCTCAGCGTTACCCCAAAAGCTTCATATGCCATAATTCTTTCATGATAGTTTTACTTCAAATTATGGTCTACAACCCTTTATCCATCACATAAGCATTTCCATCCGTGAGAGAGGATGACGAAAGCCATCGCCAATTCCAGTATCCCCCTTGTTGATGTCTTCTTTTCCTAAGTCCCCCACTATCCTCTTCGATGGGTACACCCTTTGAATGCGGCCCCCGAATGCCCAGGAAACTCCCTGCACATGAAGTCTACCACTATCTCCTTCCCTTTACTGCGACGCACCTGCACACACACAACAACAAAAGGAAAAAACAAAAAATGATCCTCCGCCAACGGAGAGAGAGAGCATGTGAGACCCCCCCCCCCCCCCCTGATGTTTTCTTCTCCTCCGAGACTCCAATCGCCAGCTCTGCCCCTCCTTCCCGATAATGGCGGCAGTCTCCACCTCCTCTTCGATGCCTGTACAAAAACGAAGAAGAGAAAACAGTGATAGCCCGCTGCCTAAAAAAATTGAAAGGCCCCTTGACATCTGACACCCACTCCCTCCACTAACGGACGATCCAGCCCCCCCTTTCCAGCACGTCAATATTCAATGGTAATAACATTCGTATCCAATCAGGATTCACCTCCAGTACTTTCATCTCTAACACATCAATCATTTTTTTGACACGGTCTGCAATTCCATCCATGTTGTGAATTCAAGGAGAGTGGATGTCATAAACACCTGACCCCATACCTGCACCGTACTTAACTCCCTCCGGTCCAGCTGCCATTCATTGAGTGTTGACCTCCTCTTCGAAGCGATCCCGCTACTCCGGTCACTCCCTCTCTGAGAAAAATCCCCCTTTTGCAATCCTCTGCCAGGGGCAGCAGACCACCACCCCCCTTCTTCTCACGCATGCCATGAGGGACTGAGCTAATCAATCCAACCATACGGAAAATCATGTTTCTAAAAAAATCGGTTCCCCTTATGTGACTGTTCATATTCCCAGCATGTGTGTCATCAAAAAATTAGCAATTGTCAACTCCTTTCAATCCGACCTCAAAGCAAAATAAGCTTATGATTGTAGCATTTTTAGATTTACATCTCCAATTTTCTGTCGAAACATGTGCAATTTCCTCTTGACCAAACCTTTTAGATATTAATCATTCTTCCAAGAGTCCTCTCCAGTTGATACTATATGGCCTGAATGATAGGTGGTTGCATCATGAACGTGCTCATATTTCCCACAACCGGAATCCAAACATTAACAACATTCCCATCTTCGAGAGAGAGAGTAGCACAACCCCTTCAAGTTCCATTTTAGCACAACATTCTAGTGCTTCCCTTCCACAGAATGCACATTTTCCATCTTCATGGTATCTGCACTCAAACACCTATTCCACACAATGGAGACATATTAGCGCCAAAAAAATCAGCCATAAACATAGTTAACATACTCCCCTCTTCTGCTCGCGAAGTCGTCCCCGACGAGCCAATTAGCACCTACAACCACACTGAATCAACATCCATTAGTCATCAAAGATTAGTGAGTTCACGTACCAACTTTGTATGTTGTTTCGCATCTTCACCTATCATGTCCACCTGTCTAGAAACTCATCAAAACATTAGACCATTTTTCAATAAAACACAAATGTACATCAGAACAACAGGAACCAACACATCATGAATCCACATCACACATGCAAGCTCGTCACATACAATATACATCCGAGCAGAAGACATGTCCACATTCCCTCTCATCACTCTTCTAGACTATTCATTCAACACGTCACGAATATCTATTCCACATGCATACTCAACACACTTTCCACACACACCATATATGTAAGCAAGTATCATTCTTAAATTTCATTTTTGATGCCCTTCCCAACTATACTGCCACCTCCTCAATTCTTCTTTCATTTCTCATCTAGTCCTCTTGTCTATTTGTTATGCCTCTTCAACCTAGGGTTTCCTATTCCCACTTGCCTTCCTGTCTATCTCTCGTTTTTTGCTTGCTCATCGACTAGATCCTATGCTAGGTCACCACCACCTCTCTGACTTGATGGATACACGAAAAGGACCACTCAAGCCTAACACGAGCTCACCTCGACAAGACCACTCATCATCAATGCGATTCAGGACTTCTCAAGTTGTCATACCACCTAACAGCCAAACTGAACACTTCCCGAAGGTTTGCAGACAAACAAGGTACCTAGCACGATTGGATCCCTCAAGTCCAAGTCTCCCACAAACACGTCGTAGCCAAAACCCTAGCTGAGCTTAAGCGTCGATTCGACATGCCTCATCAGGAGTCCACACATTTCCAGATCCCCACAACACATACACACATTCCCATCCGAGCATCATGCTCTCTCGCCTCTCTTCTTTCCCCCCTCGAGTGAGGAAATTTTTCTCTAATTTTCCTTTCTTTTTTCAATTTTTTCATTTATTTAGGTGTTCACATATTTTCTCACACTTGTCGGCCTACACTGAAGCTGGATGCGACTCGTGGAATCGGCCACCCGATCGAGTTTGTTCCACCTATCTACCAACCCAACGCAGCATGCGACACACAGACAGCTAGCCCTATGCGAAACCGACGTCAGTTCGTGGCTTTGACCACCCGGCCAAAGTGGGTCCACCCACCTATCGGCCCACATAGGCACGTAGCCACATACACACATACACAAACACACACACACACACACACATATATATATATATATATATATATATATATATATATATATATATATATATATATATATATATATATATATATATATATATATATATATATATATATATTCTTTTTTTTTTCATTCTCGCATCTCGAGAATTAGGAGACAAAAAAAAGGACATTTTCCCAACCATCCCGATCACGATGCATATACATATATCCCCCCGTGGACATCTTGATGAGACACATCTCTTCTCTGCTACTACTCAAGCCAAAATCAAGCCACTAATGCCATGGTCAACTTTTCCTCTCAAAACCCACACACACTAACTACCTTGTCGACCTGAAAACCCCGAAAAATGCCACTTCAGTCCTAGGCATACAACAGACTTGGTCCATCCATCCTCGCATCTTAGACTTGCAATCCCACGAAGCAAACCCTAATCAAACCCAAGCCGTCCTCACCGACATCCATCGCCTCATCTATTTCTTTTTCATCTCCAACCTCTGCCTCGTAGAGCTTCCACCTGACCCGATAAATGACCTGGAGAATTACCATTGCCCGTTGTACCTCTTAGTGCCTCAAGCCTCGCCTCTAGGTCCCTTAATCCTTGTTTGTTGTATTCAATATCACTCTGATATTGGAAGAGGTCACAATCGATGCCTCGGAACCGAATCCATATTTGCTCCATCTCTTTATCCCCTCCCCTCCTTTTTTCGGATCCTTGGGAAACATCCTCCCTCTTCTCAACTCGAAGAGTCAACTTCTCAACCTCTTCTCGGATTGACCTTTCCTCCCAAATCCTACTCATATTTTCTACATCTAGATCATCTACCTTTTTCGATAGCTCATTCTTCGTCTCTTCTAACTCTGCTCTGATGCACTCAACCTGTCCAACACCGCTTTCAAATCTTCTTCCATTTTCCCCGCTTTTGCATCTTCCATCTGTCCTCGCATCTCATCGTCTTTCCGATTCATCCACCTATCGAGCTTGCTACTCAGCCTTGCATTCTCTTTCTCTACCCGTCTCACTTTCTCATCGCTCTCTACTTGGGCACTTTTCATTCTTTCTAACTCGAGGTGGAACTCCTCACATGCCTTACCCGCTTGATCACTATATCAACGGATTATGCTTTGTACCTTCTCAATTTCATGCTCCATTCGTTCGACTCTCCTCATCAGGTCATCCCTATCTCTTGAGGGCTCTTCTTCCATCATGACATGGTAGCAGTCTATCGTTACCTGACCAGTTCTAATGTCCAAGACTTCTTTTCTCATTTGCTTTCCCCTTCTAACCCGGCTTTCATGCTGAAGTGTTTGGATTTGTCTTTTTAAGTTGTTGTTTTCCCCCTTTAACTCTTTATTCTCACTTTCCACCGATCGCATTTGCTTTTCCCAAATTTCCTAAGACTTCTGCCATTTTCACTTGATTTTCCTCTATTCTCTCCATCTTGACCTTATCGCCATCCCGCTCCACATGCAGCCAATTGACTTGACATTCCAGGCTCTTCACAAGTTCTACCAAGCCTCGGTCCGGAGATCCAGTGTTCTTGTTCTCACTTACTCTTGCGGTCTCTGTCGACGACATAACTCCGCTCTTGTCAACCTCCACATATAGAGAAGATACACACTTATCAGGTCCATTTGTTGCAACCTTTCTGACATTCACTTCTTTTGAGCTACACATGTGCTCACATAACCTCTTTTTCCTGCAATCCTCACATGTGGGGACAAAATCCAACGGGCTGCATACACGAGGGCAATATTTGGCTATATGCCCAATCTGCTCGCAACACCAGCATCTCACATAATTTGATATCGGGCCAAATCGCCACCCTTGGTTCACATGATGTATCATGGTCGGATGAGAATATATCCATCTCCTATTTTGTCCAAAATTCGGTTGCCTCATGTTGGCCTTCTCAAAACCACATGCTTGCTCTTGTTGGGCCATTTCTTTAATGAAGATCAAAGCAGATTTGGGATCGACTTGGCTGTGCCACACGATTGGGGCACCAAGCGAACTCGTAGCACTCTCTATGAGATGTGCTAAGTCAATTCCCCGAAAACGCACCAAAATGATACGCCTCTTAGTCCAAGGGAAAGTGTCTCACACACACCTATGGTTTGTTCAACTAACTTGTACTAGGCCACTTTCTTTTGCTTTGAGTCCACAATTGCTCACGAATATGCCCTCTTTTGGGATCCTCAGTAGGATCGCCAAATGATGAGTCCTAATGCCCACGCCAAATATGATTATCCAAGCCTGTATTTGCTCCAACCCCTCGCAATCGGTCCACTTGGATTGCTTGGAAGTTGCAAATGTATCTCTAATTGATGATTTTGCACTCTCACCCGTCCAAGCTCTCTTTCACTCATGCACACCCTACTCTTCTCACCCTTTCACCCAAATGCTCACACATGCACTTTCACGCACACACCTACACTTTCGCACACATTCACACATAGGTTCATACACACACAGCCATACTCTCTCTTTCCCACACTATCTCACTCACTCTTGTGCCTTCTCAACCTTTCTCCTTCTTTTACTCCCCTTCCTTACCATAAAAACTTGTCGTTGTTCATTGTAGAGACTGTGTACGAGGTCCCTTGTGTAGTTGCCATATAGAACAAAATTTCTCCCTATTGCATTCACTCTATTTAACAAGCTCTAACCCTTCTCCTCAGTCTTGCACTTAGCACATCACAAAATCTGATGATTAATCACAAGCTAACTCAAATTAGTGACAATATTCAATAGCTAACTAACGCCCGAATAAAATTTGAAACAACCCCGCTGTAAATTTATAATAGATAGTAATCCAACACGATCAACTCAAAAGCATAAAGCACAGGAGTAGTCGATTCAGCACCCACTCAGTCCAACATAATGGGTTATCTATAGAGAATCTATATTGCTCCACAAGCAGAGAGCTGCAATCCAGCCACAGAGCATCAGAAGAAAGACAAACAACCTAGATTCCTCAAAATTACACCGATCAAACCTAGAGGGTCTTCCAATTCACCAGAGGGGCTCTGTTTGAACGAAGCCAAAGGTGGAACACATTGAGTTGATTCTCCCCCAAAATAGAAACATATGTGAGTCGTCGAAAAATTTGAGCATCAGCATCATCAGTATGTGTGAAGCCATTAAACTCCTCCAAGATTTTGCATGAGACTCACACTCTCCATGGTTGCCCTTGAAAGCCTTCACAGCCTCTCTATGGATAACCCATAAGCCCATGCATTTTCCTTCCCTTTCTCTTTCCTGCAAGAACTCACAAAGAAAACATAATGTTCCCACTTCTCCCAGGCATGCTTGCATGTTCCCCTTGCCTCCCGGATCTTTTCAGCCACCAAGAACCCCTGTTGTCTGTTTATCCTCACTTTGGTAGCAAGAGTTTCATAGTTAACTTCGAGCTTCGCACTCTATCTCTCACGTGTGGAAACCAAACCTTCAGGTCACAAATGTGGCTATTGTAGATCGTCCAGTAGAAATTCCCTTTAAACAACCAATTTATCATATGGAGCATAAGCTCGGCTTCAGCCGGAAAAAAGAATGCTGCTGGACTGAGCTTTTTAGCACTTGTGTTCCTCCACATACTTCACACACTACTTCCTTCGAAGCCCTCTCTTCTTGCATATGCATCAATAACCCGACTTGTAGCATTAACGTGCCTAGCAATGGTGTCCTGTCTAAGAAGTTGTTCCTCAGTAATTCCCCCTTCAATGCTTGCTTCTATAGTCTCTGTACTGAGTAACTCTACTCCCTCATGTCTCTGAGGTTTATACCCGCTGTTTGTACATTGGTTGTTGTTGACCATCTAATCTCTTCCAACAGTCATATCTGTAGTTCTCCCAAGCATGCCAACATGGCCATGAAAGTTACCATTTATTATAGCTTCTCTCTTCCCAGCAGCCTATTCGCCAATCACGATGTTGTTGATAGAACGCAAGTTATAGCCGTTCTTCTAAGACATTAGAATTTTGCCTATCCATTTTTATCTGTACCTTCGCTTCCATCTTGCAAACTATAAATAGCCAATGAATGCACTAATTGCAACGATAATCATATTAGAGCACACAATATGCAACCACTTGTGATTTAATTACACCAAACCTCTTGATCTCTGCCTCTGCTCCTTTTACATCATCCACTCCTTAATTATTTGAAGGAATACTTTGAGAGGTTTAAATGCAAGTCCTCCCATCTCACATGAATAGGTCATTTGACTGAATGTGCCAAAAAAGATGCAAGCAGCAGAATTGCACCAATAGATGATATGAGATTTACTCTCTCGATCGACATTGATCAATGTGCCTATAAGCTTTGTCTTTACTCGTCAGGCACCGATATCTTTAAGCATTTACACAAATCCACCGAATCACATAAAGCTCTGTGCCTTCTGGTTCTGGTCATTGTTCCATCACCCAGACAAGTAATGGATACAAGCTCCACGAAAAGATGCTGTAGCTCCTGCCTCTATGCCATATCTCCCCCAAGAAGGGATGCTCCTTCTCAATCCTCTCCTCAGTCCAGCCGCTCGATGTGTCTCAGCTCACATCCCCCCTTGCAACTGATGCCTCCCTCTTCTACTATGCCGAGAATCCTCCAGCCAACTAGCCAAAAAACGAGGAAGCCTTCCCCTTTCTGTCTTCGTGACTTGTGTGCCCGAGATAAACACTTACCTATAGGTCATATGCATCCTTCGCGATCCTCTGATGATGGAGAACTGGCTAATATCTCCCCCCTTCTAGCACCCCTTTACTCGTCTGTTGCCTGCGTCCCCTCCCACTTCAGCTGTGGACACTTGTCGCCCCTCCTGTCTCTCTATGCATAGTCCCTCGAAGAAGCTGGATTTTCATGGTCGCCCAGAAATATCTGATGTTTCTGCTAGATTTCCTACTTAATTTCCTTGGAGCACCCACATCATCAGAACGACCACCCTTTTCCTTCCATGAGAGAAAAACACAGCTATTCTTTGGATCAATACCAAACATAGGTGCTATCCGAATGCAAGTGGCCAATGACTAAAGCCTTCTGTGGTGTTCTCTGACTGTTAAAACAAACTGTCCTCCTCCTTTGAGTAGCATGAACTCCGACATATTCCAGCCAACTCCCCCGTACACTATGCCTCTAACAAAGAAGCAACGTCTAACAGACTCCCTCTCTGATCCCTCCTGAATGCTTGATCAGAGCAGTCCCCTCGTTCCTCCATGCCGCCCTTCTTTTCCTCGCATAGAAGTAGCGAATGTTTCCAATCTCACATTACAGTTGAGGCGACCAATGTCACTATATGCCTCATCTTACTTGCTCTTCCTAGGGCCAATCCTCCCAAACTAGCGCCCGTTTCTTCAACTGTCTCGATTCTTCGATTCTGGCCAGACCTTCAGCAATCGCTTCATCATGTCACCCGTAGCTCTAGAGTTTGAGGCAAAGCGCATGCATCCCTTTGTGCCTTAGCTGCAACTACCTTTTATGTTGACTGAATGTGTTCTAAGCCTCAGTGTTACCCCAAAAGCTTCATATGCCATAATTCTTTCATGATAGTTTTACTTCAAATTATGGTCTACAACCGTTTATCCATCACATAAGCATTTCCATCCGTGAGAGAGGATGACGAAAGCCATCGCCAATTCCAGTATCCCCCTCGTTGATGTCTTCTTTTCCTAAGTCCCCGACTGTCCTCTTCGATGGGTACACCCTTTGAATGCAGCCCCCGAATGCCCAAGAAAGTCCCTGCACATGAAGTCTACCACTATCTCCTTCCCTTTACTGCGATGCACCTGCACACCACAACAACAAAAGGAAAAAACAGAAAATGATCCTCCGCCAACGGAGAGAGAGAGCATATGAGACCCCCCGATGTTTTCTTCTCCTCCGAGACTCCAATCGCCAGCTCTGCCCCTCCTTCCCGATAATGGCGGCAGTCTCCACCTCCTCTTCGATGCCTGTAGAAAAACAAAGAAGAGAAAATAGTGACAGCCTGCTGCCTAAAAAAATTGAAAGGCCCCCTGATATCTGACACCCACTCCCTCCACTAACGGACGATCCAGCCCCCCCTTTCCAGCACGTCAATATTCAATGGTAATAATATTCGTATCCAATCAGGATTCACCTCCAGTACTTTCATCTCTAACACATCAATCATTTTTCTGACACGGTCTGCAATTCCATCCATGTTGTGAATTTAAGGAGAGTGGATGTCATAAACACCTGACCCCATACCTGCACCGTACTTAACTCCCTCCGGTCCAACTGCCATTCATTGAGTGTTGCACCTCCTCTTTGAAGCGATCCCGCTACTCCGGTCACTCCCTCTCTGAGAAAAATCCCCCTTTTGCAATCCTCTGCCAGGGGCAGCAAACCACCACCCCCCTTCTTCTCACGCATGCCATGAGGGACTGAGCTAATCAATCCAACCATACGGAAAATCATGTTTCTAAAAAAAATCGATTCCCCTTATGTGGCTGTTCATATTGCCAGCATGTGCGTCATCAGAAAATTAGCAATTGTCAACTCCTTTCAAGCCGACCTCAAAGCAAAATAAGCTTATGATTGTAGCATTTTCTGTCGAAACATGTGCAATTTCCTCTTGACCAAACCTTTTAGATATTAATCATTCTTCCAAGAGTCCTCTCCAGTTGATACTATATGGCTTGAATGATAGGTGGTTGCATCATGAACGTGCTCATATTTCCCACAACCTGAATCCAAACATTAACAGCATTCCCATCTTCCGGAGAGAGAGTAGCACAATCCCTTCAAGTTCCATTTTAGCACAACATTCTAGTGCTTCCCTTCCACAGAACGCACATTTTCCATCTTCATGGTATCTGCAATCAAACACCTATTCCGCACAATGGAGACATATTAGCGCCAAAAAATCAGCCATAAACATAGTTAACAATACCACTCTTGGCGATACCACTCTGGGCAATACTGCTCTGCACGATACAATACCACAGATGAAGGCCATATGATACTGAATTTCTCTGCAATACGATACTAGTGTCACCACGATACGATACCACAGAGGTCTAACGATACGATACCAGATTCCTCATGATACGATACCATTTTTGCACGATACGATACTAGTGCTCTGCACGATACGATACCAAAATTTCCCACGATACGATACCAAATGGGTCTTCGATACAATACCACTCACGTACACGATAGGATACTTGTGTGTTACATGATACGATACCTATAAATCTCACGATACGATATTGAAGTTCTTTGCGATATGATATTAGTGCATGTGAAGATACGATACCGGACTGTGCACGATACGATACTAGAATTTTTGCACGATACAATAGTGGAATTTTCAAACGATACGATACGAGAATTTTTTCACGATATGATACTATGGAGTTCAAACGATACGATACCAGGTACACGATATGATACTGGTACTTTGCACGATACGATATCAGTATGGCAAATGATACGATACCAAAAATGAGAGCGATACGATATCGCTCGATCAACGATACGATATCGTGAACGGGACGATACGATATCAAGTGGACCGTGATACGATACCACTACCTAATCGCAATCACGATACCGATTTGATGATACGATACCAAAAATGGTATCACGATACCTCAAGTGGTATTCAATGATACGATACTAGGCGAGTATCGTGATACTAGAGAATTTTGGTATCGCGATACCAAAACTCAACCGACCGCAATACTACAACCAAAATCACTCAAAGCTTAAAGCACAAAAAGGTTTAGCTTTATCCTCTCCTTAGTCTTGAACCTCTATCTCACTCAAAGAATCTCTCAAAACTCTCTGTCCCACCACGCGATACCGAAAATGAGTTTAATCACGTGTGGTGGTGGTTATGAATTGATTTTTGTTATCCAAAACTTATGTGGCTTACCTTCTAGTGTGTCTCAACCCAAATGTGTGCCTAACTCCTCCCTTTAGCTCACCTAGCGTGATACCACACTGATGATACCGATCGCTGTCTGCACACGATACCAACTCCTGCACTTGTATCAAATGAACTAAATTTTTTGGTTTTTATAGTTGTGATGCCTGAAGCCTAATCTACCCTAGCTTTACCAATTTTTTGAGATTTTTCTTGGTGATTCTGACTTCTTCCTACTCCACTTCTCTCTCTAACCTAACCCTAACTCTTCTCTCTCAACATCACTCCTAACCCTAAACCTAAAAACTCATTACACACACCTTAGGGATCTGAAGTAACAAGTGCTAAAGTGTTTGACTACTTGCCATTGAATTAATTCACCTCTACAAGTACGATTCCTTCACTCTAGAGCTATAACCATCACGAAGGCACCTTGGTTGAGTTTGCTTCTCGGCAACGATGCCAAAAATGTGTGTACCTAAGTCAGGAGGTCTTAAGGATTGTGTCAAAAAGACTAAATCTCATTTGCCTCACAAGTGCGTATATGGTGGATTGACACACATTTAATTATCAATCCGAAGAACCACATGAACCAAGTATATGAGGACATGTGCACACGTGATGGAAAGTGAAGTGGTTCAGTTACAATGCATGAGAAAGGGCTCAACTATCTCTCCAACTCACAAAATCTCTAGAAATGTCTACAGCGACACCACTTACAGTAGTAAGCACAAATTTGAATGTTTCTCCCAGCTCCAAAGTCCAAATATGGCCAATAGCGGGTTCGTTTTGAAGCTCTCGAAGAGAAGCATTTATTGGTCCTTTTCACTCGAATTTGACAAATGCTCTTCAAGTTATGGCCAAAACAATGAATGGTGGGAAACACCTAAACTCACTCCACAACTCATATTGGTTCACACACACAATACAGTTGCTCAAAAGTGATGGGGAGGGATAGATATCAGTCCTATACACACATTCCAAGCTTCACACACACACAAAAGATCATAGAGAAGATGAAAATCAGCAGGGAAGAAGCAAATTCGAAATTTTAGTTCTCCTTCTTCACAATGGAAAAACGTTCTTACAAAGAGTCACAAAGTGACTTATATACATGCGCCCTAAAAATGGTCCTTTCACACAAGTGACCGGCACTTTATTGACTAATCTCTAATTTTCTACTATTTTCCAAGAAGTATATTACAATGTTTTGGGGCTTATGCATCTAGAGGACTCCTCTAGTGCATTTACATAGCTTCGAGGGAATTTCCTAGGTTTTTTTCTTTTTATGGAGGTTCGGGCGAGGCCTACTCCCTTACTATCTTTCGATGAGACAATGAACTTCAATAGTCATAGAAACCAGCATTATTACAACTAGAAAAAAATCCTTTTATGGGAGTGTTCAAGGCGAAGGACCCAGCACAGGATCTCTTCATAGCTGTAGAGGAAGCACATAAATTACTCATAGATTACTTCATAATCTCAATAGTGATTTTTATCACTAAAATAATGTAATATATGTACATACATCCGATTACCACATGTGTGAATCCATTTTGTGCAAGTCAAGGAGTCCTCTAGCTTGAGGAGTCTAAGTAGAAAGCTCATACCAATTTGTAATTTTTGGAAGCCGTTAGGTATCTCAAATTAGATGTAGAAACTATTTTTTAACTATGCCGGTCACTAGATGTGAAACCAATCAAAACTAGGCAAAAACTATAAATAGAGCTAGAGAGCTCATTTTGTGGTGGTTGTTGAACTTATGAACTAGTAACTAGAAGATTTATTGTAATTAGTTGATCATGAATATGAGTATGAGTTCTTTCATTGCCTTCCATTGATCTCCATCGTCACTTTCCTTGTGTGTGTTTGTGCATGTGTGTGTATGCAATCACATTTCTCACCATCACCTTCATACACTCCACTTGCTCTTGATCTTCATATCAGCCTAACCTCTCCGTGGATTGACACTTATGAGGTGGAGCTCCTCACATTAGTACTCACCATTGTACTCGAGTGACACCAAATTTGACGTCGTTGCCAGAGAAGAGCTCTAGGTTGAGCATGTGATGGTAAGTGTGTTGTAGAAAAATGTTGGAAGGTAAAATTTCTTTGTTGTTTTGTTGTTTGTAGTTAGTTTTTACACGCTTTTACTCCAATTTTTCTCTAGTTTCACTCCCCATCATCATCTCAAACTCCAAAAAATAACCAAAAATCTGTCATATTCCCTCTTTCTCTTCTCTTTCCCTCATTTATGTGTGTGCGAGAGTGACAGAGAGATTTTTCAAGTGTTTGTTCGTGCTTTCTGGTGCACTAATCTTGCAGGGCATCCTCTGGACATCATGGATTTGCAGGAAACACAGGTAAAAACTCCATTTTTTTCTCAAAAATTGCCATAGAAGCTGACCATCATGAGTGTCAGACCAAGGTATGTATTTCGGTGAAATTTTTGCATGAAGGAGGAGCCCAGGTAAGCACTTGCACAGATCCATAGTTAGTTTTTTGAAATTGCATGATTTTTTGACCATCGCAATGATGAAACATCATCACAACTGCATCTGACCATCGTGACCATCACTAGCTATCGTGGCAATTGGCTCGTGCCATTACGATTGCGTCACATCATCGCGATGGTGACACACCATTGCGAAGGTGCTTGACAATTGAGATCCAGACTAACTCTCATGGCTTGATCGTCTTCATCTGACCTTCGTGACTTGATCATTGCGACTGTCATTGATCATTGTAGCGTGACTATCATGACTTGACCATCGCAACTATCACTCATCATCTTGGTTTGATCGTCGTCATCTGACCATCATGGTCTGATCATCGTCATCTAACTGTCGTGACTTGACCATCACGACTGTCATTGATCATTGTAGCTTCACCGTCATGACTATGACTCATCATCGTAGTTTGATCGTCATCTTTTGATCATCACAATCCTCACTAACCATCATGACCTAATCATTGTGACCTCTAACCATCATGGGCGTCACACCATTGCGAGTGTGACAAACCATCGCAATTGTGATTGACCATCACGACTATCAGGTAGAATGCCAAAATTAGGGTTTTTCAAATATTTTCAAATTTTTGGGGTATGTTTGGCCATTAATTGTGAACTCTTGTGTGTGTGGCATAGGGCAAAGGGAGACGGAGACGGTACCTAGAACTCTTGGGCAAAACAAACACTGCTTCAAAAGTCTAGGAGAACGTCGTAAGTGGAATTTCCATTCTAAGTTGGTGAATTCTTTGAGTAAATATACTTTGTGATAAATTGAGTGTTTTAGGACTCCTAGAGTAGCAAGGATTTTCTCTAGTGTACTAAGTGATAAGTGGCTGACAAGAGAGAGAGAGAGAGAGCAAGGGGGTATAGGGATCAAGCCAAAAGGAATTGTGTGATTTGATTATGTATCGCTCGAATGAATTAAAATTGAACATATTAACACGATTCCTTGTGATAAACTTGAAAAAGACAAGAAATGCTAAAGAAAATGCAGAAAGAACTAAGTGATTGAACTAATCAGAAGGGTGAGCGCGATAAGGTGAAATAAGGATTTATGAACCTTCGATCTGGGAAATACTTAGGAAAAAGTGATAAGCGGAGTGTTCAATCTTCTAAGGCCAGCATGAGAACTACAACAGGATCGTGGGCTCAATGGTTAAACAGTTATCCTTACGAGGTTAGTTCACACACGAGTGACTCAGATATGTCTTTCAACACAAGGAAACCAGAGGTTTTGTTTAGCGTAGTGCATCTAGAGAGGATAGAGGGACCCTACAAGACTCATTTGGAGTATATGAAGATGGCCTTCATAGGTCAGCAATACAATTACATAACCCTGATCAACCTATGGGATTAGAATGTCTAGCCGTAAAGTTTGAAAATGAGGCATACATAGACAAAGAAGGGACCATGTACATCATCACGATTAAGGCTAACCCAACAAATGAACTAGGTGAGATGGCAAAAACTACAGACCTAGGTGTGGAAGGACAAGGGAAAAAAATTGAAGAACCTAGAACGCGTAGAGGAAAATATGTGCTAACAAGAGTGTTAACTCCTAAGTGAATGCCCAAGACAATAGGAGCATAGAACTATTTTTGAATAAAGAGACCGATGAAGCTTTTTGGCGATATAGGCCAAAGCATCCTACTGTTGTAGGAGCAAGCATGATTTATGAGCTAAAGGACCCAAAGGTTCTAGGAAAAGTGGTATACTTAGATGATACCTCAGAACGAGTGTATAAGGTCATAGAACATGGTCGTCACGCATATACATGGGGAGGAGAATTAGTTTTTCCACTAATAAGATCACAAGTATCTAAGGAGAGTTTGGGTATCGGCTCATCTCAAGGACATAGAGAGAAGAACAAAGAAGGATTGGAGAGTAGTTTCACCCATCGTGCAGGAAGGGAAAGGGCCCCTACTGAAGGTGGGAGGGCTGAAAGAGAACCAATTAGGGATTATAGAGCTCACATGGGTGGGGCAATTCTCCCCTACCTAGACCTAGAGACCACCCTAGAACTTTGAGGCCTACTCAAGTAGTGAAGGGTATGAAGAATTAAATTGATGGATCTAGAGATCCCTATGATCATGTAGGAGAGTTCAAATAGGTGTTATAGGTTGAACAAGTCGAAGACATGTTCACATAGTTTAATGCCTTTGGACTCACTCTAAAGGGTGATGCATTGGATTGGTTTCGACCATTGCACCAACACCAATTTAGAGATATCCACCACATGATGGAGTCCTTCATTACATATTTTTCCAAGAGTGGAATTAGACACAACACGTCTTCATTAATACACACTTTCAAACAAACATCCCAAGAGACAGTGAGGATGGCAGGTTGAAGATTCAGATGTTACATAGAGAGATGCCCCCCATTGGAAGTACCCACTCAAGCCAAATTGATAGCATTGTTCATAGATAGCCTATTGAGTGCTAAGCTTAGGTCATACGTATTCCTGAAGGAACCAAGTACCTTGGATCAATGTTTACACATCTATGTGGACATAGAAGATAAATTAGGAGAAGAGATAGAACTTCCAAATGCTCACAAAGATTCGGATAGTACTACAGAGACCTCATCTAGAACGTTCCAATTCAAAAGAGGACCTAGCGGATCAAGTGGCCAAACGATTGGGAGTCTCTAGCAAACTTGGCATCAAATTAGCCCCCCCTCAATGGTGTTACACTTATGGAGGTGACCATATGGCAAATGTGTGCCCAAATGCGATGCAGCCCATAGGAAACTCCAATGGAATGTACTGTACCATAGAGCGCAGATACACTAACCACACAGCTCAAGATTGCCCATATAATAAACATGTGGTTAGGCAGGGTTACCCTCAACAACATCAGCCAGGTAGATACCAAGGGTAGTACCAGCCATAGCAATACTACCGTAACCCCACTCATTACCAAGTTCTAGTATCAAGCATAGCCTAGACCTCAACCTATCCTAGGACAACAACCTCCACCCCCTCCTAATGTAGTCTCTGTAAAGTATGCCAATCCAGAGGAGAATTCAAATATGATATTAGTACACACAATCCCTTTGATCACAGACAATGATCCTAATGCAAACAGTTTTGACTCCACCCACGTGGATAGTTCACCAACCTACTACATGGAGTCATCGAAAAACTTAGACACATACTATGAGAATCCTGTGTATGAGCGAAATTGGGAACCTGATTACACTCAGGTCATGTATAAAAATCCCAACCCGAGACCACATGCTAGACAACTAAGACCTCAGGGACCCAAAGGACCATGTTTTAAATGTTAAGGAGAGCACTTCATACGTGATTGTACATATGCTGCAACCGCAGTGCAGTCACAATATTTCAATATTCAAGGCTTTTGTCCCGAATGTGGAAAAGATCACTTTATAAGAGATTTCCCTAAGAACCCCTCTAATATCTCCCATGATCCCCATCAATGTGATAGGAATTGTGCAACACACCGAAGACTCCATACCCGAGTACATACCCATCCAGGCGTAACTAGAGCCCAAGCACAAAGGCAAACACAAACAAGAACCCCTAGAAGAATAGCTGAAGCCAACGATGTAGGAGAATTCACAGGAAAGAAAGCAAGGACCTAGAAAGAATCACGAGAGCGACATAAGAGAAAATGGAGCAAAAAGATCAACGAGTTAGAGGAAAGCCTAAGAGAAACCGGAGCTAAAATCTTAGAAATGGCATCATAGGAGGTTGAGCCATGGTTGATGACCTCAAAACCAAGATCAGCACTAGCAAACCCCATCCCAAAAAACCTTGACATGATGCTCAAAGCTTATCAAGCTAGGATACAAGAAGGACCACAGGTAGGAGAATCCAACAAGAACTACCCTAGAGCTAACTTAGAAATAGAGAGAACCAAGCTATGCATGAAAATGGAAGAGTTAGCCTAGGCAATGTTTGAGGCATCACAGTACCTCAATTGGGAAGTTATGGCTAGGCCTGAACTACATTTCCAAGGATTACTAGCAAAATTAGGGCAAATAGCATCAAACACAACAAAAGTCAACTCTAGCATACAAACTAGCTCAGAGGAACCCTTGAAGACAACTCTATTCAAAAGGGCTAGGTCATACTTAGAAAATCATCAAACGGGCTACATGGATTCACATGCCATCTTAAGGGAGATTCAAGAAGAAAGACGGAGGCAAGAACAAGAATCATGACCACCTATACCAGAGATTGATGACTCAGGAGAACAATTCCCTACAGATATCCCATCTATTTATGGAGACCAAGTGGATGATTGGCCTAGTGAGCATACTAGTTTTGAATTTAACTCTTTGCAAGAATTACCTCACTTCATGGGACCATGGGAAGACCGATCAATTCAAGTGAAAGCCCCCACTATTCTAGTAAGGGGAGAGGACTCACTTCTTCCTAGGAACATAGAGGCCATTAGGAACACCAAAGTTCAATGCCATTTAACTCTAGAAGAGCTATTGAAAATGAACACAGAACTATGGAAACATGTAGCAAATCAGTTCCCAGACATAGCTACAACTTCCTCTAGACCAAGTGTACGAGGAAAGGTACCTGAAATACCCATAGACAAAGTGGGAGATGCGAGTGAAGGGGAGGACGGTAGACTTATTTTCCTATTACTTACAAAGGTTATACTACCAAAGCCATCCTGGACATAGGTGCAAGAGTATCTATCACGACTACTTCCTTGTGGACGCTTTATGGTAAACCAACGCTTAGACCTACTAGGATGAAGTTGCAGATGGCAGAAGGGCATATAGAAAGACCCTTAGGATTATTGGAAGGCATTACCCTGTCCACTTGTGGAGTAGAATTTGATCACACCTTTGCGATATGGATATAGCAATTAATGAAGAACAATGGATCCCCATTGTGATGAAGACAGCCATGATATATCCATCTTCACTGTAAACCTTGTAGGGGAAGAAACAAAAAAGGGAAAACTTGAGGGTGAGATCTTGGAAAGGAGTAAACAAGTGAACGAGGAAGAATGGGAAGTAGACTTGGATAGACCTGAATGTTCATAAGAAGAGGAATTTTTAGGTTGGGTAGAAGCCATATCCCTCGAGATCACCACCCCTAGGAAAGAAAAGGATAATTCAAACCCTAGTCAACAAAATCAAAAGACGAGGAAGGAAAAAAATGTGAAACTAGAGGAAGAAGAACCATTGATGGAAGTGCCATAAAATTTTAGAAAATATGTAGTGGAAGAACGAAAAATCATGATAAGAATGCCGAAGAGAGACAAAAATTTGGGAGAATCTTATGATAATAAGGAGACCAGAAAGAAAGTTGTAGTAGCAATCGAGGGTGGAGAAGAACAATGCACATACATAGGACATGATTTGACTGATGAAGAGGAAGAAAGTTTGATTCTTCTACTGAAAAAGGTATATCGATGTGTTTGTATGGAGTTATAAGGACTTGAAAGGGGTAGATCCCGATATATGTTCCCATAGGATACCCATGTCTGCTAAGGCTAAACCCACCAAGCAAAAGCCCTATACCTATAATGACAACTACGCATCGAAGATCAAGGAAGAAATAGATATACTCATAGAATCCGGATTCATCTACGAAATAGAACACACTGAATGGGTGTCACCCATCATAGTTGTGGATAAGAAGAATGGTAAGTTGAGAGTGTGCATTAACTTAAAGAAATTCAATGTTGCTACCATCAGGGACAGTTACCCTCTGACTAGTATAGAACACCCATTGGAAAGAGTTGCAGGCAAGGAAGTGTATAGCTTTCTTTATGGATTTTTAGGCTATAAACAAGTCACCATTTCCCCCGAGGATCAACATAATATGGCCTTTGCCACTAAATTGGGTATCTTTGCATTTCGTGTGATGCCTTTTAGGCTCACCAATGCACCTGCAACTTTCCAAAGGTTGATGTACCATGTGTTCAAAGAATTTCTGAGAAAGAATCTAGAAGTGTATGTAGATGATCTATGTGCTCACTCGGTGCTTAGACCACATCATATCCCTGAGCTTGAATGCATCTTTGACAAGTGTAGGGAATATCAAGTCTGTTTAAATCTCGAGAAGTGTGTTTTTATGGTAAGACAAGGTAAGATACTTGGTCACATAGTTTCAAAAATTGGAATCTCCATGGATGAAGATGTACGAGTGATTAATGAATTACCCAAGACAAAGACCATAAAGGAGGTACAAGCATTTATGGGCAGTTGTGGTTATTGCCGATGATTCATACACATGTATGCAGTCATTGCTAAACCACTCTACAACCTGCTAACAAACTTTGAGTGGATTGAAGAATGCGAGAGCTGCTTTAGTGAACTAAACTGATGATTGTGTTCTGCACCTATTCTAGCCGTGCCTGATTGGAACAAACCTTTTCACGTACATGTAGATGCTTCTAATCATGCCATAAGATGTGTGTTAGCACAACCCACGGATGAGAGAAATATAGATTTATCGATCACATATGCTAGTAGGCAATTGAATGCTACGGAGAGGAATCACACCGCTACTGAGAGATAGGGGCTAGGAATGGTCTATGCCATTAAGAAAATTTTCCATTATTTATTGGAAAATAAGTTTAAGCTTTTTACAATCTATCAGGATCTCTTGTATCTAGTAAACAAACCTTGCAACAAAGGTAGGTTAATATAGTCATTTCTATTACTGATGGAATATGACTTTGAAATCGTAGTCAAGAAGGGTAAGACACACTTGAGAGCAGACCACATCTCAAGGGTTACTTCCAGAGAAGCAGCTATTGGGGTAGGAGATGAGCTTCCAGATGCTTACCTCTTCAATGTGGAGGTTGTCCTTGAATGGGCCAAGCCGTTAGTTCCAATATTGACATATGAACCCAAGAATCCTCAAGTGAGAACCCAAGAAGAGGAGATAGTGAGGGCTCAGAGATACCAAATCCTCATCGGTAGTATCTATAGGCAGGACCATCAAAATATTCTTGCTTGTTGTGTAGAAGAACATGAGTATAACAATTGGTTGCAACTAGCACATGTAGGTGCACATTAGGGAAAAAAATGAACCCTGAATGGGCCTTTTAGATTAAGAGAGGATTAGAGATGGACCAATGAGAAGAGGGTGGTGGTCAAAGCTAGTATGAATGACTAAAAACCAAGAGTTCTTCTTCAAAAGTGGTTTGATGGGCCTAGATTTTGAAGCATAGCCATTGGATGTACTCAAAGATCCAAAGGCTCATATTAAATGACAAGAAAAAAGTTGGTATGAAATTTGGACCATTGGATGTGGAGAAGATCTAATGGTGTAGTTTGAAATTTGTGAGAAAATGTGCCCTCAGCTCTCGTCCATTGGATGGACCTAGAAATAAGTGGTTGGGATGTATTGCTTTGAACTTTGGGCCACTTTTCATTGCATCCATTGGATCTTTGCTTGATCAAGTGGTTGTGAAGCTTCAATCTTGAGAGGCTCCCCTCAGTAAATTCGTAGCCATTAGATTACTAGGACATCGAACGGATGGGAATGGGTTCCACCACGGAAATGCGCTCAGTTTTTTGTCGTTTTCTGCCATTCCCCAAGGTCACTTAGCTCATTAAATGCTCCTTATTTTGGATTTTAGTGATAGGCACACTCAAATCCATCCTTACCGTCCATCAAGATCTTATCGGATGGTCCAAAATGCCTACGATTGTTCACTTCTTGGGGAAAATTTTTTCTTTATGTGACAGGCACACGAATGTTGATCGTAGTCGTCCGTTTGATCTTATCCAAGGGACAAGAAAACTAAAGAATCCATTTGGACTGAGCACATATCTTAGAAGAAATATTTTATTGCCAAAACCACTAGTGGTTTTTTGTGTGACTTTAATCCCTCTTTTTTTTAACTTTAATCCCTAAAAATTAGGGATCCTTACAAGGCCCATGCAGGGTTCATTTTTTCCCCTAATGACTAGAGCAACATTATTCGATACAAGCGATGCTATTGAACTTGAAAAGGCTAGGTGTGTATTGACCGTCAATGGAAAAGTATGTCCAACGACTTTGCAAGCAATGCCCCAAGTGTTGTAATAGACCACTGATAGAACATGCCACTCTATACCAGATGACCCTAATGTTGGATTGGAGTGAACCTTTAGTCACTTATTTGAGGACGAAGAATTTTCTAGAAGACATGACTTTAGCACTTAAACCAAGCCTAGAGCAAGAGGCTCTAGACTACAAGCTCATTGGTGATAATTTGTATAAGTGAGGAAGAGATGGTTATCTGAGGATATGCATGCACGAGAGTGAATATCTCAACCTTTTGGAAGCTGCACACCAGGGTGCAGTAGGAGGCCATTTTGGACTGACCGCATTATAAAGGCTATACTATTTTCAGGATTATGGTGGCCCACTCTACATATGGATGCCCATACCTATGTAAAACGATGTGACATATTTCAAAGAAATCAATATCCCATATGCACGGATGAGATGCCCCTACGACCCATGATTGGAGTGCGTGCATTCTCAAACTGGGGAATAGATTTTGCTGGAACTATTAACCCCCCTGCAAAGAACTCCCACACCGAGTACATCATAGTTGCCACTGACTATCTTACTAAGTGTGTAGAGGCCAAGGCCACAAGGAAAAATGATGCATGCACCAGTGCGAAATTCTTGTTCGAGAATGTCTTCACAAGATACAGACTTCCTATCCAACTTGTAAGTGATAGGGGTACTCATTTCCTAAATGAGGTTATTGAATATCTATTACAAGAATTTATGGTAATACACAAGAAAACGGCACCATATCATCCGCAAGCTAATGGACAAGCGGAGAGTACTAATAAGATTTGTTGATATATTTAGGTAGTGATGTGTGTGAACACACTAGGACCACCGGGGCACTTTTTTCCCTGTTTAGGAGGTTTTTTCCCCTGGCTTGTATATACACCTATCACCCTAATGGGCTACTTATCTTTGTACATTCTCTAGTAATACATTCAGTATTGTGTGTTGTGCATCAAGCTTCTTCTTCTTCCTTGTGTTATTCGCGTGCTTTTGCAGACGTCTAACTCCAACAATTGGTATCAAAGCAGGTCGTCGCTTCATCTAGGGCGCCGTCGACACTCCTCCATTTATAGTCTTAGAATCACACGAATTTTGGTGAGCATACTCAGAGTGTTTCTAAGATCTGAGCTCGTTTTGGCCTCTGAACGCACTATCACAGTGCTTGTGCATGCTATTTTGTCTTTTTGTGCCAAAGGTATATACCACTTTCTGTTCGGCAGTATAAGCGTCTCAAAGTCTGCTACAGTTCTAGCGGAATTCGTCTGGGCAGTTTTGTTCAACTTTTTGACATACAATCAATTTTCTGCATCAAGGTATTTTAGTCACCGGCCATGGCTGAAAGCATAATGTATTCTGTATGTTGGCTGTTGAGGATAAGTTGGATGGTACCAACTACCCATTCTGGGCTTACATGATGCGACATGTGTTGGTTGCAAAAGGACTGTGGAACATTGTGCAGGGTGTTGAGAAACGTCCTATCACACTTGCAACTGTTAGAACTGCAAGTATTGAAGCTGATGCAAAAGGTGTCGAAGATGATGATATTCTGCATATTCCTGTTCGTGCTACGGTTTCTGTTGCACCTACTACAGAGCAGATTCATTAGGATGGCAAAGATGCCCAGGCACATGCATTGATAGCTTTGTCTATCAAACATGCCATTATTCCTCACATTTGCTCTTACAGAACAACTAAGGATGCTTGGGATACACTTACCACATTGTACCAAGCTAGGAATGAGGCTCGTGTTGCTTACCTTTGAAAACAGTTGGAGAGTGAGCACATGAATGAAGGTGATTCTATAGACAGTTTCCTAACAAAGATCAAAGACTTGAAGGAAGAATTGATTTCTGCTGATGAGGTTATACCAAATAGCTCACTTGTGTAGACCGTTCTGAAGAAGCACATTAGTCTGAGGCACAAGCAGAAGCTCAAGGAGAAACCAGTACATATGAAGAGGAGATAGTAGAAGCACCATCATACACGATAGCCATTCGACGACTACAAACACTATGATAAGGTTTGGGCAAGGACTAGGGTGATTGAGGAACAAAGCCAAGCCATCTTGCAGCAAGAATTGGTCAATGGTGGATTCAAGGAGACTTTCATCTCAACTATGCATGAATTGGTCAAGTCTGTAGGTGTCCCGGAAGCCTTATGTTACTTTCTACAGAAACCCCTTCCCTAGTTTGACCCTCAACGAGTCAGAATCCTCAAATGACCGGGCACATACATTTGTGTACCAATAGATCCTATCAGATCTGCACCCCCTATGGGTTCTTCTACTATTGATCTAACAACGAGTGAAGACACTTCCCATGTATATACCATTAGTGAAACCACCCCTTCTCAGCTAGCACCAACCCCACCCTCCCCTCACATTGTAGAGAGACCTGAGGTTTGTATTCCATCCCCTATTTCTGTTTGGCCCTTGATATATAGTGCAATTATTACTACTCCTCCCATTAACTTTGTCTTCATTCCACTTATCCATATGCCACCTGTCATTTCCCCACCCCGTCATTTCTCGTCGTACACCACTAACCCATTGTAATCCTTTGTAATATCTATACCACCACCCTCATCCTACTCCTCTTTCACATTCTTTTTGTATCCGTGAACCTCACCTTTTCCATTTGTAAGGCCCTCCCAGGAACTCCGCTCACAAGCTCCCTTCTTATGGCCACCAAGAACACCACCCCAGTCACCTCTCACCACACAATTGCAACCCCACCTCACACAATCGCACCCACTTCACTCTTTCACATTGCTATCACTGAAAGCACCTCCAGTGACATGGAAATCTCACCCACTACCTCACCAGATGCACATTTGCTTGTATCACCCACATCACATAACACATTTCACATGACACCTATCCACACATCTCTTGCATCACTTTCCACGGCATCCACAATCCCTACCCCAACTCCCACACCCATTGCATTACAAACCACCCTGCATGTGTCATTTCCCACATTCGCATCATCATCATCATCGTCCACTATTGATGTTGCCATCTTTGTAGATGATACAGTGTCTTCAATAGATTAATGTAGAGTACTTCCTCTTGCTCAAGGAATACAATTTCCAGATTGAACGCGTCACTAAGAAGCAACAATTCCTCAAAGACGTACCTAGAAGACATTCACAATAAAAGTTCAGAACAATTTTCAATGTAAAGATTGGCTCAAGTACCTCTACCTCACACCTCCATGGAATAACACTCATCGTCAGATATATGATGGCCACTATTCATATGGGGTAAAGCATTAGTGTATAGTGCAATATACACCTAAACAAAATGGTGATGTGAACAAGTGATGTATTCTAAACAGTATCAGATGCCACCTCCTGAAGAGCCCCATCCCATCGATTGGGAGAAGCTAGAATGCAACCTTATCAGGGGAATTCGCATCACGGAACATACCCTAGCGATAGACCTTCTCAATAATTATATTACTCATGCACAATCAAGTTCTATCAGGGATGACAGAAACAAGGAGGAGGGGAGTGTTCAAGGCAAAGGATCTAGCACAGGATATCATAGGCATAGAGGCAGCACATAAACTACTTATAGATTACTTCATAATCTCAACATTGATTTTTATCACTAAAACAATGTAATATATGTACATACATCCGATTATCGCATGTGTGACTCCATTTTCTGCAAGCCAAGGAGTCCTCGAGCTTGAGGAGTCTAAGTAGAAAGCTCATACCAATTTTCAAAATTTTTGGAAGCTGTTAGGTAGCTCAAATTAGATGTAGAACCTATTTTTTAACTATGTCAGTCACTAGATATGAAACCGGTAAAAACTAGGCAAAAACTATAAATAGAGCTAGAGAGCTCATTTTGTGGTGGTTGTTGAACTTATGAACTAGAAACTAGAAGAGCTATTGTAATTACTTGATGATGAATATGAGTATGAGTTCTTTCCTTGCCTTCCATTGATCGCCACTTTCCTTGTGTGTGTGTGTGTGCATGTGTGTGTATGCAATCACATTTCTCACCATCACCTTCATACACTTCACTTGCTCTTGATCTTCATATTAGCCTAACCTCTCCACGGATTGACAATTATGAGGTGGAGCCCCTCATGTTGGTACTCATCATTGTACTAGAGTGAAAGGGAGTGATACACATAGGGTTGAGTGTATAGAATGCACAAGAGTACAAGAAGTAGGCAAAATATGCTTTTCGAATGAACCAAACAAAACAATGGTACCTAGTATTTTTCAGGAATACGTAGAGATTGACCCTGAGACCAAAAAACTGACATTTCTCCCAATCTAGTGAATCAAATGATTTGAAAATTTACAAGCATAAACTAGACACTATTACCTTTCCAATGAGTCCTCTATTATTGAATTTGGAGCTCTACAAGCTTATTGATGTTGAAGACGATGATGCAAAAAATTGAAGGAGCAAGACAATGATGGCCACAAGTGTATGTATATTGCTTCCATGTAATATACAAGTGATCTGAAGTCTTTATACAGACTTTTCAAGGACTCAACAACTTCTACAAGTGGATTTTGAATTCAAATGTAGGTGGTAAATGTTGTTGGAGGGAATCAATTCACTTTCCTACAATCTAGCAAAAGTGAAGATCTAGTTAGATCTACTTTTAGGTGATTGATTGATTGATTGATTACAACTCAACCACCAAAAATTTGTGGAATTTGGGTTCTCTATTTATCCTTTTACATGTGTAAAGCTCTAGGCTTTTACAATGGTAAAAGATCCATGAAAACTCTTAAAAAAAATACAATAAGTGAGCATAAGTAAAAGAACTCTCCAACGGATATTCTTTCAACATAATCCAAGTAAAAGCTTTTGATGTAGATCAAATCCACCTCAAGCATAGTGTAATCTTGATGTTCCAATAGCTCCCCCTCAAGCCAAAGTAAGCTTGAGTCTTCATTCTCTAATAGGTTGAATACCTACCATAATTGGAACAAAAGAAATGTCAATCTCCTTTGCCATGAGCTTCTCCTTGATGAAGTGGTAATGAACCTCTATGTGTTTGGTTCTTGCATGGAAAATAGGGTTTGTTGCTAAATGCATGGAACTTACATTATCTCCAAATATGTGAGGTTTGGAACTCACAAGTCCCAAATTTGTGTACAATGCTTTTAACCATATTGCCTCTTGAGTTGCTATGGTCAAACCTCTGTAATCTGCTTTAGTTGAGGATAAAGCAACCTTTGGTCGCTTCTTCGAACTCCATGATACTAGCTTTGAACCTGTTGTTAAGTAACCAGAGGTACTTCTTCTATCATCCTTAGCTCTTGCCCAATTTGCATCTGAATAGATTTTGATATCCAAATCCAAAGAGTAAGGATAGAATATACGTTCATTGACTGTACCTTTGAGATACTTAAGTACTCTCTTAGTTGCATCCATGTATGGACTTCTAGGTGAGTGCATGAATTGACTAAGCTCTACAAGGAATACTATCATATGTGCTAACAACTCCTCTTATCCTATCCTGGGAGTTGGTAAGATCATTCTGACTACTACTGATGGTAGTTCTTTCACTTTGTTGGATGCTTTATTTGTGTTAGGGATCAATTAGTTTTTACATTAGCCAAGATTGGCTTGGTTGTGAAATTTGTTGATGACATATGTGCAATTCATGATCTGTCAAATGGCAACATGATTATTGCTTTTGCCATTTTATGTCGTGGTCTGTATAAGCTCATAGACTATGAAAGATCTGTGAATGATTCGGCATGTGCAGTACATGATTCTTAGGCTATGTCAGATGCAAAGCTTTAGCATGCATGCTTTGGTCATTTGAATTTTTCTAGTTGGCTACACCTGCACAAATATGATATGGTGTCCTCTTTGCCCAAACTGGAGACACCCAGTAAACATGTTTGTGAAGGTTGTATTTTGGGCAAAATGCAGCGTTCCTACTTTCCAAAAGATGGTTTGGTTTGGGCTACTCAGAAATTGCAGCTTGTATGTAGTGATGTCTATATTCCTACGTAGAAACCTTCTTTTGGAAACAATCTTTAATTTGTGGCTTTCATTGATGATTTTTCCAGGCATGCATGGGTATATACACTCAAAGCAAAGTCCAAAGTGTTTATGTGCTTCAAATAGTTTTTGTTTTGGCTAAAAATCTCACAACATGTAAGATGAACACCCTCCATTCAGATTGAGGGGGGAATATATGTCTTCTGACTTTAATGCATTTCTCGTTGAACATGGATAAAACATCAATGTACAGTGCCATATACACCTCAACAAAATGGAGTTGCTGAATGGAAGGACATGTCACTCATGGAGATGGGGAGGTGCATGGTCAAGAGCCAAGCTTTACCACATAGTTTCTGGCTTGAGGTTGTCATGTGTGCAGCATATGTACTTAATATGTGTCCCACTAAAGCACTACAATCTGTCACTCCATATGAGGCTTGGCATGGTCGCAATCCATCTGTTGCTCATCTGTGTGCTTTTGGTTGTTTGGCATATGCATTAGTGCCTGAACAACATCACAGGAAATTGGATGATAAAATAGTAAAATGTATTTTTGTTGGGTACAATTCTGAAAGCAAAGGCTATCGTCTATATCGTCCATAGAATAAACATATTTTGGTTAGCCATGATGTTGTTTTTGTGGAAGATGCTATTCAACCTTTACTCTCATGTATGAAGGAGACATCTGTTAGCTCCAAAGACATGTTAGATACTTTGTTCCCTCTTTTTACAGGTAGACAGTCTAGTGTTGGTCCTAATGAGGCAACTTCTCAACCATTGTAGGTTTCATATGATGATGTAGATCATTCCATTTTTTATCCAGATTTGCATGATGCACTTGTTGATGAGAGAGTTGATATTGAGGAGGCAAAAACTATGCCAAAATGGCTAGTGCAGACTTTGCGTGACAACAAATTAGATGCACCTCTATCATACCATACTTGTTCAGGCTCTCATAGTGCCTCTTTTGCATCAAATTTCTATGCTATGGGTGCCTCTAGTCTTTGTGATGAGACGAAACCTGTTTCGTTTGATGAAGCACAAATTTCTAAACATTGGATGGTTGCAATGCAATCTGAATATGATGCTATCATGAAAAATGGTACCTCGACTTTATGTCACTTGCCTCTTGGCAAGAAGGCCATTGGCACTAAGTGGGTATACAAGCTGAAGTGTAAACTTAATGGAGTAGTTGACAGGTATAAGGCTAGGCTTGTTGCAAAGGGTTATGCGTAGGAAGGAGGCATTGATTTTGATGAAACCTTTGCACCTACTTGCCGAATGACTACTGTTCGTAGCATCTGTGCACTTGCAGCTCATCATGGTTGGAATGTACTGTAGCTCAGTGATGAGTAGCACCTCCTTTAATGTCAATCCGGGAAGACGTGAGGATGGTATGATGACCTCGAGCAAGTTAAGGCACAAGTGCGTGAGTGAACACATACACACACACGCGCACACAAGGTGAGACAAAGAGAGAGAAGCAATGGAGTTCTTTAGATTACTTCCAAAATGCTCATACAAGTTCAAATCAATTGCAAGCTAACCTCAAAAATGAGCTTTCTAGCTCTATTTATAGTTTTTGACTAGGTTTTGGATGTGTCCAGACCTAGTGTCCGGCCTAGTTAAAAATTAGGTTCTACGCCCCATTTGAAGGCTCAAATGGAGTCTAAAAATTATGAAAACTGGTAGGTAGCTACTTCTAATGCTCCTCAAGCTCAAGGACTCCTTGGCTTGCACAAAATGGAGCTACAAAAATATGAAATGGTATTTACAATGGCTTTTAGTGATGAAAATAACTATTTTTGTAGGGATTTCCTCTAGCGATTTGACATACACATCTTCGAGCTTCCTACTTGCTCCTTCTCCTTATGTGTCCACCTCTTTGATATGCTTTAGCTTCCTGAAAAAATAATGGCCTACTTGCCCGATCTTCTTTGACTACTCTGTCTGCTTGTACCTTCTCTTCGCTCCGACTCCCTTCCTTGACTTCCTTGTCTTGTGAGTCCTTCAGTTCCTTGACTGCCAACACCCCCCCTCTCTTGCATCTGTCGTTCCTGACAGACCCTTGTTGGGTGGGTCGTTGGATGTAGTACTCCACAACAACTTTTGCTAAGTGATGTTCTGCAATTCTCAATCCTTTGGCCAAGTCAGTGAGTAGGGCATCCCAATCTACAGGCCCGGGAACCTCTGGATGTGGTATATGTAGCTTTTCTGAATGGAGAGCTTGTTCCACGGCAAATAGCTGTAATAGATGAGATGGTCTGGGAATGAATATCTCTAAATGATATTCCCAGAACCCTGTGATAAACATTTCTTCAAACGTATGTTTGAAGCAAGTAGGTAGATACTTTATACGGGCATGCCAGGCATAGATGACGTTAATGGAGGGCGTGGTGCTCATGTCATAGACAAGGTCCTGATTCCCTTCATTAAATCCAATAGCCGAAAGATGAGGTTCTTTGATGTTCTTAAATGTCCTGAATGTAATCAGCATGAGCTCAAAAATTTTTAGGCACATCTGTGCCATGACATCTGGGACATTCTTGAACCGGACTGCCCAGTGTCGGATGGTTGAAATCATGTAGTTGACTGTGGGTTGGCCATTAGGAGGTGCTAGGTACACATAATTTAACCACTTTTCACATCCTTTAACCGTCAAAACTGTTTTTGTGTACTCCGTCCAAGACCTTCTTCGAAAGATAGGGCAGTAGCAGGGATTATACTTGATATATAGAGGCATGTTATCCCACGTGCGTACCATCTCAGGGTAGGTTTCAAGCAGGCGGATTCTCCAAGTAGGTTGATGTATATTCCCTTGCTTGGCACTTGCAGGTATATCATCCGGTGCAAACTGTGTCGCCGAGGTTGGTTCTTTTGTTGTACGTTGCTTGATTTCAGCATTGTAATCTGCCATTAATACACAGAATGGAACATAGAGATCATCAGACGTGCCAATCCACCTATGATGGGAGAGGTTCCTAAAGTAATCCGATTTAATTACAACTTCTTCCAATCGAGACATCAATGCTATCTGTACTGCAACTCTCTCATCATGGGTTGTGGCCACCTTCTCTAACCTCTGCATCCATTCAAGGGCCTCGATCTCAATGGTGTCCATTCCTTCTTCTATGTGCTTACCCTCGGGTGTTGGCATGGGAACGTATGGGTCTTCAAAGATCTCCTCCACTTGAATTGGCATTAAGTCTTCAGGTTCTAGTTCCGCCAGGGGAGAGGGTTGACGCTCGTATTGTAGAACTCTATTGCGTAGTTCTTCTAATTCTACTCTGAGTTTTGCGACTTCTTCAGATGTGTCGGCTTCGGTTGTGAGTTTGCTTGGAGACTCCTGATGGGTTGCCAGTTGCTTTAATAAGTCATCTCTTTCTCTTTCTAATGCTGTGTGGGCTTCCAGGAGGTCGGCATGTGTTTCCAAGACGATTTGCATATTTTCAGATGGGATAGCCTTGAATTTCTCTGGGTCGATTTCCTGTGGTGAACCCTCCATTGCTGCTTCCAAGTTTTCTTCGTTCTGTCTCTGTAGTCGCTTATTTTCCTCGAGTGCTATGGACATGTGTTTTCGTAATAGGGCCAGGTTGCATCGAAGCTTGAGATTCTCTGTTATCTGGGAGTGTAGCAGATCATCAAGTTGTTGCTTTTCTTCTGTGTCTGACTGGGGTGGATTGGAGACTAATTGGTCATGTTGCACTTGCAATGAATCATACTGCTGTTGTAAGATCCGCTTCTCCTTCTCTAAATCAATGCATCGTGCTTGTAGCGCTTCATGGCTTCGGAAGAGGCTCGTATGCTGGTTATCCAAATGCTGGTAGTGTTGTTGTAGTTGAGACATACACTGGTACATATTATTAAATACATTATTAATGGGAGTGGATGCGGGAAAGGTGTTGAATGCAGAAGGTAATGGGAAAGGGGAATGGGAGCGTGTATGCTGTGCTCGAAAAGGGTGAAGTTGGTGGTGGGGGAATGGGAGATTGTGGATGTATGGGGGGAGGGAGAGGTGCGGAGGTGGGTGATATGTCCATGAAGTCAAAAGTGGATGCAGTCATGGGAGTGATTGTGAACATGGGAATTGTGGGTGCAGTGATGGTGGTGAAGGTGTAAAGTGGTGTGTGTAGCTGTGAATATGAATCGCCAGGAAGTGTGATCGGGGGAACGGGGTTTTCCGTGGCTGTAGTTAGAATTACAGTGTCAGTGGTACTGTATACAAGTGAGGTGGTGATAGGGTGTGTGGGTTGTGTGGATTGACTGACAGTCTGTGCTTCGGTATGGGCAGTGGACTCTGAGGCGGTAACAGTAGTGGTTACACTGGTAGTGGGAGGTGAAGTTGGTGGAGTTGGAGGTAGGGATGGTAAAGGGGGTGATGGGGGTGCACTGGATGTATGGGTTTCCTCAGTTTCTTGAATGATGTGAGTTGTGCCCGTGGTTGTGGATGTGGTGCCCTGTGGTTTTGATACTAATATATTCATTTGTTTTCCTGATCGAGGGGGGCGTCTACCGTATCATCACTCCGATCTTCTCGAGTGTGCAAGAGCTATATGCACCATCTCAGGTACCCCCAACGCATCAGAAATCATATCAAGGGTTGCACGGTATTGCTCGTCCACACCTTCTTCTTCAAGGATTTGGTTCATGAGGGCTTTTCCTGCTGCCAGGGACAGTTTGTGCTGTTCTTGAACTCTGTTGATGGTATCATATAGCTTTTTCAATTCCTTTGTATAAGCCGGGGCACCCTCAAGTTCCTATAGAACTTTGTGTTCATATTCCTGCTCTTCTTCTTCTGTTTGTCCACCTCGTTCCTCCTCTTGTTCTTCTTCTTCTTCATCCACTTCAACTACATTTGGTTGTCTAGGATGGGGTTGGTCTGTAGCAGTTTGTTGCCCACTAGCTTGCTCGGCCTCGACTTCCGCGTTAACAGCCTCGATTATTCTGGCTACCTCCTCATCAATTAGGTCTTCTAATGTGAAGCCGTGAGGAAACTCTAAGTTGGTTGGAACAGGTGGAAACACCAGATTCGGTCCATCAATGCTGTGTCTTGGTAATTTGATAGTGAAGGGTTGTACACGCCTTGGAAGTCGTGGAGTTGTCTCTGGAGTCAGTGTTGCACCGCGGGCCTGTGCACAGGGCATCTGAACTGCGCCTCTCATTTTCTTTGATGGAGGCCCTGCGGTTGATAGTCTACGTTGAAATTCCTGTACCTTGGTCGAAATTAATGCCCTTTGAACTGGCACATCATAAGCCAAACATCTATACACAATCCTGGTGAGGGCACAACATCCATACAGTATCGACTTTTGCTTTTTATACCACCGTTGATGTGCCAAGTGGATTTGGTCGATAATCCAATGCGGCATGTTGATTGTCAAATTGAAGGCATCTGCCAAATATAGACTGAACCATATCTTCTTGGGTGGCATGGTGAACCGCTCTTGAGCTGGGAACGCGAAATGTTGCATGACCATTCGCAAGTGGATGGCGATTGTGGGTGTCATTGCCACCATGTCTTTGAGCTTAGTCAGGTTCCTGTTCTTCATGTTATCCGAGACCATCGTCTCTTTTTCGGTGGGGATATGCATGCCTTTCATGTCAAGAGCTTCCCTCACCAAGTTGTTTGTCAATTTGAAACGCTTTAATTCATTACCTCTGGTAAGTGATGGTAGAACAAAAAGGTACTATATCCCTTTTTCTCTTTACTAGGGGTCAGAGTGCTAATTAAGTAGGAACACCGTAGAAAATCTAGCTTGGGTAACTGAGCCTTGAAATAGTCGTAGAGTCCAGCCTTCTTCCAGATGGGTTTCAAACCTTTATCATTCTGAAGCCTCTCAAATTCCCTGGTGAAAAAATGATATCTGCCCCATCGCTCGTTGAGCTCTATCTCGGCCTCCCACATGTAAGTGCCTTCACCCAAAGATCCGGCCACATCACTGAACCAATGTGAGTTTTTGCTAACCGGCATTGTGTGCCCCTATGGAGGATTCTGAATCGGTATGGCGTGTAATGCCCTCAATGCCACTGGGCGTTCCTTCAATTCCTCTTCAATGGGAAGACTTTCAATGTCCACGATTTGGGGGCTGGTGCCTGCCTGGGAGCTAGTTCCTGCCTCGGCCATGGTGAAGAGACTGGTTATCGGTTCTATGAGAATAGACAAATGAATGTTAACATTGCAAATGGACACCAAGCGTTCATGCATCCCCATTACAACATTAACATGATTTTAGTGAGAGGTTAGTAGGTCAACAAGTGCTCGGTAATCGTGTGTGTAGTTAGAGAATGGATAATCCTAAGAGCTAAATGGAAAGGTGTGGTGTATGAGTGATGAAGTTAGTAAGTGGATATGAATTTACAAATGAGGGTCGGGGGTTTTATTACACGTTTTGGGCTTCCAAACAAACTGATTTGCTGTTGGTCTTGATTTTGTGGAGACTCTGGAGGGCTTTTCAGGAGTGTCTATTTGGAAATGAGGCTTTTTAAGGACCCATTTACAAGTGATTCTACTTGTGCTCATGGACCAATGTGTGTCCGTGCGTGTTGTATAAGAAAGGGTATCAGATATTCGAGTGAGTGAACCATGTTGTAGCCCGCAAGCAAGCCTTAGGCACCCAAATTTGTTGTGATTGTGGGATGGCCTTCATCGACTTCTTGGGTACCCAAATAGACTTTACTTTCGCAGAAGAATTTTTGAAAGACTTCTTATTAGTGTCATGTTGTTGATTATTAATAAGAAGTTTTGTCCGTGTGGTTGGCTTGATCACAACAGGGTGTTCGCCTTTCCGCACCCACACTTGTTTCAATGGCTGAGACATTCTGCTTCGCACGTTCTTTTGACCTCCAGCATAGGTATTACTCTGCTCCTTCTGTATTTGATCTGCCTTTGGTTGCTGCATCCCTCTGGTCTCTGGAAAAGAATGGAGTTCCGTTGCGCCCCTGACTTCTTGATTGAAATCATCATTCCTCTGCATCACACAGTTTTGGACAAGAACAACATGGTCATCTTCATGTGTACCCCTGGAAGGACCAGGAGTGTGTACCTTGTCTAATTCCTTGAGTGCTTCATTTTCTAACTCAATTGTAACGCGATTCTGATTTACCCAGACTTGAAGGAGTCCACTTCTTAGGTTTAAATTGATTGCATGGTCATAGATCCAGTCTTGACCCAAGACGAGAGGCTCGGTGAGGTCCTCATCTT
The DNA here is from genome assembly GCA_020310875.1 of Ceratopteris richardii. Lineage (NCBI taxonomy): Eukaryota > Viridiplantae > Streptophyta > Polypodiopsida > Polypodiales > Pteridaceae > Ceratopteris > Ceratopteris richardii. The sequence goes on along the minus strand of CM035442.1, from coordinate 11,656,709 downwards.
GACACACTAGCACTTTAACTATCATTACTTTGTCTTGAATGTAGAGGGGAAGTTCCACCTCACCCATGCAAGGGGTTTCCACACCTCCCAATCCTATGAGATAAGCTTCTATAGGATTGACATTTAATTTCAACTTTTGATAGTAAGAAAATTTAAGAGCACTAGTGGCTGCACCTGAGTCAATCAAGGCTCTTATAGTCCTTGCACCCTTTCCTTGTCCTATCTCTAAGGTTACAAAAGGTCGTCTATCAATTATTCCATGAGAACTTATTCCTGAGACTTCACACATTGCGATATGATAACCTGGGTCCGCATAGTCATCTACCCTGGACTGATCTCTACCCAGTCTTCGCAACCTCATCCTTCGGATGCGTTCCAATGCTTCCGCCTGTGCCTCTTCTCGAACTCGTTTTTCCTCCTCTTTACGTTTTTTGGCAGTGTTGAGTCGATTTAGCATCTCTTCAGTCAGGGGTTCTTGGTATAATTTGACTCTGCATCCGCTTATATAGCTAGGGAGAACATCACCTTCTAGTGTAGCGAGTTGAACTGCTCCACTGGTTGAGATCCTATTTATGATCATAGGTCCATAACCTCTCTTTTCGAGCTTTCTTGCATGTTGTTTTAGGGTATACACCAACACTAAGTCTCCGGCCTTCAAGCCTTTATCCTTAACATGGGCATCAAAGTATGCCTTCTGTCGTTTCTTAGCTGCATATATCCCCGCAGCCGCCCTCAGTCTTGTTTCTCCTAACCATTCAAGGTCAAAGAGTCTAGAGGAGAGTTCATGACCCATCCATTCATGCTCTTGTGCTACTTTTAATGTAGGTATCAAGAAGTCCAATGGTAGCACTGCATTTTGGCCAAATACCATCTGAAAGGGGGTGGCTTGGAGTACTGTTTTATAGGAAACTCGGTATGCCCAAACAACATGGTGTAGCTGTTTGTCCCAATCAGAGTGTTTATTATTCACTAGTTTGGTCAACACATTGCACAAGATCTTGTTTGTGCTTTCGGCTTGTCCATTAGCTTGTGGGTGATAGGGGGCAGACTTCTTGTGTACAACCAAGAACTCTTGGAGCAGATTTTCAATAACTTCATTCAAGAAGTGAGTGCCTCTATCACTAACTAGCTCTATAGGTAGCCTGTATCTTGTGAACACATTCTCAAATAAGAACTTGGCCTTCGTTTGAGCATCGTTCTTTGTCGTAGCTTTTACCTCTACCCACTTTGTTAGATAGTCTGTGGCAACAATGATGTATTCAGCATGTGAACCCTTAGCTGGGGGATTAATAGGACCTACAAAGTCTATTCCCCACTTAGAGAATGCACGTCCACCCATCATAGGTTTCAGGGGCATCTCATCTTTGCGTATAGGACATTGAGTTCGCTGACAAACATCACACCTCTTCACATAGGTATGTGCATCCACGTGAAGGGTCGGCCACCAGAAGCCCGCAAATAGTATTGCCTTGATCACCTGATCTGGTCCAAAATGTCCTCCTGCTACACCTTGGTGAGTTGCTTCCAAGATCTTGAGATATTCGCTCTCATGGACACATAGTCTCAGGTAACCATCTTTACCACGCTTGTATAGATTATCACCAATGAGTGAGTAATCTAGGGCTTCTTGTTCTAGACTTCTTTGTCCGGCCAGTGTCATATCTTGAGGGAATGTTTTCATCCTCAGGAAATCTACTAATGGTTCACTCCAATCTGGCACTATGGACACTTGATAAAGAGTGGCATGCTCCACAGGTGTTTTAGTGCAACAGATTGGGCATTCCTTGCACAACTTGTGGACATCAGCCTCCATAGTAGGCCAATGCACTCCGAGTCTCCTTAGATTCTGTAGGGTTCGTTGCTTTGAGTAGTGTTGCTCTAGTGCACCTACATGTGCCAATTGCAACCATTTAGCGTACTCATCCTCTTCCACACAACAAGCTAGGATACCTTGATCTGTGTGCTTGTACATACTTCTTGCCATGATCTGGTATTTTTGGGCTTTTATTATCTCCCTATCTTGAGTGTTTATGACTGGGTGGTTGGGCCCGTATGTCAATACTGGCACTAATGGCTTAGCCCACTGAGGTACAACTTCCAAATTAAACAAGTAAGCATCAGGAAGTTCATCCGACACTCCTTGTGGGGCTTCCCTAGAGGTGAGCCTAGAGAGATGGTCTGCTCTCAAGTGATTCTTCCCTTTCCTCACCACTACTTCAAAGTCATATTCCATTAGTAAGAGAAACCATCTTACCAATCGGCCTATATTGCATGGTTTGTTTACCAAGTACAATAATGTCTGATGATCGGTAAAAAATTTAAACTTATTTGCAAGCAAATAGTGTCTAAACTTTTTAACTGCATATACCATACCTAATCCTTCTCGTTCGGTGGTGATATAGTTCCGTTTAGCTGCATTCAACTGTCTACTAGCATAGGCAATTGGAAGATCCATATTACCTTCGCCCGTAGGTTGTGCGAGTACACATCCAATAGCATAATTGGATGCATCCACGTGAACATGAAATGGCTTATTTCAATCTGGGGTGGTCAAGATTGGTGTTGAACAGAGTCTCCTTTTGAGCTCATTGAAAGAGTCCTCACATTCATCAGTCCACTCAAAGTTGGTCAAAAGTCCGTACAGAGGCTTTGCTATGATGGCATACATGTGTATAAACTATCAGTAATAACCACAATGCCCCATGAAAGCTTGTACTTCCTTGACATTCTTTGGCCTAGGTAGCTCTGCGATGGCTCTTACCTTCTCTTCATCAGTGGATATGCCGTTCTTTGACACTATGTGTCCTAGAATCTTGCCTTGCCTGACCATGAAAACACACTTTTCTGGGTTCAAGTAGACTTGATATTCTCTACATTTGTCAAAGATTTGCATGAGCTCAGGTATGTGTGTTTGTCTAATGTTGGAATGAGCGCAGAGATCATCAACATAGACCTCTAAACTCTTCCTCAGGAACTCTTTAAACACGTGACACATCAATCTTTGGAAGGTTGCAGGAGCATTGGTAAGCCCAAATGGCATTACTTGAAAGGAAAATATACCCCACTCTGTGGCAAAAGCCGTTTTATGTTGATCTTCTGGGGCTATGGCTACCTGATTGTAGCCCGAAAATCCATCAAGGAAGCTATACACTTCCTTGCCTGCTACTCTTTCTAAGAGGTGTTCAGTGATAGGAAGCGGATAGTTATCTCGAATAGTGGCAGCATTGACCTTTTTCAAGTTAATGCACACACATAACTTTCCGTTTTTCTTGGGCACCACTACGATGGGGGATTCCCACTCAATGTGCACAATTTCATAGATGAATACAGCTTCTACCAGTCTATCTATCTCCTCTTTGATCTTAGCAGCGTAGTTATCGTTATAAGTGTATGGCTTCTGCTTGGATGGTTTGGCATCCGCGGTCATGGGAATGGTGTGTGAGCATATGTCAGGGTCTACACCTTTCAGGTCCCTGTAGCTCCAAGCAAATACATCTCTATATTCTCTTAGCAAGGCTATCAACTCATTCTCCTCTTCTTTTGTCAGGTCATGCCCTATGTAAGTGCATCTCTCTTCTCCTTCTTCCATGGCTACAACTATTTTCTTGGTGGTTTCTTTGTTATCATAGGCCTCTCCTGATTGTGCCTCTCTTTTAGGCATTCTTATCATGATTCTCCTGTCATCGATCTCATACTTTTTAAAGTTTTCAGGGACCTCAAACAAAGATTCTTCCTCTTCTGGTGTGACTTCTCTCTTCTTTCTTTTCTTTCCTTCACCCTTAGAGCTCACTTGTGTGGTTAACCTCACATCATTAGTAAGCTCTTCGTGTCTCTGGGGTTGAAATTCTACTCCATAGAAGTATTCTTCATCTGATGCAAAAGGTGGGTCCATAATGATGGACTCTAGATCGGAGTCGCTCGCATCCTCAAATGCATCAGGGCTAGGTTCCCATTCTTCTTGATCCTATGGAATGTACCGACTCGGTATCATCTTTAGCTCTATGGATGGGATTCCATTGAATGGGGGGGACATCTCTATGAGAGTAATCTTTGAGATTAACCTTGGTCGTGACACCTAGGTGTTGCAAATACAAGGAATTGGTTCCCCAATCTTGTACCACTTGCAACTATCGCATAAATGGTCTTCCCAAAATCATCTCATAGGCATGGTTCTTGCTAAAATCACAGATAGCAAACGTGTGCTCAAACTCTACACCACATGTAGTGAGAGTTATTCCTTCTAGTAAACCTAGGGGTCTCTCTATGTGACCATCCGCCATCTGCAATTTCATCCTCGTAGGCCTGAGTGATGTCTTTGTGAAGAGAGATGGTGGATGCAATCCAAAGATGAGTAGGTGCTGCTACAACCAGCTTCACACCAGCCAACTGAGACTTTAGAGTTGATTGGTAGACCCTTTAAGATTCCTAAATCCACCAAAATATCAGCCAAGTACTTTGGAACATGTATCCCAAAAGTTTAAGTCAAGACACACTATTTGCGAAATGACTAGCCCCCAAAACTTGCTATTTTTGGACATACACCTGCTGGAAAAAATGAACAATGCTCTCAACCTGGTACGAATTAGAACAATTCCTTTTGGGCATAGCAAATAGACTTAGCAAGCTTTCCAATACAAGTTAAAACACTTCAAATGATGGACTGAGCATTGAGAACAAGATTTATCAATTTCTGGAACATGCCCACCATTCTCGGGGCTCTGTAGAGATAGACCAGTGAGCAATAAAATGCAGATATCTCCAAAACTATAAATTCAATGACCTTGAAAATTGATATGCAGAAACTAGACAGGAAGAGCTATCCAACGCACATTAAATCACTGAAAAAGGATCCGTAGAACTCGAGATATGGCCTTCTGAAGGTACTGCTCTGAGTGAGTATAGCAGAGAACAAAACAGAGAAGTGAATGATGATAAATGTATAAATTCATATATGATTACAACCACATTGGAAATGAATCTTTGCACAATGGGAGTAGAATCATAGAGCTATGGAGTAAGCTCTTCAATCTCTACAAAATGACATGAAGTGGTCACGTACAAGGCTTGCTAATTGCCTCTTCCTTCTTGCTCCTTTTATAGCTATTCTTGGAGGGAGTTTTGAATTCGAATTCGAATGGCTCCACCTAAAAGTGATCCCCAAATTTAGGAGATATTCCCTCAGCTCAAAAAGTCGTGGGTTTTGGTAGTTAGAGCCACGAAATTGCTTTTACATCATGCATGAGGTAAGCCATCCTTTTCCTTTTTCTTTTTTCAATTACAAGAGATAAAAATGAACTCTTTTACAAGAGGTGTTCACATGACTACTCATGTGACTTACAAATGAGGATAATATTAAGCATATCAAGCATGTAGGCTTGGGCCAAATGCACCAACAGCTCCCCCTCAAGCCTAACATGCTTGACCTTCAAATAAGTCTTCAATTGTCCTTGATTTCTTGCAAGCCAATCATCAACTTGAATCTACTTAATTTTGTACCATCAAGAGCTTTAGTCAACATGTCGGCACATTGCATATCTGTAGAGACATAGGATAGTTGAATATCCTTGCTCATTAGCTTCTCCCTTACGTAATGGTAGTGGACTTCAATATGCTTGGTTGTAGCATGGTATACCGGATTAGCTGCTAGATGTAGTGAGCTTGTGTTGTCACCAAAAATATGAGGTTGTTGGAAGCAGCCAGAGGCATAGAAGACATGGAAGCATGTAAATACAGAGCAGGAAGCTAGTGGAATCTTTTTTCAAAGAATCATGTTTTAGAAATACTTTTCAAAAACCTCCAACAGTGATTTTTATCACTATTGTAACATATGTAACATAGAAAAACCCTTTTCTTAATTTCTAGCTCCATTTTGTGCAAGCCGAGGAGTCCTCGAGCTTGAGGAGCTTAGGTAGAACAAGCATATCAATTTTGGTTATTTTTAGACACCGTTTACCCTTTCAAATAGCATCTAGGACCTAATTTTTAACTATGCCGGTCACTAGATGTGAAACCGGTCAAAACTAGTCTAGAAACTATAAAAAGAGCTAGAGAGCTCATTTTTGAGGTTAGCTTGTTTGAGTAGAGAAGAGCTTAGAGCTATTTTGAACTTGTAAGAGTGTTCTTGAGTAATAGAGTTAATTTCTCTCCTTCCATTGTGCCTTGCTTGTCTCTTCTTAGTGTCTGTGTATGTGTGTGTGCATTTCTATGCTTCTCACCTTCACTCTCACTTCATCTCACATTCACGATCTTCATATCACTCCTATCTCTTCCGCGGATTGACAATTAAGGAGGTGAAGCTTCTTAACATGGTTCTCACCATTGTGCTAGAGCAACACCAAATTTGGCGCCGTTGTCGGGGATCGAGTCTAGGACGAATGTGTGATGGTAAGAGTATAGCAAGAAGTAGTGTTGGAAGGTAAAAATTTCAGTTTTTGTTGTTGTTTTTACTTAGTTTTTAGTGTTTTTCACCTCCCCCGCACTCCATCTTCATCACCGCATCATCATCTTCATCTCCAAAAAAATCAAAAAATTCACCATATCCACCCATTCTCCTCATTTCCCCTCATTTGTGCATGCAAGAGAGTGAGAGAGAGCTTTTGTGCTTGCATGTGCTTTTGTTTTCTTGAGTTTTCTTGCAGGTATAGAGCTCCAGTGCATTAGGAAAGCTTGGAAAAGGTAAAATTTTCAGTTTCTGTCAGAAATTTCCGACTGTGTCAGACCATCGCGATGGTCTGCAAAGTTCGGATTTTGAGGAAGGCGAGTTCACCACCGTGTAGGCGACCCTTGCGTGTATAGGAATCCATAGCTGCATCTCAAAAAATCACATTTTGGTGGACCATCGCGACGGTCTCAGACCATCGCGATTGTGTCACACCATCGCGATAGGCTCACGCCATCGCGACGGCTCGGCCGGACCATCGCGACGGTCTCACGCCATCGCGACGGTTCATTTGGACCATGGCGACGGTTCGCGGACCATCGTGACTGTTCGGTTGACCCCACACCATCGTGATTGGCTCACGCCATCGCGTCGACGGTGCCACGTGGCAAGCTAGACCATCGCGATGGCTCGCACCTCACGCCATCGCGACGACACCCTTACACCATCGCGACAACTCAAATTTTGGACCATCGTGATTGGCTCAAGCCATCGCACCCGGACCATCGCGATTGGCTCACGCCATCGCATATGTGACCATCGCGACGGTTCACTTTGGACCATCGCGATTGTTCACGTTGACCGTTGACTGACGCCATCACGATTGTCCGCCTGATCGAGCCATCGTGACGGTTCACACTCACGCCATCGCGATTGTCCACTTTCACGCCATCGCGATCGTGCACTTCAGACCATCGCGATTGTTCACCTTCACGCCATCGCGACGGTCCCAGACCATCGCGATTGTCTCACGCCATCGCGATTGTGCACCCCCATCGCAAATTTTAGGGCTTCATTTTTTGGCCAATTTTGGGGCTATTTTTGGAAAATTTTTGGTTGATTAGACTCATAGGAGACCCCTTAGCTCATATTTGGAGAAAAAACCTGTTTGTCAGTTTTTACCCCCCAGGGCCTGAACGGTCATAACTTTTTCATCCGAAGTCCGTTTTTTGAGCTTAATAGCTCGTTAGAAAGCTCTCTACGAGTACTACGTGACCTCAACTGTTTTTTCTTAAAGGATACGTCTATTTTTAGATAAGATAAATTGAGGTTGACCTAGTTTGGGACTAGAAAGCCAGGGGGCAAGCATTGAAAAAGTTGGGCAAAAGGGAAAGGACTTAAAAGGTATATATACTCAAGTGCTTGATCATCCAATTGTGAATTGTTCTAATATTGGATTTTTCCAGGTCTAGCAAGGGCAACCAAGGCAAGGCAGTGAAGGGCATAAAGCTTGGGAAGCGCGGCTTCTTGGGCATCAGAGCAACCAGAAAAGCTGACTCGAGGTTGGAAGATTACTCGACCCCCTCAGTCAATTCTTAGCTTAGGATAAACGGTAGTATTGTGGATTAAAGACGATAGGAACGCCTCAAGTTCAAGAGAATTAAATTTATCAAGTCCAAGACTAAAGATAAAGGTGTGTGACACGAAAAACTAAAGGAAAGAACATAAGTTTGACGGAACGAGAACTCAAAGTACCACGGAAAGTTGAATTCCTGACGCATACATTAAGACAAGAATTAAAGAAATCTAAAAAGAATCAAGAAAGTAATAACAAAGAATCATTGACGATCTGAGCATGTACTGAGTGTGCAAGGAAGAAAATTAATGAACCTTAGATCGGGCAAACATATAGGTAAGTCAGACCGACGAAGCCTTAGATCATCAGAGGCAAGTGTAAGAACTACTGCACGATCGTGGGCTCAACAATTGAACACTAGTTATCCCTACGAGAGCTCAGATACTAGCGATTCAGAAATGGCATTTAGCACAGAAAGACCAGAAGGAGGGTCGAATGTAGCCTATTTAGAAAAACCAGGACCCTATAGGACTCAACTAGAGTTTCTCCGAACCAACCGATTAGGTGCTCCCATCTATGAGAATGGTTTGCGAAGGCAAGTGGTGCAAATGCACAACCCCGATCAAACCATTGGATTGGAACGTCCAGTGGTGAAATTTGAGAGAGACGCGTACATAGACAAGGAAGGAACTATGTACATCTTAAGTACGCAGCCAAACAATACCAATGAGTTTGGCGTGATTCAGCTAGAGACGGAAGCTAAATCTCAAGGAAAAGAACCATTAGAAGAGCCTAGAACACCTAGAGGGAAATCTGTACTGACACGAGTACTAATCCCGGAATGGATCCCTCAGGATAACAGAAGCATAGAGTTGTTTGTAAATAAAGAAACTGATGAAGCCTTTTGGAGATACAAGACAGAACTACTTAGTGAGGTAGGTATCATCACGATATACGAGTTCAAGGACCCGGATACACCTGGAAAGGTTGTATACCTGGATGAGACTTCAGAAAGAGTCTTTGTGGTGCCTAACCACGCTAAAAACACATACACATGGAGAGGTGAATTGGTATTCCCTCCATCTAGAACGAACATGGATACAAGTCAACAAGGGGCAGGAACATCCTCAGCCCATGGAAATCAAAGAGAAAAGAATAAAGAACGACCCGAAGTAAGCTTCACTCATCCCATAGGGAGAGATAGAACAACCACGGACACTAATAGAGCGGATAGACAAAGAGATCATGGAATACTAGGTGGTAGAGATGATTTTCCTCTACCTAGACCACGTGAACACGCAAGAATACTGAGACCCACTCAATTAGTGAAATCCATGAAGAACTACTTTGATGGGACAGGAGATCCCTATGACCATGTTGCAGAATTCAAGCAAGTACTAAGAGCAGAACAAGTCGAAGACATGTTCACGCAGTACAACGCATTTGGGCTAACGTTAAAAAATACCGCTTTAACTTGGTTCCAACCATTGCAACAAAGGCAATTTAGGGACATCCATCACTTTTTAGAGTCATTCATCACTGAATTCTCTAAAAGTGGGATTAGACATGACACATCTTCGTTGATTCATAGCTTTAAACAAACCCCTCAGGAAACAGTTAGACTGGCAGGACATAGGTTTAGACAATATGTTGAACGATGTCCAATGCAAGAGCTACCCTCACAAGCTAAACAAGTGTCATTGTTTCTAGATGGCTTGTTGAGCGCTAAACTACGCTCCTATGTGTACCTAAAAGAACCCAGAACGCTAGAGCAATGTGTAAGAATTTGTATAGACATTGAGGACAACTTAGGAGATGAGTTGGAACTCTCAAAAGTCTATAAGGACTCAGACTGTTCATCTCTAGCATCCACAAAATTGTCTAACTCGATAGAAGACCTAGCAAAAAAAGTGGCCCAGAAACTAGGAGTTTCTAGTAAACCTAGGGTACTAATGAACAAGCGTTGTTACACCTGTGGTGGTGATCATATGGCAAATGTGTGTCCCAATGCACCACAACCACAAGCCAACCCTAGTGGCCAATACTGTACAATTGAGGGAAGATACACAAATCATACGGCTCAGGACTACCCATACAACAAACAAACTGTGAGACAGAACTACCCGCAAGCATACACACAGCCAGGTAGATATCAAGGCCAATATAATGCTCAGCCTTATTACTATAGGCCTCCTCAGAGCTACCCTTACCAGGCTCAACAGAGACCTCAACCTGTCTTAGCTCAGCAGCCACCTCCACCAGCGAATGTCATCTCAGTCAAATACGCTGCTGCAGAAGAGAACCTAAGTAGGGCTTTAGTGCCTTCTTCACCTTTGATCACAGAGAGTGACCCACACTCAAACAGTTTTGACTCTACGCATGTAGATAGTCCACCCGCTTATTACACGGAGTCACCAGAACACGTGGAATATCATTATGATAGTCCACCAGTGGAACCTAGTTGGGAGCCAGACTATGCTAATGTGATGTACACAAACCCAAATCCACGGCCCCAATTAAGACAACAGAGACCACAGGGCCCTAGAGGACCATGCTTTAGGTGCCAAGGAGATCACTTCATAAAGGATTGTCCACATCCTTCAATAGCAGGGCAATCACAGTACTATAACATCCAAGGCTTTTGTGAAGATTGTCCTAAGAACCCTGTTAATGCTTCGAGTGTGACACCGATCAATGTGATAGGTATTGTAAACAATGCAGATGGATCCAATCCTACTTACGTGCCTATCCAAACTATAACAAGAGCCCAGGCGCTCTTACAGAACCAACAGCTTAATCAGGAGAAAGTAGCCGGAAGTAGTGAAGTTGCAGAATCTAGCAGTAAAAAGACAAAATCTTGGAAAGATTCTAGAGAAAGAATTAAGAGAAAATGGAGTAAAAAGCTAACTGAGTTGGAAGGAAGTTTGAAGGAATCTAGAGCCAAAATCCTAGAATTGACTTCACAGGAATTGAATCAAGAGAATCCAGCTCAGAAATCAGGATCAGTTTTAGCGGAACCCATACCAGAAAATCTAGACATGATGTTTCGTGCATATCAGGCTAGATTAAAAGAGGGACCTCAGGTAGCTGAAATGAATAAAAACTACCCTCGAGCTGATCTATAAATTGAGAGAACTAAACTTTGCATGAAGATGGTAGAATTAGCACAAGCTTTGTTCGAAGCCTCTAGATATCTTAATTGGAATAACATGGCAAAACATGAACTACACTTTCAAGGACTAATGGAGAGGCTAGAATACTTGATAGAGAGCAAAGAGAAAAAAAATCAGCATAGGAACCCTATTGTCCCAGAGACACAGGAAAGGAATGCACCATCCCTGTCTCAAGTACCCAATACAGAAAGTCAAGACAATCTGTCTTCCATACATAGGTGCTCACATGAATTTTTGAGAGAAATCCAAGAAGAGAAATGGAGAAAAGAACAAGGAACCCATCCTCCTATTCAAGAAATAGATGACTTGCAGGAACAATTTCCCCAAGACATCCCCTCTATTTACGATGAGGTAGAGGAAGAGCAACTAAGTGAACACACAGCTTTTGAATCTAATTCTTTACAAGAATTACCTCAATTCACAGGACCTTGGGAAGCAAAGTCTATTAATATGAGAGCACCCACGATAATAGTGAGGAATGAAGAATCAGTAATCCTTAGAAACACGGAAGTGATTAAGAATACCAAAGTACAGTGTAATCTCACTCTAGAGGAGCTGCTGAAGATAAAACCAGAACTGTGGAAACATGTAGCAAATCAATTCCCTGAGCTTGCTACTACTCCCTCACAAATAGGATCACATAAGAAGGTACCGGAAATACCCATAGAAAAGATTGGAGATGTAAGCGAAGGAGAGGAAGGTAACACTTATCTTCCAATAACCCATCAGGGCTACACCACGAAAGCCATCTTAGATTCAGGAGCCGGAGTAGCCATAGCTACCACCGCTTTATGGAAACGTTGGGGTAAGCCAGCACTAAGACCCACCAGGATGAAGCTACAAATGGCTGACGGACACATAGAAAAACCATTAGGCTTACTAGAAGGAATATCTCTCACCACTTGTGGTGTAGAATTTGAGGATACTTTTGCCATTTGTGATTTTAGTAAAAATCATGCTTATGAGATGATATTGGGACGACCATTCATGCGTCAGTTGCAAATTGTACAAGACTGGGGAACTAATTCTTTGTACTTGCAACATTTAGGAGTGACTACCAAAGTCAATCTTAAAGACTATTCACATCGAGACGTACTCCCAATACAATGGAATACCATCCATAAGACACCAGTAGAAACAGAATCAGTGCACTCTTTGGAGTCAGACCCCTCTTGGTTGCATGAGGATACTCACTTATGGATGTGTAAAGTAGCAAAACAGGAAGAAGAAAGGATAGAAGCCAGGACCTTAGGTGCAGAACAACATCCACGAACCCTTCAAGATCCAGCCTACGCACCTGTAGTATTTCAAGATGAAGAGTTTGAACCCCATGGTTGGGCAGAAATCCTAGCAACCATGGATGTAGCCATCAATGAAGAACAATGGACACCCCACTGTGACGAGGATGGCTATGATATCTCAGTTTTCACGATAGAGCCAATCATGTGCGATGCAATTTTAGAAGAGTGTGAACCTAACATTGATGCATTTGAGGATGCAAGTGATTTCGATTTAGAATCAATTATCATGGACTCACCCTTTGCATCAGAGGAAGAATATTTCTACGAAGTAGAGACTCACCCTCAGAGACACGAGGAAATTACGAATGAGATGAGGTTAGCCACAGAAGTGACTAACAAGAGTGAAGGCAAGAAAAGAAAGAAGAAAGAAACCATGTCAGAAAAAGAAGAATCTTTGTTTGAAGTACCTGAGAACTTCAAGAAATATGAAATCGAAGATAGAAGAATCATGGTACGAATGCCTAATAGAAAGGGGAATGACGGACAAGTATATGATAACCGAGAGAAAACCAAGTAAATAATAGTAGCCATAGAAGGAGAAGAAGAAAAGTGTACATACATAGGGCATGATTTGACGAAGGAAGAAGAAGAAGAGCTAGTTGCCCTATTGCGTGAATATAGAGATGTGTTCGCCTGGAGTTACAAAGACCTAAAAGGAGTAGATCCAGATATATGTTCTCATAGAATCCCTATGACTCCAGATGCAAAACCGACGAAACAAAAACCATACACGTACAATGATAATTACGCTGCGAAGATTAAAGAGGAGATAGATCGGCTGATAGAAGCAGGATTCATCTATGAGATTGAGCACACCGAATGGGTATCCCCCATTGTGGTAGTACCCAAGAAGAATGGAAAATTGTGTGTGTGTATTAACCTTAAAAAAGTTAATGCCGCCACGATTAGAGACAGTTATCCTCTTCCTATCACGGAACACTTATTGGAAAGAGTTGCGGGCAAGGAAGTTTACAGCTTCCTTGATGGTTTCTCAGGCTATAATCAAGTAGCCATTGCTCCAGAGGACCAACACAAGACGGCATTTGCCACTGAATGGGGCATATTTGCATTTCGTGTAATGCCATTTGGCTTAACAAATGCACCCGCCACTTTTCAGCGACTCATGTGTCATGTTTTTAAGGAATTCCTACGCAAGAGTTTGGAAGTATATGTCGATGACTTATGTGCACATTCAAATGTAAGACAGACACATATCCCTGAGTTAAGACAAATATTTGACAAATGTTGAGAATATCAGGTTTGTTTGAACCCAGAAAAATGCGTTTTCATGGTCAGACAAGGTAAAATTCTAGGACACATTGTGTCAAAAAATGGAATTTCTACAGATGAAGAAAAGGTAAAAGTAATTGCAGAATTACCTAGACCAACTAATGTGAAAGAGGTACAGGCATTTATGGGCCATTGCAGTTATTATAGGAGATTCATACACATGTATGCAATCATAGCCAAGCCTTTGTACTCTCTTTTGACTCATTTTGAATGGACAGATGAATGTGAGAATTCATTCAATGAACTTAAACGACGCTTGTGCTCAGCACCTATATTGACAGCACAGATTGGAGTAAGCCATTCCATGTACATGTGGATGCATCCAATTACGCCATAGGATGTGTGTTAGCACAACCCACGAATGAAGGTAACATAGATCTCCCCATAGCTTACGCAAGCAGACAATTGAACGCAGCAGAAAGAAATTACACCACTACAGAATGAGAAGGATTAGGGATGATCTACGCGGTAAAGAAGTTCAGACACTACTTGTTGGCCAACAAATTCAAGTTCTTTACAGATCATCAAGCCCTATTGTACTTAGTCAACAAACCCTGTAACACAGGACGACTAATACGTTGGTTTCTATTGCTCATGGAGTATGATTTTGAAGTAGTAGTCAGGAAAGGAAAGACACATCTTAGAGCTGACCACCTTTCAAGATTAACCTCAGGAGAAGCTCCTCAAGGAGTAGCGGATGATCTTCCAGATGCATACTTATTTAACCTTGAGATAGCACCAGAATGGGCTAAGCCTATAGTCCCTATTCTCACATATGGACCCAAGAATCCTAGGATAAAGATCAAAGAAGGAGAGATTACCAAGTCTCACAGATATCAAATCATAGCAGGAAGCATATATAAACAGGATAATCAAAAGATTCTTGCTTGTTGTGTAGATGAATCAGAACATGCGAATTGGTTGCAATTAGCACACATAGGTGCACTAAGGCAACATCATTAGAAACATCGAACATTGCAGACTCTGCATAGACTAGGAGTATATTGGCCTTCGATGGAAGCAGATGTCTATAAGTTGTGTAAAGAATGCCATGTTTGTTGTGAAAGACCACCAGTAGAGCATGCTACATTATATCACGTGTCTCTCACACCAGACTGGAGTGAATCGTTAGTGACATACTTGAGGACGAACACATTCCCTCAAGGAATGACCTTAGCATGACAACGCAGTCTAGAGCAGGAAGCTCAAGACTATTCACTTATCGGCGATAATCTATACAAAAGAGGACGAGATGGATATTTAAGACAATGTGTTCATGAAAGCGATTATCTGAGCATATTAGAGACTGCACACCAAGGTGTTGCAGGAGGTCATTTTGGACCTGATAGGATAATCAAAGCCATCCTCTTTGCAGGATTATGGTGGCCCACTCTTCACATGGATGCACATACCTATGTTAAGAGATGTGATGTGTGCCAAAGAACTCAGTTTCTTACTCGCAAAGATGAAATGCCATTGAAACCCATGATGGGCGGACGTGCATTTTCAAAGTGGGGTATAGACTTTGTAGGACCCATTAACCCCCCTGCAAAAGGTACACATGCTGAATACATTATTGTCGCGACGGATTATCTTACCAAATGGGTAGAGGCAAAAGCCACAAAAAAGAATGATGCACACACAACTGCAAAATTCTTATTTGAAAATGTCTTTACAAGATATGGATTGCCTATAGAGTTAGTGAGCGATCGAGGAACTCACTTTCTAAACCAAGTCATTGAATATTTGTTACAGGATTTTATGGTGATTCACAAGAAATCTGCACCATATCATCCTCAGGCCAATGGTCAAGCTGAAAGCACTAATAAGATCCTTTGTAACGTACTGACGAAACTCGTGAACAACAAACGTTCAGATTGGGACAAACAGTTACACCACGCTGTTTGGGCATATCGAGTGGCCTACAAGACCGTACTCAATGCAACTCCCTTTCAGATGGTTTTTGGTCAGAATGTTGTGCTTCCTTTGGACTTCTTGATACCGACCCTTAAGGTTGAACAAGAACATCAGTGGACCGGCCATGAATTATCAGCTAGAATAATGGACTTGGAACGATTAGGAGAAACCAGGCTAAAGGCAGCAGCAGGAATATATGCAGCGAAGAAGCGACAGAAAGCATATTTTGATGCACATGTGAAAGATAAAGGCCTAAAAGAAGGAGATTTAGTTCTAGTATATACGCTGAAACAACACGCACGGAAGTTAGAAAAGCGAGGTTATGGACCTATGATCATTAACAGACTCTCAACAAGTGGAGCAGTACGGTTAGCCACCTTAGAAGGAGACGTAATGCCTAATTATATTAGTGGCTGTAGAGTCAGGCTATATCAGGAACCTCTTATTGAGGATATGCTTAGACGACTCACGTTGGCAAAGAAGCGTAAGGAGGAAGAAAATAGAATACGAGCGGAAGCTCAGGCAGAAGCAATAGAACGCATTAAACGCATGAAGTTAAGAAGACAAGGACTAGGGAGAGAACATTATAACCATCTGGAAACTACACCCAGATATCCCATGGCCATGTGTCAAGTAAAGTCAACCACTCATCCTAGTATAGTGGATAGGAGACCATTCATTACAGTCAGGCTAGAGCACGGCAACCCTTGCCAAGAGCTCAGGGCTTTAATTGACTCAGGTGCTGCGACTAGTGCGATTAGATGGTCCCAGTATAAGGATTCAGGAATAGAAATGCGGCCAATTGAGGCATACCTCATAGGGCTAGGAGGCATGGAAACCCCTTGCATGGGTGAGGTGGACCTTCCTATCCTCATTAAGGAAGTGACCATGACAGCGAAGCTACTAGTGTGCCATGATGACGACCTGATAGAACCCCTAATCCTTGGCCAAGATTGGCTATACGATCACTCAGTGGACCTAAATCTTAGACAAGGCTCCTTACAGATTGGAACCTTAGAACAGAAGCGAGTGATACCGCTTGACTTCCCTAACGGCAGTCCGACTGAGGTTTGTAACCCTAGACCCTATGAAATACATGCGACGGAAGACCAGAAGATCTTTGGTCAGATCAGTCACGTTACGTCTACACCAACCCACTCGGGCTTGGCTATGGACAGTTGTCAATCAGAAGGACGACAGGAGATCTTCCTGGGGCTTCCTGCAAACTAGAAGGGGCAGCTACCCAACCGCTAGGGCAGATGGACACAATCAGCGGTCAGGTGGGTTGCATCAGCGGCCAAATGAGCACAACACCCTGCGGTGCTCATCCTTCCAAACTTGCTGCGGACTGGCCTAGATTAAAGATAAATAACGAATCACTTCCTAATGGGCAAGTCACGCAAGTGTTGGATCTCCCTTCTTTTCCAAAGCAAAGCGTCCACTGGACCTCTCAAACCCAACCACGAAGGATTCAACCACAACAGAGGAACCCAGACCGACGACACCCCCAGACAAGGCAAAGAAAGCAGCAATATCAACATCACAGAACAAGTGGCACGAGACAAATATGGGTGCAAAAAGGACAGCAACCACATCCTATTGGCAACACTACAGACGAGAACAGGACAAAGTTTCAACAAAAGCAGAGTCAGCATCCAAAGTCCCCTCGATCTTCTTCTACAAGTACAAATACTCGACAGATTTGGATCGCCAAGAAATACCTTATCCACAGACCCACCCCCACGAAATTTGGGTACCCAAACCATGTATCATAGCTCAATCCTCTAGCCATGTAATATATACCCCTCTGAAATCTTCCCATCCTTCAGTACTATCGAACCCGATACCACTTTTTGCCCCTCAACAGAAACACACCACCCACTCAAAGACTCTTAGGAAATGGACACCGAAACATATCCAGACGTCTTCTTGTACCCCCTTATCTAACAATTCTCCCACCTTGTTTAAACTCCACCCTTGTAATAATTCACCCGCAACCAAACCTTGTATGAATTCATACACCAAAACCCCACATCATGCATAATAAAAGCTCATCAAGAAATGTATGCATAATCTGGCCATGTAGGCGTCTAGAGACCTGCATTAGTTTTGCAAAAAATCATAGCATCAATCACTTCACAACACCTGGCTACACGGGTTACACATCGGTTATGGAAAGGGATTGCGGTCTCACCTTAATGGGATCATAATTAATTTCCATACTAATGTGCTAATCTTTTGTAGCAGATCTTTTCCATTTGCTCGTCAGTCATCATGCAAACCGAAGCAGGACCATTAGAAGCTGGCCCAAGCACACCAATGGCCAATATTGGAGAATTACTAGCGGAATCTTATCCGACGATGCAACCTCCAGAGTTTCAAGGTTTTCCAGGACCCATGCCAATAGACGATCCTCCTAGAGGATATACTGAGAAGATTCATCGTAACTCTCACTGGTTTCTCAAGGCCTAGCAGGACCCTTAGCAGACGCTGATTTCATATTTGAGGCCAATTTGGCATTTGATCTTCGCACTTGGGCCAAGTACCAGTTCTTTTCAAGAGAATTTGAAGGACTCCAGAATACCCAAGATTTAACGCACGTTTGGGCACGAGCGGGATTTACAGAATATTTTAGTGACCCTCTGCCTAAACCTGATTTTTACAGATGCTTTTACTTAGTAACCACCTTGACAGCTTCAGAGAACAAGGATCTACCCGGCACGTTCATGTTACCATCCTTGGTAAATGATCCTCCATTCAGAAGGTTTTATTTGTCTAAAGATTTAATTCGCGCAGCTCTGAAAATACATGGAACGCACACTCCGACGGAGCGAGAACGACTAGTCCCAGAGCAGATGAAACGTGGTGACGTAACTAAGTGGAAGGATATTTCAGCTATAACCCCTGAGCTCTCCAAGCCATTGCGGATATGCATGCAACATTTTGCTTTCCCAGCTCAGGATCGTTTTACCATGCCCCACAAAAGAATCTGGTTTGGATTATACTTAGCATGTACTGGACCTCAAATGGTTGATCTAGCTAGCTGGATAATTGATCAGCTCTATTTGGCACAACATAGATGGGAACGAAAGAAAGTCATCAATGGATGTTGTGCACTTACAAGGATTATATATATGTGTTTGGCATATGATTTACCCATAGAGTGCGCCAAGACTAGTGAGGAACTGAAGGCATTTAAAGGAACCACAAAGAAAGCTAGAAAGGCTAGCAAAGGCAGAGCCGGAAAGCGGATGAGAGGCACTATCCCATGCCTACAAGTCCCAGAATCACCCTCGCCACAACCATCTCCAGAGCAGTCACCGACAGCAGCCACTCCCACAGTACAACCAATTCGTATACGGTTATCAAGACCAGTTACGCCGGAGGGCACCACCAGTATTGTTGCACCCCAAGCAGCCACAACCACAGAACCTATCACCACGACAGCGGAACTTCCCACCACCATTGGTGCGGAAGCATCCTCTTTTCCAATACCCCATTTAGAAGCAGAACAAACAGCACCACTGGATCCAACTTTTGATTTTGAGATGCCCGATGCATTCTCCAATGAGTTCCAGTTTTCAGAAGGACAATTGTTTTCTCAAGAATATGAAAGGCCCAGCTATCCCACCACACCTAGGGATCAGCCACAAGGACAGATTGTGTCTAGCTCTGATGACGAAAGAACAGCAACCGATGACAACGAAGGCAATGACGAAGCCAGCCAGGGAACTCAGGAACCCCAAGAGCATGAACAGACAGATGGTCAAGGCCAACAAACAGACACACATGGTGATACAAGTACCCATGAAGAGGAAACTTACGAAGCAGCAGCTTACACACTGGCTATTAAGAAGCTGTATAGAAATATGGAAAAATTTTGGGCACGCAAAAAGCTGACTGAGGAAGAGAGTCAAGCAATAATAGAACAGGAACTTGTCACAGGCGGATTCGAAGATGCATACATCAAAGGATTCAGAGATTTAGTCAAATCAGTAGGCTCCAACAAAGCACTTAGGTACTTGCAAAGAAAGCCACTACCACAGTTTGACCCCCGCAGAGTACGACTACTTTCAAAGCCCGGTGAATACATTCGTGTACCAACAGGAGCACAGTCTTCAGAACAAGCCAGGGAGGCACGCCTCGTCCCCGAAAGTTCGTTGGTAGTAGAAACCATCCTTGTAGACTCCCCACCCCGCGCTACAACTGTACATACCTCAGTAGTCACTGAAGTACCGACCACCCCAACCGCTCCTCCATCACCGCCCGTCCATCCAGCCTCCCCTCTTCACCCTCCTTCCCCCCGACCAACATCTTCAATCACTGGTGACGTAGCCGAAATCGTCTTTACGACCACTAACCCCACAAGTCCCGCACCCATTAGACCTAGTCTACCCCCTCACACATCCACCTTTCCATTCCACCCATTCCTCCATCCAGCTTTTCCATCCTTCCCCACAACTCCAAGACCTCTTTTTCCATTCCCACCGCCCTTAACCTTCTCCGCCGTCTCACCTCCCCGACCCACTGTAACCCCTCTTTCCCCTTTCCACCCAGCTGCACCAACCAGTCCCCCTGTAGATTACTCCTCAACCTTTGTAAATCCCATATTTACACCAGCACAAGCACCCACAATCACACCCATATTCACAGTCACCGCACTGGACACGTCCAATGACATGGACATCTCACCACCCACTGCACCATCACTCACTTCACTCACAGCACAAACATATTTAGGCACATCACAATTTTCAACAATCACTACAGCATCCACCTTCCCACCCCCATTCCCCATTCCCTTTGCATCTACACCCACTGCATCTTCATTTAGCACCCCATTAATACTATCACCCACTGTAGATAATGCATTTCGACAGATGTTCATGTGTATGACGCAAGTCAGAGATGAGTTCACATCTCTTGGTGATAATTACCAGCAGCTACAGAGGACAACCACTGACTTACAGTCGCAGCTTAATTTATTGTCTATTGAGAATGCCTCACTGAACAGCCGATACCAAGAATTACGAGAGGCATATCATAAATTAGAACTAGAAAGCGAAGACAAGACCAAGGAAGCCACTGCTGACCTGGATAACTTATTAAGAGCCCAGACAGTTCGCAATGCAATGCTAACACGAAACATGGGCTTACTCAGAAGACATCTAGCCGCAGCAAAGGAAGAAAACCAGCGCTTACAGGACCAGAATCGAGAAAACTTAGAAGCAGCCCTAGACCATCCAGACCAACCACTCAGTCCTAGCCGGTTCAAAGCCATTCCCTCAGACTCGATGAGGATGCTGCTAGAAGATCATGTAAGACTGCTAGATGAATACGACCGCATGAACGAGGAGTTACAGAAACTCAAAGAAGATCATAAATTACTCCAGTTACGAGCACCGGCACCTCAAGACATACCAGCACCTGTGGACCCTCTCCTGACATCTTAGAGGAACTCAACGCATTACGGGCCCAGGTATCAAACCTTGAATCAAGGATTGCAGTATATGAAGCACCACCAAGGCCAGATTCCCCACCTGAGCTACCAGCTGAGGAAGAAACTGTCACCATCCCGGTGGAGGAAACGTTTGAAGAGGCATACGAGCCACAACCCATCCTAGGCGGACGCGTCACGGCCGAAGGCCAGATGACGTACGAACTCCCGACCCCCGCGTGGATGAAGACTATTGAGGAACTTGGGACAACACACTCAGCTAGAGTAGAGGCACAATTACATGCCATGGCGATGATAGAAGAAAGAATTTTACAGTCTCCATTCTTTGCTCACTTGGCCCCGCGACGATACATATATGGGCATGAGCTACAGTATAAACCGTATTTTATGTTAATGGCCGAATACCAGTTAGCCATTGAGAAAGAAACTGGTAAGAAACCATCGCATGCGACTCAATTCGAGGAGGACGATCTACCACTTGATGCACAACAAGGAGAGATCTATCAACCAGAGTGGCGCAAAGATTTACTACAGAAGTATCCAGAAATGATGAGTACATGGGTAAAGGCACCTTTGCATTTAAAGTACAACCCATGTTGGGGACCAGTACCACGATGCCGCTCCTGGACTGCCTTTGCTATTAAGGTACAAAACAATAAGCAGTGCCAGGACTGGTTGAATTACCCCTATTTTAAGCCACCCATCGAGTTACCAACTGTAGGCTACATGATGGCTACAATTCGCCACTGGCTCCCTAGATTAAAGCATATGGACGATATAGCGGCGCATATGACTGTCAAAATCTTTGACATGATGCAAATGGTTTTTAAAGTCTTCCGACGCATCAAGGCACCTCATGTAAACACCCCGGGCTTTGAGCATGGCAATTTCGATCTGGTATATGATATGAGCACAACGCCATCGCTACGGGTGTGTTATGCCTGGCATTGCAGAATAAAGTACCTACCGGCGTGCTACAAGCAGACATTCGAAGAGATGTTCACAACCGGCTTCTGGGAATACCATTCAGAGGTATTCATAATCAGACCTACACATTTGTTACACTTATTTGCCTGTGAACGAATGGTCTATTCCACACACTATCAGCTCCCGCCACCAGAAGAACCACAACCAATAGACTGGGAGAAACTCGAGGCCGATCTGGCCCGAGGCATTCGTATCTCCGAGCACACCCTCGCTCAAGACCTCCTATAGAACTATATCCGGCAGACCTCACAACAAGGTTCTGTCAAGGACGACAGAAGCGAGAGGGAGGGGGGTGTTGGAAGCAGCCAGAGGCATAGAAGACGCGGAAGCATGTAAATACGGAGCAAGAAGCTAGTGGAATCTTTTTTCAAAGAATCATGTTTTAGAAATACTTTTCAAAAACCTCCAACAATGATTTTTATCACTATTGTAACATATGTAACATAGAAAAACCCTTTTCTTAATTTCTAGCTCCGTTTTGTGCAAGCCGAGGAGTCCTCAAGCTTGAGGAGCTTAGGTAGAACAAGCGTATCAATTTTGGTTATTTTTAGACACCGTTTACCCTTTCAAATAGCATCTAGGACCTAATTTTTAACTATGCCGGTCACTAGATGTGAAACCGGTCAAAACTAGTCTAGAAACTATAAAAAGAGCTAGAGAGCTCATTTTTTAGGTTAGCTTGTTTGAGTAGAGAAGAGCTTAGAGCTATTTTGAACTTGTAAGAGTGTTCTTGAGTAATAGAGTTAATTTCTCTCCTTCCATTGTGCCTTACTTGCCTCTTCTTAGTGTGTGTGTATGTGTGTGTGCATTTCTATGCTTCTCACCTTCACTCTCACTTCATCTCACATTCACGATCTTCATATCACTCCTATCTCTTCCGCGGATTGACAATTAAGGAGGTGAAGCTTCTTAACGTGGTTCTCACCATTGTGCTAGAGCAACAGAGGTGTTGAAGAATGAAGTCCAAGATCTGTGTACAAAGACTTTAACCACATGATTTCTTGAGTTGCATTAGCCAAACCTCTATATTCTGCTTCAGTAGAAGATAATGCCACGGTTGGTTGCTTCTTTGATGACAAAGAAATGATTTTTGAACCTGCAAATGATATATACCCGGATGTGCTTCTTCTATCATCTCTAGATCCGGCCCAATCTGCATCTGAGTAGACCTTTAGCTCAATATCTGAAGTATATGAATAAAACAAACATTCATTCATGGTCCCCTTTAGGTACTTGAGGACTCTCTTGGCCGCTTCCATATGTGGTCTTCTCGGCTTATGCATAAACTGACTCAATATGCTAACACTATAGCATATATCCACCCTTGTGAGTGTTGCATAGTTCAAACTTCCACCCAAGCTTTGATAGCTTGTGATGTCTTCAATTGGCTCTCCTTCATAAGCACTAAGCTTATGATTTTGCTCCATAGGTGTACCTGCACACTTGGTATTTTCCATCTTGAACTTGACGAGCATGTCATGGACATACTTCCTTTGTGTGATGTATATACCTGAATCTGTGTAGATCAACTCCAATCCAAGAAAATAAGTGAGTGGTCCGAGGTCACTTATTTTGAACTCCTCCTTCATTTGACTCTTTACCTGTTTGATTCCTTCAAGATCATTGCCTGTGATAATAATATCATCAACACACACACATAAATAGATCACTTCAGATCCATTCCTCTTTATGAACAAAGAGGTATCCGCCTTGCTAGCTTTGAATCCTTGGTCCTGCAAATAAGTCACCAATCTGAAATTCCAAGCTCTTGGAGCTTGCTTCAATCCATACAAAGCTTTCTTTAGTTTGCATACATTAGTTAGGATGATGTGCATCCTCATATCCAGGAGGTTGTGCCATATACACTTCCTCAGAAATCCATCCATTCAAGAAAGCATTCTTTACATCAAGTTGATAAAGATTCCAATTTCTAGATGCAGCAAGACTAATGAGAACCCTAATTGTAGGCATTTTTGCAACAGGAGAGAAAGTCTCCTCATAATCAATACCATGGGTTTGAGCAAACCCTTTAGCAACTAACCTTGCTTTGTGTCTATTTATACTTCCATCTGGATTCCTCTTGATTTTGTATATCCATCGAGATCCGATTATCTTCATAGATGGCTTGTTAGGTACAAGCTCCCAAGTGTCATTCTCCTTCAAGGCTTCCATTTCTTCATCCATTGCATCTCTCCAAGCTTTCTTGCTTTGTGCTTCTTCAAATGTGGTAGGTTCTTCATTGGTTGAATCCTTTGCAATGTACATTGAGTGCTTGGTAACCAAAGAAGTATCATAACCAAACCTCTCTGGTTTCTTCTTCTCCCTTGAAGACCTTCTAAGTGGTTGATGTGAGCTCTCGGGTCCATATGTAGCATCCTGCATCTTTGCTTTTCCTTTGTTCTTCCATAGCTTTAGTCTTTCCAAGTCTTCTAGGTCAATCTCCAAATCACTTTCTTCAATTTGCTTTGGCTTCTTTGGTTGAAGTGATGGAAAATCTTCATCCAAGTCATAAGGTAGCTTCACTTTCCTGTCATCATCAAACCATGATTTGTTTTCATCAAAAATTACATCTCTACTCACAGAAAATCCTTTATTGGTTGGATTGTACAATCTATATCCTTTTTGGTTTTGATCATAACCAATGAATACACACTTCTCTGCCTTGGGATCCAATTTCCCTCTTACTTGAGAAGGAATGTGAGCATAGGCTAAGAATCCAAAGATTTTGCAATGCTCTAGACTAGGTCTTCTTCCATTCCACACTTCATATGGAGTGGTTCCATCTAGTGACTTAGATGGAAGTCTATTTATGAGATATGTGGTTGTAGACACAGCCTCTGCCCATAGGTAGTTTGGCAATCCCTTTTCGTTGAGCATGGACCTTGCAGCTTCGACAATAGCTTTGTTCCTCCTTTCTACTACACCATTGAGTTGGGGTGTATACCTTGTAGTGACTTCCCTTTTAATGCCTCTTTCATGCAAGAAGGCATCAAATTCAGAAGAGAAGTATTCTCCTCCACCATCTGATCTGAGTCGTTTCAAAGTCCTACTTGTTTGGTTTTCAACAAGAGCAATATACTTCTTAAAGCAATTAAACACTTCATCCTTGTGCTTCATGAAAAACAGAATGGTCCACCTGCTACAATCATCTATGAAAGACACATAATATCTTGAGCCTGATATAGATGGCTCCTTACTTGGACCCCACACATCCGTGTGCACTAGATCCAAAGGATTTTGATACATATATCCTTTCTTATTGAAAGGTTGTCTATGAGCCTTGCCGAGTTGACAAGCTTCACACTTATAAATCATGTGTTGCCTTGTGATATTAGGCAAACCAAGTGCACTTTGGTCCCTGCAAATCTATTTGAGTGTCCTCTCACCAATGTGAGCAAGCCTTTTGTGCCATATCTCCAACTCTGTTAGAGTTTGAGATCCATAGCTAAACAAAGCTATGTTCTTTGTATCTTCCACTTCAAAAGTGAAAAGCCTTCCTGTCTTTTCTCCTTTGGCAATCCTTCGAAAGCCTTGCCTTGGGTCTTCAACATATGCTCCAAATCGATTGAATCTAACCTGCAATCCTTTTTCAACAATCTGTCCAACACTTATTAAATTTTTGGTAATTGTAGGGACATACAAGACTTTGCTTAAGAGGTTCATATTCCCATCTGATGTCTTCACATTACCTATCTTCTCCAATGAGTGATTTGTGTCATCTCCTGTCTGCACTTCATGCTTGTTATGAGGATCTTCCAAATCAGAAAGTAAAGCCACATTTCCTGCTACATGGTTCGAGCATCCAGAATCAATGTAAAATATGTGATCATCATCCTTACCCTTCTTCGTTGATAGATTCATAATCAATAATGAATCTTCTTGACTTTGGTCCTCTGCATAGTTATTGTAATCTCTTCTTCCTCTATGGCCACTTTGATAGTTGTTGTTGTTGTTGTAATTGTTGTTGTAGTAGTTGTTGTTGTTGTAGCCTCCATTGTATCTACCTCTATTTGATCCATAGCCACCTCTATTGAATCCTCTTCCTCTTGAGTTCCTCGGGTTCCTGAAACATTCTTCAGTAGTATGGTTAGATAAGCCACATATGTTGCAAGGTTGAGATGATTGGAATCTCCCCCTGCCTTGCTTTCCACCTCTAGCTCTTCCTCTACCTGCAAAGTTTGCTTGGAAAGAGCTTCCTTCATCTTCATTCTTCCTATTCTTTGACTTGTCATTGACCTTAGCTTTATCAAAATATAAGGCAGAAGTTTGATTACCTCTTGAGGACTCACCACCTTTGCTAATCTTTGCTTCATGAGTGAAGAGTTGGCCCATGAGTGTTGAGGTCGGGTACATGCATATCCATGTATAAATCCATGGCTGTTGTGAAAGACTCCCACTTGTCGTCTGCTTTGATTCCATTCATGATTTGTCTTATGATTTGCTCCTCTTCAATTACCTCTCCAATGCTTCCAAGTTGGTCGGAAATCTCCATCTTTGTGACATAATCAGTCACATTTTGCTTCGGGCTTTTCTTCATTGTTGTGAACTCCATCCACAATTGGTTCTTCCTTGCTCGAGTGTTGGAAGAGAAGAAAGAAGCAAGTGCATTCCAGGTCTCTCTTGATGTCTTGCATCCCTTGACATGAGGTAAAAGAAAATCAGAGATTTAGTTTAGAACATAGGACCTTGCAAGTGCATCCTTAGAACACCAATTCGAAAGTCCTTCCACTTCTTCATGTGATGGTTGCCCTTTGTTCCTCATGGTTGGCATTGCTTCATCTCCGGATATGAATCCATATAGATTCCTCCCTTGAAGGTAAGCCTCCATCCTTAGAGACCATGCCGGGTAGTTGTTTCGATCCAATTTGTCAATTGTTGAGGGAAATCCATCTCCCATGTTGCTTGACTATGCTCTGATACCACTGTGAAGAGAGATGGTGGATGCAATCCAAAGATGAGTAGGTACTGCTACAACCAGCTTCACACCAGCCAACTGAGACTTCAGAGTTGATTAGTAGACCCTTTAAGCTTCCTAAATCCACCAAAATATCATCCAAGTACTTTGGAACATGTATCCCAAAAGTTTAAGTCAAGATAGACTAGTTGCGAAATGACTAGCTCCCAAAACTTGCTATTTTTTTACATACACCTGCTGGAAAAAATGAACAGTGCTCTCAACCTGGTAGGAATTAGAACATTCCTTTTGGTTTATAGCTATTCTTGGAGGGAGTTTTGAATTCGAATTCGAATGGCTCCACCTAAAAGTGATCCCCAAAGTTAGGAGATATTCCCTCAGCTCAAAAAGTCGTGGGTTTTGGTAGTTAGAACCATGAAATTGCTTTTACATCATGCATGAGGTAAGCCATCCTTTTCCTTTTTCTTTTTTCAATTACAAGAGATAAAAATGAACTCTTTTACAAGAGGTGTTCACATGACTACTCATGTGACTTACAAATGAGGATAATATTAAGCATATCAAGCATGTAGGCTTGGGCAAAATGCACCAACAGGCTTGCCCCAACGTTTCCATAGGGAAGTGGTAACAATTGCAACTCCTACACCAGAGTCCAGAATTGCCTTGGTTGTGTATCCTTGATGGGTGATGGGGAGATAGGTGTTTCCTCACTCATGTCACCTATCTTGTCTAGAGGAATTTCTGGCATTGTCCTATGAGAACCTACCTGGGAACGTGGTTTGGCTATCTCTGCTACCTGTTTGGCTACATGTTTCCACAGTTCTGGCCTAACTTTGAGCAACTCTTTCAAAGTGAGATTGCACTTCACTTTAGTATTCTTTACTACCTCCATGTTCCTAGGTATGACTGAATCTTCGTTTCTTACCATGACTGTGGGTGCTCTCATACAAGTGGACTTAGCTTCCCATGGGCCTGTGAAGTGGGGTAATTCATGTAAAGAATTAGACTCAAAGTCTAATCTCTCTTGAGATTGAGTGCTCTCCTGCTCTTCATAAATGGAGGGAATATCTTGTGGGAATTGATCATGTGCATCATCCACAAGTTCAATGGGAGGAGGGACTTCACTTTCTTTAGCCCATGTGTCTTCTTGAATCTCTCGTAGGAATTCTGGTGTGAACCGATTCATAGAAGAAGAGGTGTCTGGCTCCATGGAGTTAGGCACATAAGCTTCCTGGGCAGGAAGGCTTACTCTCTTACTTGTCTTGCCTTTACGTGGAGGGGTGGGTTCCTTTTCTAATTGTGCAATTAACCTCTCCAATCTTTCTAGTAGTCCATCAAAGTGCAACTGCGTCTTAGCTGAACTAGAGATGTTGAAGAGGCGACTGGCTTCAAACATGGTTTGAGCCAATTCCACCATCTTAGCATAGATCTTGGTTCGTTCAAGCTCTAGTTCTGCTCTCGGGTAACACTTTTCATGATCGGTTACGTTTGGCCCTTCTTGGATTCTGGCCTGATATGCTTTGAGCATCATATTTAGGTCCTCAAGAGTGGGATCTACTAGGATTGATCCTACTCTAGGGGGTGGTGGAGTAGCATGAGGCGGGTCGGAAGGTGGTGGGTTGGATGGAGATGGGAATGGTGGAGGTGGGGTAGTGTGAGAGGGAGTTTGAGATGTGAGTTCAACTATCTTGGCTTTTGTTTCCCTTAGGCTTTCCTCGAGTTCACTCATCTTCTTAGCCCATTGCCTCTTCATTCTTTCTCTACTATCTCTCCAGGCTCTAGTTATCTTCTTGGTTATGCTCTCAGTTTCACTAGCCTCTGAGCTCTTTTCCTGGCCTACCCCTTGGTTTTGCTGCAATGCCTGAGCTCTAGTGACTACCTGTACTGGTGCAGTGGACGTCACACTTCTTGTAGAGTCTACTACTATAGCTCAGTGATGAGTAGCACCTCCTTTAATGTCAATCTGGGAAGACGTGAGGATGGTATGAAGACCTCGAGCAAGTGGAGGCACAAGTGCGTGAGTGAGAAGCACACAAACATGCACACACATACACACACACGCGCACACACGACAAGACAAAGAGTGAGAAGCAATGGAGTTCTTAGATTACTTTCAAAAAGCTCTTACAAGTTCGTTTCAATTACAATCTAACCTCAAAAATGAGCTCTCTAGCTCCTTTTATAGTTTTTGACTAGCTTTGGCCCTGTTCAGACCTAGTGTCCGGCTTAGTTAAAAATTAGGTTCCAGGGCTTATTAGAGGGCTCAAACGAGATCTAAAAAATATGAAAATTGGCAGGTAGATACTTCTAAAGCTCCTCAAGCTCAAGGACTCCTTGGCTTGCACAAAATGGAGCTACAAAAATACGAAATGATATTTACAATGGTTTTTAGTGATGAAAATCACTATTTGTGTAGGGGTTTTCTCTATTGATTTGTCATACATACCTTTGAGCTCCCTACTTACTCTTTCTTCTTGTATGTCAACTCCTTGATGTCTGAAAAAATTTAGGTGGCCTACTTGCCAGATCTTCTTTGACTGCCATGTCTGCTTGTGCTGTCCCTTCGCTCTGACTCTCTTCGTCTTGTGGCTCCTTCGGTTCCCTGACTGCTGCCAACACCCCCCCCCCCCACTCTCGCGTCTGTCGCCCC
The DNA here is from genome assembly GCA_020310875.1 of Ceratopteris richardii. Lineage (NCBI taxonomy): Eukaryota > Viridiplantae > Streptophyta > Polypodiopsida > Polypodiales > Pteridaceae > Ceratopteris > Ceratopteris richardii. Next base: position 11,627,063 of record CM035442.1, on the reverse strand, counting down.
TGACAGACCCTTGTCTAGAGGGTTTTTGAACATAATATTGGATGACATCGGAGGCTAGGTGGTGTTCTTCGAGTCATAAGCCGCGTGCTAGATCTGTGAGCAAATCATCCCAATTCACAGGTCCGGGAACATCTGGATGAGGCACCCTCAATTGTTCTGAGTGAATAGTTCTCTCCAGAGCAAATAATTGGAGGAGATGTGATGGTCTAGGTATAAAGATTTCGGAGTGATATTCCCAGAATCCTGTGATGAACATCTCCTCAAATGTCTGTTTAAAGCAGGCTGGGAGGTACTTGATTCTGGCGCCAAGCATATATTACTTCAATTGAGGGGGTGGTACTCATATCGTACACCAGATCCTGGTTTCCTGTCACGAAGCCTGCTCCTGAGAAGTGGGGGTCCTTAATATTCTTAAACGTCCTGAAAGTGATTAGCATTAATTCAAATATTTTCATACACATATGGGCCATCACATCGGGATTATTGCGTAGCCGAATGCTCCAGTGACGGATTGTAGAAATCATGTAGTTCACCGTGGGGGGTCCTCGTGGAGGTGCTAGATACACGTAATTTAACCATTTTGCGCAGGCTTTGATGTCTCTGACGGCAATAGTGAATTCAGGCCAGGTGCGTCTTCGAAGAACTGGAACGTAACAAGGATTATATTTAATAAACAACGGCATATTATTCCAGGTTCGGACCATTTCAGGATATGTTTCCAAAAGCCTGATCCTCCAGGTGGGTTGATGGATGGACCCACGCTTAGCACTTTCCGATATATCGTCTGGACCAAATTGTGTAGCAAATGTGGGAGGCTTGCCACATTGTCGTTGAATTTCGGCATTGTAATCGGCCAAAAGTATGCAGTATGGCACATATTGGTCATTATTGGTGCCGATCCATCTATGATGAGACATGCTTCTGAAATATTCTGACTTTATGACAGTTTCTTCTAGGTTTGCTAGTGATTGGATCTGAATAGCCACCCGTTCTTCATGGGTGTTCGCTGTCTTTTCCAGTGTCTGAAGCCACTCGGGTGCTTCCACTTCCACGGTGTCTAGTCCCTCTGAGGCTCGTTGCCCTCCTGGCATTGGCATAGGAACGTATGGTTCCTCGTACGAATCATCTACCTCAATGGGAACCAAGTCTTCTGGCTCAGGTTCAATAACTGGAGAGGGTTGTCTTTCATACTCTAGTAACTTTTTCTGGAGCTCAACCACCTGCTCTGTCAATGCCTTCACTTCCTCTGAAGTCGAGGCCGACTCTATTACTTTGGTTGGAGCCTCCTGTTCCTTGAGCTGGCCACGCAGCTCATCACGTTCCCTTTCCAACTCATCATGAGCATCTAATAGATCTGCATAGCTTTCTAAGATGGTCTTCATTGTCTCTGAAGGTACGGCTTTAAACTGCTCTGGATCAATTTTGTGGGGAGAGCCTTCCATTGCCGCTTCCAGATTCTCTTCATTTTGTTTCTGCAGTCTCTTGTTCTCTTCAAGTGCTGTGGCCATATGTTTCCTGAGTAGCGCCAAGTTACGTCTGACTCGTAGGTTATCGGCCTGGTATACTTCGAGCAAGGCTTCTAGTTGTTTGACGCCTGATTTTTTCGATGGTTGGGGTGCCTCTAGTAGTGTTTGGTGAGCCTGCTCAAGCGTTGTATAACGTTGATTCACATCTGCATTTTCTTCTTCAAGAATTGTAAGTTGCCTTTGTAAGTTCTGGTGATTTGTTGTCAGTTGTTGATACCGGCCGTCCAGAGCTCTGTACTCATTCTGAAGTTGATAGACACATTGATTTAAAGCTAGGAATATACTATGTACATTAAATGATGCAGGGAGGGGTGAAGATGCAGGGGGAATGGGGGTGGGAAAGGGAGTTGTGAATGATGTGGATGCAAGTGGAGATGTGGGTGGAGGGGGTATGGGAGATGGAGGTGGCATGGGGGGAGGGAGCGGTGCAGTGGCAGGAGATGTTTCCATAGTGTCAAATGTTTGAGTGACCTTGTAGATGGGGATCGTGGGTGGCGTGGATGTGACGTTACTGAAGAGAGTGGTGAAAGTGGGCATGGTGACTCCCCCGAATTGGATTCCCGGAGAGAGTGGAATTCCCATGACGATTGTGGTGGTAGTGGACGTGGTGGTGATAGTGTCATGTGGTGGAGTGAGTTGTGTAGTGTGAGGTGGGGAGGGTGGTGACAGTGGTGCTTCCTGATGTTCGTCTGCTTGCGTTGTATCTCCTGGTGCTGATACGTTGATATGAATTTGTTTCCCAGACCTCATGGGATGGGCGGGAACTCTTTTCTCAAATCGGTGAATGTAGGCCATTGCCTCATGAATGGCCTCATCCAATCCTACTGCATCGGCGTGTAGGTTTATGGACTCGATGAACATATCATCCACGCCTTCCTCCGCCAGCAATTGGTTCATGAGTTTCTTGCCTGCTTCAAGTGACATTTTATGCTGTTCTTGAACTAGCTGCATGGTTCGATATAGTCTTTTTATTTGTGCCGAATACGCGGGGGCACTTGCTAACTCTGAAAGTTCATCATACTCTTGTTCTTCGTAGGCTTCTTCCTCTTGTTCGGTCTCTTGTTCATCTACGTCGACTTCTACCACTTGTGGTCGGGTGGGGGCTGACGTTGTTGTATGGGGTTGTGGTTCTTGAGCTCGCTCTGTTTCCGTTTCGAGATTAGAGTCGTAGATTAATCTAGCCACTTCTTCATCAGTGAGATCATTGAGAGTAAAGCCCTGTGGAAATTCCAAGTCCGATGGGACGGGTGGAAACACCAGATTGGGTCCCTCTGTACTTGGTCTTGGTAGCCGAATGGTGAATGGTCTAATGCGTCGTGTTTGGGGAGGGGTAATTTCTGGTGTAGGGGTGGCCCCCCTTGGTTGAGCGCAGGGTAATTGGACTCCCCCTCTCATCTTCTTTGATGGAGGACCTGCCGCTGATAGCCTTCTCTGGAATTGCTGGGCCCGAGACCATACGAGTGCCCGCTGAATAGGCACGTCATAGGCTAGACATCGATAGATTATCTTGGTTAGAACACAACATCCGTGAAGCACATTTTTCTGCTTCTTGTTCCATCGTTGATGGGCTAGGTGAATCTGATCTATGATCCAATGTGGTACGTTGATAGGGAGGCTTTCTGTCTCTGCCAAATACAAGCTAAACCATATCTTCTTTGGAGGCATGGTGAATCTTTCCTGGGCAGGGAAAGCAAAATGTTGCATGACGGTCCGTAGGTGAAGAGCGATGGTCGGTGTCATTGCTACCATATCCTTCAGCTTATTGAGATCTTTATGTTTCATTCTGCCTGGAACCATTGTTTCCTTTTCAGTAGGAATGTGCATACCATACATGCCCAATGCTTCTCGTACCAGATTGAGGGTCAGTTTGAATCTTTTAAGTTCGTGGCCCGGTAATAGTGAGGGTAACACAAAGGTGCTGTCGCCTCCCTTGGCCCTGCTAGGAGTGATGGTACTGATAAGATAAGAACAACGTAAGAAATCTGGCTTCGGTAAGTGGGCCCTGAAATAACTGTCCAGGCCAGCTTTGGTCCATACTGAACGCATGACTTCGGCATTCTGATAGCTCTCAAATTCGCGCGTGAAAAAATGGTAGCGTCCCCATTTACCATTAAACTCCAATTCAGCTTCCCAAAAATAGGTTCCATCACCCAATGGTCCTGCAACATCGCTCAACCAATGAGCGTGTTTGCCCACTTGAGAGGTGTGCCCCTGGGGAGGATCCTGAACTGGGAGTACATGCATAGCTTGAAGTTCTTGTGGTCTTCCGGTGAGATGTGATTCGAGGAGGAGTGTTTCTATATCCACAATCTGTGCGCTGGATCCGGCATGAGAACTGGCACCTCCGGCTTCTGCCATGGCCCTGCTTGCTTGTTGGTTCTGTGAGAATATAGAACCAGGTGTTAATTTTGTAATGGACAGAATAAACCCGTTGTTGTCCCCGTTACAACATTAACATGAGGTAGATGATGAGTCAGTGGTCAGTGAGTGCACGATGACAGTGTGTGTAGTTAATGCCTGGATAGTCCTAGGAGCTAGATGGAAAGATGCACTGTCTGACTAATGCAGTTAGTAAGTGGAGATGAATTCACAGATTGGGGTCTGGGGGTTTATTACAAGTCTTAAGTTGCCAAACACCATGGATGACTTTTGGTCTTGGTTTTGTGGAGACTCGGGAGGGTCGCATGGGTAATTCTGCTGGGAGTTGTTGTGTCATTGGGACCCATTTACGAGTGAGTCTGTGCGTGCTTCTAGGTGGCAGCGTGTTCGAGTGTATCAGACAAGAGTGGGTGGCGGCAGCTTGAGCGAGTGAACCCTGTCGTGTATGATGTGAATTGTGTGGGGATAGTTGAGCCCGCAAGCAAGCCTTAGGCACCCAAATTTGTCTTGATTGTGGGTCAGCCTTCATCGACTTCTTGGGTACCCAAATGGATTTCACTTTCTCAACAGAGGTTTTAGGAGTCCTCTTATTAGCATCAAGTCGTTGGTTACTAATAGGAAGTTGAGACCGTTGTTGCGACTTAGTTACGGTCGGCAGCTCGTCTTTCCGCACCCACATTTGTTTCATCGGCTTAGTTGTTCTGCTTCGCGCGTTCTTTTGGTCTCTCGCTTGGAGAGTCTTCAGTGATTGATCTGCCCTTAGTTGGTGCCTCCTTCTGGCCTTTGGAAAAGAAGGGAGTTCCATTGTGGTTCTGACTCCTTTTTTGAGATCTTCATTCTTCTACATCACATAGCCTTGGACAAGAACAGCATGGTCAACTTCATGTGTACCCCTGGAGGGACCAGGAGTCTGTGCCTTTCCTAGTTCCTTGAGTGCTCCATTATTTAACTCGATTGTAATTCTAGTCTGATTCACCCATACCTGAAGAAGTCCACTTCTTAGGTTTAAGTTGACTGCTTGGTCATAGATCCAGTCTTGACCCAAGACAAGGGGTTCAGTGAGGTCCTCACCTTGACATACTAGTACTTTAACTGTCATTGCCTCATCGTGAATATAGAGGGGAAGTTCCACCTCACCCATGCAAGGGGTTTCCACGCCTCCCAATCGTATGAGATATGCTTCCACAGGATTGACAGTTAATTGCAACTGTTGACAGTAAGACAATTTAACAGCACTAGTGGCTGCACCTGAGTCAATCAAGGCTCTCATAGTCCTTGCACTCTTTCCTTGTCTTATATCTAAGGTTATGAAAGGACGTCGATCAGTTATCCTATGTGAGCTAACACCTGAAACTTCACACATAGCCACGTTATATCCTTGATCTGCATATGCATCTTGCCTAGGGTGCTCTCTACCTTGTCTTCGTATGCGCTCTAGGGCTTTTGCTTGAGCTTCTTCTCGAATTCGCTTTTCTTCCTCTTTGCGTTTCTTAGCAGTATTGAGTCGACTTAGCATTTCCTCTGTGAGAGGTTCCTGATACAACTTGACTCTGCATCCGCTGATATAACTTGGGAGAACATCGCCTTCTAATGTGGCTAGTTGCACTGCTCCACTTGTTGAGATTCTGTTAATGATCATGGGTCCATAGCCTCTCTTCTCCAGTTTCCTCGCATGTTGCTTCAATGTGTAGACTAAAACTAAGTCGCCTGCCTTTGAACCTTTATCCTTAACGTGGGCATCAAAGTATGCCTTCTGTCGTTTCTCTGCTGCATATATCCCTGCAGCTGCTCTCAATCTTGTTTCTCCTAATCGTTCAAGGTCAAAAAGTCTAGAGGAGAGTTCATGACCCGTCCATTCGTGCTCTTGTGCTACTTTCAATGTAGGTATTAAGAAGTCCAAAGGTAGCACGACGTTTTGGCCAAATACCATCTGAAAGGGGGTGGCTTGGAGTACCGTTTTGTAGGCAACTCGGTATGCCCAAACAGCATGGTGTAGCTGTTTGTCCCAATCAGAGCGTTTATTGTTCACTAATTTCGTCAGTACATTGCATAAGATCTTATTGGTGCTCTCAGCCTGGCCATTAGCTTGAGGGTGATAGGGGGCAGACTTCTTATGTATTACCAAGAATTCTTGGAGCAGATTTTCAATCACTTCGTTCAAGAAGTGAGTGCCTCTATCACTTACTAGTTCTATAGGTAGCCCGTAGCTAGTGAACACATTCTCAAATAAAAACTTAGCTGTTGTTTGAGCATCGTTCTTCGTTGTGGCTTTTACCTCTACCCATTTTGTTAGATAGTCTGTCACAACAATGATATATTCTGCATGGGAACCCTTAGCTGGGGGATTAATAGGACCTACGAAGTCTATTCCCCACTTAGAGAATGCACGTCCACCCATCATAGGTTTTAGTGGCATCTCATCTTTACGTATAGGATACTGAGTTCTCTGACAGACATCACAGCGTTTCACATAGGTATGTGCATCCATGTGAAGGGTCGGCCACCAGAAACCAGCAAATAGTATTGCCTTGATCACCCGATCTGGTCCAAAGTGTCCTCCTGCTACACCTTGGTGAGCAGTTTCCAAGATCTTGAGATATTCACTTTCATGGACACATAGCCTCAGGTAACCATCTTTACCATGCTTGTATAGATTATCACCAATGAGTGAGTAATCCTGGGCTTCTTGTTCTAAACTCCTTTTCCTAGCCAGAGTCATGTCTGGAGGGAATGTTTTCGTCCTCAGGAAGGATACTAGTGGTTCACTCTAATCTGGCACAATGGACACTTGATAAAGAGTGGCATGTTCCACAGGTGGTTTAGTACAGCAGATTGGGCATTCCTTGCACAACCTTTGGACATCAGCTTCCATAGCTGGCCAATGTACTCCGAGTCTCCTTAGCGTCTGTAAGGTTCGTTGCTTTGAGTAGTGTTGCTCTAATGCACCTACATGTGCTAAATGCAAACATTTAGTGTACTCGTCCTCCTCTACACAACACGCCAAGATCCCTTGATCTGTGTGCTTGTACATACTTCCAGCCATGATGTGATACTTTTGGGCTTTTACTACCTCTCTATTTTGTGTGTTTACTACTGGGTGGTTAGGTCCGTATGTCAATACTGGCACTAGTGGCTTAGCCCACTACGGCACCACTTCCAAATTAAACAAGTAAGCGTCAGGAAGGTCATCTGACACTCCTTGTGGGGCTTCTCCAGATGTGAGCCTAGAGAGATGATCTGCTCTCAAATGAGTCCTACCTTTTCTTACCACCACCTCAAAATCATATTCCATCAGCAAGAGAAACCATCTTACTAATCTTCCTGTATTGCATGGCTTGTTCACGAGATATAACAATGCTTGGTGGTCAGTAAAAAATTTAAACTTATTTGCAAGCAGATAATGTCTAAACTTTTTGACCGCATACACCATGCCTAAGCCTTCTCTCTCCGCAGTGGTGTAATTTCGTTCAGCTGCATTCAATTGTCTACTAGCGTAGGCAATTGGAAGATCCATATTACCTTCACCAGTAGGTTGCGCGAGTACACACCCAATAGCAAAATTGAATGCATCCACGTGAACATGGAATGGCTTAGTCCAATCTGGTGTGGTCAAGATTGGTGCTGAACATAATCTTCATTTAAGCTCATTGAAGGAATTCTCACATTCCTCAGTCCACTCAAAGTTTGTCAGAAGTCCGTACATGGGCTTTGCAATGACAGCATACATGTGAATGAACCGGCGGTAGTAACCACAATGTCCCATGAAAGCTTGTACTTCCTTGACATTCCTTGGCCTAGGTAGCTCTGCTATGGCTCTCACTTTCTCTTCATCGGTGGATATGCCATTTTTTGACACTATGTGTCCTAGAATCTTGCCTTGCCTGACCATAAAAACGCACTTTTCTGGGTTCAGGCAGACTTGATATTCTCTACATTTGTCAAAGATTTGTCTGAGTTCAAGAATATGGGTTTGTCTAATGTTGGAATGAGCATAAAGATCATCAACATAGACTTCTAAATTCTTCCTCAGGAACTCTTTAAATACATGGCACATTAGTCTTTGGAAGGTCGCTGGTGCATTGGTAAGCCCAAATGGCATTACACGAAAGGCAAATATACCCCACTCTGTGGCAAAAGCTGTCTTATGCTGATCTTCTGGAGCAATGGCGACTTGATTGTAGCCCGAAAATCCATCAAGGAAGCTGTACACTTCCTTGCCTGCTACTCTTTCTAAGAGATGTTCTGTGATGGGAAGCGGATAGTTATCTCGAATTGTGGCTGCATTGACCTTCTTCAAGTTAATGCATATGCGCAGCTTTCCATTTTTCTTGGGCACCACTACGATGGGGGATACCCACTCAGTGTGCTCAATTTCATAGATAAATCCAGCTTCAACCAGTCTATCTATCTCTTCTTTAATCTTGGTAGCGTAATTATCGTTATATGTATAGGGCTTTTGCTTAGAGGGTTTAGCATCTGAGGTCATGGGGATAGTGTGTGAGCAAATGTCTAGATCAACACCTTTCAAATCCTTGTAACTCCAAGCGAATACATCTCTGTATTCTCTTAGCAAGGCTATTAACGCATGCTCTTCTTCCTCTGTTAGGTCATGTCCTATGTACGTGCATCTCTCCTCTCCTTCTTCTAGGGCCACTACTATTTTCTTGGTGGTTTCTTTGTTATCATAGGCCTCTCCCGATTGCGCCTCTCGTTTAGGCATTCTTATCATGACCCTCCTGTCGTCTATCTCGTACTTCTTAAAATTTTCTGGGACCTCAAACAAAGATTCTTCCTCTTCTGGTGAGACTTCTCTCTTCTTTCGTTTCTTTCCTTCTTCCTTCGGGGTCACATGTGTGGCTAATCTTACATCATTTGTAAGCTCTCCATGCCTCTGGGGTTGAAATTCTACTTCATGGAAGTATTCTTCATCTGATGCAATAGGTGGGTCCATAATGATTGACTCTAGATCGGAGTCACTTGCATCCTCAAATGCATCAGGGCTAGGTTCGCATTCTTTTAGAACTGCCTCTCCCATGATTGGCTCTATGGAGAAGACTGAAATGTCATAGCCATCCTCATCATAGTGGGGTGTCCATTGTTCTTCATTGATGGCCACATCCATTGTTGCTAGGATTTCTGCCCAGCCGTGGGGTTCAAATTCTTCGTCAGGAAAGACTACAGGTGCATAGGCTGGGTCTTGAATGGGTCTATGTGTTTCGTTTGCACCTATTTCTCTGGCCTTTTCTCTCTTCTCTTCCTCTACTGCTACTTTGCACATCCATAAGTGAGTGTCTTCATGCATCCATGAGGATCCTGATCCTATGGAATGCACAGACTCAGTCTCATCTTTGGCTCTATGGATGGGATTCCATTGAATAGGTGGTACATCTCTATGAGAGTAATCCTTAAGATTGACTTTGGTCGTAACACCTAAGTGTTGCACGTACAAAGAATTGGTTCCCCAATCCTGTACCACCTGCAACTGTCGCATAAAAGGTCGTCCCAAGATCATTTCATAGGCATGATTTTTGCTGAAGTCACATATGGCAAATGTGTGCTCAAACTCGACACCACAGGTGGTGAGAGTTATTCCTTCTAGCAATCCTAAGGGTCTCTCAATATGACCATCGGCCATCTGCAATTTCATTCTCGTTGGCCTGAGTGCTGGCTTGCCCCAACGCTTCCATAGGGAAGTGGTGGCAATTGCAACTCCTGCACCTGAGTCCAAAATCGCCTTGGTGGTGTACTCCTGGTAGGTAATGGGAAGATAGGTGTTCCCTTCTTCACCTTCACACATATCTCCTATCTTATCCAAGGGTATCTCTCGCACTGTCCTATGTGATCCTACCTGGGAACGAGGTTTTGCTATCTCTGGTACTTGTTTGGCTACATGTTTCCACACTTCTGGTCTGACCTTAAGCAGCTCTTCCAAAGTGAGATTGCACTGCACTTTGGTGTTCTTCACTACCTCTGTGTTCCTAGGTATGACTGAATCTTCGTTTCTTACCATGACTGTAGGTGCTCTCATACAAGTAGACTTAGCTTCCCATGGGCCTGTGAAGTGGGGTAATTCTTGTAGAGAGTTAGACTCAAAGTCTAGTCTGTCCTGAGAGTGGGTGCTCTCCTGCTCCTCATAAATGGATGGGATGTCTTGTGGGAATTGGTCGCGTGCATCATCCACAAGTTCAATAGGAGGAGGGACTTCACTCTCTTTAGCCCATTTTTCTTCTTGAATCTCGCGTAGGAATTCTGGTGTGAACCGATTCATAGAAGATGATGTGTCTGGCTCCGTAGAGTTAGGCACATAGGCTTCAGGCACATAGGCTTCGTGAGCAGGAATGCTTAATCTTTCACTTGCCTTGTCCTTGTGTTGAGAGGCGGGTTCCTTTTCTGATTTTTCAATCAGCTTCTCTATTCTTTCTAACAGTCCATCAAAGTGCAACTGTGTCTTCGCTGAACTAGAGATATTAAATAGGCGACTGGCCTCAAACATGGTCTGAGCCAATTCCACCATCTTAGCACAAATTTTGGTTCGTTCTAACTCTAGTTCTGCTCTTGGGTAACACTTTTCATGATCAGTTACGTTTGGCCCTTCTTGGATTCTGGCCTGATATGCTTTAAGCATCATATTAAGGTCTTCGGGAGTGGGATCTGCTAGGACTGATCCTACTCTAGGGGGTGGTGGAATTAGTTGAGGTGGGTTGGAAGGTGGCGGATCGGATGGAGTTGGGAATGGTGGAGGTGGGGTAGTGTGAGAGGGAGTTTGAGATGTGAGTTCAGTTATCCTGGCCTTTGTTTCTCTAAGGCTTTCCTTGAGTTCACTCATCTTTTTTGCCCATTGCCTTTTCATACGTTCACGGCTATCTCTCCAAGCTCTTGTCCTCTTCTTTGTCATGCTCTCTGTTTCACTAACATCTGGGCTCTTCTCCTGGTCTACACCTTGGTTTTGCTGCAATGCTTGAGCTCTAGTGATCACTTGCACGGGTGTAGTGGAAGTGACACTTCCTGTGGAATCTACCACTAACCCAATAACGTTAATAGGAGTAATTTTTGGCATATTATTAGGATTCTTAGGGCAGTCTCATAAGAGATGATCCTTTCCACACTCTTGGCAAAAGCCCTGAATCGTCACTGACTGGGGTTGTGTAGGTGGAGGCAAGGGACAATCACAAATGAGGTGATCCCCCTAACATCTGTAGCATGATCCTCTAGGGAATGGGGGTCTTACCTACCTAGGTTGAGGTCTAGGGTTGGGGTTTGCATACATGACGTTTGTGTAATCTGACTCCCAACTAGGTTCATTTGGCTCTTCACTATAGTAGGACTCACCATGTTCAGGAGATTGCATGTAGTAAGCCTGGGGACTATCAACATGTGTAGAATCAAAGCTATGGTCACTGGGATCACTTTCTGAAAGCACTGGTGTTACAGGGACTATAGCTCTATTCAGGTTTTCTTCTGCAACAGCATACTTTACCGGAATCACATTAGCTGGAGCTGGGGGTTGTTGTGCTAGCACAGGCTGAGGCCTTTGTTGGTTTTGATAGGGTTGATAGGTTTGTTGAGGCCTAGCATACTGCTGAGGTGGGTACTGGTTCTGGTATCTTCCTTGTTGAGGGTATGGCTGTGGGTACGTCTGCCTAACGGTTTGCTTATTGTAGGGGCAATCTTGCACGGTATGATTGGTGTACCTTCGTTCTATGGTGCAGTACTGGCTACTAGGATTAACTTGGGGTTGGGCCATAATGGGACATACATTCGCCATGTGGTCGCCACCACAAGTATAGCACCTTTTCACAGGGGCAAACCTTGGGATTTGTTTGCTAGTTACACCTAATTTCTGAGCTACTTTCTCTGCAAGTTCCTCGATTGATGTGGATTGCGTGGAAGAGAGGTTAGAGGCACTATCCGAATCTTTGTATATCTTGGAAAGCTCTAACTCCTCCCCTAGGTTATCCTCGATGTCCATGCACATGCGCACACACTCTTCTATGGTCCTAGGGTCCTTCAAGTACACATAAGATCTCAATTTAGTACTTAGCAATCCATCCAGGAATAAAGCCACTTGCTTAGCTGGTGTGGGTAGCTCCGAAACAGGGCATCTTTCTAAGTATTGCCTAAATCTTCTTCCTGCAAGTCTCATGGTTTCTTGAGGGGTTTGCTTGAAGCTGTGAATCAGCGAGGAGGTATTATGCCTTATGCCACTCTTAGAGAATTCAATAATGAAAGCCTCTAGGAGTTGGTCTATGCTCCTGAACTGCCTCTCATTTAGTGGCTGAAACCATGTCAGGGCAGTGTTCCTAAGGGTCAGACCAAAGGCATTGTACTGCGTGAATAGATCCTCCACTTGTTCAGCTCTCAGGACTTGCCTAAACTCAGCCACATGATCGTATGGATCTCCAGTGCCATCGAAGTAGTTCTTCATGGACTTAACTAGCTGAGTCGGTCTCAAAGTCCTTGTGTGCTCTCTAGGTCGTGGTAGAGGGAACTCATCCGCATTTCTTTGATTCCTGTGAGCTCTAAGTATCTCAGGTTCTACTCTATTTGTTTCCGTCCTCGTTCTTTCTCTGCCCAATGGGTTGGCAAAGCTTACTTCTAGTCTATCTCTACTTCTGTCTCTTTGCATTCCATGAGCTTGGGATGTTCCAGCTCCAGGGTGACCATAGGATACATTCGATCTTGGTTGGGGGAAAACGAATTCACCCTTCCAAGTGTAAGCATGCCTATCATTTTCTGTCACCACAAAGATCCTCTCTGAAGCGTGATCTAGGTAGGTCACTCTGCCTGGGCTATCAGGATCCTTAAACTCATAGATCATGATTGTTCCTATATCAGTTGGCTGATCAGATTTATACCTCCAAAAGGCTTCGTCAGTTTCTCGATTGAGGATCAAATCTATGCTCTTATTATCCTGGGGAATCCACTCTGGTGTGATAATCCTAGTGAGAACCGATTTGCCTCGAGGGGTTCTAGGTTCTGTACCCATGTTTCCTTGCTCTAGGTCCCCTAAGTCCGCTTCTGAGATCACATTTCCAAATTCGTCCGTCCTATCTGGGTGAATGGTGACTACGTATATGGTTCCTTCTTTGTCCAAGTATGCTTCATTTTCAAACTTGACAGCTGGGTGCTCTAATCCAATGGATTGATCAGGATTCTTAATCTGTACCACAGATCTTCCTAGGCCGTCCTCATAGATGTTGGCACCTAATCGGTTGGTCCTAAGGTATTCCAGCTGTGTCTTGTACGGGCCTTCTACTCTGTGCAGGTATGGCACTCCTGAACTGCCTGTAGGTCTCTCCATACCTTGAGACATCTTGGATTCACTAGTCTCAGAACTAGGGTAGTATGAGTGGTGACTCAACTGTTGGGCCCAAGATCTAGCAGTGTGGTTGACACTAGCCTCTGAAGACCTAAGGCTTTGTCTATCCCTTACTAGATGTCGTCCTGATCTAAGGTTCATATGCCTATTTAAGTAGCCCAATTTTTGCCCAGAGTACAACCTCGTTGCAGAGTCCTTTTGTACCAATTACTTAGTCCCCTTTTTATGTTGATTATCGTGTTTATACTCTTGTCTGATATCACGTCGTTAGGAATACTTGAGTTTAATTTCGCACTTTAGTTTGGTCGTTTCACGTTAGGTTCTTTTCCTTTAAGGTTGTCGTTCACACACACATGTTATCTCTTGTCTTGAACTTGATTTCTTAGATAGTCTTTGATTTATTTCGTGCCTATCGTTGCCTGGAATTACTTCTAACACTACCCGCACTTAGCCTAAACTAAGAATTGACAGAGGGTGTTGCGGGTTTTCCAACCTTGAGTTCCTTTCCTTGTGTTGTTGCCCTGGTGTGCCCAGGACGCGCGTTCCCAAGCCTGCACTTACTCTTGCTTTGCGTACCCTTTGATACTCTCAAAGGACCTGTAAAAGGCCCACTGTTAGCTCAAGACTTAAATTCAAAAGACAGAACCAATCACTTTCATTCATGTAACACTTCACCAATTTGCACTATGACTTTTTGGACACAACTCTAGAGATCCCTGAATTTTGTTCCCCCTGGGTATGGTCAACTTCAAAATACCCTATCTAATATTCCTGATCTTAATTTAACCATAACCAATCAATGTCTTTGTTGTACTCCCCGCGAGCTTTCCAACAAAACAAAAATCACGGCAAACGGATTTCGTATGAGAAAGTTATGCCCGTTCAGGGTTTTGGGGCTAAAACAGGATTAAACTATGTTAACAGGCAAACAGGAATTCTCGGGTTACTTGGGTCATGCCCTCGTAATGCAATACTACACCCTAGTGTTTGTCCCACACTTGGCCAAAATTTAGACCATTATTTTTGCCTTAAAAATTTGACCTAATTTGCCCTTCTAACGTGTTCGCAAAGTCTGTCGGTCGCGATTGGCAGGTCAGTCACGATCGACGTGTCGATCGCGATTGACAGGTCCGTCGTGGCTGTCAGTCACGATTGACTGGTCAGTCGCAATTGACAGGGGTTTCAAAAAGTCAATCAGTCGTGGTCAAAGGGTCGTTGACTCTATCAGTCGCGATTGATGGGTCGATCGCGATTGACAGGTCGGTCGCGAGGGTCTGTCCGTCGTGGTCAAACAATCGTTGACTCTGTCGGTCGCGATTGATGGGTCGATCGCGATTGACAGGTCGATCGCGAGGGTCTGTCCGTCGTGGTCAAACAATTGTTGACTCTGTCGGTCGCGATTGATGGGTCGATCGCGATTGATGACTCGATCGCGATTGACACGTGTCATGCGTATGATCCGTCGGTCGTGGTCAATCGATCGTTGACTCAGTCGATCGCGATTGACAGGTCCGTCGTGGGCTGTCAGTCGCGATTGACTGGTCGATCGCGATTGACAAGTCTGTCCGTCGTGGTTTGTCGATCGCGATTGACAGAGCGATCGCGATTGACAGAAATCTGAGGAGTTTCAAAATTCTAAGCACATTTTTGGGAAGCTCTAGGCCTGTAGATCATGGTTTTGCACTTTGTTTGGCAATTTGAGCATTTTTTCTGTCGGTCGCGATTGACAGAGGTCGGCGACACACAGACAGTTACTGCGAATTCCGTACCTGTGCAGAGTGCTGGGGACGATGATGCGGCCTGTACCTGCAATACAGCTCAAAAAACATGCAAAAACAGCACACACAATTTCGCTCTCTTGCTCTCTCTCACAAGTGAAATGAGGGAAATGAGGTGGAGAAGGTGATATGATCAAAAAACTGAAATTTTCGCGATGATGGAAATGGAGGTGGAAGATGGTGATGATGATGATGGTGATGATGGTGGTAAGGTAAGAAAGAGAAAAATAGGAAAAGTAAAGAAATTACCTACAACGCCAACGTCTCCAATCTACGTCTTACCATCACACGCTCGTCCTCAAAGCTCGATCCCCGGCAACGGCGCCAAAATTTGGTGTAGCTCAGTGATGAGTAGCACCTCCTTTAATGTCAATCCGGGAAGACGTGAGGATGGTATGAAGACCTCGAGCAAGTGGAGGCACAAGTGTGTGAGTGAGAAGCACACAAACATGCACACACATACACACACACGCGCACACACGGCAAGACAAAGAGTGAGAAGCAATGGAGTTCTTAGATTACTTTCAAAAAGCTCTTACAAGTTCGTTTCAATTACAATCTAACCTCAAAAATGAGCTCTCTAGCTCCTTTTATAGTTTTTGACTAGCTTTGGCCCTGTTCAAACCTAGTGTCCGGCCTAGTTAAAAATTAGGTTCTAGGGCTTATTAGAGGGCTCAAACGAGATCTAAAAAATATGAAAATTGGCAGGTAGATACTTCTAAAGCTCCTCAAGCTCAAGGACTCCTTGGCTTGCACAAAATGGAGCTACAAAAATACGAAATGATATTTACAATGGTTTTTAGTGATGAAAATCACTATTTGTGTAGGGGTTTTCTCTATTGATTTGTCATACATACCTTTGAGCTCCTTACTTACTCTTTCTTCTTGTGTGTCAACTCCTTGATGTCTGAAAAAATTTAGGTGGCCTACTTGCCAGATCTTCTTTGACTGCCATGTCTGCTTGTGCTGTCCCTTCGCTCTGACTCTCTTCGTCTTGTGGCTCCTTCGGTTCCCTGACTGCTGCCAACACCTACTAACCCAATAATATTGATAGGAGTAATTTTTGGCATATTATTGGGGTTCTTTGGACAATCTCATAAGAGATGCTCCTTTCCACAATCTTGGCAAAAGCTTTGAATTGTCACTGACTGGGGTTGTGTAGGTGGAGGTAAGGGGCAATCATGAATGAGGTGATCTCCCTGACATCTGTAGCATGGTCCTCTAGGGAATGGGGGTCTTACCTGCCTAGGTTGGGGTCTAGAGTTAGGGTTTGTGTACATTACATTTGTGTACTCTGGCTCCCAACTAGGTTCACTTGGTTCTTCACTGTAGTAGGACTCACCATGTTCAGGAGACTGCATGTAGTAAGCCTGTGGACTATCTATGTGAGTGGAATCAAAACTATGATCACTCGGGTCACTTTCTGAAAGCAATGGAGTCACTGGGACTATGGCTCTATTCAAATTTTCCTCAACAGCTGCATACTTTACAGGAATCATGTTTGCTGGGGTTGGAGGTTGTTGAGCTAACACAGGTTGAGGCCTTTGTTGGTTTTGGTAGGATTGTTGATAAGGTTGTTCTGGCCTACCATATTGCTGTGGAGGGTACTGGTTCTGGTATCTTCCCTGTTGTGGATAGGGCTGGGGGTAGGTTTGCCTAACTGCTTGCTTATTGTATGGGCAATCTTGAGCTGTGTGATTTGTGTATCTCCGTTCTATGGTGCAATACTGGCTACTAGGGTTCACTTGGGGTTGATCCATGATGGGACATACGTTCGCCATATGGTCACCACCGCAAGTATAGCACCTCTTTATTGGGGCAAATCTTGGAATTTGTTTGCTAGAGACACCTAGTTTTTGAGCTACCTTTTCTGCGAGTTCCTCAATAGATGTAGATTGTGTGGAAGAAAAGCTAGAGGCACTATATGAATCCTTATAGATTTTGGAAAGCTCTAACTCTTCCCCTAGGTTATCCTCTATGTCAATGCACATGTGTACGCACTCTTCAATGGTCCTAGGGTCTTTCAAGTACACATATGACCTCAATTCGGTACTTAGCAATCCATCCAAGAATAATGCCACCTGTTTGGCTGGTGTGGGTAACTCTGGAACAGGGCATCTCTCTAGGTATTGCCTAAATCTTCTACCTGCAAGTCTCATGGTCTTTTGAGGGGTCTGCTTGAAGCTATGTATCAATGAGGAAGTATTATGCCTTATGCCACTTTTAGAGAATTCAGTGATGAAGGCCTCTAAGAGTTGGTCTATGCTCCTGAACTGTCTCTCATTCAATGGTTGAAACCACGTAAGGGCTGTGTTCCTAAGGGTTAGACCAAAGGCATTATACTGCGTGAATAGGTCCTCAACTTGTTCAGCTCTCAAGACTTGCCTAAACTCAGCCACATGATCATATGGGTCTCCTGTGCCATCGAAGTAGTTCTTCATGGACTTAACCAGCTGCATAGGTCTCAATGTTCTGGTGTGTTCCCTAGGCCTTGGCAGAGGGAAATCATCAGCATTCCTTTGGTTCCTTGGGGCTCTAAGTCCCTCAGGTTCCGCTCTATTTGTTTCTGTTCTCGTTCTTTCTCTTCTCACTGGATTGGCAAAGCTTACCTCAGGTCTATCTCTATGTCTATCTCTTTGAGCTCCATGAGCTTGGGATGTTCCAGTGCCTATCATTTTCTGTAACCACAAAGATCCTCTCTGAAGCATGATCTAAGTAGGTCACTCTGCCTGGGCTATCAGGATCTTTGAACTCATATATCATGATTGTTCCTACCTCATTCGGTTGATCAGATCTATACCTCCAAAAGGCTTCATCAGTCTCTCGGTTCAGGAGTAGATCTATGCTCTTATTGTCCTGGGGAACCCACTCGGGATGGAGGATTCTCGTAAGAACAGATTTTCCTTGAGGGGTCCTAGGCTCTACACCCATGTTTCCTTGATCTAGGTCACCTATGTCCGTCTCAGGGATCACGTTTCCGAACTCGTCTGTCCTATCTGGGTGACTTGTGACTACGTATATTGTTCCTTCTTTGTCCAAGTATGCTCCATTTTCGAACTTGACCGCTGGATGTTCTAGTCCAATGGATTGGTCAGGGTTTTTAATCTGCACCACAGATCTTCCTAGGCCGTCCTCATAGATGCTAGCACCTAATCGGTTGGTCCTAAGGTATTCCAGCTACGTCTTGTAGGGGCCTTCTACTCTATGTAAGTATGGCACACCTGAACTTCCTGTAGGTCTCTCCATACCGTGGGACATCTCTGACTCACTGGTTTCAGAGCTAGGGTAGTGCGAATAATGGCTCAACTGCTAGGCCCAAGACCTAGCAGTATGATTAACACTAGCCTCTAAAGACCTAAGACTTTGTCTATCTCTTCCTAGGTGTCGTCCTGATCTAAGGTTCATATGCTTAGCTGAGCAATCCCAATTTTTACCCAAGGTACAACCTCGTTGCTGAGTTCTTTTGTATCAGTCACTTGATTCTTTTTAGTCGATTATCGTGTTTAGGATCTTGTATGATACCACGTCGTCAGGAATACTTGAGTTAATTTCCGCACTTGAAGTTGATCGTTCCACGTTAAGTCTTTTCCTTTAAAGTTATCGACCGTACAAAGATTATGTTGTTAGCTTGAACTTGAGTATTTTGGTTGATAAATGCCTATCGTCGCCTTGACTTACTTCTAGCACTATTCGTACTTAGCCTAAGCTAGGAATTGACAGAGGGAGTTAAGAGTATTCCAACCTCGCTTGCTGATCCCTTGCCCTTTGGTGCTCAAGAACCCGGTTCTCAAGCTTGCAAATCACCCTTGCTTTGGATGCCCTCAAGTGCTCTCAGTGGACCTGTAAAAGTCCCAAAGTTAGTTCAAGACTTCAATTCAAATGACAGGCATGTCACTTTCATGCATGTAATTCACAGACCAAATTTCCCTTTGCCTTTATGGAAAACAATCCCAAGGATCCTTCAGTTTTCCTACCCCGGGGTATGGTCAACTTCAAAATACCCTACCTAATAATCCTAATATTATTAGTTTTGTTTGTACTCCCCACGAGCTTTCCAACACGACAAGAATCACAGCAAACGGATTTCGTATGAGGAAGTTATGACAGTTCAGGGTTTTGGGGTTAAAACAGGGCTCAAACAGGCTGACAAACCCCAGGATTTTTCTCAAAAACACACTTGTAGGGACCTCACAAATCACTAATTGGTTGGTAAGTATGCCAAAAATTACCCCAAAACTTGGTATTAAAAACCCTAGAAATTTGGCCGAAAAAGCCTGTCAATCGCGATCGACAGGTCTGTCAATCACGATTGATAGAGGTGTCCGTCGGGTCTGTCGGTCGCGATCGAAACGTCAGTCGCGATTGACAGTGTCAATCGCCATCGACAGAGTCGGTCGTGGGTCCTGTCAATCGCGATCGATGGTGTCAATCACGATCGACACTTTTTTCGGGATTTTCACCGTGATTTCAGTCAATCGGGGATGTGTCCGTCGCGATGGACACATGGCAATGCGAGAAATTCAGTCAATCATCAAAATTCAGTCGGTCGCGATTGACGGTGTCAATCGCGACTGACAGGGGTGTCAGTCGTGGCTGTCGATCGTGATCAATGGTGTCAATCGTGATTGACAGGGTCAGTCGGTCGTCTCTATCGGTCGCGATCGACAGAATCTGTCGATCGTAGCTGTCGGTCGCGATCGATGGTGTCAATCGCGATTGACAGAAAAACACGGAATTTTTTAGTTTTTTCTAGTGATTTGGAATGTGCTCCTTGTGCATGTCACTGTGGTGTGCTTTGTTTTACCAAATGAGCGATTTTTCTATCGATCGCGATCGACAGAGGTCTGCGACACAGAGACAGTTTCGAGCTTGTCCGTACCTGTGTAGCGTGCTGGAGGGGATGATATAGCTATACCTGCAAGATCACTCACAAAACAGACAGAAAAACAATGCACACAATTCGCTCTCTCGCTCTCTCTCACAAGTGGAATGAAGGAAATGGAAGGGAGAAGGTGATATGATAAAAAAACTGAAATTTTTTGCGACGATGGAGATGGAGATCGGATATGGTGAGGATGATGATGGTGAGGTAAGGAAGAGAAAAATAAGAGAAGTAAAGAAATTACCTACAACGCCAACGTCTCAATTCTACGTCTTACCATCACACGCTCGTCCTCAGAGCTCGATCCTCGGCAACGGCGCCAAAATTTGGTGTAGCTCAGTGATGAGTAGCACCTCCTTTAATGTCAATCTGGGAAGACGTGAGGATGTATGATGACCTCGAGAAGTGAAGGCACAAGTGCGTGAGTGAGAAGCACACAAACATGCACACACATACACACACACACGCACACAAGGTGAGACAAAGAGAGAGAAGCAATGGAGTTCTTTAGATTACTTCCAAAATGCTCATACAAGTTCAAATCAATTACAAGCTAACCTCAAAAATGAGCTTTCTAGCTCTATTTATAGTTTTTGACTAGGTTTTGGCCGTGTCCAGACCTAGTGTCCGGCCTAGTTAAAAATTAGGTTCTACGCCCCATTTGAAGGCTCAAATGGAGTCTAAAAATTATGAAAACTGGTAGGTAGCTACTTCTAATGCTCCTCAAGCTCAAGGACTCCTTGGCTTGCACAAAATGGAGCTAAAAAATATGAAATGGTATTTACAATGGCTTTTAGTGATGAAAATCACTATTTTTGTAGGGATTTCCTCTAACGATTTGACATACACATCTTCGAGCTACCTACTTGCTCCTTCTCCTTATGTGTCCACCTCTTTGATATGCTTTAGCTTCCTGAAAAAATAATGGCCTACTTGCCCGATCTTCTTTGACTACTCTATCTGCTTGTACCTTCTCTTCGCTCCGACTCCCTTCGTTGACTTCCTTGTCTTGTGAGTCCTTCAGTTCCTTGACTGCCAACATGTACATTAGTTGGACATTAAAACAATATTTTTGAATGATGACTTGCATGAAGAAGCGTATGTTTTTCAACCATGTGGCTTTGTGCAAAAAGGGCATGAAAACCAGGTGTGCAGGTTAAAGAAGGCATTATATGGTTTAAATCAAGCGCCGCATGCTTGGCATGAAAAGATACATGCTTATCTGATTGCACATGGTTTTGAGAACAGTCCAACTGAAAGCACCTTATATCTTAAGCATGCAAATGATGTACTTCTAATCATTATGGTGTACGTTGATGACATGCTACTCACTGGTCCTCATGAGAAGCATATTGCTGATTTTAAGGATAATTCACATGCCTCATTTGAGATGTCCGATTTGGGGCATTGCATCATTATTTGGGCATTCAGTTTATGCACATTGATGGTGGAATGGCTTTGTGTCAAATGAAATATGCTGACACATTATTGCAGTGTTTTAGCCTTGAAGACTATAAACATATTAGCACTTCTATGGAGACATGTTTATGATTGAGTCTTCATGATGTTGAAGATGCATTTGATGTTGTTCTCCGCAGACTGTTGGATGCTTGATTTACTTATGCATTACTCGGCCAGATATTCAGCTTTTTGTCTCATAGATGAGAAGGTTTATGCATTGCCTAGGAGTCAAGCATTGGCAGGTAGTTAAGCGCATCTTTCACTACTTGAGTGGTACTCATCTACATGGATTGTTTTATCCCAAGGGGGATCACTACCGCCAGATTTACATGCTTTTTCTGACTCTGACTGGGTTGGTTGCTATGAAACTTGTGTGTCCACTAGTGGTTTTTGCTTCATGCTTGGTAGCTCATGCATATCTTGGTTGAGCAACAAGTAGCCTACTCTAGCCACTTCTAGTTGTTGTCACAAGGAAGGAGATAAGGAAGAGAGCTCACACACACACTCTCACTCTCAAGGAGAAGCACACACATAGATTTAGGCAAGGAAGAATAATCGTCTTCTACATCTTCTATTACATAAAAAGGAATGTACAAGAATGACCTAAGAACAAGAGTACAACAAGTGCAATATATAAAGATCACTACATAAGGAAAAATCTAATGTCCGTGAATGAGCAAGCTGGCAAGTAACAAATGTGCCATCACTCTTAGTAGATAAATCTAATAAAGCTCAATGAAGTATCCTTGACATATACTAGCGTGACCACTATACATGTCAGAGAACCAAAAAAACTGATACGTGTCATCCTCTATCATCACATGTTGAGCTTGATATCTCAACACTCCCCCTCAATCCCATCGTCATGTCTAATCCAAGCATCTTCCAAAACTTCTTCAACTTCTCTGCTCCAAGTGCTTTAGTGAAAATATCAGCAACCTGCTTATATGTTCTCACATAAACAAGATCAATATCACCAGCTAATACCTTCTCTCTGATGAAGTGATAATGTACCTCGATATGCTTTGTTCTAGCATGGAAAACAAGATTCCATGCTAACTGTATGCTGCTAAGATTATCACAATAAATAGTGATAGGCTTTCGCACTTCCACACCTAAATCTGCAAGTAGCATCTCAAGCCATGATGCCTCACATGCAGCCATTGCAGCGTCTCTATACTTGGCCTCTGTACTCGACAAAGCAATATTGGGTTGCTTCTTGTTGCTTTGTAATAGGCCTCTTTTCTAGTGAAATAATTCATTTTGAACTTTCTGAATTTCATTGTGGGGATAATGCTTAGATCGAATAATTAGGTCATTTTATGCATGTAGGAAAAATTTTGGGTTGACAAGTTTCATATTCTCTCTCTAGACCTTAATTGCATCATGTTTTCCAGTGGGATTTTGAAGGTGAAGATGAAAGAATTAAGGAAAACTCTGTATGACGGAAAGGTAGAGCAAGTATAAGAGAATAAAAGTGCCTGTGTGAGATTTTTGTGAATCATGTTCTAAGTACCTTGTTCAGGGTCCTATGTTTAGTTCATTGTAAGAAAATGCCTTGATTTTACTCTCTCTAGAATTTTAAACCTTGCAAGGCTCAAAAGTGGCATTTGGAGGTGGATTTGGACCTAGGATGTCTCTATCAATATTATGCAGATCGAAAAATTGAATAAAAGTGTCTCTCACAAGCTTAACCTAATTCCTCATTGTTTTTGAGTTACAAGGCTTTGAAAAGTGCCGTTTTTTCCAACACTTCAAGAAAAAAAAACGAGGGCTTGTCTAATTCTATTCGAATCCGTGATTCTCATGCTCACGTGTCACCATGTCTAATTATGTATGTTTTCGGATATGTCTTCTTGGTTTTTTCTGCTATTTTTGACAGGTATGCTAAAAAAAAGGAAGTACACTACGATCGCATGGCTTTTTGCGAAAGTTTTGGAGAAACTCGACTTTTTCTAAATTTGGTGGATCGCACACTTCTTTGGGGGGCACGGCTACGATCAAACGGAAAAAGATAAGAAGGCATGTGCATCAACACAGAGGACACACAGAAATCTGAGAATTACCTTGTGATTGAGAGTGAGAGTGAGAGTGAGAGTGTGATTGAGAGTGCGAGTGAAAATGCGATTGTGATAGCTCGGGGGTGGTCGAGAGGTAGAGGCTTCGTCAAGAAGCTATTGTCCAAAGCTATTGTAACCATTGATTCACATCTATAATATCAGAATTCTTCCTTCTCTGCGTCATATTTGTTCTACTCTTCTGCATCAGATTTTCTTTTACCTTGTGCAATCCCTCCGTTCTTCTCTCCACTGTTATTTCTGAGTAATCGAAAGATTGTGATTGGGGATAGATTGTGATTGAGGAAACACTACAAGTGGTATTAGAGCAGAATCAATCCACGGGAACGATGGAAGGTCTAAAACAAAAGGTTCGTAAACAAGAGGAGCTTATTCAGAAGCTTCTTGGTGAATTGCACAAAGAACGAGGTGGAAAGCAACCAGAAGGAGCAACAAATTTGTTTGTGGAGCTGAACGATGAAATAGATGAAGGTGCGGGAACATCTAGCGTACCTTGCGAAAAACAAAAACGCAATTCTGAAGATATGGAACCAGGTGAGTTTGCCCTTAACCAAGTCTTCAAGAAGGCAAAGTTAAATGATTTTGATGGCGAGAAGAACAGGGGCGAAGATCTTGAGGCATGGATTGAAGAACTAGAGGATTTCTTTGATCTTCGACAATTTAGTGAAGAGTCCAAGGCAAAAGTTGGGATCCTGCATCTGCGTGGGATCGCGAAGCTATGGTGGAAGTCATATATGCAGACTCGAACGCGTTCTGGTCCTGTTCTATGGAAGGAATTTAGAGAACAAGCTGAAAAACACTATCGTTCTCCACACTACCATATGGAGAAGAAGATGGAGTTCTACAATTTCCGACAACACGAAAGTGACAAGCATAGCTTATCTGTTGATGAGTACAAACAGAAGTTCTTACGTCTTCATAAATATGCATTAGAGGTTAGTGGTAATGCTCTAAAGAGTAAATTTATTGAAGGGCTTCGTGAGGAACTTCGCTATCAAGTCAAGGGATCTGGATGCATTGATTTTTTTGATGCTGTTGCGATGGCTGAGAACTTTGAGAAGATGGAGAAGTTCAATTTGCACAAGGCAAATAGAAGCAGATTCATTGCAACAGGACATAGGCCACAAAGACCTATTGCAATGAACATGAACAATTCAAAGAAAACTCCATCTTCTAACGACCAAGGTAAGAAACCTCCTCGGCCGGTGGAAAATCAAAGGAGGCGTCAACCAATTGAGTGGCAACAAGACCCTAATTTTATTGACAGGGCAAAAAGACTTGGTCTGTGTTTTCATTGCGGGGAGCAAGGGCATCGGACATATGAGTGCCCGAACAAGGCAGTCTTTTGACCCGCACAATCAAAAGCGATAAACATCATCGAGGAGGGTACAATTATTGAGGAAGCACATGATGGCGGTAAGTGCGCTAACTCTACTTTACGTTGCATGGTGGTTAGTTCTTTCCCAAAGGCTTCTATAATCACGATTCCGGGTATGATTTCTGCGCATAAAACCAGATTTTTGATCGATTCAGGTAGTACCCATTGTTTTCTATCTTTCAAATTGGTACAGAATCTAGGGATAGCCCTAAATATGCAGATAACCAGACCTGCAGAGATGGCCAATGGACGATTACACTACACGAAAGGATATGTTGAAAACCTTGAATTTATTCTTTCTATTATACGCTTTTCTGGAAGCTTCCATGTAATTGAGATGAAACAGAGTGATGTAATCATAGGTATGGATTGGTTAGTTAAAAATTCTACGACAATTAATTGTGAACAAAGAACGATCACTGTGAAGCTAAATGATGAATCTATTCATATTCTACGTGATGTCCTTAATCCTAAGCCTCCTCTTATTTCTGCTATGCAGATAATTAGAGGTATACGTGATGGCTGCAAAACATTTGTATTGTATGTGAACAATCTACATCAGGAAGGTAATGACGAAGATATTCCAGATTACGTAGGAAATCTCTTAAAAGAATATGCCGATGTATTTCCAGAAGACTTGCCTGGTATACCCGCACCTAGGCAGATTGACCACGCCATTGACCTATATCCAGGGAGTGAACCATATTCTAGAGCACCCTATAGATTTACCATTGATGAACTAAAGGAGCTTAAGATTCAATTAGATGATCTTTTGAAGAAAGGCTTAATAAAACCGAGTGTCTCACCTTGGGGTGCGTCTGTTTTATTTCAGAAGAAGAAAGATGACTCTTACAGATTATGCATTGACTATAGGGGGTTGAATAAAAGAACAATTAAGAATAAGTATCCACTCGCTCACATAGATGACTTATTAGGTCAATTAAGTAGAGCGACCGTATTCACAAAGATTGACTTAAGATCTAGATATCACCAAATTAGGATCAAAACAGAGGATATTCCTTAGACGGCTTTTCGAACACGATATGGTCACTATGAGTTTACGGTTCTACCTTTTGGTTTAACAAACGCTCCTGCAACATTTATGTCCTTGATGAATAATGTTTTTCACGTTACCTAGATGAATTCATCTTAATCTTCCTTGATGATATATTTGTGTACTCTAAAGATGATTCAGAGCATGGGATACATCTCAAGAAGACTTTGCAGACTCTTAGAGAACACAAATTGTATGGGAAAAAGTGTAAGTGTTTCTTTGCTAAGGATAAACTTGTGTATCTAGGAAGAGTAATATCAAAAGAAGGAATCCTTATAGATGAAGATAAAGTAAAAACAATAGTTGATTGGCCGATTCCTAAGACTGTAAGGGATGTTAGAAGTTTTCTTAAGTTGGCACAATATGAAAGAGCACATATTAAGGATTTCTCTAAGATAGCTACTCCCCTCACCGAATTAACTAAAAAGAATGTAGAATTTGCGTGGAGTGATGCCTCTCAAAAATCATTTGAAACATTGAAACAAAAAGTCGTTGAGAATTGTGTTTTGAAAATACCAGAAATGGGAAAGCCTTTTGTGGTTGCATGTGATGCAAGTGGTAGTCAGATAGGATGTGTTATTTCACAAGATGGCAGGGTTGTCGCATATGAGTCCAGAAAACTAAGAAAACATGAACTTAACTATCCTACTCATGATTTAGAAATGCTGCTGTTGTGCATGCACTTAAGCATTGGAGACATCTATTGTTAGGGGTTAAGTTTGAATTGAAAACAGATCATCAAAGTCTAAAATACATCTTCACTCAACCATTGCTTAACAACATGCAGAAGCTTTGGATTGAATTATTAAGCGAGTATGATTTTGACATTAAGTATCTTGCTGGTAAGGAAAATAAGGTTGTTGATGCATTGAGCCCGAGACCTTGTGTAATCTTGTTTCTGTAATAAATTCTGATTTTCTCAGTCAAATTCAAGCAGAGATAAAACAAGATCCTTTTTATGTACCTATTTTGAATGCTTTGAATGCGAACAGGGGATCGACGTATGAGGAAAAATTTCATTTGCAAGATGGAACACTGTATTTTAACAATCGGCTATGCTTATCTTCTGAATCTCCACTAAAAGTTAAAATACTGCATGATTGTCATGATGCACCTTTTTCTGCACATCCACGTTATTCAAGGACATATGTTAAAACAAAGTATTCTTACTTTTGGCCGTGTATGAAGCGGGATATTAGAAAATATGTAAATGAATGTTTGAAGTGCCAACAGCTGAAATCTGAGTTTAAGAGGATGCCAGGAATGCTTCAACCTTTGGATGTTCCAAATCAGAAGCGGGAGTCTATTTCTATGGACTTTATCACTAAGCTACCTATGACCAGAAGTAAGCATGATACCATATTTGTTGTAGTCAATCGGCTTACCAAGATGGCACACTTCTTTCCTATGAAAAAGACTGATACTGCTTTGAATGTTGCAAGAATCTTTGAAAAAGAAATATTTTGATTGCATGGAATGCCTAAAAGCATAATTTCTGATAGAGATTCTAGATTTACGTCAAACTTCTGGAAAGCGACATTTGAATCCATTGGAACTCAACTTCTTATGAGTACAGCTTTCCATCCATAAACTAATGGGGAAACCGAGAGGGTTAACAGGGTAGTTGAGGATATGTTGTGTATGTATGTGAATGAAAAGCAGGATAATTGGAGTGAATATTTACCCTTGGTTGAGTTTGCATACAATAGTGCATGGCATGCATCTATAAAAATGACTTCGTTTGAAGCTATGTATGGTTATAATTGTTTAACTCCACCTTCGTTTTTGGGTTTTCCAAATAAAGTAGAAGTATCCAAAGAAATGCTTGATAAGATGGATGAAGAACTTGGAAAAATTAAGAGACATGTAAGAGAAGCTCAGAAAAGATAAAAGAAGTTCTATGATTTAAAGAGAAGACCACTTGAATTCCAAGTTAATGATATGGTATTTCTTAAAGTTAATCCCTAACTTGTTGCTAGGGAAGGATCATAGACTTTCTCCTCGATATGCAGGCCGTTTTAAAGTTTTGAAAAAGATCGGATCTCTTGCTTATTTGCTGGAATTACCTAAATATCTAAATGTGCATCCTGTATTTCATGTGAGCTTACTTAAAAGATATGTGTCTAATGTTGCTCATGTTTGGAAGGACAATTATAAGCTGAAAGATGATGGCTCTTTTGAGCTTCAACCGGAAATAATATTAGATAGGAAGGAAAGATTTCTTAGAAATAGATCTATAGTAGAAATTTTGGTGAAATGGCATTAATACGGAGTAGAAGATTCGAGTTGGGTGAATTTAGATGACTTTCTAACACATTATCCTTCTTTCCAACTCTGAGGATAGAGTTCTTAAAGGGGGGAAGAATTGTAATAGGCCTCTTTTCTAGTGAAATAATTCATTTTGAACTTTATGAATTTCATTGTGGGGATAATGCTTAGAACGAATAATTAGGTCATTTTATGCATGTAGGAAAAATTTTGGGTTGACAAGTTTCATATTCTCTCTCTAGACCTTAGTTGCATCATGTTTTCCAGTGGGATTTTGAAGGTGAAGATGAAAGAATTAAGGAAAACTCTGTATGACGGAAAGGTA
Organism: Ceratopteris richardii; assembly: GCA_020310875.1. Taxonomy (NCBI): domain Eukaryota; kingdom Viridiplantae; phylum Streptophyta; class Polypodiopsida; order Polypodiales; family Pteridaceae; genus Ceratopteris; species Ceratopteris richardii. The sequence continues at coordinate 11,598,615 of CM035442.1, read as the reverse complement.
GAGCAAGTATAAGAGAATAGAAGTACCTGTGTGAGATTTTTGTGAATCATGTTCTAAGTACCTCGTTCAGGGTCGTGCGTTTTGTTCATTGTAAAAAAATGCCTTGATTTTACTCTCTCTAGAATTTTAAACCTTGTAGGGCTCAAAAGTGGCATTTGGAGGTGGATTTGGACCTCGGATGTCTCTATCAATATTGTGCAGATCGAAAAACTGAAAGAATTGTCTCTCACAAGCTTAACCTAATTCCTCATTGTTTTTGAGTTACGGGGCTTTGAAAAGTGCCGTTTTTTCCAACACTTAAAAAAAAAATGAGGGCTTGTCTAATTCTATTTGAATCCGTGATTCTCATGCTCACGTGTCACCATGTCTAATTATGTATGTTTTCGGATATGTCTTCTTGGTTTTTTTCTACTATTTTTGATAGGTATGCTAAAAAAAAGGAAGTACACTACGATCGCATGGCTTTTTGCGAAAGTTTTGGAGAAACTCGACTTTTTCTAAATTTGGTGGATCGCACACTTCTTTGGGGGGCACGGCTGCGATCAAACGGAAAAAGATAGGAAGGCCTGCGCATCAACACGGAGGACACACAGAAATCTGAGAATTACCTTGTGATTGAGAGTGAGAGTGAGAGTGAGAGTGTGATTGAGAGTGCGAGTGAGAATGCGATTGTGATAGCTCGGGGGTGGTCGGGAGGTAGAGGCTTCGTCAAGAAGCTATTGTCCAAAGCTATTGTAACCATTGATTCACATCTATAATATCAGAATTCTTCCTTCTGTGCATCATATTTGTTCTACTCTTCCGCATCAGATTTTCTTTTACCTTGTGCAATCTCTGCATTCTTCTCTCCACTGTTATTTCTGAGTAATCAAAAGATTGTGATTGGGGATAGATTGTGATTGAGGAAATGCTACAAGTGGTATCAGAGCAGAATCAATCCACGGGAATGATGGAATGTCTAACACAAACGGTTCGTGAACAAGAGGAGCTTATTCAGAAGCTTCTTGGTGAATTGCACAAAGAAGGAGGGGGAAAGCAACCAAAAGGAGCAACAAATTTGTTTGTGGAGCTGAACGATGAAATAGATGGTGCGGGAACATCTAGCGTACCTCGCGAAAAACAAAAACGCAATTCTGAAGATATGGAACCAGGTGAGTTTGCCCTTAACCAAGTCTTCAAGAAGGCAAAGTTAACACTAGTGTTGTAATTGGACATTTTAGTGTCCTTGGACACTTTAGTGTCCTGAAAAAGAGACAATGTTTGGTGAATTGTTTAGATTACTAGAAGGAACCATTTATAAATGTAACTATGCAACATGTTGGAATAAGGGTTGAATATTTTTCTGTAGCAATAAGAGAATAATCCACAAAATTACTTGATGCATGATAAGAGCTTGACCTTGTTCTACCAAGTAAAGGTGCACTCAATTTGCTATCCTGCGTTCTTCTCTCCACTGTTATTTCTGAGTAATCGAAAGATTGATATTGGGGATAGATTGTGATTGAGGAAACGCTACAAGTGGTATCAGAGCAGAATCAATCCGCGGGAATGATGGAAGGTCTAACACAAAAGGTTTGTGAACAAGAGGATCTTATTCACAAGCTTCTTGGTGAGCGCAAAGAACGAGGGGGAAAGCAACCAGAAGGAGCAACAAATTTGTTTGTGGAGCTGAACGATGAAATAGATGAAGGTGCGGGAACATCTAGTGTACCTCGCAAAAAACAAAAACGCAATTCTGAAGATATGGAACCAGGTGAGTTTGCCCTTAACCAAGTCTTCAAGAAGGCAAAGTTAAATGATTTTGATGGCGAGAAGAAGAGTGGTGAAGATCTTGAGGCATGGATTGAAGAACTAGAGGATTTCTTTGATCTTCGACAATTTAGTGAAGAGTCCAAGGCAAAAGTTGGAATCCTGCATCTGCGTGGGATCGCGAAGCTATGGTGGAAGTCATATATGCACTCTGGAAAGCGTTCTGGTCCTGTTCTATGGAAGGAATTTAGAGAACAAGCTGAAAAACGCTATTGTTCTCCACACTACCATATGGAGAAGAAGATGGAGTTCTACAATTTTTGACAACACGAAAGTGACAAGCATAGCTTATCTGTTGTACAAAGAGAAGTTCCTACGTCTTCATAAATATGCATTAGAGGTTAGTGGTAATGCTCTAAAGAGTAAATTTATTGAAGGGCTTCGTGAGGAACTTCGCTATCAAGTCAAGGGATCTAGATGCATTGACTTTCTTGATGCTCTTGCGATGGCTGAGAACTTTGAGAAGATGGAAGAGTTCAATTTGCAGAAGGCAAATAGAAGCAGATTCATTGCAACGGGACATAGGCCACAAAGACCTTTTGCAATGAACATGAACAATTCAAAGAAAACTCCATCTTCTAACGACCAAGGTAAGAACCTTGCTCGGCCGGTGGAAAATCAAAGGAGGCGTCAACCAATTGAGTGGCAACAAGACCTTAATTTTATTGAGAAGGCAAAAAGACTTGGTCTGTGTTTTCCTTGCGGGGAGCAAGGGCATCAGACATATGAGTGCCCGAACAAGGCAGTCTTTCGACCCACACAATCAAAAGCGATAAACATCATCGAGGAGGGTACAATTATTGAGGAAGCGGATGATGGCGGTAAGTGCACTAACTCTACTTTACGTTGCATGGTGGTTAGTTCTTTCCCAAAGGCTTCTGTAATCACGATTCCGGGTATGATTTCTGCGCATAAAACCACATTTTTTATCGATTCAGGTAGTACCCATTGTTTTCTATCTTTCAAATTGGTACAGAATCTAGGGATAGCCCTAAATAGAAAGATAACCAGACCTGTAGAGATGGCCAATGGACGATTACACTACACAAAAGGATATGTTGAAAACCTTGAATTTACTCTTTCTAATAGACGCTTTTCTGGAAGCTTCCATGTAATTGAGATGAAACAGATTGATGTAATCATAGGTATGGATTGGTTAGTTAAAAATTCTGCGACAATTAATTGTGAACAAAGAACGATCACTTTGAAGCTAAATGATGAATCTATTCATATTCTAGGTGATGTCCTTAATCCTAAGCCTACTCTTATTTCTGCTATGCAGATAATTAGAGGTATACGTGATGGCTGCAAAACATTTGTATTGTATGTGAACAATCTACATCAGGAAGGTAATGACGAAGATATTCCAGATTACGTATGAAATCTCTTGAAAGAATATGCGGATGTAGTTCCAGAAGACTTGCGTGGTATACCCCAACCTAGGCAGATTGACCATGCCATTGACCTATATCCAGGGAGTGAACCATATTCTAGAGCACCCTATAGATTTAACATTGATGAACTAAAGGAGCTTAAGATTCAATTAGATGATCTATTGAAGAAAGGCTTAATAAAACCGAGTGTCTCACCTTGGGGTGAGCCTGTTTTATTTCAGAAGAAGAAAGACGGCTCTTACAGATTATGCATTGACTATAGGGGGTTGAATAAAAGAACAATTAAGAATAAGTATCCACTCCCTCACATAGATGACTTATTAGGTCAATTAAGTGGAGCGACCGTATTCACAAAGATTGACTTAAGATCTTGATATCACCAAATTAGGATCAAAACAGAGGATATTCCTAAGACGGCTTTTCGAACACGATATGGTCACTATGAGTTTACGGTTCTACCTTTTGGTTTAACAAACGCTCCTGCCACATGTATGTGCTTGATGAATAATATTTTTCACAATTACCTAGATGAATTCATCTTAGTCTTCCTTGATGATATATTTGTGTACTCTAAAGATGATTCGGAGCATGCGGTACATCTCAAGAAGACTTTGCAGACTCTTAGAGAACACAAATTGTATGGGAAAAAGAGTAAGTGTTTCTTTGCTAACGATAAACTTGTGTATCTAGGAAGAGTAATATCAAAAGAAGGAATCCTTATAGATGAAGATAAAGTAAAAACAATAGTTGATTGGCCGATTCCTAAGACTGTAAGGGATTTTAGAAGTTTTCTTGGGTTGGCACAATATGAAAGAGCACATATTAAGGATTTCTCTAAGATAGGTACTCCCCTCACGGAATTAACTAAAAAGAATGTATGATTTGCGTGGAGTGATGCCTATCAAAAATCATTTGAAACATTGAAACAAAAAGTCATTGAGAATTGTGTTTTGAAAATACCAGAAATGGGAAAGCCTTTTGTGGTTGCATGTGATGCAAGTGGTAGTCAGATAGGATGTGTTATTTCACAAGATGGCATGCAAGTGGTAGTCAGATAGGATGTGTTATTTCACAAGATGGCAGGGTGGTCGCATATGAGTCCAGAAAACTAAGAAAACATGAACTTAACTATCCTACTCATGATTTAGAAATGCTTGTTGTTGTGCATGCACTTAAGCATTGGAGACATCTATTGTTAGGGGTTAAGTTTGAATTGAAAACAGATCATGAAAGTCTAAAATACATCTTCACTCAACCATTGCTTAACAACAGGCAAAAGCGTTGGATTGAATTATTAAGCGAGTATGATTTTGACATTAAGTATCTTGCTGGTAAGGAAAATAAGGTTGCTGATGCATTGAGTCGGAGACCTTTGTGCAATCTTGTTTCTGTAATAAATTCTTATTTTCTCAGTCAAATTCAAGAAGAGATAAAACAGGATCCTTTTTATGCACCTATTTTGAATGCTTTGAATGCGAAAAGGGGATCGACGTATGAGGAAAAATTTCATTTGCATGATGGAACACTGTATTGTAACAATCGGCTATGCTTATCTTCTGAATCTCCACTAAAAGGTAAAATACTGCATGATTGTCATGATGCACCTTTTTCTGCACATCCAGGTTATTCAAGGACATATGTTAAAACAAAGTATTCTTACTTTTGGCCGTGTATGAAGCGGGATATTAGAAAATATGTAAATGAATGTTTGAAGTGCCAACAGCTGAAATCTGAGTTGAAGAGGATGCCAGGAATGCTTCAACCTTTGGATGTTCCAAATCAGAAGTGGGAGTCTATTTCTATGGACTTTATCACTAAGCTACCTATGACCAGAAGTAAGAATGATACCATATTTGTTGTAGTCGATCGGCTTACCAAGATGGCACACTTCTTTTCTATTAAAAAGACTGATACTGCTTTGAATGTTGCAAGAATCTTTGTAAAAGAAATATTTTGATTGCATGGAATGCCTAAAAGCATAATTTCTGATAGAGATTCTAGATTTACGTCAAACTTCTGGAAAGCGACATTTGAATCCATCGGAACTCAACTTCGTATGAGTACAGCTTTCCATCCACAAACTGATGGGGAAACCGAGAGGGTTAACATGGTAGTTGAGGATATGTTGTGTATGTATGTGAATGAAAAGCAGGATAATTGGAGTGAATATTTACCCTTGGTTGAGTTTGCATACAATAGTGCATGGCATGCATCTATAAAAATGACTCCGTTTGAATCTATGTATGGTTATAATTGTTTGACTCCACCTTCGTTTTTGGGTTTTCCAAATAAAGTAGAAGTATCCAAAGAAATGCTTGATAAGATGGATGAAGAACTTGGAAAAATTAAGAAACATATAAGAGAAGCTCAGAAAAGACAAAAGAAGTTCTATGATTTAAAGAGAAGACCACTTGAATTCCAAGTTAATGATATGGTATTTCTTAAAGTTAATCCTCACCGATCTAACTTGTTGATAGGGAAGGATCATAGACTTTCTCCTCGATATGCAGGCCCTTTTAAAGTTTTGAAAAAGATCGGATCTCTTGCTTATTTGCTGGAATTACCTAAATATCTAAATGTGCATCCTGTATTTCATGTCAGCTTACTTAAAAGATATATGTCTAATGTTGCTCATGTTTTGCAGGACAATTATAAGCTTAAAGATGATGGCTCTTTTGAACTTCAATCGGAAATAATATTACATAGGAAGGAAAGATTTCTTAGAAATAGATCTATAGTAGAAATTTTGGTGAAATGGCATTCATACCCTGTAGAAGACTCGAGTTGGGTGAATTTAGATGACTTTCTAACACATTATTCTTCTTTCCAACTCTGAGGACAAAGTTCTTAAAGGGGGGAAGAATTGTAATAGGCCTCTTTTCTAGTGAAATAATTCATTTTGAACTTTCTGAATTTCATTGTGAGGATAATGCTTAGAACGAATAATTAGGTCATTTTATGCATGTAGGAAAAATTTTGGGTTGATAAGTTTCATATTCTCTCTCTAGACCTTAATTGCATCATGTTTTCTAGTGGGATTTTGAAGGTGAAGATGAAAGAATTAAGGAAAACTCTGTATGAGGGAAAGGTAGAGCAAGTATAAGAGAATAAAAGTGCCTGTGTGAGATTTTTGTGAGTCGTGTTCTAAGTACCTCGTTCAGGGTCCTACGTTTAGTTCATTGTAAGAAAATGCCTTGATTTTACTCTCTCTCTAGAATTTTAAACCTTGGAGGGCTCAAAAGTGGCATTTGGAGGTGGAATTGGACCTCGGACTTCTCTATCAATAATGTGCAGATCGAAAAATTGAATAAAAGTGTCTCTCACAAGCTTAACCTAATTCCTCATTGTTTTTGAGTTACAGGGCTTTGAAAAGTGTCGTTTTTTCCAACACTTAAAAAAAAAAACGAGGGCTTGTCTAATTCTATTTGAATCCGTGATTCTCATGCTTACGTGTCACCATGTCTAATTATGTATGTTTTTGGATATGTCTTCTTGGTTTTTTTCTGCTATTTTTGACAGGTATGCTAAAAAAAAGGAAGTACACTACGATCGCATGGCTTTTTGTGAAAGTTTTGGAGAAACTCAACTTTTTCTAAATTTGGTGGATCGCACAGTTCTTTGGGGGGCACGGCTGCGATCAAACGGAAAAAGATAAGAAGGCCTGCGCATCAACACGGAGGACATACAAAAATCTTAGAATTACCTTGTGATTGAGAGTGAGAGTGAGAGTGAGAGTGTGATTGAGAGTGCAAGTGAGAATTCGATTGTGATAGCTCGGGGGTGGTCGGGAGGTAGAGGCTTCGTCAAGAAGCTATTGTCCAAAGCTATTGTAACCATTGATTCACATCTATAATATCAGAATTCTTCCTTCTGTGCATCATATTTGTTCTACTCTTCCGCATCAGATTTTCTTTTACCTTGTGCAATCTCTGCGTTCTTCTCTCCACTGTTATTTCTGAGTAATCGAAAGATTGTGATTGGAGATAGATTGTGATTGAGGAAATGCTACAAGTGGTATCAGAGCAGAATCAATCCGCGGGAACAATGGAAGGTCTAACACAAAAGGTTCGTGAACAAGAGGAGCTTATTCAGAAGCTTCTTGGTGAATTGCGCAAAGAACGAGGGGGAAAGCAACCAGAAGGAGCAAAAAATTTGTTTGTGGAGTTGAACGATGAAATAGATGGTGCGGGAACATCTAGCGTACCTCGCGAAAAACAAAAACGCAATTCTGAAGATATGGAACCAGGTGAGTTTGCCCTTAACCAAGTCTTCAAGAAGGCAAAGTTAAATGATTTTGATGGCGAGAAGAAGAGTGGCGAAGATCTTAAGGCATGGATTGAAGAACTAGAGGATTTCTTTGATCTTCGACAATTTAGTGAAGAGTCCAAGGCAAAAGTTGGGATCTTGCATATGCGTGGGATCGCGAAGCTATGGTGGAAGTCATTAATGCAGACTCGAACGCATTCTGGTCCTGTTCTATGGAAGGAATTTAGAGAACAAGCAAAAAAACGCTATTGTTCTCCACACTACCATATGGAGAAGAAGATGGAGTTCTACAATTTCCGACAACAGGAAAGTGACAAGCATAGCTTATCTGTTGATGAGTACAAAGAGAAGTTCCTACGTCTTCATAAATATGCATTAGAGGTTAGTGCTAATGCTCTAAAGAGTAAATTTATTGAAGGGCTTTGTAAGGAACTTCGCTATCAAGTCAAGGGATCTGGATGCATTGATTTTCTTGATGTTGTTGCGATGGCTGAGAACTTTGAGAAGATGGAGAAGTTCAATTTGCAGAAGGCAAATAGAAGCAGATTAATTGCAACGGGACATAGGCCACAAAGACCTGTTGCAATGAACATGAACAATTCAAAGAAAACTCCATCTTCTAACGACCAAGGTAAGAACCCTGCTCGGCCCGTGGAAAATCAAAGGAGGCATCAACCAATTGAGTGGCAAAAAGACCCTAATTTTATTGAGAGGGCAAAAAGACTTGGTTTGTGTTTTCGTTGCGGGGAGCAAGGGCATCGGACATATGAGTGCCCGAACAAGGCAGTCTTTCGACCCGCACAATCAAAAGCGATAAACATCATCGAGGAGGGTACAATTATTGAGGAAGCAGATGATGGCGGTAAGTGCACTAACTCTACTTTACGTTGCATGGTGGTTAGTTCTTTCCCAAAGGCTTCTGTAATCACGATTCCGGGTATGATTTCTCTGCATAAAACCAGATTTTTTATCGATTCAGGTAGTACCCATTGTTTTCTATCTTTCAAATTGGTACAGAATCTAGGGATAGCCCTAAATATGCAGATAACTAGACCTGTAGAGATGGCCAATGGATGATTACACTACACGAAAGGATATGTTGAAAACCTTGAATTTACTCTTTCTAATAGACGCTTTTCTGGAAGCTTCCATGTAATTGAGATGAAACAGAGTGATGTAATCATAGGTATGGATTGGTTAGTTAAAAATTCTGCGACAATTAATTGTGAACAAAGAATGATCACTGTGAAGCTAAATGATGAATCTATTCATATTCTAGGTGATGTACTTAATCCTAAGCCTACTCTTATTTCTGCTATGCAGATAATTAGAGGTATACGAGATGGCTGCAAAACATTTGTAGTGTATGTGGCAATCTGCATTAGGAAGGTAATGACGAAGATATTCCAGATTACGTAGGAAATCTCTTCAAAGAATATGCCGATGTATTTCCAGAAGACTTGCCTGGTATACCCCCACGTAGGCAGATTGACCACGCCATTGACCTATATCCAAGGAGTGAACCATATTCTAGAGCACCCTATAGATTTAACATTGATGAACTCAAGGAGCTTAAGATTCAATTAGATGATCTTTTGAAGAAAGGCTTAATAAAACCGAGTGTCTCACCTTGGGGTGCGCCTGTTTTATTTCAAAAGAAGAAAGACGGCTCTTACAGATTATGCATTGACTATAGGGGGTTGAATAAAAGAACAGTTAAGAATAAGTATCCACTACCTCACATAGATGACTTATTAGGTCAATTAAGTGGAGCGACCGTATTCACAAAGATTGACTTAAGATCTGGATATCACCAAATTAGGATCAAAACAGAGGATATTCCTAAGACGGCTTTTCGAACACGATATGGTCACTATGAGTTTACGGTTCTACCTTTTGGTTTAACAAAGGCTCCTGCCACATTTATGTGGTTGATGAATAATATTTTTCACGATTACCTAGATGAATTCATCTTAGTCTTCCATGATATATTTTTGTACTCTAAAGATGATTTGGAGCATGCGGTACATCTCAAGAAGACTTTGCAGACTCTTAGAGAACACAAATTGTATGGGAAAAAGAGTAAGTGTTTCTTTGCTAAGGATAAACTTGTGTTTGTAGGAAGAGTAATATCAAAAGAAGGAATCCTTATAGATGAAGATAAAGTAAAAACAATAGTTGATTGGCCGATTCCTAAGACTGTAAGGGATGTTATAGGTTTTCTTGGGTTGGCACAATATGAAAGAGCACATATTAAGGATTTCTCTAAGATAGCTACTCCCCTCACCGAATTAACTAAAAAGAATGTAGGATTTGCGTGGAGTGATGCCTGTTAAAAATCATTTGAAACATTGAAACAAAAAGTCGTTGAGAATTGTATTTTGAAAATACCAGAAATGGGAAAGCCTTTTGTGGTTGCATGTGATGCAAGTGGTAGTCAGATAGGATGTGTTATTTCACAAGCTGGTTGGGTGGTCGCATATGAGTCCAGAAAACTAAGAAAACATGAACTTAACAATCCTACTCATGATTTAGAAATGCTTGCTGTTGTGCATGTACTTAAGCATTGGAGACATCTATTTTTAGGGGTTAAGTTTGAATTGAAAACAGATCATCAAAGTCTAAAATACATCTTCACTCAATCAGTGCTTAACAACAGGCAGAAGCGTTGGATTGAATTATTAAGCGAGTATGATTTTGACATTAAGTATCTTGGTGGAAAGGAAAATAAGGTTGCTGATGCATTGAGTCAGAGACCTTTGTGTAATCTTATTTCTGTAATAAATTCTGATTTTCTCAGTCAAATTCAAGAAGAGATAAAACAGGATCCTTTTTATGCACCTATTTTGAATGCTTTGAATGCGAACAGGGGATCGACGTATGCGGAAAAAATTAATTTGCAGGATGGAACACTGTATTGTAACAATCGGCTATGCTTATCTTCTGAATCTCCACTAAAAGTTAAAATACTGCATGATTGTCATGATGCACCTTTTTCTGCACATCTAGGTTATTCAAGGACATATGTTAAAACAAAGTGTTCTTACTTTTGGCCGTGTATGAAGCGGGATATTAGAAAATATGTAAATGAATGTTTGAAGTGCCAACAGGTGAAATCTGAGTTTAAGAGGATGCCAGGAATGCTTCAACCTTTGGATGTTCCAAATCAGAAGTGGGAGTCTATTTCTATGGACTTTATCACTAAGCTACCTATGACCAGAAGTAAGCATGATACCATATTTGTTGTAGTCGATCGGCTTACCAAGATGGCACACTTCTTTCCTATGGAAAAGACTAATACTACTCTGAATGTTGCAAGAATCTTTGTAAAAGAAATATTTCGATTGCATGGAATGCCTAAAATCATGATTTCTGATAGAGATTCTAGATTTACGTCAAACTTCTGGAAAGCGACATTTGAATCCATTGGAACTCAGCTTCGTATGAGTACAGCTTTCCTTCCACAAACTGATGGGGAAACCGAGAGGGTTAACAGGGTAGTTGAGGATATGTTGCGCATGTATGTGAATGAAAAGAAGGATAGATGGAGTGAATATTTACCCTTGGTTGAGTTTGCATACAATAGTGCATGGCATGCATCTATAAAAATGACTCCGTTTGAAGCTATGTATGGTTATAATTGTTTGACTCCACCTTCGTTTTTGGGTTTTCCAAATAAAGTAGAAGTATCCAAAGAAATGCTTGATAAGATGGATGAAGAACTTGGAAAACTTAAGAAACATATAAGAGAAGCTCAGAAAAGACAAAAGAAGTTCTATGATTTAAAGAGAAGACCACTTGAATTCCAAGTTAATGATATGGTATTTCTTAAAGTTAATCCTCACCGATCTAACTTGTTGATAGGGAAGGATCATAGACTTTCTCCTCGATATGCAGGCCCTTTTAAAGTTTTGAAAAAGATCGGATCTCTTGCTTATTTGTTGGAATTACCTAAATATCTAAATGTGCATCCTGTATTTCATGTCAGCTTACTTAAAAGATATGTGTCTAATGTTGCTCATGTTTTGCAGGACAATTATAAGCTGAAAGATGATGGCTCTTTTGAGCTTCAACTGGAAATAATATTAGATAGGAAGGAAAGATTTCTTAGAAATAGATCTATAGTAGAAATTTTGGTGAAATGGCATTCGTACCCAGTAGAAGATTCGAGTTGGGTGAATTTAGATGACTTTCTAACACATTATCCTTCTTTCCAACTCTGAGGACAGAGTTCTTAAAGGGGGGAAGAATTGTAGTAGGCCTCTTTTCTAGTGAAATAATTCATTTTGAACTTTCTGAATTTCATTGTGGGGATAATTCTTAGAACGAATAATTAGGTCATTTTATGCATGTAGGAGAAATTTGGGTTGACCAAGTCTTCAAGAAGGCAAAGTTAAATGATTTTGATGGCGAGAAGAAGAGTGGCGAAGATCTTGAGGCATGGATTGAAGAACTAGAGGATTTCTTTGATCTTTGAAAATTTAATGAAGAGTCCAAGGCAAAAGTTGGGATCCTGCATCTGCGTGGGATCGCGAAGCTATGGTGGAAGTCATATATGCAGACTCGAACGCGTTCTGGTCCTGTTCTATGGAAGGAATTTAGAGAACAAGCTGAAAATGCTATTGTTCTCCACACTACCATATGGAGAAGAAGATGGAGTTCTACAATTTTCGACAACACGAAAGTGACAAGCATAGCTTATCTGTTGATGAGTACAAAGAGAAGTTCCTACGTCTTCATAAATATGCATTAGAGGTTAGTGGTAATGCTCTAAAGACTAAATTTATTGAAGGGCTTCGTGAGGAACTTCGCTATCAAGTCAAGGGATCTGGATGCATTGATTTTCTTGATGCTCTTGCGATGGCTAAGAACTTTGAGAAGATGGAGAAGTTCAATTCGCAGAAGGCAAATAGAAGCAGATTCATTGCAATGGGACATAGGCCACAAAGACCTGTTGCAATGAACATGAACAATTCAAAGAAAACTCCATCTTCTAACGACCAAGGTAAGAACCCTACTCGGCCGGTGGAAAATCAAAGGAGGCGTCAACCAATTGAGTGGCAACAAGACCCTAATTTTATTGAGAGGGCAAAAAGACTTGGTCTGTGTTTTCGTTGCGGGGAGCAAGGGCATCGGACATATGAGTGCCCGAACAAGGCAGTCTTTCGACCCGCACAATCAAAAGTGATAAACATCATCGAGGAGGGTACACTTATTGAGGAAGCAGATGATGGCGGTAAGTGTGCTAACTCTACTTTACGTTGCATGGTGGTTAGTTCTTTCCCAAAGGCTTCTGTAATCACGATTCCGGGTATGATTTCTGCGTAAAACCAGAATTTTGATCGATTCAGGTAGTACCCATTGTTTTCTATCTTTCAAATTGGTACAGAATCTAGGGATAGCCCTAAATATGCAGATAACCAGACCTGTAGAGATGGCCAATGGACGATTACACTACACGAAAGAATATGTTGAAAACCTTGAATTTACTCTTTCTAATAGACGCTTTTCTGGAAGCTTCCATGTAATTGAGATGAAACAGAGTGATGTAATCATAGGTATGGATTGGTTAGTTAAAAATTCTGCGACAATTAATTGTGAACAAAGAACGATCACTGTGAAGCTAATGATGAGTCTATTCATATTCTAGGTGATGTCCTTAATCCTAAGCCTACTCTTATTTCTGCTATGCAGATAATTAGAGGTATACGTGATGGCTGCAAAACATTTGTAGTGTATATGAACAATCTGCATCAGGAAGGTAATGACGAAGATATTCCAGATTACGTAGGAAATCTCTTGAAAGAATATGCCGATGTATTTCCATAAGACTTGCCTGGTATACCCCCACCTAGGCAGATTGACCACGCCATCGACCTATATCCAGGGAGTGAACCATCTTCTCGAGCACCCTATAGATTTAACATTGATGAACTAAAGGAGCTTAAGATTCAATTAGATGATCTTCTGAAGAAACACTTAATAAAACCGAGTGTCTCACCTTGGGGCGCGCCTGTTTTATTTCAGAAGAAGAAAGACGGCTCTTACAGATTATGCATTGACTATAGGGGGTTGAATAAAAGAACAGTTAAGAATAAGTATCCACTCCCTCACATAGATGACTGATTAGGTCAATTAAGTGGAGCGACCATATTCACAAAGATTGACTAAAGATCTCGATATCACCAAATTAGGATCAAAACACAGGATATTCCTAAGACGGCTTTTCGAACACGATATGGTCACTATGAGTTTACGGTTCTACCTTTTGGTTTAACAAACGCTCCTGCCACATTTATGTGCTTGATGAATAATATTTTTCACGATTACCTAGATGAATTCATCTTACTCTTCCTTGATGATATATTTGTGTACTCTAAAGATGATTCGGAGCATGCGGTACATCTCAAGAAGACTTTGCAGACTCTTAGAGAACACAAATTATATGGGAAGAAGAGTAAGTGTTTCTTTGCTAAGGATAAACTTGTGTATCTAGGAAGAGTAATATCAAAAGAAGGAATCCTTATGGATGAAGATAAAGTAAAAACAATAGTTGATTGGCCGATTCCTAAGACTGTAAGGGATGTTAGAAGTTTTCTTGGGTTGGCACAATATGAAAGAGCACATATTAAGGATTTCTCTAAGATAGCTACTCCCCTCACCGAATTAACTAAAAAGAATGTAGGATTTGCGTGGAGTGATGCCTGTCAAAAATCATTTGAAAAATTGAAACAAAAAGTCGTTGAGAATTGTGTTTTGAAAATACCAGAAATGGGAAAGCCTTTTGTGGTTGCATGTGATGCAAGTGGTAGTCAGATAGGATGTGTTATTTCACAAGATGGCAGGGTGGTCGCATATGAGTCCAGAAAACTAAGAAAACATGAACTTAACTATCCTACTCATGATTTAGAAATGCTTGCTGTTGTGCATGCACTTAAGCATTGGAGACATCTATTGTTAGGGGTTAAGTTTGAATTGAAAACAGATCATGAAAGTCTAAAATACATCTTCACTCAACCATTGCTTAACAACAGGCAGAAGCGTTGGATTGAATTATTAAGCGAGTATGATTTTGACATTAAGTATCTTGCTGGTAAGGAAAATAAGGTTGCTGATGCATTGAGTCGGAGACCTTTGTGTAATCTTGTTTCTGTAATAAATTCTGATTTTCTCAGTCAAATTCAAGAAGAGATAAAACAGGATCCTTTTTATGCACCTATTTTGAATGCTTTGAATGCGAACAGGGGATCGACGTATGAGGAAAAAATTCATTTGCAGGATGGAACACTATATTGTAACAATCGGCTATGCTTATCTTTTGAATCTCCACTAAAAGTTAAAATACTGCATGATTGTCATGATGCACCTTTTTCTGCACATCCAGGTTATTCAAGGACATATGTTAAAACAAAGTATTCTTACTTTTGGCCGTGTATGAAGCGGGATATTAGAAAATATGTAAATGAATGTTTGAAGTGCCAACAGGTGAAATTTGAGTTTAAGAGGATGCCAGGAATGCTTCAACCTTTGGATGTTCCAAATCAGAAGTGGGAGTCTATTTCTATGGACTTTATCACTAAGCTACCTATGACCAGAAGTAAGCATGATACCATATTTGTTGTAGTCGATCGGCTTACCAAGATGGCACACTTCTTTCCTATGAAAAAGACTGATACTGCTTTGAATGTTGCAAGAATCTTTGTAAAAGAAATATTTCAATTGCATGGAATGCCTAAAAGCATAATTTCTGATAGAGATTCTAGATTTACGTCAAACTTCTGGAAAGCGACATTTGAATCCATCAGAACTCAACTTTGTATGAGTACAGCTTTCCATCCACAAACTGATGGGGAAACCGAGAGGGTTAACAGGGTAGTTGAGGATATGTTGCGTATGTATGTGAATGAAAAGCAGGATAATTGGAGTGAATATTTACCCTTGGTTGAGTTTGCATACAATAGTGCATGGCATGCATCTATAAAATTGACTCCGTTTGAAGCTATGTATGGTTATAATTGTTTGACTCCACCTTCGTTTTTGGGTTCTCCAAATAAAGTAGAAGTATCCAAAGAAATTCTTGATAAGATGGATGAAGAACTTGGAAAAATTAAGAAACATATAAGAGAAGCTCAGAAAAGACAAAAGAAGTTCTATGATTTAAAGAGAAGACCACTTGAATTCCAAGTTAATGATATGGTGTTTCTTAAAGTTAATCCTCACTGATCTAACTCTTTGCTAGGGAAGGATCATAGACTTTCTCCTCGATATGCAGGCCCTTTTAAAGTTTTGAAAAAGATCGGATCTCTTGCTTATTTGCTGGAATTACCTAAATATCTAAATGTGCATCCTGTATTTCATGTCAGCTTACTTAAAAGATATGTGTCTAATGTTGCTCATGTTTTGAAGGACAATTATAAGTTGAAAGATGATGGCTCTTTTGAGCTTCAACCGGAAATAATATTAGATAGGAAGGAAAGATTTCTTAGAAATAGATCTATAGTAGAATTTTTGGTGAAATGGCATTCATACCCAGTAGAAGATTTGAGTTGGGTGAATTTAGATGACTTTCTAACACATTATCCTTCCTTCCAACTCTGAGGACAGAGTTCTTAAAGGGGGCAAGAATTGTAATAGGCCTCTTTTCTAGTGAAATAATTCATTTTGAACTTTCTGAATTTTGTGGGGATAATGCTTAGAACGAATAATTAGGTCATTTTATGCATGTAGGAAAACTTTTGGGTTGACAAGTTTCATATTCTCTCTCTAGACCTTAATTGCATCATGTTTTCCAGTGGGATTTTGAAGGTGAAGATGAAAGAATTAAGGAAAACTCTCTATGAGGGAAAGGTAGAGCAAGTATAAGAGAATAAAAGTGCCAGTGTGAGATTTTTGTGAATCATGTTCTAAGTACCTCGTTCAGGGTCCTACGTTTAGTTCATTGTAAGAAAATGCCTTGATTTTACTCTCTAGAATTTTAAACCTTGCAGGGCTCAAAAGTGGCATTTGGAGGTGGATTTGGACCCCAGACATATCTATCAATATTGTGTAGATCAAAAAATTGAATAAAAGTGTCTCTCACAAGCTTAACCTAATTCCTCATTGTTTTTGAGTTAGAGGGCTTTGAAAAGTGCCGTTTTTTCCAAGACTTAAAAAAAAAAAAAAAAAAAAACGAGGGCTTGTCTAATTCTATTGGAATCCGTGATTCTCATGCTCACGTGTCACCATGTCTAATTATGTATGTTTTCGGATATGTCTTCTTGGTTTTTTTCTGCTATTTTTGACAGGTATGCTAAAAAAAGGGAAGTACACTACAATCGCATGGCTTTTTGCGAAAGTTTTGTAGAAAGTTGACTTTTTCTAAATTTGGTGGATCGCACACTTCTTTGGGGGGCATGGCTACGATCAAACGGAAAAAGATAAGAAGGTCTGGGCATCAACAAGGAGGACACACAGAAATCTGAGAATTACCTTGTGATTGAGAGTGAGAGTGAGAGTGAGAGTGTGATTGAGAGTGCGAGTGAGAATGCGATTGTGATAGCTCGGGGGTGGTCGGGAGGTAGAGGCTTTGTCAAGAAGCTATTATCCAAAGCTATTGTAACCATTGATTCACATCTATAATATCAGAATTCTTCCTTCTCTGCGTCATATTTGTTCTACTCTTCCGCATCAGATTTTCTTTTACCTTGTGCAATCTCTGCGTTCTTCTCTCCACTGTTATTTCTGAGTAATCGAAAGATTTTGATTGGGGATAGATTGTGATTGAGGAAACGCTTCAAGTGGTATCAGAGCAGAATCAATCCGCGGGAACGATGGAAGGTCTAACACAAAAGGTTCGTGAACAAGAGGAGCTTATTCAGAAGCTTCTTGGTGAATTGCGCAAAGAACGAGGGGGAAAGCAACCAGAAGGAGCAACAAATTTGTTTGTGGATCTGAACGATGAAATAGATGAAGGTGCGGGAACATCTAGCGTACCTCGCAAAAAACAAAAACGCAATTCTGAAGATATGGAACCAGGTGAGTTTGCCCTTAGCCAAGTCTTCAAGAAGGCAAAGTTAAATGATTTTGATGGCGAGAAGAAGAGTGGCGAAGATCTTGAGGCATGGATTGAAGAACTAGAGGATTTATTTGATCTTCGACAATTTAGTGAAGAGTCCAAGGCAAAACTTGGGATCCTGCATCTGTGTGGGATGGCGAAGCTATGGTGGAAGTCATATATGCAGACTCAAACGCGTTCTGGTCCTGTTCTATGGAAGGAATTTAGAGAAAAAGCTGAAAAACGCTATTGTTCTCCACCCTACCATATGGAGAAGAAGATGGAGTTCTACAATTTCCAACAACACAAAAGTGACAAGCATAACTTACCTGTTGATGAGTACAAAGAGAAGTTCCTACGTCTGCATAAATATGCATTAGAGGTTAGTGGTAACGCTCTAAAGACTAAATTTATTGAAGGGTTTTGTGAGGAACTTCACTATCAAGTGAAGGGATCTGGATGCATTGATTTTCTTGATGCTGTTGAGATGGCTGAGAACTTTGAGAAGATGGAGAAGTTCAATTTGCAAAAGGCAAATAGAAGCAGATTCATTGCAACGGAACATAGGCCACAAAGACCTGTTGCAATGATCATGAACAATTCAAAGAAAACTCCATCTTCTGACGACCAAGGTAAGAACCCTGCTCGGCCGGTGGAAAATCAAAGGAGGCGTCAACCAATTGAGTGGCAACAAGACCCTAATTTTATTGAGAGAGCAAAAAGACTTGGGTTGTGTTTTGGTTGCGGGGAGCAAGGGCATCGGACATATGAGTGCCCGAACAAGGCAGTCTTTCGACCCGCTCAAATAAACGTCATCAAGGAGGGTACAATTATTGAGGAAGCAGATGATGGCGGTAAGTGCACTAACTCTACTTTACGTTGCATGGTGGTTAGTTCTTTCCCAAAGGCTTCTGTAATCACGATTCCGGGTATGATTTCTGCGCAGAAAACCAGATTTTTGATCGATTCAGGTAGTACCCATTGCTTTCTATCTTTCAAATTGGTACAGAATCTAGGGATAGCCCTAAATATGCAGATAACCAGACCTGTAGAGATGGCCAATGGACGATTACACTACATGAAAGGATATGTTGAAAACCTTGAATTTACTCTTTCTAATAGATGCTTTTCTCGAAGCTTCCATGTAATTGAGATGAAACAGAGTGATGTAATCATAGGTATGGATTGATTAGTTAAAAATTCTGCGACAATTAATTGTGAACAAAGAACGATCATTGTGAAGCTAAATGATGAATCTATTCATATTCTAGGTGATGTCCTTAATCCTAAGCCTACTCTTATTTCTGCTATGCAGATAATTAGAGGTATACGTGATGGCTGCAAAACATTTGTAGTGTATGTGAACAATCTGCATCAGGAAGGTAATGAAGAAGATATTACAGATTACGTAGGAAATCTCTTGAAAGAATATGCGGATGTATTTCCAGAAGACTTGCCTGGTATACCCCCACCTAGGCAGATTGACCACGCCATTGACCTATATCCAGGGAGTGAACCATATTCTAGAGCACCCTATAGATTTAACATTGATGAACTAAAGGAGCTTAAGATTCAATTAGATGATCTTTTGAAGAAAGGCTTAATAAAACCAAGTGTCTCACCTTGGGGTGCGCCTGTTTTATTTCAGAAGAAGAAAGAAGGCTCTTACAGATTATGCATTGACTATAGGGGGTTGAATAAAAGAACAATTAAGAATAAGTATCCACTCGCTCACATAGATGACTTATTAGGTCAATTAAGTGGAGCGACCGTATTCACAAAGATTGACTTAAGATCTGGATATCACCAAATTAGGATCAAAACAGAGGATATTCCTAAGACGGCTTTTCGAACACGATATGGTCACTATGAGTTTACGGTTCTACCTTTTGGTTTAACAAACGCTCCTGCCACATTTATGTGCTTGATGAATAATATTTTTCACGATTACCTAGATGAATTCATCTTAGTCTTCCTTGATGATATATTTGTGTACTCTAAAGATGATTCGGAGCATGCAGTACATCTCAAGAAGACTTTGCAGACTCTTAGAGAACACAAATTGTATGGGATAAACTTTGCTAAGGATAAACTTTTGTATCTAGGAAGAGTAATATCAAAAGAAGGAATCCTTATAGATGAAGATAAAGTAAAAACAATAGTTGATTGGCCGATTCCTAAGACTATAAGGGATGTTAGAAGTTTTCTTGGGTTGGCACAATACGAAAGAGCACGTATTAAGGATTTTTCTAAGATAGCTACTCCTCTCACCGAATTAACTAAAAAGAATGTAGGATTTGCGTGGAGTGATGCCTGTCAAAAATCATTTGAAACATTGAAACAAAAAGTCGTTGAGAATTGTGTTTTGAAAATACCAGAAATGGGAAAGCCTTTTGTGGTTGCATGTGATGCAAGTGGTAGTCAGATAGGATGTGTTATTTCACCCAGTAGAAGATTCGAGTTGGGTGAATTTAGATGACTTTCTAACACATTATCCTTCCTTCCAACTCTAAGGACAGAGTTCTTAAAGGGGGGAAGAATTGTAATAGGCCTCTTTTCTAGTGAAATAATTCATTTTGAACTTTCTGAATTTCATTGTGGGGATAATGCTTAGAACGAATAATTAGGTCATTTTATGCATGTAGGAAAAATTTTGGATTGACAAGTTTCATGTTCTCTCTCTAGAGCTTAATTGCATCATGTTTTCCAGTGGGATTTTGAAGGTGAAAGAAATAAGGAAAACTCTGTATGAGGGAAAGGTAGAGCAAGTATAAGAGAATAAAAGTGCCTGTGTGAGATTTTTGTGAATCATGTTCTAAGTACCTCATTCAGGGTCCTACGTTTAGTTCATTGTAAGAAAATGCCTTGATTTTACTCTCTCTAGAATTTTAAACCTTGGAGGGCTCAAAAGTGTCATTTGGAGGTGGATTTGGACCCCAGACATATCTATCAATATTGTGCAGATCAAAAAAATGAATAAAAGTGTCTCTCAGAAGCTTAACCTAATTCCTCATTGTTTTTGAGTTACAGGGCTTTGAAAAGTGCCGTTTTTCCAAGACTTTAAAAAAAAAAAAAAAAGGAGGGCTTGTCTAATTCTATTCGAATCCGTGATTCTCATGCTCACGTGTCACCATGTCTAATTATGTATGTTTTCGGATATGTCTTCTTGGTTTTTTTTCTGCTATTTTTGAGAGGTATGCTAAAAAAAAGGAAGTACACTACAATCGCATGGCTTTTTGCGAAAGTTTTGGAGAAACTCGACTTTTTCTAAATTTGGTGGATCGCACACTTCTTTGGGGGGCATGGCTGCGATCAAACGGAAAAAGATAAGAAGGCCTGCGCATCAACACGGAGGACACACAGACATCTGAGAATTACCTTGTGATTGAGAGTGAGAGTGAGAGTGAGAGTGTGATTGAGAGTGCGAGTGAGAATGCGATTGTGATAGCTCGGGGGTGGTCGGGAGGTAGAGGCTTTGTCAAGAAGCTATTGTCCAAAGCTATTGTAACCATTGATTCACATCTATAATATTAGAATTCTTCCTTCTCTGCGTCATATTTGTTCTACTCTTCTGCATCAGATTTTCTTTTACCTTGTGCAATCTCTGCGTTCTTCTCTCCACTGTTTTTCTGAGTAATTGAAAGATTGTGATTGCGGATAGATTGTGATTGAGGAAACGCTCCAAGTGGTATCAGAGTAGAATCAATCCGCGGGAACGATGGAAGGTCTAACATAAAAGGTTCGTGAACAAGAGGAGATTATTCAGAAGCTTCTTGGTGAATTGCACAAAGAACGAGGGGGAAAGCAACTAGAAGGAGCAACAAATTTGTTTGTGGGGCTGAACGATGAAATAGATGAAGGTGCAGGAACATCTAGCGTACCTCGCGGAAAACAAAAACGCAATTCTGAAGATATGGAACCAGGTGAGTTTGCCCTTAACCAAGTCTTCAAGAAGGCAAAGTTAAATGATTTTGATGGCGAGAAGAAGAGTGGCGAAGATCTTGAGGCATGGATTGAAGAACTAGAGGATTTCTTTGATCTTTGACAATTTAGTGAAGAGTCCAAGGCAAAGGTTGGGATCCTGCATCTGCGTGGGATCGCGAAGCTATGGTGGAGGTCATATATGCAGACTCGAACGCGTTCTGGTCCTGTTCTATGGAAGGATTTTAGAGAACAAGCTGAAAAACGCTATTGTTCTCCACACTACCATATGGAGAAGGAGATAGAGTTCTACAATTTTCGACAACACAAAAGTGACAAGCATAGGTTATCTGTTGATGAGGACAAAGAGAAGTTCCTACATCTTCATAAATATGCATTAGAGGTTAGTGGTAATGCTCTAAAGAGTAGATTTATTGAAGGGCTTCGTGAGGAACTTTGCTATCAAGTCAAGGGATCTGGATGCATTGATTTTCTTGATGCTGTTGTGATGGCTGAGAACTTTGAGAAGATGGAGAAGTTCAATTTGCAGAAGGCAAATAGAAGCAGATTCATTGCAACAGGACATAGGCCACAAAGACCTGTTGCAATGAACATGAAAAATTCAAAGAAAACTCCATCTTCTAACGACCAAGGTAAGAACCCTGCTCGGCCATTTTTGCGCATAAAACTAGATTTTTGATCGATTCAGGTAGTACCCATTGTTTTCTATCTTTCAAATTGGTACAGAATCTAGGGATAGCCCTAAATATGCAGATAACCAGACCTGTAGAGATGGCCAATGGACGATTACAATACACGAAAGGATATGTTGAAAATCTTGAATTTACTCTTTCTTATAGACGCTTTTTTGGAAGCTTCCATGTAATTGAGATGAAACAGAGTGATGTAATCATAGGTATGGATTGGTTAGTTAAAAATTCTGCGACAATTAATTGTGAACAAAGAACGATCACTGTGAAGCTAAATGATGAATCTATTCATATTCTAGGTGATGTCCTTAATCCTAAGCCTACTCTTATTTCTGCTATGCAGATAATTAGAGGTATACATGATGGCTGCAAAACATTTGTAGTATATGTGAACAATCTGCATCACGAAGGTAATGACGAAGATATTCCAGATTACATAGGAAATCTCTTGAAAGAATATGCCGATGTATTTCCCGAAGACTTTCGTGGTATACCCCCACCTAGGCAGATTGACCACGCCATTGACCTATATCCAAGGAGTGAACCATATTCTAGAGCACCCTATAGATTTAACATTGATGAACTAAAGGAGCTTAAGATTCAACTAGATGATCTTTTGAAGAAAGGCTTAATAAAACCGAGTGTCTCACCTTGGGGTGCACCTGTTTTATTTCAGAAGAAGAAAGACGGCTCTTACAGATTATGCATTGACTATAGGGGGTTGAATAAAAAAATAGTTAAGAATAAGTATCCACTCCCTCACATAGATGACTTATTAGGTCAATTAAGTGGAGCGACCGTATTCACAAAGATTGACTTAAGATCTGGATATCACCAAATTAGGATCAAAACAGAGGATATTCCTAAGACGGCTTTTCGAACACGATATGGTCACTATGAGTTTACGGATCTACCTTTTGGTTTAACTACCGCTCCTTCCACATTTATGTGCTTGATGAATAATATTTTTCACGATTACCTAGATGAATTCATCTTAGTCTTCCTTGATGATATATTTGTGTACTCTAAAGATGATTCGGAGCATGCGGTACATCTCAAGAAGACTTTGCAGACTCTTAGAGAACACAAATTGTATGGGAAAAAGAGTAAGTGTTTCTTTTCTAAGGATAAACTTGTGTATCTAGGAAGAGTAATATCAAAAGAAGGAATCCTTATAGATGAAGATAAAGTAAAAACAATAGTTGATTGGCTGATTCCTAAGACTGTAAGGGATGTTAGAAGTTTTCTTGGGTTGGCACAATATGAAAGAGCACATAATAAGGATTCTCTAAGATAGCTACTCCCCTCACCGAATTAACTAAAAAGAATGTAGGATTTGCGTGGAGTGATGCCTGTCAAAAATCATTTGAAACATTGAAACAAAAAGTCGTTGAGAATTGTGTTTTGAAAATACCAGAAATGGGAAAGCCTTTTTTGGTTGCATGTGATGCAAGTGGTAGTCAGATAGGATGTGTTATTTCACAAGATGGCAGGGTGGTCGCATATGAGTCCAGAAAACTAAGAAAACATGAACTTAACTATCCTACTCATGATTTAGAAATGCTTGCTGTTGTGCATGCACTTAAGCATTGGAGACATCTATTGTTAGGGGTTAAGTTTGAATTGAAAACAGATCATCAAAGTCTAAAATACATGTTCACTCAACCATTGCTTAACAATAGGCAGAAGCATTGGATTGAATTATTAAGCGAGTATGATTTTGACATTAAGTATCTTGCTGGTAAGGAAAATAAGGTTGTTGATGCATTGAGTCGGAGACCTTTGTGTAATCTTCTTTCTGTAATAAATTCTGATTTTCTAAGTCCAATTCAAGAAGAGATAAAAGAGGATCCTTTTTATGCACCTATTTTGAATGCTTTGAATGCCAACAGGGGATCGACCTATGAGGAAGAATTTCATTTGCAGGATGGAACACTGTATTTTAACAATCGGCTATGCTTATCTTCTGAATCTCCACTAAAAGTTAAAATACTGCATGATTGTCATGATGCACCTTTTTCTGCATATCCAAGTTATTCAAGGACATATGTTAAAACAAAGTATTCTTACTTTTGGCCGTGTATGAAGCGGGATATTAGAAAATATGTAAATGAATGTTTGAAGTGCCAACAGGTGAAATCTGAGTTTAAGAGGATGCCAGGAATGCTTCAACCTTTGGATGTTCCAAATCAGAAGTGGGAGTCTATTTCTATGGACTTTATCACTAAGCTACCTATGACCAAAAGTAAGCATGATACCATATTTGTTGTAGTCGATCAGCTTACCAAGATGGCACACTTCTTTCCTATGAAAAAGACTAATACTGCTTTGAATGTTGCAAGAATCTTTGTAAAAGAAATATTTCAATTGCATGGAATGCCTAAAAGCATAATTTCTGATAGAGATTCTAGAGTTACGTCAAACTTTTGGAAAGCGACATTTGAATCCATTGGAACTCAACTTCGTATGAGTACAGCTTTCCATCCACAAACTGATGGGGAAACCGAGAGGGTTAACAGGGTAGTTGAGGATATGTTGCGTATGTATGTGAATGAAAAGCAGGATAATTGGAGTGAATATTTACCCTTGGTTGAGTTTGCATACAATAGTGCATGGCATGCATCTATAAAAATGACTCCGTTTGAAGCTATGTATGGTTATAATTGTTTGACTCCACCTTCGTTTTTGGGTTTTCCAAATAAAGTAGAAGTATCCAAAGAAATGCTTCATAAGATGGATGAAGAACTTGGAAAAATTAAGAAACATACAAGAGAAGCTCAGAAAAGACAAAAGAAGTTCTATGATTTAAAGAGAAGACCACTTGAATTCCAAGTTAATGATATGGTAGTTCTTAAAGTTAATCCTCACCCATCTAACTTGTTGCTAGGGAAGGATCATAGACTTTCTCCTCGATATGCAGGCCCTTTTAAAGTTTTGAAAAAAATCGGATCTCTTGCTTATTTGCTGGAATTACCTAAATATCTAAATGTGCATCCTGTATTTCATGTCAGCTTACTTAAAAGATATGTGTCTAATGTTGCTCATGTTTTGCAGGACAATTATAAGCTGAAAGATGATGGCTCTTTTGAGCTTCAACCAGAAATAATATTAGATAGGAAGGAAAGATTTCTTAGAAATAGATCTATAGTAGAAATTTTGGTGAAATGGCATTCATACCCTATAGAAGATTTGAGTTGGGTGAATTTAGATGACTTTCTAACACATTATCCTTCTCTCCAACTCTGAGGATAGAGTTCTTAAAGGGGGGAAGATTTGTTCTACTCTTCCGCATCAGATTTTCTTTTACCTTGTGCAATCTCTGCGTTCTTCTCTCCACTGTTATTTCTAAGTAATCGAAAGATTGTGATTGGGGATAAATTGTGATTGAGGAAACGCTACAAGTGGTATCAGAGCAGAATCAATCCGCGGGAACGATGGAAGGTCTAACACAAAAGGTTTGTGAACAAGAGGAGCTTATTCAGAAGCTTCTTGGTGAATTGCGCAAACAACAAGGGGGAAAGCAACCAGAAGGAGCAACAAATTTGTTTGTGGAGCTGAACGATGAAATAGATGAAGGTGCGGGAACATCTAGCGTACCTCGCGAAAAACAAAAACGCAACTCTGAAGATATGGAACCAGGTGAGTTTGCCCTTAACCAAGTCTTCAAGAAGGCAAAGTTAAATGATTTTGATGGCGAGAAGAAGAGTGGCGAAGATCTTGAGGCATGGATTGAAGAACTAGAGGATTTCTTTGATCTTCAACAATTTAGTGAAGAGTCCAAAAGTTGGGATCCTGCATCTGCGTGGGATCGCGAAGCTATGGTGGAAGTCATATATGCAGACTCGAACGCGTTCTGGTCCTGTTCTATGGAAGGAATTTAGAGAACAAGCTGAAAAACGCTATTGTTCTCCACACTACCATATGGAGAAGAAGATGGAGTTCTACAATTTCCGACAACACGAAAGTGACAAGCATAGCTTATCTGTTGATGAGTACAAAGAGAAGTTCCTACGTCTTAATAAATATGCATTAGAGGTTAGTGGTAATGATCTAAAGAGTAAATTTATTGAAGGGCATCGTGAGGAACTTTGCTTTCGAGTCAAGGGATCTGGATGCATTGATTTTCTTGATGCTGTTGCGATGGCTGAGAACTTTGAGAAGATGGAGAAGTTCAATTTGCAAAAGGCAGATAGAAGTAGATTCATTGCAAGGGGACATAGGCCACAAAGACCTGTTGCAATGAACATGAACAATTCAAAGAAAACTCCATCTTCTAACGACCAAGGTAAGAACCCTGCTCGGCCGGTGGAAAATCAAAGGAGGCGTCAACCAATTGAGTGGCAACAAGACCCTAATTTTATTGAGAGGGCAAAAAGACTTGGTCTGTGTTTTCCTTGCGGGGAGCAAGGACATCGGACATATGAGTGCCCGAACAAGGCAGTCTTTCGACCCGCACAATCAAAAGCGATAAACATCATCGAGGAGGGTACAATTATTGAGGAAGCAAATGATGGCGGTAAGTGCGCTAACTCTACTTTACCTTGCATGGTGGTTAGTTCTTTCCCAAACACTTCTGTAATCACGATTCCGAGTATGATTTCTGCGCATAAAACCAGATTTTTTATCGATTCAGGTAGTACCCATTGTTTTCTATCTTTCAAATTAGTACAGAATCTAGGGATAGCCTTAAATATGCGGATAACCAGACCTGTAGAGATGGCCAATGGACGATCACACTACACGAAATGATATGTTGAAAACCTTGAATTTACTCTTTCTAATAGACGCTTTTCTGGAAGCTTCCATGTAATTGAGATGAAACAGAGTGATGTAATCATAGGTATGGATTGGTTAGTGAAAAATCCTGCGACAATTAATCGTGAACAAAGAACGATAACTGTGAAGATAAATGATGAATCTATTCATATTCTAGGTGATGTCCTTAATCCTAAGCCTACTCTTATTTCTGCTATGCAGATAATTAGAGGTATACGTGATGGTTTCAAAACATTTGTAGTGTATGTGAACAATCTGCATCAGGAAGGTAATGGCGAAGATATTCCAGATTACGTAGGAAATCTCTTGAAAGAATATGCCGATGTATTTTCAGAAGACTTGTCTGGTATACCCCCACCTAGGCAGATTGACGACGCCATTGACCTATATCCAGGGAGTGAACGATATTCTAGAGCACCCTATAGATTTAACATTGATGAACTAAAGGAGCTTAAGGTTCAATTAGATGATCTTTTGAAGAAAGGCTTAATAAAACCGAGTGTCTCACCTTGGGGTGCGCCTGTTTTATTTCAGAAGAAGAAAGACGGCTCTTACAGATTATGCATTGACTATAGGGGGTTGAATAAAAGAACAGTTAAGAATAAGTATCCTCTCCCTCACATAGATGACTTATTAGGTCAATTAAGTGGAGCGAACGTATTCACAAACACTGACTTAAGATCTGGATATCGCCAAATTAGGATCAAAACAGAGGATATTCCTAAGACGGCTTTTCGAACACGATATGGTCACTATGAGTTTACGATTCTACCTTTTGGTTTAACAAACGCTCCTGCCACATTTATGTGCTTGATGAGTAATATTTTTCACGATTACCTAGATGAATTCATCTTAGTCTTCCTTGATGATATATTTGTGTACTCTAAAGATGATTCAGAGCATGCGGTACATCTCAAGAAGACTTTGCAGACTCTTAGAGAACACAAATTGTATGGGAAAAAGAGTAAGTGTTTCTTTGCTAAGGATAAACTTGTGTATCTAGGAAGAGTAATATCAAAAGAAGGAATTCTTATAGATGAAGATAAAGTAAAAACAATAGTTGATTGGTTGATTCCTAAGACTGTAAGGGATGTTAAAAGTTTTCTTGGGTTGGCACAATATGAAAGAGCACATATTAAGGATTTCTCTAAGATAGCTACTCCCCTCACCGAATTAACTAAAAAGAATGTAGGATTTGCGTGGAGTGATGCCTGTCAAAAATCATTTAAAACATTGAAACAAAAAGTTGTTGAGATTTGTGTTTTGAAACTACCAAAAATGGGAAAGCCTTTTGTGGTTGCATGTGATGCAAGTGGTAGTCAGATAGGATGTGTTATTTCACAAGATGGCAGGGTGGTCGCATATGAGTCCAAAAAACTAAGAAAACATGAACTTAACTATCCTATTCATGATTTAGAAATGCTTGCTGTTGTGCATGCACTTAAGCATTGGAGACATCTATTGTTAGGGGTTAAGTTTGAATTGAAAATAGATCATCAAAGTCTAAAATACATCTTCACTCAACCATTGCTTAACAACAGGCAGAAGCATTGGATTGAATTATTAAGCGAGTATGATTTTGACATTAAGTATCTTGCTGGTAAGGAAAATAAGGTTGTTGATGCATTGAGTCGGAGACCTTTGTGTAATCTTGTTTCTGTAATAAATTGTGATTTTCTCAGTCAAATTCAAGAAGAGATAAAACAGGATCCTTTTTATGCACCTATTTTGAATGCTTTGAATGTGAACAGGGGATCGACGTATGAGGAAAAATTTCATTTGTGGGATGGAACACTGTATTGTAACAATCGGCTATGCTTATCTTCTAAATCTCCACTAAAAGTTAAAATACTGCATGATTGTCATGATGCACCTTTTTCTGCACATCCAGGTTATTCAAGGACATATGTTAAAACAAAGTATTCTTACTTTTGGCCGTGTATGAAGCGGGATATTAGAAAATATGTAAATGAATGTTTGAAGTGCCAACAGGTGAAATCTGAGTTTAAGAGGATGCCAGGAATGCTTCAACCTTTGAATGTTCCAAATCAGAAGTGGGAATCTACTTCTATGGACTTTATCACTAAGCTACCTATGACTAGAGGTAAGCATGATACCATATTTGTTGTAGTCGATCGGCTTACCAAGATGGCACACTTCTTTCCTATGAAAAAGACTGATACTACTTTGAATGTTGCAAGAATCTTTGTAAAAGAAATATTTCGATTGCATGGAATGCCTAAAAGCATAATTTCTGATAGAGATTCTAGATTTACGTCAAACTTCTGGAAAGCGACATTTGAATCCATTGGAACTCAACTTTGTATGAGTACAGCTTTCCATCCACAAACTGATGGGGAAACCGAAAGGGTTAACAAGGTAGTTGAGGATATGTTGCGTATGTATGTGAATGAGAAGCAGGATAATTGGAGTGAATATTTACCCTTGGTTGAGTTTGCATACAATAGTGCATGGCATGCATCTATACAAAGGACTCCGTTTGAAGCTATGTATGGTTATAATTGTTTGACTCCACCTTCGTTTTTGGGTTTTCCAAAGAAATCTTTGATAAGATGGATGAAGAACTTGGAAAAACTAAGAAACATATAAGAGAAGCTCAGAAAAGACAAAAGAAGTTCTATGATTTAAAGAGAAGACCACTTGAATTCCAAGTTCATGATATGGTATTTCTTAAAGTTAATCCTCACCGATCTAACTTGTTGCTATGGAAGGATCATAGACTTTCTCCTCGATATGCAAGCCCTTTTAAAGTTTTGAAATAGATCGGATCTCTTGCTTATTTGCTGGAATTACCTAAATATGTAAATGTGCATCCTGTATTTCATGTCAGCTTACTTAAAAGATATGTGTCTAATGTTGCTCATGTTTTGCAGGATAATTATAAGCTGAAAGATGATGGCTCTTTTTAGCTTCAACCGGAAATAATATTAGATAGGAAGGAAAGATTTCTTAGTAATAGATCTATAGTAGAAATTTTGGTGAAATGGCATTCATACCCAGTAGAAGATTTGAGTTGGGTGAATTTAGATGACTTTCTAACACATTATCCTTCTTTCCAACTCTAAGGACAGAGTTCTTAAAGGGGGGAAGAATTGTAATAGGCCTCTTTTCTAGTGAAATAATTCATTTTGAGCTTTCCGAATTTCAGTGTGGGGATAATGCTTAGAACGAATAATTAGGTCATTTTATGCATGTAGGAAAAATTTTGGGTTGACAAGTTTCATATTCTCTCTCTAGACCTTAATTGCATCATGTTTTCCAGTGGGATTTTGAAGGTGAAGATGAAAGAATTAAGGAAAACTCTGTATGAGGGAAAGGTAGAGCAAGTATAAGAGAATAAAACTACCTGTGTGAGATTTTTGTGAATCATGTTCTAAGTACCTCGTTCAGGGTCCTACGTTTAGTTCATTGTGAGAAAATGCCTTAATTTTACTCTCTCTAGAATTTTAAACCTTGCAGGGCTCAAAAGTGGCATTTGGAGGTGGATTTGGACCTCGGACGTCTCTATCAATATTGTGCTAATCGAAAAATTGAATAAAAGTCACTCTCACAAGCTTAACCTAATCCCTCATTGTTTTTGAGTTATAGGGCTTTGAAAAGTGTCGTTTTTTCTAAGACTTAAAAAAAAAAAACGAGGGCTTGTTTAATTCTATTCGAATCCATGATTCTCATGCTCACGTGTCACCATGTTTAATTATGTATGTTTTCGGATATGTCTTCTTGGTTTTTTTCTGCTATTTGCTAAAAAAAAGGAAGTACACTACGATCGCATGGCTTTTTGCGAAAGTTTTGGAGAAACTCGACTTTTACTAATATTTGTGGATCGCACACTTCTTTGGGGGGCACGGCTGTGATCAAACGGAAAAAGATAAGAAGGCCTGCGCATCAACACGGAGGACACACAGAAATCTGAGAATTACCTTGTGATTGAGAGTGAGAGTGAGAGTGAGAGTGTGATTGAGAGTGCGAGTGAGAATGCGATTGTGATAGCTCAGGGGTGGTCGGGAGGTAGAGGCTTCGTCAAGAAGCTATTGTCCAAAGCTATTGTAACCATTGATTCACATCTATAATATCAGAATTCTTCCTTCTCTGCGTCATATTTGTTCTACTCTTCCGCATCAGAACTTCTTTTACCTTGTGCAATCTCTGCGTTCTTCTCTCCACTGTTATTTCTGAGTAATCCAAAGATTGTGATTGGGGATAGATTGGGATTGAGGAAATGCTACAAGTGGTATCAGAGCAGAATCAATCTGCGCGAATGATGGAAAGTCTAACACAAAAGGTTCGTGAACAAGAGGAGCTTATTCAGAAGCTTCTTGGTGAATTGCACAAAGAACGAGGGGGAAAGCAACCAGAAGGAGCAACAATTATGCATTGACTATAGGGGGTTGAATAAAAGAACAATTAAGAATAAGTATCCACTCCCTCACATAGATGACTTATTAGGTCAATTAAGTGGAGCGACCGTATTCACAAAGATTGACTTAAGATCTGGATATCACCAAATTAGGATCAAAACAGAGGATATTCCTAAGACGGCTTTTCGAACACGATATGGTCACTATGAGTTTACGGTTCTACCTTTTGGTTTAACAAACGCTCCTGCCACATTTATGTGCTTGATGAATAATAATTTTCACGATTACCTAGATGAATTCATCTTAGTCTTCCTTGATGATTTATTTGTGTACTCTAAAGATGATTCGGAGCATGCGCACTCTTAGAGAACACAAACTGTATGGAAAAAAGAGTAAGTGTTTCTTTGCTAAGGATAAACTTGTGTATCTAGGAAGAGTAATATCAAAAGAAGGAATCCTTATAGATGAAGATAAAGTAAAAACAATAGTTGATTGGCCGATTCCTAAGACTGTAAGGGATGTTAGAAGTTTTCTTGGGTTCGCACAATATGAAAAAGCACATATTAAGGATTTCTCTAAGATAGCTACTCCCCTCACCGAATTAACTAAAAAGAATGTAGGATTTGCGTGGAGTGATGCCTATCAAAAATCATTTGAAACATTGAAACAAAAAGTCGTTGAGATTTGTGTTTTGAGAATACCAAAAATGGGAAACCCTTTTGTGGTTGCATGTGATGCAAGTGGTAGTTAGAGAGGATTTGTTATTTCACAAGATGGCAGGGTGGTCGCATATGAGTCCAGAAAACTAAGAAAACATGAACTTAACTATCCTACTCATGATTTAGAAATGCTTGCTGTTGTGCATGCACTTAAGCATTGGAGACATCTAGTGTTAGGGGTTAAGTTTGAATTGAAAACAGAGTTAACCTGATTCCTCATTGTTTTTGAGTTACAGGGCTTTGAAAAGTGCCGTTTTTTCCAACACTTATAAAAAAAAATGAGGGCTTGTCTAATTCTATTCGAATCCGTGATTCTCATGCTCACGTGTCACCATGTCTAATTATGTATGTTTTCGAATATGTCTTCTTGGTTTTTTTCTGCTATTTTTGACAGGTATGCTAAAAAAAAGGAAGTACACTACGATCGCATGGCTTTTTGCGAAAGTTTTGGAGAAACTCGACTTTTTCTAAATTTGGTGGATCACACACTTCTTTGGGGGGCACGGTTGCGATCAAAGTGAAAAAGATAAGAAGGCCTGTGCATCAACACGGAGGACACACAGAAATCTGAGAACTACCTTGTGATTGAGAGTGAGAGTGAGAGTGAGAGTGTAATTGAGAGTGCGAGTGAGAATGCGATTGTGATAGCTCGGGGGTGGTCGGGAGGTAGAGGCTTCGTCAAGAAGCTATTGTCCAAAGCTATTGTAACCATTGATTCACATCTATAACATCAAAATTCTTCCTTCTCTGCATCATATTTGTTCTACTCTTCCGCATCAGATTTTCTTTTACCTTGTGCAATATCTGCGTTCTTCTCTCCACTGTTATTTCTGAGTAATCGAAAGATTGTGATTGGGGATAGATTGTGATTGAGAAAACGCTCCAAGTGGTATCAGAGCACAATCAATACGCGGGAACGATGGAAGGTCTAACATAAAAGGTTCGTGAACAAGAGGAGATTATTCAGAAGCTTCTTGGTGAATTGTGCAAAGAACGAGGGGGAAAGCAACCAGAAGGAGCAACAAATTTGTTTGTGGGGCTAAACGATGAAATAGATGACGGTGCAGGAACATCTAGCGTACCTCGTGAAAAACAAAAACGCAATTCTGAAGATATGGAGCCAGGTGAGTTTGCCCTTAACCAAGTCTTCAAGAAGGCAAAGTTAAATGATTTTGATGGCGAGAAGAAGAGTGGCGAAGATCTTGAGGCATGGATTGAAGAACTAGAGGATTTCTTTGATCTTCGACAATTTAGTGAAGAGTCCAAGGCAAAAGTTGGGATCCTGCATCTGCGTGGGATCGTGAAGCTATGGTGGAAGTCATATATGCAGACTCGAACGCGTTCTGGTCCTGTTCTATGGAAGGAATTTAGAGAACAAGCTGAAAAACGCTATTGTTCTCCATACTACCATATGGAGAAGGAGATAGAGTTCTACAATTTCCGACAACACGAAAGTGACAAGCATAGCTTATCTAGTGATGAGGACAAAGAGAAGTTCCTACGTCTTCATAAATATGCATTAGAGGTTAGTGGTAATGCTCTAAACAGTAAATTTATTGAAGGGCTTCGTGAGGAACTTTGCTATCAAGTCAAGGGATCTGGATGCATTGATTTTCTTGATGTTGTTGCGATGGCTGAGAACTTTGAGAAGATGGAGAAGTTCAATTTGCAGAAGGCAAATAGAAGAATATTCATTGCAACGGGACATAGGCCACAAAGACCTGTTGTAATGAACATGAACAATTCAAAGAAAACTCCATCTTCTAACAACCAAGGTAAGAACCCTGCTCGGTCGGTGGAAAATCAAAGGAGGCGTCAACCAATTGAGTGGCAACAAGACCCTAATTTTATTGAGAGGGCAAAAAGACTTGGTCTGTGTTTTCGTTGCGCGGAGCAAGGGCATCGAACATATGAGTGCCCGAACAAGGCAGTCTTTCGACCCGCACAATCAAAAGCGATAAACATCATTGAGGAGGGTACAATTATTGAGGAAGCAAATGATGGCGGTAAGTGCGCTAACTCTACTTTACGTTGCATGGTGGCTAGTTCTTTCCCAAAGGCTTCTATAATCACGATTCCAGGTATGATTTTTGTGCATAAAACGAGATTTTTGATCGATTCAGGTAGTACCCATTGTTTTCTATCTTTCAAATTGGTAGAGAATCTAGGGATAGCCCTAAATATGCAGATAACCAGACCTGTAGAGATGGCCAATGGACGATTACAATACACGAAAGGATATGTTGAAAATCTTGAATTTACTCTTTCTAATAGACGCTTTTCTGGAAGCTTCCATGTAATTGAGATGAAACAGACTGATGTAATCATAGGTATGGATTGGTTGGTTAAAAATTCTACGACAATTAATTGTGAACAAAGAACGATCACTGTGAAGCTAAATGATGAATCTATTCATATTCTAGGTGATGTCCTTAATCCTAAGCCTACTCTTATTTCTGCTATGCAGATAATTTGAGGTATATGTGATGGCTGCAAAACATTTGTAGTGTATGTGAACAATCTGCATCAGGAAGGTAATGACGAAGATATTCCAGATTACGTAGGAAATCTCTTCAAAGAATATGCCGATGTATTTCCAGAAGACTTGCCTAGTATACCCTCACCTAGACAGATTGACCATGCCATTGACCTATATCCAGGGAGTGAACCATATTCTAGAGCACCCTATAGATTTAACATTGATGAACTAAAGGAGCTTAAGATTCAATTAGATGATCTTTTGAAGAAAGGCTTAATAAAACCAAGTGTCTCACCTTGGGGTGCACCTGTTTTATTTCAGAAGAAGAAAGACGGCTCTTACAGATTATGCATTGACTATAGGGGGTTGAATAAAAGAACAGTTAAGAATAAGTATCCAATCCCTCACATAGATGACTTATTAGGTCAATTAAGTGGAGCGACCCTATTCACAAAGATTGACTTAAGATCTGGATATCACCAAATTAGGATCAAAACAGAGGATATTCCTAAGACGGCTTTTCGAACACAATATGGTCACTATGAGTTTACGGTTCTACCTTTTGGTTTAACAAACGCTCCTGCCACATTTATGTGCTTGATGAATAATATTTTTCACGATTACCTAGATGAATTCATCTTAGTCTTCCTTGATGATATATTTGTGTACTCTAAAGATGATTCGGAGCATGCGGTACATCTCAAGAAGACTTTGCAGACTCTTAGAGAACACAAATTGTATGGGAAAAAGAGTAAGTGTTTCTTTGCTAAGGATAAACTTGTGTATCTAGGAAGAGTAATATCAAAAGAAGGAATCCTTATAGATGAAGATAAAGTAAAAACAATAGTTGATTGGCTGATTCCTAAGACTGTAAGGGATGTTAGAAGTTTTCTTGGGTTGGCACAATATGAAAGAGCACATATTAAGGATTTCTCTAAGATAGCTACTCCCCTCACCGAATTAACTAAAAAGAATGTAGGATTTGTGTGGAGTGATGCCTGTCAAAAATCATTTGAAACATTGAAACAAAAAGTCGTTGAGAATTGTGTTTTGAAAATACCAGAAATGGGAAAGCCTTTTGTGGTTGCATGTGATGCAAGTGGTAGTCAGATAGGATGTGTTATTTCACAAGATGGAAGGGTGGTCGCATATGAGTCCAGAAAACTAAGAAAACATGAACTTAACTATCCTACTCATGATTTAGAAATGCTTTCTGTTGTGCATGCACTTAAGCATTGGAGACATCTATTGTTAGGGGTTAAGTTTGAATTGAAAACAGATCATCAAAGTCTAAAATACATCTTCACTCAACCATTGCTTAACAACAGTGAGAAGCGTTGGATTGAATTATTAAGAGAGTATGATTTTGACATTAAGTATCTTGCTGGTAAGGAAAATAAGGTTGCTGATGCATTGAGTCGGAGACCTTTATGTAATCTCGTTTCTGTAATAAATTTTGATTTTCTCAGTCAAATTCAAGAAGAGATAAAACAGGATCCTTTTTATGCACCTATTTTGAATGCTTTGAATGCGAATAGGGGATCAACGTATGAGGAAAAATTTCCTTCGCAGGATGGAACATTGTATTGTAACAATCGGCTATGCTTATCTTCTGAATCTCCACTAAAAGTTAAAATACTGCATGATTGTCATGATGCACCTTTTTGTGCACATCCAGGTTATTCAAGGACATATGTTAAAACAAAGTATTCTTACTTTTGGCCGTGTATGAAGCGGGATATTAGAAGATATGTAAATGAATTTTTGAAGTGCCAACAGGTGAAATCTGAGTTTAAGAGGATGCCATGAATGCTTCAACCTTTGGATGTTCCAAATCAGAAGTGGGAGTCTATTTCTATGGACTTTATCACTAAGCTACCTGTGACCAGAAGTAAGCATGATACCATATTTGTTGTAGTCGATCGGCTTACCAAGATGGCACACTTCTTTCCTATGAAAAAGACTGATACTGCTTTGAATGTTGCAAGAATCTTTGTAAAAGAAATATTTCGATTGCATGGAATGCCTAAAAGCATAATTTTTTATAGAGATTCTAGATTTACGTCAAACTTCTGGAAAGCGACATTTGAATCCATTGGAACTCAACTTCATATGAGTATAGCTTTCCATCCACAAACTGATGGGGAAACCGAGAGGATTAACAGGGTAGTTGAGGATATGTTGCGTATGTATGTGAATGAAAAGCAGGATAATTGGAGTGAATATTTACCCTTGGTTGAGTTTGCATACAATAGTGCATGGCATGCATCTATAAAAATGACTCCGTTTGAAGCTATGTATGGTTATAATTTTTTGACTCCACCTTCGTTTTTGGGTTTTCCAAATAAAGTAGAAGTATCCAAAGAAATGCTTGATAAGATGGATGAAGAGCTTGGAAAAATTAAGAAACATATAAGAGAAGCTCAGAAAAGACAAAAGAAGTTCTATGATTTAAAGAGAAGACCACTTGAATTCCAAGTTAATGATATGGTATTTCTTAAAGTTAATCCTCACCGATCTAACTTGTTGCTAGGGAAGGATCATAGACTTTCTCCTCGATATGCAGGCCTGTTGGAACTGAAGGACTCACAAGGCAAGGAAGCTTACGAAGGGAGTCAGAGAGAAGAGAAAGCACAAGCAGACAGGGTAGTCAACGACGATCTGGCAAGTAGGCCAATAGTTTTTCAGGACACTAAAGCATATCGAAGAGGTGGACACGCAAGGAGAAGGAGCAAGTAGGGAGCTCAAAGATATGTATGTCAAACCGTTAGAAGAAAATCCCTACAACAATAGTGATTTTCATCACTAAAAACCATTGTAAATACCATTTCATATTTTTGTAGCTCCATTTTGTGCAAGCCAAGGAGTCCTTGAGCTTGAGGAGCTTTAGAAGTACCTACCTCTCAGTTTTCACATTTTTTAGACTTTGTTTGAACCTCCAAATAGGATAGAGAACCTTATTTTTAACTAGGCCGGACACTAGGTCTGGACAAGGCCAAAACCTAGTCAAAAACTATAAAAAGAGCTAGAGAGCTCATTTTTGAGGTTAGCTTGTAATTGATCTAAGCTTGTATGATCTTTTTGAAAGTAATCTAAGAACTCCATTGCTTCCCACTCTTTGTCTTGCCTTGTGTGCGCGTGTGTGTGTATGTGTGTGCATGTTAGTGTGCTTCGCACTCACGCACTTGTGCCTTCACTTGCTCGGGATCTTCATACCATCCTCACGTCTTCCCGGATTGACATTAAAGGAGGTGCTACTCAACACTGAGCTACACCAAATTTTGGCGCTGTTGCCGGGGATCGAGCTTTGAGGACGAGCGTGTGATGGTAAGACGTAGATTTGAGACGTTGGCGTTGTAGGCAATCTCTTTACTTTTCTTATTTTTCTCTTTCTTACCTCACCATCATCATCACCATCATCATCATCACCATCTCCCACCTCCATCTCCATCATCGCAAAAATTTTCAGGTTTTTATTATATCACCTTCTCCACTTCATTTCCCTCATTCCACGTGTGAGAGAGAGCGAGAGAGCGATATTGTGTGCGTTGTTTTCGCATGTTTCTTGAGCCTTCTTTCAGGTACTGGCAGCATCATCATCTCCAGCACTTCGTGCAGGTACGAAACGTCACGAAACTGTCTCTGTGTCATAGACCTCTGTCGATCGCGATCGACAGAAAAATCGCCCATTTGGTAAAACAAAGTGCACTACCATAATCCACATGATGAGCACATTCTAAATCAGTAAAAACAGTTGAAAAATTCTGTGTTTCTCTGTCAATTGCGATCGACACCGTCGATCGCGATCGACAGCCACGATCGACAGACCCTGTCAATCGCGACCGGCAGACCTGTCGATCGCGACCGACAGACCCCACGACCGATTGACTGCCACATCCGACCCTGTCAATCGCGATTGACACCGTCGATCGCGATCGACAGCCACGACCGATACCTCTGTCAGTCGCGATTGACACCGTCGATCGCGATCGATTGAATTTCAACGATTGATTGACTTTTTCGCGTAGCCAATTGAATTCACGGCGAAAAACCCGGAAAACGTGTCGATCGCGATTGACACCATCGATCGCAATTGACAGGGCTCACGACCGACTCTGTCGATCGCGATTGACACTGTCAATCGCGACTGATGTGTCGATCGCGACCGACAGGCCCCGACGGACACCTCTGTCAATCTCGATTGACAGACCTGTCGATCGCGATTGACAGGCTTTTCGGCCAAAAAATTAGGGTTTTTTATTCCAAGTTTTGGGGATAGTTTTGGGCATATTGGTCTAGTAATTATTGATTTGTGAGGTCCCTACACATGTATTTTAGAGAAAAATCCTGAGAACAGTTAGCCTGCTTGAACCCTGTTTTATTCCCAAAACCCTGAACTGACATAACTTTCTCATACGAAATCCGTTTGCTGTGATTCTTGTCTTGTTCGAAAGCTCGTGGGGAGTACAACCAAAACTTCCACTGGTTATGGTTAAATTAATATCAGGATTATTAGATATAGTATTTTGAAGTTGATCATATCCAGGGGGAACAAAACCAGGGGATCTCTAGAATTGTTTTCCATAAAGACAAAAGGCTAATTGGTATCTGAGTTACATGCATGAAAGTGATCTGTCTGTCCTTTGAATTTAAGTCTTGAGCTAATCTTGGGACTGATACAGGTCTATTGAGAGCAATTGAGAGCATCCAAGCAAGGGCTTTGTGCAAGCTTGAGAATTAGGTTCTCGAGCACTAAAGAACAAGGGATCAACAAGAAAGGTCGGAATATTCTCAACTCCCTTTGTCAAATTCCTAGCTTAGGCTAAGAACGACTCGTGATAGGAGTAGGCCAGGGCGGCGATAGGCATTTATCAAGTAGAAGACTACCTAAATACTCAAGTTCAAGCTAACGACATAATCTTTGTACGGTCGAGAACTTTAAAGGAAAAGAACTTAACGTGGAACGATCAACTTCAAGTGCGGAAATTAACTCAAATGCTCCTGACGACGTGATATCAGACAAGAGTATAAACACGGTAATCAACTAAAAAAGAATCAAGTAACTGAGACAAAAGAACTCAGCAACGAGGTTGTACTTGGGCAAATTTGGGCTATTCAATTAGGCTTATGAACCTTAGATCAGGGCGGCATCTAGTAAGGGATAGACAAAGCCTTAGGTCTTCAGAGGCTAGTGTCAATCATACTGCTAGGTCTTGGGCCTAACAGTTGAGTCACCACTCGCATTACCCTAGCTCCGAGACTAGCGAATCAGCGATGTCTCAAGGGATGGACAGACCTACTGGAAGTTCAGGAGTGCCATATCTGTATAGGGTGGAAGGCCCCTACAAGACGCAGTTGGAATACATTAGGACCAACCGATTAGGTGCTAGCATCTATGAGGACGGCCTAGGAAGATCTGTGATCCAGATTAAAAACCCTGACCAATCCATAGGACTAGAGCACCCAGATGTCAAGTTTGAAAACGGAGCATACCTAGACAAGGAAGGGACAATATTTGTAGCCACCAGTCACCCAGATAGGACAGATGAATTTGGTAATGTGATCTCAGAAGCAGATTTAGGTGACTTGGAGCAAGGAAACATGGGTGTAGAACCTAGAACCCCCCGAGGCAAATCTGTTCTTACTAGAATCCTCAATCCCGAGTGGGTTCCACAGGACAATAAGAGCATAGATCTGCTTCTGAACCAAGAGACTGACGAAGCCTTTTGGAGGTATAAATCTGATCGGCCAAATGATATAGGAACCATCATGATCTATGAGTTTAAAGATCCAGATAGCCCAGGCAGAGTGACCTACTTAGATCACGCTTCAGAGAGGATCTTTGTGGTTACAGAACATGACAGACATGCTTACACTTGGAAGGGTGAATTCGTTTTCCCCCAACCAAGATCGAACGTGTCCTATGGTCACCCTGGAGCTGGAACATCCCAAGCTCATGGAACTCAAAGAGACAGAAGTAGAGATAGGCCAGAAGTAAGCTTTGCCAACCCCGGGGGCAGAGAAAGAACGAGGACTGAAACAAATAGAGTAGAACCTGAGGTACTTAGAGCTCCCAGGAATCAAAGAAATGCGGATGAGTTCCCTCTACCACGACCTAGAGAGCACACAAGGATTTTGAGACCGACTCAGCTAGTTAAGTCCATGAAGAACTACTTCGATGGCACAGGAGATCCATACGATCATGTGGCTGAGTTTAGGCAAGTCTTGAGAGCGGAACAAGTTGAAGATCTGTTCACGCAGTACAATGCCTTTGGTCTAACCCTTAGGAACACTGCCCTGACATGGTTTCAGCCACTAAACGAGAGGTAGTTCAGGAGCATAGACCAACTTCTAGAGGCATTCATTATCGAATTCTCTAAAAGTGGCATAAGACATAACACTTCCTCGCTGATTCACAGCTTCAAGCAAACCCCTCAAGAAACCGTGAGACTTGCAGGAAGAAGATTTAGGCAATACTTAGAAAGATGCCCTGTTTCGGAGCTACCCACACCAGCTAAGCAAGTGGCTTTATTCTTGGATGGATTGCTAAGTACCAAATTGAGATCTTATGTGTACTTGAAGGACCCAAGGACCATTGAAGAGTGTGTACGCATGTGCATTGACATCGAGGATAACCTAGGGGAGGAGTTAGAGCTTTCCAAGATATACAAAGATTCAGATAGTGCCTCTAGCCTCTCTTCCACGCAATCCACATCAATTGAGGAACTTGCAGAGAAAGTAGCTCAGAAATTAGGTGTCACTAGCAAACAGATCCCAAGGTTTTCCCCTATGAAAAGATGCTATACTTGTGGTGGTGACCACATGGCGAATGTATGTCCCATTATGGCTCAACCCCAAGTAAATCCTAGCCAGTACTGCACCATAGAACGAAGATACACAAATCACACAGCACAAGACTGCCCATACAATAAGCAAGTTGTTAGGCAAACCTACCCTCAGCCTTACCCTCAACAAGGCAGATACTAGAGTCCATTTCTACCACAACAGTATACTAGGCCTCAGCAAAACTACCAACCGCAATATCAGGCCCAACTGAGACCCCAGCCAGTGCTAGCACAACAACCACCTGCTCCTACTAATGTGATCCCTGTAAAGTATGCAGCTGCAGAAGAAAACCTGAATAGGGCCATAGTGCCAGTAACCTCATTGCTATCAGAAAGTGACCCCAGTGACCATAGTTTCGATTCTACACATGTTGATAGCCCCCAGGCCTACTACATGCAGTCTCCTGAACATGGTGAGTCCTACTATAGTGAAGAGCCAAATGAACCTAGTTGGGAGTCAGATTACACAAATGTCATGTATGCAAACCCCAACCCTAGACCTCAACCTAGGCAAGTAAGACCCCCATTCCCAAGAGGACCATGCTACAGATGTCAGGGAGATCATCTCATTCGTGATTGTCCCTTGCCTCCACCTACACAACCCCAATCAGTGACGATCCAGGGCTTTTGCCAAGAGTGTGGAAAGGAGCATCTCTTACGAGACTGCCCAAAAAACCCTAATAATATGCCAAAAATCACTCCCATTAATGTTGTTGGGTTAGTGGTAGATTCCACAGGAAGTGTCACTTCCACTGCACCGATACAAGTGGTCACTAGAGCCCAAGCCTTACAGCAGAACCCAGGTGTAGGCCAAGAAAAGAGCCCAAATGTTAGTGAAACAGAGAGCATGACAAAGAAAAGGACTAGAGCTTGGAGAGATAGTCGTGAAAGAATGAAAAGACAATGGGCAAAAAAGATGAGTGAACTCGAGGAAAGCCTTAGAGAAACAAAGGCCAGGATAACTGAACTCACATCTCAAACTCCCTCTCACACTACCCCACCTCCACATTCCCAACTCCATCCGACCCGCCACCTTCCAACCCGCCTCACCTAATCCCACCACTTCCAAGAGTAGGATCAGTCCTAGCAGATCCCACTCCCGAGGACCTTAATATGATGCTTAAAGCATATCAGGCCAGAATCCAAGAAGGGCCAAACGTAACTAATCATGAAAAATGTTACCCTAGAGCAGAACTAGAGCTAGAACGAACCAAAATTTGTGCTAAGATGGTGGAGCTGGCTCAAACCATGTTTGAAGCCAGTCGTCTCTTTAACATCTCTAGTTCAGCAAAGACACAGTTTCACTTTGATGGATTGTTAGAAAGAATAGAGAAGCTCATTGCACAATCAGATAAGAAACCCACCTCTCAACACAAGGACAAGGCAAGTGAAAGAGTAAGCCGCCCTGCCCAGGAAGTCTATGTGCCTAACTCTACGGAGCCAGACACATCATCTTCTATGAATCGGTTCACACCAGAATTCCTACGCGAGATTCAAGAAGACAAATGGGCTAAAGAAAGTGAAGTCCCTCCTCCCATTGAACTTGTGGATGATGCACATGACCAATTTCCACAAGACATCCCATCCATTTATGAGGAGCAGGAGAGCACCCAATCTCAGGAAAGAGTAGACTTTGAGTCTAACTCTCTACAAGAATTACCCCACTTCACAGGCCCATGGGAAGCTAAGTCTACTTGTATGAGAGCACCCACAGTCATGGTAAGAAACGAAGACTCAGTCATACCTAGGAACACAGAGGTAGTGAAAAACACTAAAGTACAGTGCAACCTCACCTTAGAAGAGCTACTCAAAGTAAGGCTAGAGCTATGGAAACATATAGCCAAACAAGTACCAGAGATAGCTAAACCTCGTTCCCAGGTAGGATCCCAAAGAACAGTGCCAGAAATACCATTGGACAAGATAGGAGACATGAGTGAGGGCGAAGAGTGAAACACATATCTTCCTATCACCCATCAAGGGTACACCATCAAGGCCATTCTAGACTCAGGCGCAGGAGTTGCAATTGCTACCACTTCCCTATGGAAGCGTTGGGGCAAGCCAACACTCAGGCCCACGAGGATGAAATTGCAGATGGCTGATGGTCACATAGAGAGACCCCTAGGGTTTTTAGAAGGAATAACTCTCACCACATGTGGCGTTGAGTTCGAGCATACATTTGCTATATGTGATTTTAGCAAGAACCATGCCTATGAAATGATCTTGGGACGACCGTTTACGCGACAGTTGCAAGTGGTCCAGGATTGGGGAACCAACTCCTTGTACCTGCAACACTTAGGTGTTACGACCAAAGTGAATCTCAAAGATTACTCTCATAGAGATGTCCCTCCTATCCAATGGAATCCCATCCATAGAGCCAAAGATGATACGAAATCGGTGCATTCCATAGGATCAGGATCCTCATGGATGCATGAAGACACCCACTTATGGATGTGCAAAGTGGCAGTGGAAGAGGAGAAAAGAGAAAAGGCCAGAGAAATAGGTGCAAACAAAACACATAGATCCATTCAAGACCCAGCCTATGCACCAATAGTATTTCCTGATGAAGAATTTGAACCCCACGGCTGGGCAGAAATTCTAGCAACAATGGACGTATCCATCAATGAAGAACAATGGACACCTCACTGTGATGAGGATGGCTATGACATTTCAGTCTTCTCCATAGAGCCAATCATGGGAGAGGCAATGTTAGAAGAGTGTGAACCTAGCCCTGATGCATTTGAGGATGCAAGTGACTCTGATTTAGAGTCAATCATTATGGATCCACCTTTTGCATCAGATGAAGAATACTTCTATGAAGTAGAATTTCAACCCTAGAGGCATGGAGAGATTACAAATGATGTGAGGCTAGCCACACATGTAACCCCTAAGGAAGAAGGTAAGAAAAGGAAGAAGAAAGAAGTCACACCAGAAGAGGAAGAATCTTTGTTTGAGGTCCCGGAAAATTTTAAGAAGTATGAGATAGATGACAGGAGAGTCATGATCAGAATGCCTAAACGAGAGGCGCAATCGGGGGAGGCCTATGATAACAAAGAAACCATGAAGAAAGTAGTTGTAGCCATCAAGGAAGGAGAAGAAAGATGCACGTACATAGGCCATGACCTGACAGAAGAGGAAGAACAAGAGCTAATTGTCTTGCTAAGAGAATACAGAGATGTATTCGCTTGGAGTTACAAGGACTTGAAAGGTGTGGACCCTGACATATGCTCACACACCATCCCCATGACCTCAGATGCCAAACCCTCTAAGCAAAAGCCATATACATATAATGATAATTACGCTGCCAAGATCAAAGAGGAGATAGATAGACTGGTTGAAGCTGGATTTATCTATGAAATTGAGCACACTGAATGGGTATCCCCCATTGTTGTGGTGCCCAAGAAAAATGGGAAGCTGCGTGTATGCATTAACTTGAAGAAGGTCAATGCAGCCACAATTCGAGATAACTATCCACTTCCTATCATAGAACATCTCTTAGAAAGAGTAGCAGGCAAGGAAGTGTACAACTTCCTCGATGGATTTTCGGGCTACAATCAAGTAGCCATAGCTCCAGAAGATCAGCATAAGACGGCATTTGCCACTGAATGGGGCATATTTGCCTTTAGAGTAATGCCATTTGGGCTTA
Organism: Ceratopteris richardii; assembly: GCA_020310875.1. Taxonomy (NCBI): domain Eukaryota; kingdom Viridiplantae; phylum Streptophyta; class Polypodiopsida; order Polypodiales; family Pteridaceae; genus Ceratopteris; species Ceratopteris richardii. The sequence continues at coordinate 11,553,641 of CM035442.1, read as the reverse complement.
CCAATGCACCAGCAACCTTCCAGAGGCTGATGTGCCATGTATTTAAAGAGTTCCTGAGGAAGAACTTAGAAGTCTATGTTGATGATCTTTGTGCTCATTCCAACATCAGACAAACCCATATTCCTGAACTGAGACAAATCTTTGACAAATGTAGAGAATATCAAGTCTGCCTAAACCCAGAAAAGTGCGTTTTTATGGTCAGGCAAGGCAAGATTCTAGGACACATAGTGTCAAAGAATGGCATATCCACTGATGAAGAGAAAGTGAGAGCCATAGCCGAGTTACCTAGGCCAAAGAATGTCAAGGAAGTACAAGCTTTCATGGGGCATTGTGGTTATTACCGACGGTTTATACACATGTATGCCATCATAGCAAAGCCTCTGTATGGACTTTTGACTAACTTTGAGTGGACTAATGAATGTGAGAATTCTTTCAATGAGCTTAAACGGCGATTATGTTCAGCACCAATCTTGACCACACCAGATTGGAATAAACCCTTTCATGTTCACATGGATGCATCCAATTATGCTATTGGGTGTGTACTCGCACAACCTACCGGTGAAGGTAATATGGATCTTCCAATTGCCTATGCAAGTAGACAATTGAATGCAGCTGAACGAAATTACACCACTACTAAGAGAGAAGGCTTAGGCATGGTATATGCAGTTAAAAAGTTTAGACATTATTTGCTTGCAAATAAGTTTAAATTTTTTACTGATCACCAAGCTCTACTGTATATGGTAAACAAACCATGTAATACAGGCAGATTAGTAAGATGGTTTCTCTTACTAATGGAATATGATTTCGAGGTTGTGGTAAGGAAAGGGAAGACTCACTTGAAAGCAGACCATCTCTCTAGGCTCACATCTGGAGAAGCCCCACAAGGAGTGTCAGATGACCTTCCTGATGCTTACTTGTTTAATTTGGAAGTGGTGCTGCAGTGGGCTAAGTCATTAGTGCAAGTATTGACATACGGGCCTAACCACCCAGTAATAAACACACAGTATAGAGAGGTAGTAAAAGCCCAAAAGTATCACATCATGGCAGGCAGCATGTACAAGCACACAGATCAAGGAATCTTGGCTTGTTGTGTGGAAGAGGATGAGTACGCTAAATGGTTGCAATTAGCACATGTAGGTGCATTAGAGCTACACTACTCAAAACAACGAACCCTACAGACACTAAGGAGACTCGGAGTGCATTGGCCTACTATGGAGGCTGATGTCCAAAAGTTGTGCAAGGAATGCCCAATCTGTTGCACTAAACCACCTGTGGAACATGCCACTCTGTATCAAGTGTCCATAGTCCAGATTGGAGTGAACCATTAGTAGACTTCCTGAGGACGAGAACATTCCCTCAAGATATAACACTAGCCAGACAAAGAAGTTTAGAACAAAAAGCCCAGGATTACTCACTCATTGGTGATAATCTATACAAGTGTGGTAAAGATGGTTACCTGAGACTATGTGTCCATGAAAGTGAATATCTCAAGATCTTGGAAACTGCTCACCAAGGTGTAGCAGGAGGACACTTTGGACCAGATCGGGTAATCAAAGCAATACTATTTGCGGGCTTCTGGTGGCCGACCCTTCACACGGATGCACATACCTATGTGAAACGGTGTGATGTTTGTCAGAGAACTCAGTATCCTATATGCAAGGATGAGATGCCATTGAAACCCATGATGGGTGGACGTGCATTCTCTAAGTGGGGAATAGACTTTGTAGGTCCTATTAATCCCCCAGCCAAGGGTTCACATGCTGAATACATTATTGTTGCGACAGACTATTTGACAAAGTGGGTAGAGGTAAAAGCCACAACGAAGAACGATGCTCAAACAACAGCTAAGTTTTTATTTGAGAATGTGTTCACTAGATACGGGTTACCTATAGAGCTGGTAAGTGATAGAGGCACCCACTTCTTGAATGAGGTTATTGAAAATCTGCTCCAAGAATACATTGAAAGTAGCACAAGAGCATGAATGGACGGGTCATGAACTCTCCTCAAGACTTTTTGACCTTGAACGATTAGGAGAAACAAGACTGAGGGCAGCTGCAGGGATATATGCAGCTAAGAAACAACAGAAGGCATACTTTGATGCCCACGTTAAGGATAAAGGTTTGAAGGCAGGCGACCTAGTACTAGTATACACTTTGAAACAACATGCGAGGAAACTGGAAAAGAGAGGCTACGGACCCATGATCATTAATAGAATCTCAACAAGTGGAGCAGTGCAACTAGCCACATTAGAAGGCAATGTTCTCCCAAGCTACATAAGCGGATGCAGGGTCAAGTTATATCAGGAACCTCTCACAGAGAAAATGCTAAGTCGACTCAATACTGCTAAGAAACGCAAAGAAGAAGAAAAGCGAATTCGAGAAGAAGCTCAAGCAGAAGCTTTAGAGCGCATACGGAGAATGAAATTAAGAAGACAAGGCAGAGAGCAACCTAGGCAAGATGCATATGCAGATCAAGGATATCATGTGGCTATGTGTGAAGTTTCATGTATCAGCTCTCATAGGATAATCGATAGACGTCCTTTTATAACTTAGAGATAGGACAAGGAAAGGGTGCAAGGACTGTAAGAGCCTTGATTGACTCAGGTGCAGCCACTAGTGCTGTTAAATTGTCCTACTGTCAAAAGTTGAAATTAACTGTCAATCCTATAGAAGCATATCTCATAGGATTGGGAGGTGTGGAAACCCCTTGCATGGGCGAGGTGGAACTTCCCATCTACATTCAAGACGAAGTAATGACAGTCAAAGTACTAGTGTGTTAAGATGAGGACCTCACTGAGCCTCTTGTCTTGGGTCAGGACTGGATCTATGATCATGCAGTCAACCTAAACCTAAGAAGCGGACTTCTTCAGGTATGGGTAAATCATAGTCGAATTACAGTTGAATTGGAAAATGAGGCACTCAAGGAACTAGGTAAGGCACGAACTCCTGGTCCTTCCAGGGGCGCACATGAAGTTGACAATGCTATTCTTGTCCAAAACTATATGATGCAGAAAGAGAATTGCCTCAACAACGGAGTCAAGGATAAGACGGCACTCCCTTCTTTCCCAAAGACCAAAGGGATGCAGCAACCAAAGGCAGATCAAATACAGAAGGAGCAGAGTACTACCTATACTGGAGGCCAAAAAAAGGAGCAAAGCATATTGATTCAGCCGTTGAAACAAGTATGGGTGCGGAAGGGCGAACACCTTGTTGCGACCAGGCCAATCCCACGGCCAAAACCTCTTATTAGTAGTCAACAACACGACACTAATAAGAAGTCTTTCATAAAGTCTTCAGCGAAAGTAAAGTCTATTTGGATACCCAAGAAGACGATGAAGGCCAGCCCACAATCACGACAAATCTGTGTGCCTAAGGCTTGCTTGCGGGCTCAAATAGCTACACCAAGGCCACACCCTGTACAACATGTTGCACTCACTCGAACATCTGATGCCCAGCCTTACACATCACGCACGGACACATATTCTTCCATGCGCACAAGTAGAATCACTTGTAAATGGATTCCTAAAAAGCCTCATTTTCAAGCAGATACTCCTATCAAACCTTCCAGAGTCTCCACAAAATCAAGATCAAAACCCATCCACTATGTTTGACAACCTAAAACTTGTAATAAACCCCCGGACCCCAGTTGTAAATCCATGTCCACCTACTAACTACGTCACTCTCACACTACATCATTCCACTTAGTTCTTAGGTCTACCCAATCCCTAACTACACACACAAGCACCGAGCACTTATTAACCCCCTTATCTCTCCCGAACCTCATGTTAATGTTGTAATGGGGACAAAAACGGTTCTATCTCGTCCTTTACAATGTTAACACCTATTTCTATATTCTCACAGAATCAGGAGTCAAGAAGTAACATGGCAGATATGGCAGGAACTAGCTCCCAGGCAGGCACCAGCCCCCAAGTCGTGGACATTGAAAGTCTTCCCATTGAGGAGGAATTGAAGGAACGCCTAGTGGCATTGAGGGCATTACACGCCATACCGGTTCAAAATCCTCCACAGGGGCACACAATGCCTGTCAGCAAAAACTCACATTGGTTCAGTGATGTGGCAGGACCCCTAGGTGAAGGCACTTACATGTGGGAGGCCGAGATAGAATTCAATGGGCGCTGGGGCAGATATCACTTTTTCACAAGGGAATTTGAGAGACTGCAGAATAATGAAGGACTGAAACCTATATGGAAGAAGGCAGGACTCTATGATTACTTCAAATTCCAATTGCCAAAGCCCGATTTTCTAAGGTGCTCTTATTTGATTAGCACCCTCACTCTGAGCAAAGACAAGAAGGGATACAGCTCCTTTGTCCTCCCATCTCTCACAAGGGGCAATGAACTGAAACGTTTCAGGTTGACTATCAACTTGGTGAGGGAAGCTCTAGACATGAAAGGTATGCACATTCCTATGGAGAAAGAGACAATTAAATGCTCAAGAAATAGTGCAACACACCAAGATCTTTCATGTTGAATTCCTGCATAAGAAGTTGCTTTACCTCTTTGATGCTTTCTTGATTATCTTCACCTACAATTAGGTCATCAACATAAATAGCCACAATCATGATGCCATCATCAGCCTTCCAAAGAATCACGAATTTTTTCTAGAGAATCGCGAATTTCTCAAAAATGTTTAATTCTAAAGAATCGTGAATTTCTCCCAGAGAATTGTGAATTTCTCCCAGAGAATTGTGAATTTCTCAAATTTCCTGTCTAGAGAATTTCGAATTTCTTCCAAAGAATCGTGATTTTCTCAAAATTCCCAAGTCCAAAGAATCATGAATTTCTCAAGTTTTCTAAGTCTAAAGAATCACGAATTTCTTATAGAGAAAAATGCCCGAGTCCAAAGAATCACAAATTTCTTGAATCCAACAAGGACAGAGAATCGTGACTTTCTCAATTTTCCCAAGTCCAGAGAATCGCGATTTTCTCCAAATTAATAAGTCCAGAAAATCACTATTTTTTCAATGTTCCCAAGTCCAGAGAAGCATGATTTTCTCAAAATCTACAAGCCAGAGGATCGCAATTTTCCAAGATTTTTTAAGTCTAGAGAATTGTGAATTTCTCAAAAATACTAAATTCCAAAGAATCACGAATTTCTCCTAGAGAATCACAAATTTCTCAAATTTCCTATCCAAAGAATCATGAATTTCTTCCAGAGAATTGTGAATTTCTTCCAGGGAATCGCGATTTTCTCAAAATGCCCAAGTTCAAAGAATCACAAATTTCTCAAATTTTCTAAGTCTAGAGAATTGTAGATTTCTTATAGAGAATCGTGATTTTCTCAAAATGCCCAAGTCTAAAGAATCGTGAATTTCTTGAATCCAACAAGGCCAGAGAATCGCGACTTTTTCAATTTTCCCAAGTCTAGAGAATCACGATTTTCTCCAAATTACTAAGTCCAAAAAATCACGATTTTCTCCAAATTACTAAGTCCAGAAAATCACGATTTTCTCAATTTTACCAAGTCCAGAGAATCGCAATTTTCCCAAAATCTACAAGCCAGAGGATCACAATTTTCTAAAATTTTTTAGGTCCAGAGAATCGCGAATTTCTCAAAATGCACAATTCTAGAGAATCGCGATTTTCTCACTTTCAGAGAATTATGATTTTCTCAAAAAAGTTTAGGTGAATTTTTTTTTTTGAATTTTCCAAAGAATCACGATTTTTTGAGGAAGTCACGATTTTCTGAGTTTTTAGGCGGGAATTTCAAATTTTTGCGTCGAGCCCCAAATGTGTAGAAAATCATGAAAAACACAAGTGCATGCACTCCCAAGCACTTCCTAGCTCTTTCTTGCACTCCCACACATGAGAAACGATGTGAAAATGGGGAAAATGGACTAAAAAATGAAAAGATTCTATCAAGATGATGGTGATGATGAAGATGGAGAAGAAAAATAAAAAAAAAAACAGAAAATGACTATTTCTTACCTTCCAACGTCGCAAATCTACAATCTTATTATCACAACACTCATCCTCGAAGCTCTCTCCCTTGCAACCATGCCAAAATTTGGTGTAGCTCAAGCGTAAGCACCACCTCCTTTACTTGTCAATCTGCAAAGATGTGAGGGCTGGTATGAAGACCATGAGCAAGTGATGGCACAAGTGCGTGAGTGAGAAGCACACATACACACACACATCCACAAGGCAAGATCAAAGAGAGGACCAATGGAAAGCTTCTCTTACAAAAGGACTCTCTTACAAAGCTTCAAACTCTAATTAGCCAACCTCAAAGATGCTAACCCTAAAAATGAGCTCTCTAGCTCTTTTTATAGTTTTTTGAGTAGTTTTGGCCGTGTCCAGACCTAGTGTCTGGCTTAGTTAAAAGTTAGGTTCCAGGGCTTATTTGAGGGCTCAAACGGAGTCTAAAAATTATGAAAATTTGTAGGATGATACTTCTAATATCATCAAGCTCAAGGACTGCTTGACTTCAACAAAATGGAGTTACAAAAAGGTGAAATGATATTTACAATGGTTTTGAGTGATCAAAATCACTGTTTTTGTAGGTGATTCTTCTGAAAATTTGACATACACTTCTTGGAGCTCCCTACTTGCTCCCTCTTCTTGTGTGTCCATTTTTCTAATGTGCTTCCATGCTTGTGCTTGAGCTTGAGTTCCAACACTCCTCTCCATCCACAATGATGATGGAGAGATATTCAATTTCTACATCTGGTAATGTGGGCTCAGAGGGGTTGAGATTTGATGGCAGGGGCTCTTCCATGCTTGATTTCTCACACAATTTGTCCTCCACACCACCAGGGAACTCTCAATGGACTATGCCACTCTCTTTGGCTAAGCTTTTGACTTCTGATTGAGGATCATTTTTTCATGAACGAATCCTTATGTGACAAGGTCTTGCACCAACTCCTAATTGATGATAAATATTGTTGTGGAAATATAAGAAAGTTACCTAGTACCCATCCTCTTCTTTTTGTTATGTTGTTTCATCAAAGGCACTGTTTCATCCAATAAATGCCCTGCATGGTCAGCAATTGCCATGAAGTGCTTAAGAAGCTTCATCACCTTTATGAATGTAGAGCAAAAGTTCACACAAAGACCCACTTACCCTCATAAGGTGGAATATCTATGGAGTAGCACAAGATATAGTACTCGAGGAACTCTACGATTTCCTTGACCACATCAGAGTTGAGTTGAATTTTCTTGTCCAGACCAGGGACTCTAGAAATAAGGTCATACAAGTGTGTTTGACCTTTGTACTGAGTTGATTTCAAGAACTCATTCAAGAGTTCTCGAGGACATTTGGACAAGGGGTAGTAGAGGTTGAGGTAGCCTTTGCGCATAAGCATGATTGCTATGGGGTGCATGCTCTTGGAGTGCTTCTAGCTCTTCTTGGTTTCAAAAGTGAGAAATGAGAGAATCAAACTTGCTTTTATAGTATTTTTAGTATTTTCAAGTGAGTGGGACCCATTTAAAGGTAAAAATAATACCTACAAATATAAGAATCATGCATAGAACTCTCAAAAAAAATGTCTCATAAAAAAGATTGTAACAAATAATCATTTAACATAATAAGACATACCACATCTACACAGTAGAAAAATTAAATTCTTAAAATTCTAAAATTGTAATATATATTACCATGGCAAAAGTCAAAGATTTGACAATTTGTACATCAATTTTCCATTCATAATCTTTCCTCTGCTACAATGTAATGCACATGCAAAAAATGAAATATGTAAAATGTAAAAGAAAAATCTCTCATGTAAAAGCTGAGCAGGATGGGCTTCTAGAAAGACTAGTGATCCAACATCTGCATGCAATGCTTGGAAAGTACTTGTAAGACTATGAAGTGGTTGGTCCTCTACCAAGGTAGAAGGAAATATGTTTTGCAACAAAAAAATGCACATCATAATAAGGTATATTAAGAAATTAGAAGAGGAATAATGAGTAATACTTACAATTGATAGGATATCTCATTTTGTTTGAGTTTTCTGATTTCATGCTTGATATTGTAAAAACATGTTGTACAATGACAATTGTTTTATCATTTTTGAGCTTTTTGAAGCCCAATAATTTCCCTTTCCAATGAAGATCCAAGTTTCCATGATCTCTTACACGATGAGGACCAACACCAGAGGGTTGCATGTACACCCATGCACCTTTGCACAACTCATGTCCTAACCAATTTCCTTCTACATCCTTAATATTGTGACATTTTAATGCCATAACCTCATCTTTTGGATGCCTATAAAATTTTGGTTTCTCGATTGGAGTTCAAGCTATGGAAGTGACAATAGGAATTCAAAGAGGAAGATGCACAAAGAAAGAAATGCTGACACAAGAGCTTCAATGGTGTGCTAGGGAGAGAAAGTAGTGGAAAGAGATGACTTTTTGGGACCTAGGTATCAAAGTGTGAGGTTTTGGAGGAAGAAAATTGTATTTTGAGTTATTTTTGAAAAATTCACTTTTTTTAGATTAGTTCATGCATGGATTTTGATTTAGGTGTCAAAAATAGCACCTTTGATCATAAAAAGTGATTGGTGGGCCATTGAATGGTGTTATGATGAGTTTTAGAACTTTTTGAAATTTTTGAATTTTTGGGCCCATGCAAATTATGAGATTCCTTTCGCTCTCTAGAGGCAAAACCTGAATATAGGGGAATCTTGTCCCCTCCTCCCCCTTCAGCCTAGTAATTTATAGGCTATAGACTGTGTCCACCACCCTCTTCTGATTGGTTCATCACTAATCACTCCTTAATCCAAAAGGCCCATGCAGGGTTCATTTTTTCCCCTAATGAGTATGAGTTGGGTGCATTTATCTCCATAGACATTACATACTCACTTCATAGTTTTCAAGATGGATGATTTCATTAATGTGGATGGATCATATAGATCCATGCACACATGATGGTTGGCAGAGAAAGATTCTTTGGTATGGATACACATGTATTTATTATGGTGTCATGTTATATCATTGCTGGCCATTTTAGTAGAGAGCTTTGAGCCTTAACAAGAATTTATTTTCTTTACTCTTCACTACATACACCTTCATTGTTTATGGGAGATTGGTTCTCCACCTTCATAGGAGTGTATGTAAATGAGGGATTATGCATTAGTTTATGGAAGAGAGGAGCAAAAGAAAATCATAAATTTCTCTTTTAAGTGAAGGAGAAAGTAAGATTTAGCTCTAAGATTGAGGAGAGATCTCACTTATCTCACTTTAGCTCCTATTCTTTGAAAGAGAAAAAGGAAAGAAAAACATGATTTCTTCAGAGGAGAAGAAGAGAATATTTACCTTTAGACAGAAGAGGTGTTTGGAAAAAAATATCGTAGTCTATATGTTAAAAGGAATTCATTTAATCTATAATTTTCCCCCACATGGGAGTTTGGATCTCCACTATTTTGAAGGAAAAACATGGAGAACTTATATACATGTTTTCAGTTATGGATGAGTAGAGCAATTGGATTAAAGGGAATCTCTTTCAAAGGGAAAGGGAGAATGGAATAGATTCCACTACTAGAGCTCTTTTCCTTCGATGAGATTACAGAGAGAGAGAGAGAGAGAGAGAGAGAGAGAGAGAGAGAGAGAGAGAGAGAGGTTTCATCCTCTCTAGATTAGATTTTCTAGATAGACTGGCACTTTTCTATCAAAGACAATAGGGAGATCATATAGTCAGTGGTTAGAATGAGCCTTGAAAAAAGACCCTAGAGAGAGGTAGTTTTGTTATTTCCATTGATGGTCCTTGGCCAGATGAGATGATCTAGTTATTGACATTAGTGAGACTAGGAATAGAATAATGAATCTTTTCTTTAGAGTTTCTAGGAGATAGGGATAGATCTAACCATTGGGTTACCAAACTCTTAGTTGGCGTTTCATCATGAGGATGATGATTGAGCATCAATTAGGAGGATGGGTACTTAAGGATTATCTAAATCTCAAAAGGAATGCTTTTTGCATTCATATGGCAAACTAGAGGGAAGAAAAAAAAATTAGAGTTTGCATTAGTGCTATTTGATGCTCTTCCAATAGAACTTAGTCCAAAGGTAATGGATGAAAATCCAAAGACTTCTTGGTTAGTGGAATGTAGATATTCATTTTACTACCAAGGAATTCTTATATGTGAGCTAGATGATGGATCGGCATAGGACACATGTTGATTTAAGTCAAGACTATCACTTATGACCACTCAAGGATAGGAATACCTTGAGAGACATAAGGGTAAGCGTATCATCTTAGGTATAGATGGGTTTGGAGTCACTTTCTATGGGACCTTGTTCTACATTTCAGAGGATTCTATGGTTTATTTTCTCCATTTTGTTATGGTCAAGCCTATAGACTTGGCACCTTACATTTAATATCCATGTCATTAGTCCATCGAGGATATATCATATGGACTAAGGTCATTTTGATGATGATATATGTTATGAGAGTGATAGTTTGGAAACTAGGTATATATGGAGATAGCAAGCACCATGCAGACGGTTTCCCACCTTTGAGATGATCTTTTATGAGGCTTCTTAAGGGGAAGGATACATGGAAACACACACAGAGATGATCATGTACAATTTGTACATGAAGCTCGAGGGATGCCTAGAGTATTTTATAGCTCTATTTTCATGTATGAAAATGTTTTCCAAGGGGGGGAAGAATGTTATAAAAGAATTTTATGACATGAGGGCCCGATCGGTTGAGACGGATCTGAGATTGGATATCATTTGGTAATTCAAGTGTTGGGTAGAAGTCTCAAGAGTAGACTTACACAAAGGTGCTTATGCTCTCTAGACAAGCAAATGTGCTTGGCCTAGTGGTTAATTCATATGGATGAGAAGAGAGAGGTCTTGGGTTCAAGTCCTATGAGAGTCATGGGAGAGGTTTTTGCCCCAAGATCTCCAGAGCCTTCTAGAAGCATCCACTCGAGTTAACTCTAGTTAACTAGGACACTTGGCACACATGTAGTTACATGGTCGACACTTGGATGCTTAATATCTACTTGCTATAGTGAATAGTTCCTTGGAGAGAGCTATATATAGAGGCATATGGTTGGGAGGAAGAGAGACTCATCTCTCTGTGTGGTCGTCATAATGTTTCACGACATGACTCGATCTGGGCAACCATGGATAGGTTAACCAAAATGGACAGGTTCATTCCAACATGTAGCACAATGATGACACCAGAGTTGGCTAGATTGTTTGTAGAGAGCCTTTACCAATTGTATGGTCTTCCTTTAGACATTGTTTCTAATCACAATTTGAAGTTCACTAGCTACTTTTGGAGAGCAGTTTTTAAAAGTTTGGATACCAAGCTTAACATGAGTACGATTGACCATCCATAGACAAATGGGAAATTTGAGAGGTTTAACCAAATCCTAGAAGATATGCTATGGGCATATGTAAATGAATGATAAAATAATTGGGAAGAGTAGTTACCTATAGCAAACTTTGCATATAATAGTGCAAAGCACTCTTCCACTTGGCATAGTCCATTTATGCTTGTGTGTGGGTTTCAATCAAGTTCTCCTTATGCAATAGGATTGCAGCATGAGAAAGTGCAAGTTGCAAAGAACTTCTTGGAAGAGGTAAATGATATGTTTAGGCTTGCTAAGGGCAACATTAGAAGAGCTCAAGATAGGGCTCGAGCTTATACTAACCCTCGAAGGAGAGAAATCAAATTTGAGGAGAACAATTCTATCTTCGAGTTCCCTCTAGGTTTGACACCATGAAAAGAAAGTAGAAAAGATGGCTTACTAGCTCCAACTTCCAGATAGTAGCCGAATCCGTCGACTATTTCATGTGAGTTGGCTTAAGAGAAGGTTGGGTAAATCTGACGACCTCATTCTTGGTAGTGAGGTAATAGACCTTATTTATGCTCACTCTTTTCCACATGAGCTTGAGAGGATACTATGCACTCGAGAGAAATGGACAAGGATTCACTCATATAAAGAGTGCTTAGTAAAGTGGAAAGATAGTTCAAAAGATAGTGCCACTTGGGAGTGGGTTAGCATCCTTCAGAGATGGTTTCCTACCTTTGTTTTATCTTCCCAATAATCTTCTTAAGGGGATGGAAATTGAAAACACTACGGAGAGATGACTATGATTTGAGAGTACTTGGGGTTCAGTGGGAGCAGTCACTTTATTGTTCTCTTTCTCAAATATGCTTTCCAAAATGATTTTCCAGGAAAAAAATGGACTTAAGGGGAAATAAATGTTATGAGTGGAGGTGCTCTGTGAACCTCCTCTAGCTAAGGATGGATACATGTTTGCCAAGTGGCATTCAAATGTAGAGCAAATTATTATGGTTGCATGTAGAGAGGGAGAGGGGATTAGTTGGAGACCGCGTGGTTGGGAGGAAAGAGTTATGAACATCTCTCATCTCATCCACTGAGGTCCTAGGTTCGGCATCCTCTTCTTTATGCTTTCTCTAAGTTTCCTCTGTTAATAGAAACCACAAGGAGGTCATGAGGAGGTTGTTTTAGCACGATGAATGTGCGAGTTTTTCTTTCAAATTTTAAGCTTAATGGACGGATAAGTAAAAAACAAAACCAACAAAAGAAAATTTGATACTTGAAGCATATTATAACAAGTTTAATCTATTCATGAACATCATGATAGATTCCCTTCCATAATGATGCACGTATATGATTTCGTGCCTTTTGAAAGAGAGCAACACATATATATATGATGCATATTCCTCTAGCTTTTTTTTTTGAAAGTTCAAAAATTTTCATCTGTTTGCTTATAACTTCACATATTAAAAGAACAACACACACACAAGAGATCCCCCACTTTCAAAGATTCATTTCAACCCTCAATCTTTACTTCCAGGGATTAGATGTTATCAGTACGCCACACAACCTTGATATCTTTCTCTAATAACGCAAACCTTTCTCTATTACTTAAAACATTAGCTGAACATTTTTTATAATAAAACTGTCTCGAGTTCTCTCCCTTCACCCAAAACGGTCTGATAGCCATTAAGAAAATCAAGCATGCTGTGCATGCACCATGGAAGACCGAATCCCAAGTTTCAACCCCTATTTTTTTTTCATGAGCCATAACTCTTGATGGAGGCCTGTCCAATGGAAGCTCAAATTCCGCACTTTATGGCAGCCATCAAAGCGGTTTGTTTATCGGAGTTCCTGTTTGTTAAATTCCACATTGAGCAGACTTCCATCATCCATGAGTCTCTGGAGAAACATTGGAACCAGGCAGCCTGCAGGGGATTTGAGCTAGAAACGCACACTAAATGATTGTGCAATGTGCACTGTGCGTTACAGAGATTTGACTAAGCAGCAGGAAAATGATATAAACATATATCTATGGAGTATGCAGAATGTAAACGTTCATATTGCTAGTACCGGCACTTCATTCCTAGCCCAGCTGTGGGGCTATGCCATAACTTATAAGTAAAGATGTATGGCTTTGATGCTCTCACTTTCTTTCTCTCTCTCTCTCTGACGACAGTGAAGCATTTCTCTCTCTTTCTCTCAGCCCCCTCACTCTCTCTTGGACAGTGATTCGTGAAGCAGATAGCCACAAACATACGGTTTCCAACTCTGCGTACACAGGCGCGTATGTTTGCAGAAATGGAGGTTCTTTCGCCAGGTGGGTTTTGGGTGTGCTTGGGTTGAAGATTATTGAGCACAGCCGGGTCTGTTTATGCCCTCCAAGTGTTTGATGGTTTATTCTTACCTCTGCGGGCGGGTTGGATTCTTAGGTTATGATCTCATTGCACAGTTGGGCGAAGTGTGCTTCTAAGGTAAGCTTTCTGCGCAGGACTCTGATATGAGAAGAAACAAAGGAAATGCAGGAGAAGAAACCGAGAAGAGCGATGCTTGCCTTATGGGTTTTCTATCTCCGATTTGTACTTGCCTTCGCTGAGGGCCCAGCGCTTTCGTCTCTATTCCATGGCGATGCTACTGGAGACGGGCAGGTCTTCCCCGACGACGAGGTGGCCGCCTTCTCCAATACGACAGCGAATGGAGTTCGTAGGGAAGGCGTGGACACGGCGCTGCGTAAGTATGCGTTCATGGCCCTGTCGCATGCCCGTACAGGAATCATCTACAACGTCCCTCTACCTCCTTTCCTGGACGGGATCCTCTGTCAGGCCATGCGTGTGCGCGCCGGAAGCGCACGCAGGCGCGGTCTCTCTTTCAACGAGTTCACGATACCCCGAGGAATGGTCGTGCAGACAGGCGGACCGTTTGTGATTATGGTGTACCGGAGGATCTTCAACTTCACACTCTATTCCCCTCCGCCAGGCTACACATTCGCCAGTCCCATTGTGGGCATTGTCATCTATACCAATCTCAACACTACATTGGATGATCTGCCTCTTCCTGAGATGGCAGTCCTCTCTCCTAATTCATCCATTACAGCGAAATTCAACACTTCCCTCGAAGCCCTCCATATCCATGACAGGGTGCCTCTCGGCTGTGCATACTATGACATCAATGGGACAGCCTCTTTCACTAACATATCCACATACCCCAATACATGTTCTTTCAAGATACTGACAGATGTTGCAATCATCATCCCAGAGACATCGATCCCAACTACACCGCCAGCAGCTGCCCCTGCGAGTGTGAACATATCTTCTCCTCCCAAAGCGCATGCCTCAAATATGTGGAAAATCGTGGTTCTCGCTGTTGTCGGTGGTGTGGGGGGACTAGCCCTTTTGATCGCTATCATACTTGTGGGTTTCAGAGTGAAAAATGAGTGTCAAGCTCCTGCAGAGGAGGAAACACCCGATGATGAAGAGACGTTGCAGACGTCGTTGATTGGGCACACAAGAGCACCAACTGCGGCAGGGGTACGAACCAGACCTGTCCTAGAAACAGGAAGCCTGCACATGTGAAGAAAAGATCACTGATTTATATGATCTCGTGATTATGGCTTAAGCAGGGAGGTCTTGGGCACTTGTACCAGGGGTGCATACTTAGCGAAAGATGGATAAACAAAGCCATTTTCATTCATGTTAGGACTGATCCTTTGAATGTGGAACTTCTGATGATATCCTTTACTATAGTCTCGGCACTTATAAAGAAAAACGATACATTGGAAGTAATGTCCATAACGAAGTTATAGCCTAGTTCATAGTTCTGACCAGGAAGCTGACAGAATTTTTGCTGGGACGGAATTTTACTCTATATGGGAGAAGATTGGGTGAGCTTAGATTATCCTTTCAACAGGTCTCATATTCCTCATTTGTTCAGTGTAATGTGGAATAACTTGTAATTGTTTCCTTATATACGAGCACACGCTCACGAATTTGTACTCATTTATATGCAATGAAGGAGAGTCAAACAAGTTTGTTGCCAGTTTCTTTTGCTCTACACCTTCATAATGTATATGAATTGTTGTCTGAAGCGGTTAAGCTTAACTGCAACTTCAGATCCATGTATCAATGTCTCTGAGTTTTCTGATTCTTTGCATGTGATTTATATAGCAGCACAGTTTGGCTACCTACTACAGAGTGTTGTGAATTTTCAGTTCATAATTTTGCAAGCAACATATGGATGTGCATTGCCGGTGAAGTCGATATGTGGTTTTGCACTTGAAGGGTTTTGCAGGCGATATGTGTTTTCCATTTTGTTTTATGGTTCATGCTACAGTTATCAGTCTTTGAAATGCTTACACGACCTACTCTTCATAGGCTGATTAGCACTTGATTGCTATCTGGCTTCATGAATTCATATAAGAAGACCACTGGTTATGGCATTCTGGACGTGTACTCAATTTGCTCTTCTCTCAACAGAGAGATGCAGGCGTGGATGGGAATATTGAAGTGGTCTTTTTGTTAGGGTAGTGCTAGCCCACCTTCTCTTTGTGTATTGTAGGTCATTGAGATTAATCCTATAGTTATATGCTTGCACCACCCATTTTTCACAGGTTTCGATTTAGGCAAGGTATGAATGACTAGTCTCGGACTCAGTATTGTTCAGGCCTTAAACGGTGAGCGCTACAAAGCGTGCTTGTTTGATTTAGGGTGGATACTATATTCGGTGCATGGGAAAGCAAATGTGCTGCGAGCACAAGGATATTGTATGCTACTTCCCTTTTTTTTTAATGGAGGTTCAGCAAAAGCCTACTCCCTCGAGCTTTAACTAAAGTGCAACTGTACAAGTGAATGGGCATAGTACTCACGGGACCCCCTTATCCCTCCTTCGAGGTGTTAGACAAGGTTACAACATTGCAACTGGTTTAACTGGCCAAAGCCATACATGTCCAGCCTAGGACTTGAACCCCTGGACCTCTGCCTCAAGAGGCCAAAGCTCAACCAACTGCCCTATGCAACATGAACAAGGCTACTTCGTTTCCGCGTTGTATTGTGTATAAGTTGATTAAGGGATAACCGAATGTCTTACCGTTGAACAGTCCATAGGATCTGCATGTTAGTAGCATTTTGGCTAGATGCCATTCTGGGTTGGGCGTTATTGGATGTCGCTCTATTAGCTGCAGATTCAGCTGTACCTAATGTTCTTTAGATGATCGATGTCTGGACTAGGTCACGGCCATAGCTCAGAGGAGTATAGACAGTATAGCCATGCAATATACAATGATTTCGGTGTATAACATAGTCCACTGTTTCGGGTGAATGATGGAAGATGACCTGCTTGGAAGGGAAGGGGCTTCCACTTTCAAATCCCAGCAAACTATGAGCGGAGGCATGATTTAATATTTCTTCTTCGATGTTTTTTCTCCCCACAAAGTATCTTTGAATTAATTACAAAAAGAGCGTACAAAAGAATGAAAGGGAGATACAAAAGAGGCACAAAGTATCTTTGAATTAATTACAAAAAGAGCGTACAAAAGAATGAAAGGGAGATACAAAAGAGGCTCAAAGCCTTTTGTCCCCTTCATGACACATGGAAGTTGCAACGTCGTAGTTGGAACACTTTCTGGCCAAGATGTTACTTCCAACTTCCAAGTCCCCCTTGTGAACACAGGACCACCGACTGAACCGGCCTTATGCAAATTCATATACAAGTCTCCCAAAGCGTATTGCAGAAGTCCCTTTTGTTTATAGTAGTCATGTGCCAGAGAGAGAGAGAGGGAGAGAGAGACGCTTTAAATCTCGTCCCAGGAACAAGAGTGAAGTCCGAGGAATTCGGGTATCGCTACTGCAACTCTTCACTAAATCTTTTAGCATGAGTAAAGTGTGTGTTATGCGTGTGTGTGTGTGTGAGAGAGAGAGAGAGAGAGAGAGAGAGAGAGAGAGAGAGAGAGAGAGAGAGAGAGAGAGAGAGAGTTTTATCATGAGTTGTATTTGGAGCTGGATTTCCTATCTTCTCCAGAGCCACCTTTACAATGCCACAGCCACAAGTTGATCGTTGCGTTTCTCGAATATACGCACTCGCCTACTTTCCGCTTAATCCTGAAAATTTATAGATGTACAGGTATCATTTTCAATGTTTCTTATTTTCTTTTCTGAAAGAAAAATGGGGAACGCTAAATGATTACATATTATCAACTAAGATCACACTTCGTTAATCATTTAGAGTAAGAAAAAAATAGGGGTTTTAATTTTCTAAGTTACACAGTATAGTTTTGCAAAATTACTTGTTTAATTATTTACAGCCGTTAGCACAATCACATTAAGATAAGATGACTCGTTCATATTCTGTACGTCAGTAGGTTAAGCACTAGTCTCTTGAGGCGGATGTGTAGTGTTCAACCTCTCAGCTGGACATGTAATGGCTTTGGTGAGTTTAAATCAATTGTAATAGTTGTAACTTTGTCTAACCCTTGTTTTGTGGGATAAGGGGGGTCTCACTAGTGCTATGCCCATTCACTTGTACAATTATCGTTTCAAAGTTAAAGGTAAGTAGTTCGTAAGATGCTTCAATGTAGAGGCATTTCATACTCGTAAATTAACCTTGAAACATGTAATGGGTTTTGTCAGTTTAAATCAGTTGTAATAGTCGTAACGTTGTTTAACTCTCGCTTTGTGGGATATGAGGGGTCCCGCTAGTACTATGCCCATTCACCTGTACAATTGTCCTTTCAAAGTTAAAGTTCGGGGGAGTAAGTGCATGCCAAACCTCCATTAAAAAAAAAAAGACAAGATGACTCCGCCAAACATACATCAAATGGTCATAGGACCTTGAGTAAGATAAGTAGCTTGTAAGATGCTTCAATTTAGAGGCATTTCACAGGCATAAATTAACCTTGAAACATGTAATGGCTTTGGTCAATTTAAATCAGTTGTAATAGTCTATAACCTTGTCTAACCTTTGCCTTGTGGGATATGGGAGGTCCCGTTAGTACTATGCTCATTCACCTGTACAATTGTCCTTTCAAAGTTAAAGCTGGGGGGAGTAAGCGCATGCTGAACCTCCATTAAAAAAAAAAGACAAGATGATTGCACCAAACATACATCAAATGCCCTTAAGACCTTGAGTAAGGTAAGTAGCTCGTAAGATGCTTCAATTTAGAGGCATTTCACGTGCATAAATTAAACTTGAAACATGTAATGGCTTTGGTCAGTTTAAATTAGTTGTAATAATTATAACCTTGTCTAACCCCTGCTTTGTGGGATACGGGGGATCTCGTTAGTACAATGCCCATTCATCTATACAATGTCCTTTCAAATTTAAAGCTCGGTGTTGGCAACTGCTTGAATGATGTGTGTGTGACTCTCCTCCTATCCATACATACCCTCTTGTACTCCAAAAATAGCAATGGTATACTCTAAAAATAGCAATGATCTGGAATAGTCTAGTATGAACATGTGGCCATCGTGCAACACTTATTCCCATTACTACCCAAGTAATTCCCATTACTCCCAAAGTACAACTAGGATATCCCCCGAGCTTGGGACCTTGGCTAGCTGGCCCTTGTATCTCACACACATGGACTAATCCCTGTGGATCAAATAGATTGATCCCTCTGGATCAAATAGATTGATCCCTCTGGATCAATGATCCCTGTGGATCAAATGGATTGATCCTTGTGGATCCAATGGATTGATCCCCGTTGGATCAATGTCTGACACCCTCTCCCCCTTCTAAAGATCATTGTCCTCGATGATCAATGAGAGAATGCACTTGTGAACCAGAGCTTCTAATTCCCAAGTAGAGTGAGTAAGTGGTAATCCTCTCAAGGCTACTAGATACTCCTGGATGACACGATTCCTCAATCGCTTCTGTATTTGATCTAATATCTTGTCTGGAGAATGATATATGCTATTACTTTCTTGCAAAGAAACAATACCTTCTATTAGATTATCCTCCCTAGAAATGTACTTCCGAAGTTTACAACATGAAACATGGGGTGCACTCTAAAATCTAGAGGAAGCTCTAATCGGTATGCAACTTCACTTAGCTTTTTAACTATCTACCAAGGTCCACAAAACCTTAGTGATAGCTTACAACACTTCCGTGTGGAGAGTGAAGTAGATCTAGCTAGTACCGGAAGAAAGACTCTATCTCCCTCCTCAAAGGATCTAGGAGATCTCTTCCTATCATACTCTTTAGCCCTATTAGTGACTTGCTACATCTTGGCTTTAGCTATTTCTAAATTTGCTTGGATGTTCGTTAAGAACTCCAAAGCGCTAGGACAATCCTTTGGCATGTGTATGATACTAGGAGCATTGGGATTGATGCCATAGTTCATCTCAAAAGGAAACTCAACAAGTGGCAAATAACTATCCCAATCTGTCTGTCTCTCAGACACATATACCTTCAACATATCCTCTAAAAACTAATTGACCATCTTGGTCTTGTGAATCTGACATCCCTATGTGAAACTATGGATGTCGGTAACCCATGCAATCTGAAGACATGCTAGATAAACAACTCCACCATGTGTGGAGATTTTATCATCTCCTGTGTGGGTATGAATTGATCCCTATGGATCATCAATCTACCTACCACAACTAGGATAGTATCGCACTTCCTCTGGGTCCACGGGAACCTGACTATGAAGTCCATGGATACACTATCCCAGTTATGATGTGGAACCTGTAAAGGATACAAAAGACTTGATGTCTTTACCCTTACTGCTTTGTTGAATTGACACATAAAGCCTCTTAAACATAAGTGTGGATATCTCTGGCTATCCAGGCCACCAAAATGTTCTTCTAACAAGATGAATTGTCTTGTCAACACTTGGATGTCCTGCACAAGGCACATCATGGTTATCATGCATGACTTTTCTTCTCAAATCCCAGGAATCTGGTACACAAACCTTTCTGTAGCTCAAGCGTAAGCACCACCTCCTTTACTTGTCAATCCGCAGACGTGAGGACTGATATGAAGACCATGAGCGAGTGAAGGCACAAGTGCCTGAGTGAAAGCACACAAGCATGCACACACATACACACACACGCGCACAGGGCAAGATCAAAGAGAGGAACAATGGAAAGCTTTCTATTGCAAAGGAAATCTCTTACAAAAGCTCTATTCTCTAACAAGCTAACCCCAAAAATGAGCTCTCTAGCTCTTTTTATAGTTTTTTGAGTAGCCCTGTCGAGACCTAGTGTCCGGCCTAGTTAAAAATTAGGTTCTAGGGCTTATTTGAGGGCTCAAACGGAGTCTAAAAGTTATGAAAATTGCTAGGATGATACTTCTAATACTCCTCAAGCTCGAGGACTCCTCATCTTGAACAAAATGGAGTTATAAAAATATGAAATGGTATTTACAATGGCTTTTAATGATGAAAATCACTATTTTTATAGGGATTTCTTTTGAAAATTGACATATACTTCTTGGAGCTCCATGTGTACTCCTTGTTCTTGTGTGTCCACTTCTCCGATGCACTTATTATGCTTGTCCTTGACTTTGAGCTTCAACACTCCCCCCCCTCTCGAGTCTGTTGTCCTTGACAAACCCTGGTTGTAATGGTTGTTCCAGGTAATGCTTTGAGAGGTAGTTGCCCTTTTGTAGGAACAAGAGCCATCTATCTTCCAAATGTGGTAGGGTTGGTTGTCTGGTTATTCATTTGTCACTGAGAGCCTTTGCAAGTTGTAGTCCTTTGGTATGTGCTTCTTCCATGGATTCCAACATGACTGTGTCGTTGTGAGTCTCCATTACTGACCTCTAGATCTTCCAAAGATGATGTGCATAGTAGTCATACCAAGTACCCGTAACCCATAATGAATGATGGGTAAGTGTGTTCGTGCATGGGTTGAGTAAAATATGTGCCTTGTGCACGGCCTTGTAATGTAGCCCTATGCATGCTTACTTGGAAAATGCATTGGAAGAAGTATGGTGCAAAAATTGGGGATCTTGAGCTAAGTGCTCAAGGGTATGCCGACGAAGAGGTTTCCTAATCTATCATGGTTATGGTGTTTCCAAAGGAAGGATACTTACCATGGTGAAGGGTCGATCAATGTTTATCTCTTCGTGTTGTACACCCGACATTTGTGATGGATTGTCAAATAGTCTTCATTGTCGATGAATGTCCGTGTGGATGGTTCACTGATGAAATTCTTTGAGTGACTCATCCTGTCTCCTCTTTTCAAAGCAACATTTGCCAAGTACTGAGAATTGAATTTCTTTATATTCCTTGACAAACGACATTGGGTACCAAAGCTTGGTTTACATTGGGTAACTACACCAAGCTTAGTTTCACATATTCTCTTTAGCTCACCATAAGCAGGAGTCTTCTCACTCAGTATACAGACAAGGATTTTCAAGGTACCAAACTACCTCTTGTAGATATCTTCCTGGATGCTCTCGTACATGTAGTAGTTAAGCATCACTCAAGTTGCGGACCTTTAAGCTCTTTAATCCTACCATGGTAAGGGGGAACCATAGTTGTGGATGCAATGTTCATGCCAAGTTCTTGACATCTACCAGATAAGGCAACAATTATATCATCTGCTAGCCGAGACACACTTCTATCCAAACTGATAAATGCCTAGTAATCAACAGTTCCACCTTCAACTAAGCATGAGTCATTCATGTCTCATGAGCCAAACCTAGGAACAAGTTCTTTCTCTCTCTCTCTCTCTCTCTCTCTCTCTTTTAGGGAACCATGTCACAAAACAAGAATATAGATGTTAGTATCAGAAAAAATAGTTGACATATGTCAATGTGCTCTTGTGCATGGGACTCTCAAATGTGTCTATGCATGGCCATGTAATGTGGCCCTATATTAATGCATACTTTGGAAATGCATGACCTGAATGGTGCAAAAGACTGGGTTGTGCAATGAGCACATGGTTGTCGCGCGTCGAGGCTGTCAATGTTTCTTGCAGACGTTGAGGTAGCCTGTGTTGGAGGTATCCATTGGCTGCTACCCAGTAATATAGTTTGCACAACTAATATAGTTTGGCAAGATATCACCTTCCAAAGTAGCCAATTGAACCGCACCGCTAGTGGAAATTCTGTTAATGATCATGGGTCCATATCCTTGTTTTTCCAACTTACGGGTTTGTTTTAGTGTATAAACCAACACTAGATCTCCCTCTTTCAACCCCTTATCCTTGATGTGTGCATCGAAGTATGCCTTTTGCCTTTTCTTTGCAGCGTAGATACCGGCTGCCGCTCGTAGTCTAGTCTCACCTAAGCGTTCTAAATCAAAGATCCTAGATGACAACTCATGTCCATTCCACTCATGCTCTTGTGCTACCTTTAAAGCTGGGATTAGGAAACCTAATGGTAGCACAACGTTCTGGCCAAAGAACATCTGAAATGGGGTGGCATTGAGTACCATTTTATAGGCAACTCGGTAAGCCCAAACAACATGATGAAGCTGTTTGTCCCAATCAGAGCATTTATTATTTACCAGTTTTGTCAATACATTACATAGGATCTTATTGGTGCTCTCGGCTTGTCCGTTAGCTTGTGGATGATATGGGGCATACTTCTTATGTATCACCAAGAATTCTTGGAGAAGATTTTCAATGACTTCATTCAAGAAGTGTGTACCTCTATCACTAACTAACTCTATTGGTAATCCATATCTCGTGAACACATTCTCGAATAAGAACTTAGCCGTCGTTTGAGCATGATTCTTGTTGTTGCTTTGACTTCTACCCACTTTGTAAGGTAATCTGTGGCTACAATAATGTACTCTGCATAGGAGTTTCTAGCTGGGGGGTTAATAGGACCTACGAAGTCTATACCCCATTTCGAGAATGCACGTCCTCCCATCATTGGCCTCAAAGGCATCTCATCTTTTCTCATAGGATATTGTGCACGTTGGCATGTATCACATTTCTTCACATAGGTGTGTACATCCATATGAAGAGTTGGCCACCAAAGTCCTGAAAATAGAATGGTCTTAATAACTCGGTCAGGACCAAAGTGTCCACTTGCAACACCACCGTGTGCAGTTTCTAAGACTTTCAAATAGTCTGATTCATAAACGCACAATCTTAGGTAACCATCTTTTCCTCTCCGGTATAGGTTGTCTCCAACTAAGGCATAGTCTTGAGCCTCTTGCTCCATGCTTCCTCTTCTAGCTAGACTAGCCTCTTTGGGTAATGTCCCCGATCTCATAAATTCTACCAATGGAGCACTCCAATTTGGAATTAACGATACATGATAAAGAGTAGCATGCTCCACTGGGGGTCTCTCTTGCACCCTGGACAATTCTTAATCCATCGTGTATTTCTTTGTCCATGCTAGGCCAATACACTCCTAAATGTTTTAGATTCTACAAAGTTCATTGTTTAGAATAGTGATTTCCTAGCAATCCTTCATGGGCTTGTTGCAACCAACTACTATGTTCATCGTCCTCGACACAACAAGCTAGTACACCTTCCGTATCTTGTTTGTACATGCTTCCTTCCAATATGGGATATTTTTGTGATTTTACAATTTCATCTTTGTTTGTTTTCACATTCTTATTTGTGGGTCCAAAGGTTAAGACAGGTACCAACTTATTTGCCCATTTAGGAACAACCTCCAAATTGAACAGATAAGCATCGGGTAGGTCATCAGATACTTCTTGAGGTGACTCTCTTGAAGTAATACGAGAAAGGTGATCTGCCTAGAGGTGGGTTCTACCTTTTCTAACAACAACTTCAAAGTCATATTCCATTAGTAAGAGGAACCATCTTACTAAACGTCCTGTATTGCAAGGTTTATTGACCAAATACAATAAGGCTTGATGATCAATGAAGAACTTGAATTTGTTGGCCAATAGGTAGTGTCTAAACTTGTTCACAGCATATACCATGCCTAAGCCCTCTCACTCAGTTGTGGTATAGTTTCGTTCAACTGCGGTTAGCTGTCTGCTAGCATATGCTATGGGTAAATCTAAATTTCCTTCACCGGTGGTTTGTGCTAGCACACATCCTACGGCATGATTGGATGCATCCACATGGACATGGAATGGCTTATTCCAATCAGGAGTGGTCAATATTGGTGCCGTGCACAAACGTCTCTTCAGTTCATTGAAGGAATTTTCACATTCGTCGTTCCACTCAAAATTTGTCAACAAGGCATAAAGAGGTTTGGCTATGATTGCATACATGTGGATAAATCTATGATAATATCCACAATGGCCCATAAAGGCTTGTACCTCTTCAACATTCCTTGGCCTCCGTAACTCGGTTACGGCTCTTACTTTATCGTCATCTGTTGATATTCCATTCTTAGAAACAATGTGACCTAAGATTTTACCTTGTCCTACCATGAACACACACTTTTCTAGGTTCAAACAAACTCGATATTCCCTACATTTGTTGAAGATCTGTCTGAGCTCAAGGATGTGGTATCGTCTTTGTTGGGAATGAGCACATAAATCATCCACATATACTTCTAAGCTCTTCCGCAAGAACTCTTTGAAGACATGACACATGAGCCTCTGGAATTTTGCAGGTGCATTGGTTAGCCCAAATGGCATCACATGAAATGTGAAAATTCCCCACTCTGTGGCAAAAGATGTTTTGTGTTGATCTTTTGGGGCAATGGCTACTTGATTGTAACCTGAAAATCCATCAATGAAGCTATAAACTTCCTTGCCTGCAACACACTCCAATAGGTGTTCCATGATTGGAAGCAGATAACTATCTCTGATCGTAGCGGCATTAACTTTTTTAAGGTTAATACACACTCGCAACTTCCTGTTCTTCTTGGGCACCACTACAATGGGGGACACCCACTCACTATGCTCAATCTCATAGATAAATTCGGCTTCAATCAACCTATCAATTTCCTCTTTTATTTTAGCTTCATAAGTGTCATTATATGTGTAGGGCTTTTGTTTGGTGGGCTTGGCATCAACGGTCATGGGAATTGTATGAGAACATATTCTTGGATCTACCCCCTTCAAGTCTCTATAGTGCCATGCAAACACGTCCCTATATTCCCTTAATAGAGCTACAAGCTCTCCTTCTTCTTTTGCACTTAGGTCATCTCCTATGTATGTACATCTCTCTTCATTTGCTTCAACGGTTACTACAATTTTTTTTGTCTTTTCTTTGTTATCGTATGCTTCTCCTATGATGGCCTCTCTTTTGGGCATTCGTACCAAAATTTTCTGGTCTTCAACCTCATATTTCTTGAAGTTTTCTGGTACTTCAAACAATGATTCCTCCTCTTCTTGTTTTACTGCTTTTCTTTTCTTTTTCTCTTGACTACTCTCACTTCCATCCTTTGAATTTACCGTTTTGATACTTGTGAGAGGTTCTTCTTCCTTTTGTGTAAATACCCCTATGTCTTCTAAATAGTGCTCCTTCGTCGTTCTCTTCTTCTTCTATGAAGACATTAGGGTCGCATTCTTCTAGCAAGGGCTGACACATGAACACTGAAATATCATAACCCTCCTCATCAAAATGAGGTGTCCACTATTCTTCATTGAAAACAATGTCCATGGTGGCTAGGATTTCTGTCCAACCATGAGGCTCAAATTCCTCATTTGGAAATATCATCGGTGTATAGGCTGGGTCTTTAACTGGTCTATCTCCTAGTGAAGTTCCTTCTTCTCCCGCATTTAAGCATTTTTCCTCTTCCTCTGCGACCTTGCACATCCACAAATGAGTATCTTCATGCAACCAAGATGGGTCAGGAGAACTTCCCGAATGCACAGAGATTGAATTTTCTTTTGCTTTGTGGATAGGATTCCACTGTAGGGGTGGTACATCTCCGAAGGTGTAATCCTTCAAATTGACCTTGGTGGTGACCCCTAAGTGCTGTAAGTACAAAGAGTTGGTTCCCCAATCCTGTACTATTTGCAACTCTCATAGGAAGGGTCTTCCTAGGATCATCTCATAGACATTATTTTTCTCAAAGTCACATATAGCAAATGTATGTTCAAACTCTATACCACAAGTGGTAAGAGTTATCCCTTCTAGCAGTCCTAGAGCTCTTTCAAAATGACCATCGGCCATTTGAAGCTTCATTTTAGTTGGTCTTAATGTGGCTTTGCCCCATTGCTTCCACAAAGAGGTGGTCGCAATAGCAACACCAGCACCTGAATCTATGATTGCTTTGGTTGTGTATTCTTGGTAGGTGATTGCAAGATAAGTATTACCTTCTTCACCCTCACACATGTCCCCTATTTTGTCTAGAGGTATCTCTGGTACTTTCTGCTTAGAGCCTCCTTTTGGCATATTGGAGTCAAGTTCTGGGACCTGATCCTTCACATGATTTTATAGCTTGGGTTTTGCTTTTAGCAACTCTTCTACAATGAGATGACACTGAACCTTAGTGTTCTTCACGACATTTGTGTTTCTAGGAACCACTGAGTCTTCATTTCTTACCAATATTGTGGGAGCTCTGATCTGAAGAGATTCAGACTCCCAAGGGCTAGTGAATTGTGCTAGCTCTTCTAAAGTATTAGATTCAAAATCTAATCTTTCGTCTTCTTGTTGTTCTGCTTCATCTCCGTAAATAGATGGAATGTCTTGGGAAAATTGATCATGAAGGTCATCAATCTCACGAATAGGAGGGAATTACCCTCCTTGGCCCATTTCCACTCTTGTATTTCCCGCAAGAACTCTTGAGAGTATTCTTGAAATGAAAGAGTTGTTCCAACATCTGTGGAATTAGGAACATAAGCTTCCCTTGGTGGTGAGATTTCTCTTTCAACAACTGGTTGAGCCTGTGGAGTTAAAGGAAGCTGCGGTTTGTTTACTGTTTGGCGGCCGGATTGGATTGTAATTTTAATTTTTATATTCGCACGCACCGAAAAGGCACGGCGAAGAGTTGTAACTCTCTTTTGATTAATGAAAAGGCAAGTATAGCGTTCGGCGAGAGACAGAGGATCGCCAGACTGTCTGTCTGGGCGATCGCGCTGGAGTGCTGTGTTGCAGAGTTGCAAAAATACTGAGTATTGTATTCTGTTGTTGAATTACAGTAATTAATCATTAAACACCATAATTTTATGATAACATTCATAAGTCTATGTGAATTCGTAGTTGTTAATTCGCGTGATAAGCGTACTGCATCATGGTAATCTTTGGATCGAAAGATAGTTAACGATTTGATTGTATGATTGAATTGGGAAAATTAAATAAAGGGACTCTGCACTGTCAGACCCCTATCCATCCCCAAGAACCCAAAAAGAGATTAAAAGTGGCTTAACAGAAGCGCTTTTAACACTGGCGCCGTCTGTGGGAAGATGGAAATAGATTTGGAATAATCAATAAGAGAAGAGTAGTACTCAAGGCAAGCAATGGAGAATAATAACCGTTAGTTGAAGAAGTGATATATGTCGGTTACTCGTTTCGGTGAGTCCTACCCAAAGTATAGGCGAGATCAGCATCCCTGGGCAGTTCCAAACTTATTAGGTACACCCCCTGGGTGGTAGAAGTATAGGTCAGTTAAGTCAAGTTGCAGAAGGATCAGAGCCAGTCACTAGTGATTCCGGTGCTAGTTCGGTAGCACAAGACGAGATTCCAATGAATTCTGGTGTGAGTCCGATACTTTTTGAAGAAAGCTCGGTGACTTCTGGTTGCACAGAGACGCAGTGTGGAACTAGTTCTGCACTATCTGGTCGGACCTCGGCCATTTTCGGTGACAGGTTCGTGCTACCGAGTGAGCACATTTTCGATGAAGGGATAGCCTGGTCCGTTGAGACTTCGGTGAGTTCCGATGGAAGTTCGGTGCCACTTGGTGGTCATTTGAAGTTTTTCGATGATACTATGGTGTTGCCTGGTGGACACTTATTGCGCTCACCACTTTTTGGTGCAAGTCTACCTAATTTCGACACCAGCTGAGGAAAGGTTGCTAGATTTGGAGTTAAGCAAATGGTTCGATGACATTTTTGGACCGAAAAGTGAGCAGGCTGACCATACAGATTCGGAGGGTCAAGAGACACCCCCTCAAAATTCACGTAACAACAACACTACAAGCAATAGCCAAATGAGTGGCTTACAGCAACAACAACAAACACTGCCACAGTCGCAAACGCAATTTCAGCAGCAGCAACAACAACAGCCACAACCAATGATTCCACCTCGACCGGTTCCAACAGGAGTGACATATAAAAAATTCGGTGGATTTGTGGGGGATGACCCCGATGCACATGTTCGCATATTCGAGATCAGTTATGCAGTGTTGAACCACCCACCAGATCCGGCGTATAAGGCCATCGTGTTTCAGGCTACGTTGGTTAATGAAGCAGCAAGATGGCTGACAGAATATGATATTAATCACTTCTGTAACTATGATGATGTGAGGGATGCCTTCCTGCAGAGGTTTCGGTTGAAGAAGAACCCTACAGAAATTTTTGATTATTTGCAGAACAATCGGCAGAAACTACATCAGAGTGTCCAGGAGTATGCAACACTGTTTAGAAATCACTTGAGGCAGCTGCCACCGACACATGCCAACCTGCCCGATGATGTCATAACACAATGGTTTATCAATGGTTTGAATCCATAGTTAAAACAAATCATGATCATTTGCTGTGTGGGCGGAATGACGTTGGATGCTGCCATTGCAATGGCCTTGCAACTGGAGCACAAAGTGGGCGGGTTTACGGAGGATTTGGAATGGTTGAAAGAAGTAAGAATGTAATTGAGGATCTGGCCAAACAAGTGTATTGTACTAAGTGTAAGAATCATGGTCACACCAGTTCCACATGTGCTCTCAACCAAATGTATTGTGCCATTTGTAACACGACAGGGCACTCAATAAAAACTTGTGCATACAATGCAAAGGTGCAGGGTAGAGCGGCAGTAAATGCCATCACATAGGAACCGAGCCAGCCACCCACCCATTATAATGTACCGCCACAGTTGCGAACGAACCAGCAGTAAGGATATAGGAACTATCGAGGACCACGAAGTAACAATTTTAATCAAAATCGATGGCAGGTAGGTACATCGGCTAAAGGTACCTCTCTCCCACCCCCTCGATGTCATTTCTGTGATGAGGTTGGGCATATTCATAGATTTTGTAAAGAAGCCCCAGAGTATGACAAAAGAAAGAAGGAAAGACAAAATCCGATGACAAATATGGTTTACATTTCCCCAGTCGAGTCACAAGCAACCATAGTGCAGACAAGATCAGGTAAACAGTTGCAACCAGCAGCTGAGGTCTTCGAGCCCGAAATTCATGAGCAACAGCGGATGTTCGCAAAAGCTAGTCAATGGACAACTAAGGAGCCGACTGTGTTCCCCGACCTAGTTCCGGTAGCTCAGCCTTCTCTGCCAAATACAAGAGCGAATACACAGCCTTCTGCCCCGACAACATCAGAAGCCCAACCAGAGTCAGTGATGACCACAGCACAAACAGACCAAGTATGGGACGTGATCTCTAAAGCTTCAATCACACTTCATCTGGGACAGTTGCTCGCTCTAGTTCCTGGTGTAAGAAAGCAATTCCAACAGCAGGTCAGCCCCGACTCTTCCTGTACTCCAGCAACTGCGACGATACAACCAGAGATGGATCCTACGATCGATCATTTAGTATCGCTGATCACCGTTTGGTATAAAAACCAGAAGATCACACAAGTTTTAATTGATGGAGGGTCTGGCGTGAATATTGCGACAGCTGCGCTCTCTAAGAAACTGGGTTGGACTCAAATTGAACCAGTGCAATTCTTTGTACAAATGGCGAACCAATCCAGAGTTCATCCGAAGGGACTAGTATGTAATATCCCTATAACCCTGTAGGGAACCACATTCAAAATGAGCTTTGTAGTCCTGGAATTACCTGAATCTAGTCTCGACTACAACTTACTTTTCGGTCGACCATGGCTCAAGCAAGCCAAAGTCGTGCAGGATTGGTCAGCTCAAGAGTTAGTAAAAGCAGAGCTCAATCGCTTGCTGAAGGTCAGATTCATTGTTCCCATTGAACACGCAGAATGGATCTCACCAATCGTGATAGTGCCAAAGAAAAATAAATAGTTACGCATTTGTGTCGATTACCAGAAGCTTAACGCAGCCACCGTACCGGATCCATTTCCTCTTCCTTTTCTAGATACAATACTTGATAGGGTAGCAGGTCACGAAATGTATTCTTTCCTAGATGGCTACAATGGATACAATCAAGTGCGGATGGCAGAACAGGATATACCAAAGATGACATTCATCACCAATTGGGGTGTCTATGCCTGCACCGTAATGTGGTTTGGTTTACGAAATGCCCCACGTACATTCCAAAGATGTATGCACGAAGTGTTCTCACCTTATCTGACAACGTTTATGCAAGTGTATCTGGATGATTTTTCATTGTTCGACGACACTTCTGCACACCTGTATCATTTACGGTGTTGCTTTGAAAAGTGCCAGGAGTACCAACTCTGTTTGAACCCGACCAAATCAGTTTTTGCGGTCTCTTATGGAAAGCTGCTCGGTCATATCATTTCTAAACAAGGAATACAGGTAGATCCCGATAAAGGCGCAGCTGTGTTGCAGGCACCGGTCCCAAAGACACCGAAAGAAATTATATGGTTCCTTGGCCAAATCCAGTGGCATGGCAGACATTTACGGTGGTTGGCTCATCTAGCGACTCCACTTAATCGACTCATGACCAACACCCCACGGAAGTATGAATGGACTAATGAGTGTCAAATAGCATTTGATCGTTTGAAGGTCTTATTGACGCAGGCCCCGATCCTGCAACCACCTGATTGGGAACGTCCATTCCATGTATTTGTGGATGCATCAGATATAGCAATTGGCAGTGTGCTAATGCAACAAATCGACAAATGGTTTAG
Source organism: Ceratopteris richardii (assembly GCA_020310875.1). Classification (NCBI taxonomy): domain Eukaryota; kingdom Viridiplantae; phylum Streptophyta; class Polypodiopsida; order Polypodiales; family Pteridaceae; genus Ceratopteris; species Ceratopteris richardii. Next base: position 11,522,603 of record CM035442.1, on the reverse strand, counting down.
GCCAGTGTACTATGCGAATTGTCGATTAGATCCTGCAGAAAGAAACTATTTGTGATAGAACGAGAGTGTCTTGGTTTGGTGTACTCTGTTAAGAAGTTCAGGCATTATTTACTGGGACGTAGATTCACTTTCCATGTGGATCATGCTTCCCTAGTGTATTTGGTTCACCAACAACACTTAGGTGGTAGACTTGCACGATGGATTTTAATCTTACAGGAGTTTGATTATGAAGTTATTCACCGGCCAGGTACAACACATGTCTTGGCAGACTTTTTATCTCCATTGGATTCCGGTGAATCTCCGGTCGGTGTTGATGACACTACGCCGGCTATTTACGTTACTGAGGCATCTACCGAAGAATCTGTAGAACTTCTTGTTGCTCCTACGTACTATGATATGTTAACGAATTTTCTCACTGATGGTTGTCTCCCACCGAATACTCCCACTGCTCTGCACCGTAAAATTGCAGTCTACAGTCGATGATTTTGATTGATTGTGGGTCATCTATATTACACAGATCATACTGGTGTCTTACTTAGGTGTATCCCTCTACATGAATCGGCCTTGGTTATTGCCATGGATCACTCAGCACCCACTGGAGGACACTTTGCAGCTGATCTTATTCACCGGAAAATGTTGCAAAGTGGGCTCTGGTGGCCTACCAGGTATAGAGATGTTGTTCAATTTGTGCAGCAATGTGATGTCTATCAACGGTCTGGACAGCCCTTGCAGCGGCACTTCTTTCCCCTTCAACTTGTCTTACCTCTGGAGCCTTTCCAGAAGTGGGGTTTAGATTTCATTGGCCCAATTACACCCCCAGCGACACTCACCAACAATTGATATATTTTGACCTGTACAGATTATGCCACTAGATGGGCGGAAGCTTGGGCTTTACGTTCTGCCACAACGGTTTTGGTGGCCAAATGTTTGATGAAGGATGCCTTCCCTCGATATGGATTACCTCTGGAAATCGTGACGGACCAGGGTACACATTTTGCAAACACTTTAATGCGAGTGCTGACTCAGACTTTCCAGATTGTACACAAATTCGGCTCACCTTACTATCCACGTGCCAATGGTCAGGCCGAAAGTACCAATAAGACTTTGTTGAATATGCTCCGAAAATTGATCTTGGAATGTCCTGAACGCTGGGACCAACTCTTATCTGCCATTTTGTGGGCATATCGGACTACGTATAAAGTAGCAACCAGAATGGCTCCGTTTAAACTTGCCTATGGACTAGAAGTTATTGTGCCACTGGAAGTGGTAGTGCCGAGTTTGCGAGTCGCCTTATCTCAAAAATTGCTACCGGAAGAAACTTTTCCATTTCAGTTGGATGTGCTCAGATCGTTGGATGAACAACGTTGGGAAAGTTCTATGCTTCTTCAAGAAATTCAGCTACGCAAAGCCCGTACTCATGATCGCTTTCTAAAAACCCCTATCTTCATGATTGGCCAACTCGTTTTATTCTATAATGCTAAAGCCAACTGATCTGCTGGAAAATTTAAGTTACGGTGGTTTGACAAGTGGGCCCGCAACTTTTCGGTTGGCAACTCTAGCAGGTGTCCTCCTCCCAAAAGTCATTAATGGCTCTAAACTCCACCCGTATCACCCGAGGACTAGTAAATCCTGAAGTGTACTCGCTCATTTTTTTCTTTTCCGTTTATTAATTGCTTTCTTTTTCTAATTCCTGTATTTCGGTTGACTATCTAACCATAATCCTTCCATTTTGTTGATCTAATCATGATTCATAGCCGCCTCTGTGTCATTGCTTTTGTTCATGCATGCATGCCGCAATTATGAAGGATATCTCTCCAATACTGCATTATGAGTAGGGTTTTTGCCGCCTAATGGTTCCCGTGCCCTTACTAATCTATTCTGGTGCACGCCATGGAAGCTTTGGCTCACATAGCCACTTTCCGTGTCGGTCTCACTCCCAATGTGAGTGAGTACTTGCGCGTTCGGGGATTGCTGACCTTCACAGAATTGCCTTGGCATTCCGTGGAATGTCATCCGTTCCATGAGCAGATAATTGCTGCCATCGCCGCCACACCTGCTACAAAGCAGTGTTGGCCGGTTACATGTTTCAACCCCCGTACTGTTGTTACGCTCAATATGTTTGCTGAGGGATTCCGGCTCCCTCACGAAGGATTGGAGAATGGTCCAATCCTTCCTCTTGCCACTATGAAGGAACTATTTCCCCGGAACTCATCTAATGAGTTCGCTATACTTTGTCGACCCGAACCAGAGCGTATTGCTCTCCAATTTCTTGTCGCTGCGCTGAACTTACAAAAACGTACCTATGGTATATCTCGACCATTTTATTCCATGATAGAAATGGCTTCCCATGAACCTGTAAATTTTGCAGACTTTTTCTTCTAGTGCATTCACCGTGAATGCATGATGGTTACAAAGCAAATCGCAAAGAACGAAATCCCTTGCACTCGCTTACCCCATCTCTAACTTTCCTGTTTCCGGTGATCCAAGCTGCTCAACCACCTCCGCCTACCATGTTGCGATATGAAGAAGCCTCCCAAATGATTGAAGATGATGATGATGAAGATTTGCTTCAAGTGTTTCGCCGCAAACACAGATGTGTTAGCCCCTCTGAAAGTCAGGTGCAGGGCTCCAATGCCGGTCATGATGCTGAAGTCTTCCACAACACCGCCACCTCTCTCCAGGTCGAATCCTCCATCTCATCTTCTCTTCTCAAGCAGCCGGAACAAGTTGCATGCATGGAAGATGTCGAGGAAGTCTCTTCCAGGGAGGAATCTCATCAACCAGATGAGGATGCTGTGAAAGAGATCGTAGACAATATCATCAAGGCAGTGATTGCTATTGTTGAGGCCGTTATCGAAATGGCTGAGGTGACAAATACGAATGAGACCGGAATCGTGCTAGTGCCACATGCTCTTCTCCCTTCTCACCCTATCATTCCTGATGCTGCTGAAATTCTTTCCGGTGACCCTTGGACTGGTGTTTGTGAGGCCTCAACCCTTCCATTATCCTCTCCCGATTACTCTCCACCATTTTCCCCTCATTTGCTGACGGCCTCGTCATCCCAATTTCCCCCTTCCCTTCCCCCTCTGACAGTAATGTTCACCAAATTGAAATCTATGGGTCGCCTCCTTATACAGTTTTCCCAGCAATTACCCCTCCAGATGAAGCTGGCAATTGAGAATATCCGACAAGAATTGCAAGGCAAAGTGGATTTGCTCGAAGCGGATATTGCCCCACTACAAGAAGAAGCAAATGCGGTTAAAGCAGAGAACCATGCCCTGCACATTCAGATTCAGCAACTCCAAGACCGGTTAGCAGAGCAAGATAATCTGATTGCCCAACGTGACCACACACTAGGTCAGTTGAAGGAAAAAACCGTTCTCCTCGCATCCCGTGATGAAGAAATAAAGCAATTGGAACAAATGGTGCAAGATAAAGACGATGCTCGGGTTGCTCTCAGCAATCTCTTGGAAGAAACTCATGCGGACCTTGAGTTGGTGACACAGAAGGGACAAGAAATGGCAGACCTGGCCATGTAGACCACTGAAGAATTAAAGACAGTGTCCACCGAACTTCACTAGAAGAGTCGTGACTTGGATGCACAGACAATCCGGACGATTCAGCTAAAGAAAGAGCTGAAAGCTGTTATGAAAGAGAGGGATGCTTACTATAAAACTATCCAATATCAAGCTCAGGAATTGGAACAAAGAGAGAAGCAGTTAGGCATTCAAGCAGACAGATCGCGAATTGATGCAGAGATCACTGAAATCAAGCTGATATGTGATGCGGCTTTAGCCAATGATTTTTATCTGCAGGAATCATTTTTGCAGACGCAAACCGAATTACTAATGAGTCAAGTCATTGTGGCTAGTTCAGTTTGCACAGATGCACAACTGGTCGAGCTGGACATTTTGAAGACTATGCTAGACTCTTTAAGATTACTCGAGCTTTCAAACTAGCTAGATCCCTGTATATACAAGGCATTATTGAAGAGCCTTGGTTGTATTTTCTTTTTCTGGGTTCAAGTCCACCGTGGGAGAAAGTTGCTTAGCCTCGGAAACACAGCGTCTGTATAAGCGTCGGTAATTTACTGGAATTACCGGCGCGTATGCCGACGCTTATACCGATCATATCTTTTTAACTGGGCCCAAAACCAAAATTCCTCATTCTTAGCATTTTGAATCTACATCTTCTACTGTCGGCTTTGCGCACGCCAACAACAGATGTCTGTTTGTCACTCTTTCTCTCTTTCTCTCTCTCTCTCTCTCTGTCTTTCTCTCTCTCTCTCTCCCTCCCTCCCTCTCTCTCTCACTCTCTCTCTCTCTCCCTCCCTCTCTCTCTCTCTCCCTCCCTTTCTCTCTAAGCAGACCTCTATCTTTCTAGATCTGAAGTTTTGGTAAGTAGATTGCACATATTGTAGCACTCTTTTTTCTTTCTTTATGTTTTTGCTTTTCTAATATGTTCTCTGTTTAGTTTTGTAGGAGATTTTGGGATCAAATCTTAGGAAATTCGACGAAGGATAACTTCAAGTGGATTTTGATGGCCTTGATTCAAACAATTCTCTCTCTCTCTCTCTCTCCCTCCCTCTCTCTCTCTCTCTAAACACACCTCTATTTTTATAGATCTGAAGTTTTGGTAAGTAGATCGCACATATTGTAGCACTCTTTTTTCTTTCTTTATGTTTTTGGTTTTCTAATATCTTCTCTCTTTAGTTTTGCAAGAGATTTTGGGATCAAATCTTTGGAAATTCGACGAAGAAGAACTTCAAGTGGATTTTGACGACCTTGATTCAAACAATTACATCGATGTAAGTGATTGTTTTGTTTTCGATTGACATAGAGAGAGAGAGAGAGAGAGAGAGAGAGAGAGAGAGAGAGAGAGGAAGAGATACATACACATACACACTCACATATGTATAAACACACACATACATATGCATATAGACATGCATATGCATACACACATACACAATGCATATGCATACACACATGCATATGCATACACATACACATGCATATGCATACACACATGCATATGCATACAAACATGCATGTGCATACAAACATGCATATGCATACACATACACATATGCATACACATACACATATGTATACACATACACATATGTATACACATACACATATGTATACACACATGCATATACATACACACATGCATATGCATATACACATGCATATGCATACACATACACATGCATATACATACAAGCATGCATATGCATACACACAAGCATGCATATGCATACAAGCATGCATATGCATACACATATGCATACAAGCATGCATATGCATACACATATGCATACAAGCATGCATATGCATACACACAAGCATACATATGCATACAAGCATGCATATGCATACACACATACATGCATATGCATACAAGCATGCATATGCATACACACATACATGCATATGCATACACACATACATGCATATGCATACACACATACATGCATATGCATACAAGCATGCATATGCATACACACAAGCATGCATATGCATACACACAAGCATGCATATGCATACAAGCATGCATATGCATACACACAAGCATGCATATGCATACACACAAGCATGCATATGCCTACACACATACATGCATCTACATACAAGCATGCATATGCATACACACATACATGCATATGCATACACACATACATGCATATGCATACACACATACATGCATATGCATACACACATACATGCATATGCCTACACACATACATGCATCTACATACAAGCATGCATATGCATACACACATACATGCATATGCATACACACATACACAATGCATATGCATACACACATGCATATGCATACACACATGCATATGCATACACATACACATGCATATGCATACAAACATGCATATGCATACACACATGCATATGCATACAAACATGCATGTGCATACAAACATGCATATGCATACACATACACATATGCATACACATACACATATGCATACACATACACATATGTATACACATACACATATGTATACACATACACATATGTATACACATACACATATGTATACACACATGCATATACATACACACATGCATATGCATATACACATGCATATGCATACACATACACATGCATATGCATACAAGCATGCATATGCATACACACAAGCATGCATATGCATACACACAAGCATGCATATGCATACAAGCATGCATATGCATACAAGCATGCATATGCATACACACATACATGCATATGCATACAAGCATGCATATGCATACACACATACATGCATATGCATACACACATACATGCATATGCATACACACATACATGCATATGCATACACACATACATGCATATGCCTACACACATACATGCATCTACATACAAGCATGCATATGCATACACACATACATGCATATGCATACACACATACACAATGCATATGCATACACACATGCATATGCATACACATACACATGCATATGCATACAAACATGCATATGCATACAAACATGATTGTGCATACAAACATGCATGTGCATACAAACATGCATATGCATACACATACACATATGCATACACATACACATATGCATACACATACACATATGCATACACATACACATATGCATACACATACACATATGTATACACATACACATATGTATACACACATGCATATACATACACACATGCATATGCATATACACATGCATATGCATACACATACACATGCATATGCATACAAGCATGCATATGCATACACACAAGCATGCATTTGCATACAAGCATGCATATGCATACAAACATGCATATGCATACACACATGCATATGCATACACACATGCATATGCATACACATACACATGCATATGCATACAAACATGCATATGCATACACACATGCATATGCATAAAAACATGCATGTGCATACAAACATGCATATGCATACACATACACATATGCATACACATACACATATGCATACACATACACATATGTATACACATACACATATGTATACACATACACATATGTATACACACATGCATATACATACACACATGCATATGCATACACATACACATGCATATGCATACAAGCATGCATATGCATACACACAAGCATGCATATGCATACAAGCATGCATATGCATACACATATGCATACAAGCATGCATATGCATACACATATGCATACAAGCATGCATATGCATACACATATGCATACAAGCATGCATATGCATACACATATGCATACAAGCATGCATATGCATACAAGCATGCATATGCATACACACAAGCATACATATGCATACAAGCATGCATATGCATACACACATACATGCATATGCATACAAGCATGCATATGCATACACACATACATGCATATGCATACACACATACATGCATATGCATACACACATACATGCATATGCCTACACACATACATGCATCTACATACAAGCATGCATATGCATACACACATACATGCATATGCATACACACATACACAATGCATATGCATACACACATGCATATGCATACACATACACATGCATATGCATACAAACATGCATATGCATACACACATGCATATGCATACAAACATGCATGTGCATACAAACATGCATATGCATACACATACACATATGCATACACATACACATATGCATACACATACACATATGTATACACATACACATATGTATACACATACACATATGTATACACATACACATATGTATACACACATGCATATGCATATACACATGCATATGCATACACATACACATGCATATGCATACAAGCATGCATATGCATACACACAAGCATGCATATGCATACAAGCATGCATATGCATACACATATGCATACAAGCATGCATATGCATACACATATGCATACAAGCATGCATATGCATACAAGCATGCATATGCATACACACAAGCATACATATGCATACAAGCATGCATATGCATACACACATACATGCATATGCATACAAGCATGCATATGCATACAAGCATGCATATGCATACACACATACATGCATATGCATACACACATACATGCATATGCATACAAGCATGCATATGCATACACACAAGCATGCATATGCATACACACAAGCATGCATATGCATACAAGCATGCATATGCATACACACAAGCATGCATATGCATACACACAAGCATGCATATGCATACACACAAGCATGCATATGCCTACACACATACATGCATCTACATACAAGCATGCATATGCATACTACACACATACATGCATATGCATACACACATACATGCATATGCATACACACATACATGCATATGCATACACAAATGCATATGCATACACACATACATGCATATGCATACAAGCATGCATATGCATACACACATACATGCATATGTGTTGACAGTAGTCAGAGGCATAGAAGATGTTGAAGCATGTGAAGACAAAGCACGACGAAGTAGCACGGAGTTATTCGAATCATTTTTTCAAAGAATTATTTCTTATGAATACTTTTCAAAACCTCCAACAATGATTTTCATCACTATTGTAACATATGTAACATAGAAAAACCCTTTTTGTAATTTATAGCTCCATTTTGTGTAAGCCGAAGAGTCCTCGAGATTGAGGAGCTTAGGTAGAATGAGCATACCAATCTTGGCTATTTTTAGACTCCGTTTACCCTTTCAAATAGTGCCTAGAACCTATTTTTAAACTATGCTGGACACTAGATGTGAAACTAGTCAAAACCAATCTAGAATCTATAAAAAGAGCTAGAGAGCTCACTTTTGAGGTTAGCTTGTTTGAGTAGAGAAGAGCTTAGAGCTATTTTGAGCTTGTAGGAGTGTTCTTGAGTCATAGAGTTGATTTCCTACCTTCCATTGTGTCTTGCTTGTCTCTTCGTTGTGTGTGTGTGCATCTCTATGCTTCTCACCATCACTCTCACTTCATCTCACATTCAGAATCTTCATATCACTCCTACCTCTTCCGTGGATTGACATTAAGAAGGTGGAGCTTCTTAACGTGGTTCTCACCATTGTGCTAGAGCAACACCAAATTTGGCGCCGTTGCCGAAGATCGAGTCTAGGACGAATGTGTGATGGTAAGAGTATAGCAAGAAGTGGCGTTGGAAGGTAAAATTTTTCAGTTTTTGTTGTTGTTTTTACTTAGTTTTTTGTGTTTTTCACCTCCCCCACACTCCATCTTCTTCACCGCATCATCTTCTTCCACTTCGAAAAAATCAAAAAATTCACCATATCCACCCATTCTCCTCGTTTCCCCTCATTTGTGCATGTGAGAGAGAGAGAGAGAGAGAGAGAGAGAGAGAGAGAGAGAGAGAGAGAGAGAGAGAGAGAGAGAGAGAGAGAGAGAGAGAGAGAGCTTTTGTGCTTGTATGTGCTTTTGTGTTTTTGAGTTTTCTTGCAGGTACAGTGCTCCAGTGCATCAGGAAAGCTGCAAAACGGTAAGAAAATCACTTTCTGTCAGAAAATGCCAACTGTGTCAGACCATCGCGATGGTCTTCCAAGTTCAGAATTTGAGGTAAGCAAGTTCAGCATGCTGTAGAGCATCCTTGCGCATACACGACTCCACACTTGCATTTCAAAAATTTGCATTTTGGTGGACCATCACGATTGGGTCACGCCATCGCGATTGTGTCACACCATCGCGATTGGCTCACGCCATCGCGATTGTGTCACACCATCGCGATTGGCTCACGCCATCGCGACGGCTCGGCCAGACCATCGCGACGGTCTCACACCATCGTGATGGTTCACTTGAACCATCGCGACGGTCCTTGATCATCGCGATGATCCCGTCGACCCCACACCATTGCGATTGGCTCATGCCATTGCATCGATGCTACCACGTGGCAAGCTAGACCATCGTGACGATACCTTCAAACCATCACGATGCCTCGACATTTGAACCATCGCGATTGGCTCACGCCATCGTGCTTTGTGACCATCGCGATGGGCTCACACCATCGCGATTGTCCCGTTGAACGTTGACCAATGCCATCGCGATTGCTCGTTGATTAGACCATCATGACGGTTCATTCACACCATCGCGATTGTTCACTTCATGCCATCACGGGATTTTGCTCCTTCGGACCATCACAACCATCCATTAGAACCAACAGCTTAATCATGAGAAAGTATCCGGAACTAGTGAAGTTGGAGAATCTAACAGTAAAAAGATGAAATCTTGGAAAGATTCCAAAGAAAGGATTAAGAGAAAGTGGAGTAAGAGGATAACAGAATTGGAAGGAAGTCTCAAGGAATCGAGAGCCAAAATCCTAGAATTGACTTCACAAGAATTGAATCAAGAGAACCTAGCGCAAAATTCAGGATCAGTTTTAGCAGAACCCATACCGGAAAACCTAGACATGATGTTTTGTGCGAGATTAAAAGGACCTCAAATAGCTGAAATGAGTAAGAACTACCCTCGAGCAGACTTAGAAATTGATAGGACTAAACTTTGCATGAAGATGGTAGAATTAGCACAAGCTATGTTTGAAGCCTCTAGATATCTAAATTGGAATAATATGGCAAAACTGGAATTGCACTTCCAAGGACTGATGGAGAGATTAGAATACTTGATTGATAGCAAGGAGAAAAAGGATCAGCATAGGAACACTATCACCTTAGAGACACAGGAAAGGAATGCACCATCCCTGTCTCAAGTACCCAACACAGAGGGTGAAGACAACCTGTCTTCCATACATAGGTATTCACATGAATTTCTAAGAGAAATCCAAGAAGAGAAGTGGAGAAAAGAACAAGGAACCCATCCTCCTATTCAAGAAATAGACGACTTGCAAGAGCAATTTCCCCAAGACATTCCCTTTATTTACAATGATGTAGAGGAAGAACAACTGAGTGAACACACAGGTTTTGAATCCAATTCTTTACAAGAATTACCTCAGTTCACAGGACCTTGGGAAGCCAAGTCTATCAGTATGAGAGCACCCATGATAAATAGTGAGGAATGAAGAATCAGTGATCCCAAGAAACACGGAAGTGATCAAGAATACCAAAGTACAATGTAATCTCACTCTAGAGGAGTTGTTGAAGATTAAACCAGAGCTATGGAAACATGTAGCAAATCAATTCCCTGAGCTTGCTACTACTCCCTTATAGATAGGAACACACAAGAAGGTACCAGAGATACCCATAGAAAGGATCGGAGATGTAAGCGAAGGAGAGGAAGGTAACACTTATCTTCCAATAACCCATCAGGGCTACACCACCAAAGCCATCTTAGATTTAGGAGCCGGAGTAGCCATCGGTACCACCACTTTATGGAAACGTTGGGGTAAGCCAACATTAAGACCTACCAGGATGAAGCTACAAATGGTTGATGGACATATAGAGAAACCATTAGGCTTACTAGAAGGCATATCTCTCACCACTTGTGGTGTGGAGTTTGAGCATACTTTCGCCATTTGTGATTTTGCAAAAAATCATGCTTATGAGATGATTTTAGGATGACCATTCATGCATCAGTTGCAAATTGTACAAGATTGGGGAACTAATTCTTTGTACTTGCAACATTTAGGAGTGACTACTAAAGTCAATCTTAAAGACTACTCACATCGAGACGTACCCCCAATACAATGGAATACCATCCATAAGACACAGGAAGAAACGGAATCAGTACACTTGTTAGAATCAGACCCCTCATGGTTGCACGAGGACACTCGCTTATGGATGTGTAAAGTAGCACAACGAGAGGAAGAATGGTTAGAAGCCAGGACCTTAGGTTTAGAACAACATCCACGAACCCTTCAAGACCCAGCTTACGCACACACCTGTAGTATTTCTAGACAAATAATTCGAACCCCATGGCTGGGCAGAATTCCTAGCAACCATGGATGTAGCCATCAATGAAGAACAATGGACACCCCACTGTGACGAGGATGGCTATCACATTTCAGTTTTCACGATAGAGCCAATCATGTGTGATTCGATTATTGAAGAATGTGAACCGAACACTGATGCATTCGAGGACGCAAGTGAATTTGATTTAGAGTCAATTATTATGGACCCACCCTTTGCATCATACGAAGAATACTTCTACGAAGTAGAAACTCACCCTCAGAGACACGGAGAAATTATGAATGAGATGAGATTAGCCACACAAGTGACCACTAAGAGTGAAGGTAAGAAAAGAAAGAAGAATTAAGCCATGTCAAAAGAAGAAGAATCTTTGTTTGAGGTACCAAAAAACTTCAAGAAATATGAAATAGAAGATATACGAATCATGGTACGAATGTCTAACAGAAAAGCTGACGTTGGAGAAGTATATGATAATCGAGAGAAAACCAAAAAAATCATAGTGGCCATAGAAGGAGAAGAAGAGAAATGTACCTACATAGGGCATGATTTGACGACTGAAGAAGAAGAAGAATTAGTTGCCCTATTGCACGAATATAGAGATGTGTTCGGATGGAGTTACAAAGACTTGAAAGGAGTAGACCCGAATATATGTTCTCATAGAATCCCTATGACTCCAAAGGCGAAACCTACAAAACAGAAACCTTACACATACAATGATAACTACGCTGCAAAGATTAAAGAAGAAGTAAATCATTTGATAGAAGTAGGATTCATTTACGAAATTGAGCATACCGAATGGGTATCCCCCATTGTGGTTGTGCCCAAGAAGAATGGAAAATCGCATGTGTGTATTAACCTTAAAAAAGTTAATGCCACCACGATTAGAGATAGTTATCCTCTTCCCATCACGGAACACTTATTGGAAAGAGTTGCGGGCAAGGAAGTTTACAGCTTTCTTGATGGTTTCTTAGGCTATAAACAAGTAGCCATTGCTCTAGAAGATCAACACAAGACGGCTTTTGCCACAAAATAGGGCATATTTGCATTTCGTGTGATGCCATTTGGCTTGACAAATGCACCTGCCACCTTTCAACGACTCATGTGTCATGTTTTTAAGGAATTCTTATGCAAGATTTTGGAAGTTTATGTCGATGACATATGTGATCATTTGAATATCAGGCAGATGCATATCCCAGAGTTAAGACAAGTATTTGATAAATGTCAAGAATATCAACTTTGTTTGAACCCAGAAAAGTGCGTTTTCATGGTAAGACAAGGCAAAATTCTAGGACACATTGTGTCAACGAATGGAATCTCTACAGATGAAGAAAAAGTAAAGCTGATTGTAGATCTACCTAGGCCGAATAACGTAAAAGAGGTACAAGCATTTATGGGACATTACGGTTATTACAGACGATTCATACACATGTATGCAATCATAGCCAAGCCTTTGTACTCTCTTTTGACTAAGTTTGAATGGACAAATGAATGTGAGAATTCATTCAATGAACTTAAACAACGTTTGTGCTCAGCACCTATATTGACAACCCTAAATTGGAGCAAGCCATTCCATGTACATGTGGATGCATCCAACTATGCCATAGGATGTGTGTTAGCACAACCCACGAATGAAGGTAATATAGATCTCCCCATAGCTTACGCGAGCATACAATTAAACGCAGCAGAAAGAAATTCCACCACTATGGAACGAGAAGGATTAGGAATGATCTACGCAGTAAAGAAATTCAGGCATTATTTGTTGGCAAATAAGTTCAAATTATTTACGGATCATCAAGCATTACTATACTTAGTCAATAAGCCATGTAACACAGGATGACTGATACGTTGGTTTCTCTTACTCATGGAGTATGACTTTGAAGTAGTAGTCAGGAAAGGAAAGAGACATCTCAGAGCTGACCACCTCTCGAGACTAACCTCAGGAGAAGCTCCTCAAGGGATAGCGGATGAATTACCCGATGCATATTTGTTTAACCTTGAGATAGCACCAGAATGGGCTAAGCCGATAGTCCCTATTCTATATTCTAACATATGGACCCAAGAATCCTAGGATAAGGATCAAGGAAGAAGAGATTACCAAGTCTCAGAGATATCAAATAATAGCAGGATGTATATATAAACAGGATAATCAAAAGATTCTTGCTTATTGTGTAGATGAATCAGAACATGTGAATTGGTTGCAATTAGCACATGTAGGTGCATTAAAGCAACATCATTCGAAACATCGTACATTGCAGACTCTGCATAGACTAGTAGTATATTGGCCTTCTATGGAAGCACATGCCTACAAGTTGTGTAAAGAATGCCATGTTTGTTGTGAAAGACCACCAGTAGAACATGCTACATTATATCACGTGTCTCTCACACCAGAATGGAGTGAACCTTTAGTGACATACTTGAGGACAAAAACATTCCCTCAAGGAATGACCTTAGCACGACAACGAAGTCTAGAGCAGGAAGCTCAAGAATATGCACTTATTGGTGACAATCTATACAAATGAGGACGAGATGGATACCTAAGACAGTGTGTTCATGAAAGCAATTATTTGAGCGCACTAGAGACTGCACACCAAGGTGTTGCAGGAGGTCATTTTGGACCCGATAGGATAATCAAAGCCATCCTCTTTGCAGGATTATGGTGTCCCACTCTTCACATGGACGCACATACCTATGTAAAGAGATGTGATGTGTGCCAAAGAACTCAATTTCCTACTCACAGAGATGAAATGCCATTGAAACCCATGATGGGAGGATGTGCATTTTCTAAGTGGGCTATAGACTTTGTAGGACCAAGTAACCCCCCTGCAAAAGGTACACATGCTGAATACATTATTGTTGCGACATATTATCTTACCAAATGGGTATAGGAAAAAGCCACAAAAAAGAATGATGCACACATAACTGCAAAATTCTTATTTGAAAATGTCTTTACAAGATATGGATTGCCTATACAGTTAGTGAGCGATCGAGGAACTCACTTTCTAAACCAAGTCATTGAATATTTGTTACAGGATTTTATGGTGATTCACAAGAAATCCGCACCATATCATCCTCAGGCCAATGGTCAGGCTCAAAGCACTAACAAGATCCTTTGTAACGTATTGACAAAACTCGTGAACAACAAACGTTCAGATTGGGATAAACAGTTACGCCATGCTGTTTGGGCATATTGAGTGGCCTACAAGACCGTACTCAATGCAACTCCCTTTCACATTCTTTTTGGTCAGAATGTTGTGCTTCCTTTGGATTTCTTCATACTGACCCTTAAGGTTGCACAAGAACATCAGTGGACCGGCCACGAATTATCAGCAAGAATAATGGACTTGGAACAATTAGGAGAAACCAGGCTGAAAGCATCAGCAGGAATATATGCGGCAAAGAAACGACAGAAAGCCTATTTCGATGCGCATGTGAAAGATAAAGGCTTAAAAGAAGTAGATTTAGTCCTAGTGTATACACTGAAACAATAGGCACGGAAGTTAGAAAAGCAAGGTTATGGACCTATGATCATTAACAGACTCTCAACAAGTGGAGCAATACAATTAGCCACCTTAGAAGGAGACATAATGCCTAATTACATTAGTGGATGTAGAGTCAAGTTATATCAAGAACCTCTTACTGAGGATATGCTTAGATGACTCATGTTGGAAAAGAAGCGTAAGGAGGAAGAAAATAGAATACGTGCTGAAGCTCAGGCAGAAGCTATAGAACACATTAAGCGCATGAAGCTAAAAAGACAAGGACAAGGGAGAGAACATTATAACCAGCTGGAAACAACACCCAGATACCTGTTGAAGATAAATGTACAAGCTCATTTTCATATGAGCCATGCTTGGATAAATTTACCAAATATAAAGATAAAGGAAAAGTAGAGGAAAAAAGGAAGAAATAATAAAAGAAAAAGTCTAGTCAAAACTTCATGATGAGTAAGAGATACAATATCTTGCCTTGTAGTTAGTAGCATGTAGTAAAAAGTGGTGAGTTAAGAAGAAGGCACAAACTTCTTCACATGCTCATTGGTTATAAAAGTGAAGTGGGAGCACATTCAAAACAAGGAGAGAAAGAGGCAAGAGCTCCCAGTAGTCGGATCTAGCCATTTCGTCATTTTGGCTTTCCCTTAGACTCCTTCTAGATGCACATCAGTTTGTACACAGCTCTGTTGCAGAGCTCATATCTCAGTGCATATGTAACCATTTTGTGCGTTTAAACATTCATTGAAATGTTTATATCGTGCACTTTTTGCATATCAAATATCTCTTCGAAAGCTTATGTAATTTGCGAGATATCAGTGAAAGAGTGAAGTCCAGGTTTTCAGTATACCTATGTAGATAGGTAGTCTATTTTGGTCAGTTATGTTTCCCAACCAAAACATATCCAAATTGCGTGATTTTTATCTTGTTGAAAAGCTCTTGGAATATACTTTCACTGTCTCCAATATCTCATTCAGGTCATTTATATCCTATGAGATATCTGTCAGAGAGTAAAGTGTAGTTTTATAGTGTACTTATGTGTGCAGGTGGTCTATCTTAGTGAATTGAGTTTCTTGATCAAAACGTATCCAAATTACTTGATTTTTAGCTTGTTGGAAAGCTATTTGTGTCTACTTTCTCTGTATTATATTTCTTTCTCAAAGGATATATATTCAGAGAGTTATCATTCCGAGAGTGAAGCTCAGTTCTTTAGCATATTTCTGTGGATAGGTAGTTCATCTTTGACAGTTGTGTTTCCTAATCAAACCTTATCCAAATTAAGTCATTTATAGCTTGTTAGAAAGCTCTTATTGCCTACTTTGATTGACTAAAGTCTCAAGTCCATTTGAGTTTTGTATTAAGAGCAGCAAGCTATCTAAGGTGCAGATGTTTATCCAAGTGCTGGACATACAAGGGCTCACTACACACTTTCGTTGCGCATAGGAGAACTCATTCTCCACAGTTGGTATCAGAGAAAACTTGGTGTTGAAGCTTCATCAACAGAGCTGGAGGTGAAGCAAAGCAAAAGAGGAGCTACAAAACAAGAAGGAGCTTCACAAACACAAGAGCAAAGGACTAACTATTCGAGGTAACTCTCAAAGTCTTTGATACTCTTCAATGGCTGACTTGGGTCAACAAGTAGAGAAGTTGGACAAGGATAACTATCCCGTGTGGAAGTTTAGAATGACCAACTACCTAATGGGCAAAGGCTTATGGGGTATTGTGAGCGGCGATGATGCTCAACCTCAAATCAATCAAGCTATGGTCACCGAAGTCCAAAGGAGGCAAGCAAAAGAATGGGAAGAGAGGAATAGGAGAGTCATGTTCCTCATTTCACAAGTCATTACTAATGCCATGGTAGGTCATATTCAACATCTAGAGAAAGCTAAGGATGCTTGGGAAGCTCTTGAAAGGATGTATTCAACAAATACCAAAGCTAGGAAACTTCAACTCAAGAATGAGTTGAACACAATCAAGAAAAGTTCGAGTCAATCCATAGCTAAATATACTTTGAAGATTAAGGAGCTAAGCGATGCTTTAGCTTCTATTGGCACAACCAATGAAGACGAAGATCTTGTGTGTTATACTCTCAATGGCTTGAGAGAAGATGAAAGATGGAAGCCTTTTATAACTTCCATTAACTTGAAAGATGTATATCCAGGTTTTGAACAACTAATCCCTCATCTTGTCACAGAAGAGCTTAGTTTCGATGGTCCCAAAGGAAAGGACAGCCACAACCAAATGTTATATGCAGGTCGAGGTAAAGGAAGAAACTCAAGAGGAGGCTCAAGAGGAAAAGGAAGAGGTTACAACCACTCCAATTACAATCAAAACAATTCGGAAGACAACAAGGATGCATCAAATGCCAACGCACAAGGAAGAGGTCGAGGTAGAAGTAGAGGAAGAGGTCGAAGCTTCTACAATTCTCATAAAGGTATAACATGCTATCATTGTGGTAAAGTAGGACACTATGCTAGTGATTGTTGGCTGAAGAATGGAAGACCAAATGGAGGCAATCAAAGGAACCAAAGCAACTATGCAAGCAACTCAAGTGAAGGAAGCAAGGAGACACTACTTGCAATGAGACATGAGTATAGAAGCTCTTGTGAAGATGACAAAAAATGGTACATTGATTCAGGTTGTAGTAACCATTTGTCATGCCAAGGAAGTTTGTTCACTAATCTACAGGTACCAAGTGGAAAATGATGTGTTGAAACAGGTGATGATACTCAACACATGATTGAACACATTGGAGATATAAGGCTTGGAGATACAAGTAGAGCAAAGGTACTATCTAATGTTCTTCATGTTCTTACAATTCCAAAGAACTTGATTTCAGTAGGACAAACGGTAGAGAAGGGTTATCAAGTCATATTCAATGAGAATGGGTGCTTCATAAAGAATCTAAAGGAAGGCTTCAAGGTCATTGCTCGAGGTAGAAGAGAAGGAAGGATGTTCACTTTGGATGTCCAACATCCACAGGGAAAGGTCATGTACATTCAATGTGGGAACAAGAAGATTTCAGAGCTGGACTTATGGCACAAAAGAATAGGACACATCAACATTCCAAAGCTGAAGGACATGAGCAAACATGAAGTGGTAAGAGGTCTTCCAAAATTTAATAGCATTGGACTACATGTGTTATGTGAAGCTTGTCAACTAGGAAAGCAAACGAGGCAGCCATTCAAAAGGAGCAATATGTGGCTCCAAATGTCTTGGACTTGATACATACGGATGTATGGGGACCAACCCAAGAGGCATCAATGGTTGGTAATAGATTTTTTATCACCTTCATTGATGATCACTCAAGAAAGGTATGGCTGTTTTGTATGAAGCAAAAATCAAAGGTGTTTTCTATATTCAAAAGATTCAAAGTTGAAGTTGAAAAGGAAACAGGAAGGTCTATCAAAACCTTAAGGTCCGATGGTGGAGGAGAATACTTCTCCAAAGAATTTTCAAATTTTCTACAAGAGAATGGGATCAAAAGGCAATTCACTTGTAGGTATACACCACAACAAAATGGAGTAGCTGAGAGGAAAAATAGGCAAATTGTTGAAATTGCAAGATGCATGCTCAACGAGATGAAGGTACCATTGTACTATTGGGCTGAAGCTACCACAACTGCCATTTACTTGATGAATAGGTGCACAACATCAGGAATACATCACTTGACTCCAGAAGAGGTATATTCGAGTAAGAAACCTGACGTTACACACCTCAAAGTATTTGGATGTGTTTGCTTTGTTCACATTCCACAAGAAGTTAGAACAAAGATGGAACCAAGATCAGAAAAATGCATCTTCATCGGCTACTCGACGGAGCAAAAAGGATACAAGTGTTACAACCCTAGAACAAAGGAATTAAGAGTCTCGCGAGATGTGGTCTTTGATGAACTAAGACCATGGTATGAAGATAAAGGAAAGGAAAATATTCTTGAAGAAGATTGTGATGATTATGCAGGAATAATCAAAGAGAAGCTCAACAATCAAGCACAAAGCTTTCAAGTCCACAGGCATCTACATCAAATGAGGAATGTTCAACATGGAGGGGGAGTCATTCTTTGTCTCCAAATTCAGCTCATAGTAGAGCCAAAGAGGCAAGTGCTACTCCAAACAGTGAGATAGATGCAAGTGAAGAAGAATATGAAGAGGTAATCACTCCGATGGTAAAGTTGAATAGGTTAAAGAAGAAACTTTCTAAAGGCAATGAAAGAAGATCTTCAAGGACAAGGTATCCAACTCAAAGGTTGAATTATGATAGTTTTATGGCGACACATTTTGCATACATGATGCAGGTTATCAAAGACAAAGAGCCTGAGACATATGAAGAAGCTTGCACACAAAAGGAATGGAAGCAAGCTATGAAAGAGGAGATCAAAGCTCTCAAAGATAATCACACATGGGAGCTAGTGCCAAAGAAAGAAGGTATGAAGATTGTTCCAAAAAAATGGGTGTTTAAAGTAAAGAGGAATGCTGATGGTTCACTAGCTAGATGTAAAGCTAGATTAGTTGCCAAAGGATTTAAACAAACACAAGGCATAGATTATGATGAAGTTTTCAACCCCGTTGCAAAGATGGGAACTATCAGAACCTTAATAGCAATTGGTGCTTCAAGGAGATGGCCATTATATCAACTCGACATCAAAAATGCTTTTCTTAATGGAGAACTACAAGAAGAGGTATACATGAGTCAACCCGTTGGATTTGAAGATGAAAACCATCCAGTTTTTGTTTGCAGGTTAAAGAAGGCACTTTATGGCTTGAAGCAAGCACCAAGAGCATGGAATCAGAGATTGGTAGAGTATATGAAGTGTTTCAATGGTGATGCACCACAGTGCGCTCTCCTTCTCGAGAGCTCCACGACGATATGCTCGGAGTAGAAAGCCGAGCTCCTGAGGTCGCACACAGTACTCCGCACAGAGGCTGTAGAATACGCAAAAAACACAGTACACAGGAAGCACGAAGACAGACTTCTTAGGTCTTACAAATGCGGTCGAACTTACAGTCTGTGACTGACCAGGCCACTATATGTTTTATTAAAGAACATATACAAAGAAGTGTCCGGTGGCCATTTGGCCTTTCACATGGACAGTAACGGTAACAATCTCCCACTAAAGGCCAATATGGCCAGAGTAACTATGGGAGAAAAATTAATGAATGATAAAGAATACCTGAGTGTAAGTATACAAACTATACCTCCCACCTGATGGGCATGTTACACAGTATACAAGTGACTGCGTAAGATCAAGAATCAAGTAACCCCCATCAAGTGACAACAATGTCGAAAGCTATCCTGTGGTAGAGCTTTAGTCAAAGCATCTGCAGTATTGTCTTGAGTGTGAACCTTCTCAAGAATAATGCTCTCAATGGCTAAGCAATCTCTAATGAAGTGATACCTCACCTCAATGTGCTTGGTCTTTGCATGATAGACCGGATTCTTAGCCAAAGCAATGGCACTCTGACTATCACTGAGCAAGTGAGGTACATGCTGAGGTAAACCCATATCACAAGCAAGACGAGAAAGCCACAATGCTTCCTTACATGCCTCACTTGCTGCAACATACTCTGCTTCTGTGGTGGAAACAACTATACATTCTTGAAGACGAGATCTCCAAGAGATAGCACCTCCAGCAAAATGAAAAATATACCCTGATGTAGACTTACGATTGTCTACACAACCAGCATAGTCAGAATCTGTGTAACCAATAATGGATGCTTTCCCTCTACCTAAGCATAGACACTTGTCCTTAGTGCCACTCAGATATCTCAAAATCATTTTAACCGCTTCCCAATGTTTCTTGCCAGGATTAGACATATATCTGCTCACAACTCCTAGTGCAAATGCAATGTCTGGTCTCGTAGCTACCATAGCATACATGAGACTACCAACAACAGACTGATAGGGAATTTTGGTCATGAATTCCTTTTCCTCATCTGATTTGGGGCAGTCATCCTTGCTCAATTTCACATATGTGGGTAAAGGTGTACTCAATGCCTTTCCACCCTGCATATTGAATCGGTGAAGTACTTTGGATATGTACTCACTTTGAGACAAGTATATGCATCTTTTACTCCTATCACGAGTAATGCGCATGCCAAGAATATGTTTGGCATCCCCCAAATCCTTCATTTCAAATGTCTGACTCAACTTCTTTTTGAGAAGTGACAAATCATAAGAAGACTTCCCAGCAATCAACATATCATCAACGTAAAGTATCAAGCATATCAAGCTGCCATCAGAACATCTCTTTGTGTAGAGACAATGATCCTCATTGCTCCGAGAATAGCCTTGGGACTTCATAAAAGCATCAAGCTTTTGGTACCATTGTCTAGGAGACTGTTTACGTCCATACAAGCTCTTCTTGAGCTTACAAACTAGACTTTCCTTGCCAGGAACTACATAACCCTCTGGTTGTTCCATATAGATCTCATCTGTAAGATCTCCATGCAAGAAAGCTGTTTTCACATCCATTTGGACTAGCTCTAAGTCCTCCATTGCAACGAATCCAAGCAACATGCGCAAAGTAGTCATCTTGACCACTGGAGAGAAGATTTCCTCAAAATCAACACCATGTTGTTGCTTAAAACCCTTTGCAACAAGTCGTGCTTTATATTTTGGAGAAGCACTATCTGATGTGAATTTCAGCTTATATACCCATTTACATGGTAAAGCTTTTCTGCCCTTTGGCAAAGGTACTAAGTCCCAAGTACCATTCTTGTGAATAGAATCCAACTCACTCTTCATGGCACGCTCCCACTTGA
Organism: Ceratopteris richardii; assembly: GCA_020310875.1. Taxonomy (NCBI): domain Eukaryota; kingdom Viridiplantae; phylum Streptophyta; class Polypodiopsida; order Polypodiales; family Pteridaceae; genus Ceratopteris; species Ceratopteris richardii. Next base: position 11,500,494 of record CM035442.1, on the reverse strand, counting down.
CATGGTCCTATGTCTGCATAGCCTCTTTGTAGCAAGAAGGCTCACCGGCATCTGTTAGCATAACAAAATCTAAACCTGGAACATATCTATCAGGTGGATATGAGACACGTGCAGAACGTCTCAATGGTTGCTGAACAGGAACATGTGCAGACTGATCTGAATGGACATTCTCTTGAACATTCCTATGTGTAGCATTTTTATGCATGCTAACCGGAGGACTACTATCCTCAAACACCACTCTTCTCACTTCAACCTCCTTAATGGGCTGTTTATGCATCTTCGACTCATTAAAAATGACATCACTACTTCTGATCACTGACCGTGTTTCAGGATCCCATAAGCGATATCCAAATTGTCCTTCTCGACCATATCCAAGAAAATTGCATTTCTTTTACTTATGGTCCAACTTTTGTCTAAGATTCTTGGGTATATGAACATATGCTTCACACCCAAAAGCTCGAAGATGATCATAATATGGTGGTTTCCCTGTCCATAACTCTTGTGCCACTTTTAGACCTTTGGCAGTACTAGGTGAAAGGTTAATCACATGAACTGCAGTCAATACTGCTTCTGCCCAAAAACCTTGTGAGAGGTTTGCATGATGCAACATAGAGACTAATCTATCTTGAATACTTCTATTCATCCTCTCAGCTACACCATTCTGTACTGGGGTATAAGGAGCTGTAAACTCTCTACGAATCCCTCTAGACTGACAGAAAAGGCTGAATTCACGTGAGGTATACTCACCCCCATTATCTGAACGTAAAGCCTTAAGCTTAGTTCCTTTTTCAGTATCAACTGAAGCAAGCCATTTTCTAATAGTAGGGAATACATCATCCTTTGATTTGATAGGATATACCCAGACTTTTCTAGTAGCATCATCTATGAAAGTGACAAAGTAAAGAGAACCACCTAAGGACCTAGTGGGCATAGGACCACACACATCTGTATGAACAAGATCTAAAGGCTGAATTGAAGAGTCAATGTGCATTCTATGCACATTTCTGGTTTGCTTTCCATATTGACAATGCTCACAAAATGAAAAATCAGAGAAAGATAACACAGGTAAGTAGCTAGAACGAGAAAGATTTTCCATTCCACTACGAGATATATGGCCCAAACGACCATGCCAAATACAAGCCATAGGCTATTCAGTAACAACTAACAAGTGTTCTTTCTGTGATACAAATAAAAGGATAAAGTGAGCCAACTTTGCTTCCTTTTGCAATAACCATATTGCCCTTTGATATATGAAAGGACTGAGCATAGAAGACCACCTTGTAACCAAGGTCATCAAGTTGACCAACTGACATCAAACTGCGTGATAACTCAGGTACATGGCGTACATTATGCATATTAAATTTTGAACCATCAATGAACTGCACAACCACATCTCCAATCCCCACAACATCACACTGGTAAGAGTCACCAAGTCTCACAGTACCAAGAGACTTTGCTGCATAATTAGAGAACCATTCTCTATGTGGTGTCACATGGAAAGAAGCACCAAAATCTAGCAGCCAGGTGTGGGAAAGAGAATCAGCCATAAGTGCCTCAGATGGCACAGTACTATCAAGTGTCAACACATCAGCATCATCAAAAATAGCATTAATTTCTTCAATCTTCACAGTCGAAGTAGATGGTGCAGGTAACTGTTTAACATGCCCATCAACATTCTGTCCTTTACCTTTAGCATTCTTTAATGCATAACAGTCTTTCTTCATGTGTCCTTTCTTATGACAAAAATGGCATTCGATATCCCTCTTCCTTGATTTACTTCTACTCTTATTCCGTTGACCATTCTTTTCCTTGTTCTTGCTCCTGCCACGTTGTTGATTCTTTCCTTGGTAAGAATCACGAACATTATATGCATCTCCACTCTGAGTGCCAACCATAGATTTTCTACGAATCTCCTCACTCAAGAGTGCTCCACATATGTCATCATAGACAAGTTTACCGCCAGGTGCACTGTTGCTAATAGCTGTGCAAAACGTATCCCATGATGATGGCAGGGTGCATAACAACAATACTACTTTCATTTCATTATCCATATCCATTTTCTGAGCCTGTAACTGGGAGAATATAGCAGCAAACTCATTTAGATGAGCAGCAACACTATCTGTGTCCTTCATACGAAGGTCATATAATTTTCTCATCAGATACACTTTATTTGATGCCGTCTCTTTTTCATATGTATTGCATAACTTCTTCCAAAGCTCCTCTGCACTTTCACAGTCTAATACTGTAAAGTAAACATTATCTGCCAAGTGCAAGCAAATGGTAGACCTGGCCATTTCATCTAACTCATCCCAATCATCTTCATCCATGTCAGCAGGCTTCTTTGAAATCCCATTTACTGGCTTCCATTGCCTCCTTTGAATCAGCACATCTTTAATCTGATTCTTCCATAGAGCAAAGTTTGTGCCATCAAATTTTCGGATCTCAAAATGTTCTTTGCCCTGCAAGTTATAGCTCCTCCTCGGAACACTAGCACTAGACCCTGATCCACCGGATGTGCCTGAGACCTCTGATGCCATGATCGTACAGAACTGAATAGAATGATAATGGAGCTAGAAGAGTCCAAACACCAACAAATAAGTGTATCAAGGAGTAAATCGACCACTGTATAGTTGACTAAACCAGAAATCTGAAAAAATTTTGCCAGAGTATCCTCTGCAAAATTAGCATATGACCAGTGTCAAAGTATCATAAAACTGCAAGTACTGACATGTCTACCTGCATAATGAATCACTGACTCCACTGCATATAATCAGTTACCCAATAGAAGCCAACTAGGCTTATTGAGCACCTATGAACAACTATCATACATCTCCTATGGCGAGGCTGGGTAAGTCTTCCACCTGCATCACCAAAGAGACCCCGACATCTGGGTGTCTCCCAGTTAAGAAAACCTCACCACGACCCTCTTTATCAAACGTAAAAGGCTTTATGCAAAGAACATAACCGCTATATCAATGACCACATGGACGTACATAAGCGGTATCCACAGAAGCGTACATGGTGTGTATGTGCTCAATATATGCAGTAAAATGACACTAAAAGGCTGAGTACACAGCCCAAAAACTAGCCAATAACACCTGTAAGTGTCTGTCAACTCTGATGTTTTAGGCTTTGAAAAACCTGCATAAATTTGTAGCGATTGCTCCCACCAAAACTGAAAACCCCTCGAGAAACCTGTAGTTTTACGAGTGTGGCTGAAACTACAGCCCCAAAGGTTGATATTTTTCTGTCTCAGAAGTACAAGGAACACTCTTCACTCTTCTTGATGTTCTTGGACCTGTGCAAAGAGAACTATGTGCAAAAGTACTCCGAAATGGCTCCAAAAAAACACCCCAAAATTGCTTCAGAAATAGGCTTTGAAAGCAAGAAATGAAGCTTTGAGGGACCAAAACTTGTTCAAGGTAATGTCAAGCTTAGTCTTTCCCCTTCTTCAAACACCACAAGAGTGTAGCTTAGTGGCAAGAGATTGCCACGGTTAAGCGAGCTCTGGGGGGAACAGTACTGGGATGGGTGAGCTCCTGGGAAGTATCGGGAACCTCTATATTCCTTGATTGTTGAGGTTCTCCCTTGCACGCAGCCAACGGCGCCAACAGTGACTTTGGTGACTCGGATGACAAGGTATGCCAAGATCTATGCCTTGGTCGCCGCCTTAGTCGTAAGCCTTGGAGAAAGCCTTGGGGGGAGGTGCTCGCTTTGCTTGCACAAACGGAACAAAGGTTTTGCCTCGAACTGCTTTGATACCAGTGAAGTGTTTCAATGGCGATGCACCACAGTGCACTCTCCTTCTCGAGAGCTCCACGACGATATGCTCGGAGTAGAAAGCCGAGCTCCTGAGGTCGCACACAATACTCCGCACAGAGGCTGTAGAATACGCAAAAAACACAGTACACAGGAAGCACGAAGACAGACTTCTTAGGTCTTACAAATGCGGTCGAACTTACAGTCTATGACTGACCAGGCCACTATATGTTTTATTAAAGAACATATACAAAGAAGTGTCCGGTGGCCATTTGGCCTTTCACATGGACACTAACGGTAACAGTATCTAACTAAGTGTGGATACAACCCAAGTAGTGCAGATCCTTCATTGTACATGAAGAAGGAAGAAAATAGAGAGGTATACATTTGCATATATGTCGATGACCTCATCATAACAGGAAATGATGTTACAGGGATTAAAGATATCAAAAGGAAGCTTGGTAAGGAGTTTAAAATTTCAGATCTTGGAGAGCTGAAATATTTCTTTAGGAATTGAAGTTGTCTATGGAAAGAGTGGCATCTACTTGATGCAAAGGAAGTACTTGTTGGATGTTCTTTTCATATTTGGAATGAGTGAATGCAAACCACTCACTCAAACCATGGACACAAATACAAAGATTTGTTCAAATGATGGAGAACCATTGGAAGATGTAACGACATACAGAAGCATTGTAGGATCATTGATCTATGCAAACATTACAAGACCTGATTTGTCTTATGTTGTTGGTGTACTTTCTCAGTTTATGCAAGCCCCGACAAGTGAACACTTAAATGCAGCCAAGAGAGTGTTGAGAGCTCATATCTCAGTGCATATGTAACCATTTTGTGCATTTAAACATTCATTGGAACGCTTATCTCGTGCACTTTTTGCATATCAAATATCTCTTTGAAATCTTATGTAGTTTGTGAGATACAGTGAAAGAGTGAAGTCCATATTTTTAGTATACCTGTGTAGATAGGTAGTCTATTTTGGTCGGTTATGTTTCTCAACCAAAACATATCCAAATTGCATGATTTTTGTCTTCTTGGAAAGCTCTTGGAATATACTTTCACTGTCTCAAATATCTCATTCAGGTCATTTATATTCTGTGAGATATCTGTCAGAGAGTAAAGTCCAGTTTTATAGTGCACTTATGTGTGCAGGTGGTCTATCTTGGTGAGTTGAGTTTCCTGATCAAAACACATCCAAATTACTTGATTTTTAGCTTGTTGGAAAGCTATTTGTGTCTTCTTTCTATGTATTAAATGTCGTTCTCCAAGGATATATATTCAGAGAGTTATCAGTCCGAGAGTGAAGCTCAATTCTTTAGCATATTTATGTGGATAGGTAGTTCATCTTTGATAGTTGTGTTTCCTAATCAAAACTTATCCAAATTAAGTCATTTATAGCTTGTTAGAAAGCTCTTATTGTCTACTTTGATTGACTAAAGTCTCAAGTCCATTTGAGTTTTGTATTAAGAGCAGCAAGCTATCTAAGGTGCAGATGTTTGTCCAAGTGTTGGACATACAAGGGCTCACTACACACTTCCGTTGCGCATAGGAGAACTCATTTTGCACAATACCCCATGGCCATGTGTCAAGCAAAGTCAAGTACTCATCCTAGCATAGTGGATCGAAGACCATTCATTACAGTCAGGCTAGAGCATGACAACCCTTGCCAAGAGTTCAGGGCTTTAATTGACTCAAGTGCTGCGATTAGTGCGATTAGATGGTCCCACTATAAGGACTCAGGAATAGAAATGCGGTCAATTGAGGCATACCTCATAGGGCTAGGAGGCATGGAAACCCCTTGCATGGGTGAGGTGGACCTTCCTATCCTCATACATGATGTGACCATGACAGCAAAGCTACTAGTGTGCCATGACGAAGACTTGATAAAACCCCTAATCCTTGGCCAAGATTGGCTATACAATCACTCAGTGGACCTAAATCTTAGACAAGGCTCTTTGTAGATTGGAACCTTAGATTAGAAGCGAGTGATACTGCTTGACTTCCCTAATGGCAATCCGCCTGAAGTACGCAACCCTAGACACTATGAAATGCATGTGACGGAAGACCGGAAGATTTTTGGGTAGATAAGTCACGAACCAACCCACACGGGTTTGGCGATGGACAAATGTCAATAAGAAGGACGTCAGGAGATTTTCCCTTGGGCTTCCTGCAAACTAGAAGGGGCAACCACCCAACCGCTTGGCCAAATGGACAACATCAGCGGTCAAGTGGGTTACATCAGCAGTCAGGTGGACTTCATGAGCAGCCAAATGGGCACTATCATCTGCAGTGCCAATCCTTCCATACTTACTGTGGACTGGCCTAGATTTATAGTACAAAATGGAGCACTTCCTAATGGGCAGGTTTCGCAAGTGTTGGACCTCCCTTCTTTTCCAAAGTAGAGTGTCCATCCGACCTCTCAACCTCAACCACAAAGGAGTCAATCACAATAGAGGAACCCAGACCGACGACAATATCAGACAACACAAGGAGGAAAGCAATATCAATATCACAAAGCAAGAGGCATACGACAAATATGGGTGCCCCTATTGGCGAATTACTAGCTGAACCACATCCTACAGCTCAACCACCAGAATTTCAGGGATTTCTAGGACCTATGCCAATTGATGATCCTCCTAGGGGATATATTGAAAAAATTAATCGCAACTCTCATTGGTTTCGAGGGTTAGCAGGACCATTGGTGGATGCAGATTTCCTTTCTGAGGCCAATTTGGCTTTTGATACCCGTACGTGGGGCAAATACCAGTTTTTCTCAAGAGAGTTTGAAGCATTACAGAACACAGAAGACTTAAATCATGTTTGGGTGAGAGCAGGCTTCACTGAATACTTTAGTGATCCATTGCCTAAACCAGATTTCTACCGATGCTATTATCTAGGAACCTCTTTGACAGCTTCTGAGAACAAGGATCTACCAGGCACATTCATTTTGCCGTCCTTGGTGAATGACCCCCAATTCAAAAGGTTTTATTTGACAAAAGATTTGATTAGAGCTGCAATCAAGATACATGGAACGCATACTCCTACAAAGCGAGAAAGGCTGATTCCAGAGCCAATGAAACATGGAGATGTCATCAAGTGGGAAGATATTTCAGCGATCACACCTGAGCTCTCTAAACCATTGAGGATATGTATGCAACATTTCACATTCCCTGCTCAGGATCGATTCACCATGCCCCACAAGCGCATCTAGTTTGTACTGTATTTATCTTGTATTGGACCCAAGACAGTTGATCTTGCTAGCTGGATCATTGATCAGCTATACTTAGCACAACACCGTTGGGAGAGGAAAAAGGTAATCCATGGATGCTGCGCTCTTATGAGAATTGTATATATGTGTTTGGCATACGACTTGTCAATCGAGCGTGCAATGACTAGCGAGGAGTTGAAAGCATTCAAAGGGACAACAAAGAAAGCTAGGAAGGCTAGCAAAGGACGAGCAGGAAAGCGCATGAGAGGAACCATTCCATGCCTACAAGTTCTGGAATCACCGTCACCACAACCCTCTCTAGAGCAATCTCCCACGGAAGCCCCTGTAACTGTACAACCTATTCACATACGATTATCACGACCTATCATCACAGAAGTCACTACTAGTGCGATTACCTCACAACCAACATCAGCTCAGGAACCCACCACCACTGCAGCAGAAGTTCCCACCACTATTGGTGCGGAAGCATTTTCTTTTCCAATACCCAACATGGAAGTAGAGCTTGATTTTGAAATGCCAGATGCCTTTTCAAATGAATTTTAGTTTTCTGAAGGCCAAATTTTCTCTCAGGAATATGAACGACCAAGCTACCCGACCACTCCCTCGGATCAACAACAAGGACAAGTAGTATCCAGCTCAGAAGAAGAAAGAACGGAAACAGATGATGACGAGGGTGATGATGAAGCCATCAAGGGCACTCATGAATCTCAAGAGCATTTGCAGACCTACACACAGGAACATCATACTAACACCCAGGGTGACACCAGCACACATGAAGATGAGACCTTCGAAGCAGCGGCATACACCTTGGCAATCAAAAAGTTATATCGCACCATGGAAAAAGTTTAGGCACGTAAGAAGTTAACTGAGGAAGAGAGCCAAGCACTCACAGAACAAGAACTTGTCTCAAGCAGTTTCGAAGAAGTATACATCAAAGGCTTCAGGGAACTTGTCAAATCACTGGGATCCAACAAAGCATTGAGATATTTGCAGAGAAAACCACTTTTGCAATTTGACCCCCGACGAGTACGACTATTATCGAAACCGGGTGAATACATTTGTGTACGGAGAGGTGCCCAATCTTCAGAATAGGCCAGGGAAGCGCGTCTCATCCCGGAAGGCTCATTGGCAGAAGACACCATTGTCATCGACTCCCCGCCCCACACTACTACTGTACATACCACCACTGTGACCGAAGTACCCACCACCCCAACCACTCCTCTTTCACCTCCCATCTCTCCAATCTCCCCTGTGCACCCAATCTCTCCCAGACCATCCACATCTTTGGATAGCGCTGTAGCAGAAGCCCTCGTTGCATCCATTCCTCTCACCCTTTCCGCACCTACGCAACCTAGTCTACCCCCTAGGACTTTTACCCTCCTATCCAGTCCATTTCTCCATCCATCCTTCCCATCCTTCCCCGCACCTCCAAGACCCATTTTTCCATTTCTACCCCCATTGACTTTCTCCCTTGTATCACCACCCCGACCCACCGTCTTTCCGCTTTCCCCTTTCCACCAATCAGTACAAGAGACCCCCTCTGTAAATTACTCTTCAACCTTTATAAACCCTGTATTTACACCCACACACACACCCAATATCACTCCATTATTCACAGTCACTGCACTTGACACCACGTCCAGTGACATGGACATCTCACCACCCACCGCACCAACACTCACCTCCTCTATTGCACCATCATATTTAGGCACCGCACATTTCTCCACTGTTACCACTACATCCACATTCCCACCCCTATTTTCCCTTCCCATTGCATCAACACCCTTAAACACAACATTTGCATTCATCCCACCATTAATATTATCACCCACTATAGACACTGCATTTTGCCAGATGTTCACATGCATGACTCAAGTGAGAGATGAATTTGCATCTCTTGGCAATAATTAGCAGACGTTACAGCAGACAACGAATGATCTACAGTCGCAGCTCAATTCACTATCCATTGAAAATGCCTCACTAAATACCCGCCACCAAGAGCTACGAGAGGCATATCATAAACTTGAACTAGAAAGTGAAGCAAAGACAAAAGAGGCCATCATTGAAATTGGCAACTTATTAAGGGTACAGACTATTGGCAATGCGACACTTACCAGGAACATGGGCTTACTCAGATGACACTTGGAAGCAGCGAAAGAAGAGAACCTGCATTTACAAGAACAGAATAGAGAGAATTCAGAAGCTGCTCTAGATCAACCAGACCAACCATTAAGCCCCAATCGTTTCAAGGCCGTGCCCTCAGAATCTATGAAAATTTTGCTAGATGATCATGTCAGATTGTTAGATGAGTACGAAAGCATGAACGAGGAATATCAAAAGCCAAAAGAAGATCATAAACTACTCCAACTAAGAGCACCAATACAACAAGGACTACCAGCTCCTACGGACCCTTCTCCAAGATCTTAGAGGAACTCAACGCATTACGGGCCCAGGTATCAACTCTTCAATCATGGATAGCTATATTTGAAGCACCCCCAGGCCAGAATCCCCACCGGAACTCCCAGCAGAGGAAGAAATAGTGACTATTCCGATGGAAGAAACTTTTGAAGAAGCATATGAACCCCAACCCATCCCAGGCGGACGAGTCACAGCTAAAGGCCAGACGACTTTCGAACTTCCAACTCCCGCATGGATGAAGATGATTGAAGAACTTGGAAGAACCCACTCCGCACATGTAGAATCTCAGTTACATGCAATGGCAATGATTGAAGAACGCATTTTACAATCCCCATACTTTTCTCATTTGGCCCCGCGTCAAATGTCTAAAGGCTAGGATTTTTATTGGAGGTCTTAGATTTCCGGTAATGATGCGATCTTGGTGACCTACTTCATGGAGACTCTTTTAAAGTATGAGACATTTATGTTTTCCCTAAGTGTCTCTATGTGGATCATGAAACGACCTTTCTAAAATGTTCTCATGTCTCAAATATCTGAGGTCTTATGATCAAATATCGATCCCTAATGGTAGTGTGCACTCACGTTTAGCTATTATCATTAAGTCAAAGATCACATTATATCAAGTTCTCAACATGCTCATTCATTTGTTATATAGTCAGAGGTTGCGCTTGACATTCCTTCATAAGATAAACATGAGTATGTCCAAGGCTCAAGGCGGAATAGAGAAATTCACAAGCCTTTATAAAATACATGAGAGAACTTTAATGTCAGAACCTTTGCATAATCTCCATAACACAAATGTAAATATGCATCTATAATCAACATTGTCTCTCATGAGCTTGAAAGGACTCGCATGAATTGCCGATAAGACTTAGTTTGTGTTCCAATTGGACAGATGAGTAGTAAGAACCTAAATTTTGGAGTGCATAATATCACATACAGATTTAAAACACAACTCAATGCACATTCAGATACGAACATAACTCACTAGCATCGTTTTCGAAGAATATATTCTCTATTACTTCAACACAAATGTTTAGAGCCGAAGTCAGGACATTTTTGTGCCCAATCTAAGAGCATATGCTCATGCATTGCTTCAAAGGGAGCAACATCACTTTTTCTTCACATCAAATCCGAAAGTCAGAAGTACTTCGAGGTGCTTGGGAGCTGCCTCTTCGGGTTTATGGGAACGGAGAGTAGTTTGTCAGAAGAAGACTTTTGTTTTTTTAGTGAAGAATGATCATACCCTTTCTATAATGTTTTAGATTTGCAACATTGCGAACTGAACAACAATAACAACTGAGACAAACGTAGAAGCTTCCATGAAAACTCCAAAGCTTCTTGTCACATCCGATAGACCGACACGAGCAATAACTATTATGGTGACACTAAGGTAGACATAGATTTAGAGAGGATTCTGCAGCTTGATGTCCAAGAATTGATCAAGTTACGACTCTCTGGTCGTATTCAGATGATAACGTTTCCATATTACAGAACGCTAGAATGAAAAGTTTGAAGCACTCCGCTTATCAACATATTCAACCATTATGAATACTCACATACATCTATAACTCGGCATATGCATTTTTCATGTCATACTCAATAACAACAAGACTTTGAAAACATAATATTGAAACTTATCTTGACTTGCACTCATCTCGAATGTAGCCTTGTGAATACATTGTACGATCCTCACTCCTTTGTGAATCTGTTGTCATCATTTCAATAGACTCCTTGATAGAAAAGAAACTTCGTGGCCTTTTTTCTCTCCATGAAAAACTTTCTAAAGCTCAAATCTATGTTCGCGTACAAACTCTGTACAACACATCTCTCTTAAAATGAAGTAGCGTTTTGCTGGTGAAACTCGCGATGCAGATACTGGGTGCCAGGACGAGAGTCCCTCCCTCCTAATTTCCTAGATTTTTTTTCCCATCAGCTCCTCGTCCCGATCCCCCCGAATTCCATCACGATTCCCCTCTTTTGACAGCCATCCCCAGAACTCTCTGTCGCCTGACCTTTCTACCGTTCATCTCCGCCTTGCAACTCCACGTAACCATAATGCTAAAAAAGCAAAAGTAGAAACAAAGTCTCCCCTTTTTAGCCATAGTGACTATTCAGTATATATCAAGACGGATGTGCCTTCCTCCTTTCCTAGAGAATCCTCTGCCATTCCCTTCCTCTATGTACTCACTACAACCATATGATCATTTGTGAAGTAGGTGCCTCATATATCCAAACTCCAATGATTGTGAGTAATGATTATATTGCTCTTTCAATGTGAATTACGATCGTGGAGAAAGAATCTCCACGACACCGCGCAGATACATATCTGGGCATGAGCTACAATACAAGCCTTATTTTTTGTTAATGGCAGAATATCAGCTAGCCATAGAAGATGAAACAAGCAAAAAACGCTCTCACACGACCCAATTTGAGCCTAAAGATTTGCCACTAGATGTGCAGCGAGGAGAAATCTATCAACTAGATTGGCGCAAAGATTTATTACATACATATCCAGAGATGATGAGTACATGGGCCAAGGCACCACTACACTTAAAGTACAACCCATGTTGGGGACCCATGCCACATCGTCGCTCCTGGAAGGCATTTGCCATTAAAGTACAGAACAACAAGCAATGCCAAGATTGGCTCAATTACCCATACTTCACTCCACCCACAGGACCATCAACAGTTGGATACATGATGGCAACGATTCATCACTGGCTCCCTCGCTTAAAACATATGGACGATGTAGTAGCACATATGACTGTCAAAATCTTTGACATGATGCAGATGGTATTCAAAGTCTTCCGTTGTGTCAAGGCACCACATGTGAACACCCCGGGTTTCGAGCATGGCAACCAAGATCTAGCTTATGACATGAGCATGACACCATCGCTCCGGGTGTGTTACGCTTGGCACTGTCGCATTAAATACTTACCGGCGTGCTATAAGCAGACCTTTGAAGAAATGTTCACCACAGGTTTCTGGGAGTATCACTCCAAAGTGTTCATCAGCAGGCCCATGCATTTGCTTCAATTATTTGCCTGTGAAAAAATGGTATATTCTACGCACTATCGACTCCCACCATCCGATGAACCGCAACCCATTGATTGGGAGAAACTCGAGGCAGATCTGGCCCGAGGAATTTGCATATCAGAACACACCCTCGCTGAGGAACTACTACTGAATTATATCCGACAGACCTCACAACAAGGTTCTGTTGAGGATGACAGAAGCGAGAGGGAGGGGGGTGTTGGCAGTAGTCAGAGGCATAGAAGACGCGGAAGCATGTGAAGACAGAGCACGATGAAGTACCAGGGAGTCAATCGAATCATTTTTTCAAAGAATTATGTCTTATAAATACTTTTCAAAACCTCCAACAGTGATTTTCATCACTATTGTAACATATGTAACATAGAAAAACCCTTTTTGTAATTTATAGCTCCATTTTGTGCAAGTCGAGGAGTCCTCGAGCTTGAGGAGCTTAGGTAGAATGAGCATACCAATTTTGGCTATTTTTAGACTCTGTTTACCCTTTCAAATAGCGCCTAGAACCTATTTTTTAACTATGCCGGACACTAGATGTGAAACTGGTCAAAACCAATCTAGAATCTATAAAAAGAGCTAGAGAGCTAATTTTTGAGGTTAGCTTGTTTGAGTAGAGAAGAGCTTAGAGCTATTTTGAGCTTGTAAGAGTGTTCTTGAGTAATAGAGTTGATTTCCTACCTTCCATTGTGTCTTGCTTGTCTCTTCACTGTGTGTGTATGTGTGTGTGCATCTGTATGCTTCTCACCATCACTCTCACTTCATCTCACATTCACGATCTTCATATCACTCCTATCTCTTCCGCGGATTGACATTAAGGAGGTGGAGCTTCTTAACATGGTTCTCACCATTGTGCTAGAGCAACAATATGCATACACAAATGCATATGCATACACACATACATGCATATGCATACAAGCATGCATATGCATACACACATACATGCATATGCATACAAGCATGCATATGCATACACACAAGCATGCATATGCATACACACAAGCATGCATATGCATACAAGCATGCATATGCATCCACATAAGCATGCATATGCATACACACAAGCATGCATATGCATACAAGCATGCATATGCATACACACATACATGCATATGCATACAAGCATGCATATGCATACACACAAACATGCATATGCATACACACATACATGCATATGCATACAAGCATGCATATGCATACACACAAACATGCATATGCATACACACATACATGCATATGCATACAAGCATGCATATGCATACACACATACATGCATATGCATACACACATACATGCATATGCATACACAAATGCATATGCATACACACATACATGCATATGCATACACAAATGCATATGCATACACACATACATGCATATGCATACAAGCATTCATATGCATACACACATACATGCATATGCATACAAGCATGCATATGCATACACACAAGCATGCATATGCATACACACAAGCACGCATATGCATACACACAAGCATGCATATGCATACACACATACATGCATATGCATACACAAATGCATATGCATACACACATACATGCATATGCATACACACATACATGCATATGCATACACAAATGCATATGCATACACACATACATGCATATGCATACAAGCATTCATATGCATACACACATACATGCATATGCATACAGGCATGCATATGCATACACACAAGCATGCATATGCATACAAGCATCCATATGCATACAAGCATGCATATGCATACACACATACATGCATATGCATACAAGAACGCATATGCATACACACATACATGCATATGTATACAAGCATGCATATGCATATGCATACACACAAATGCATATGCATACAAACATACATATGCATACACACATGCATATGCATACACACATACATATGCATACACACATATATATGCAATCACACATGCATATGCATACACACATACACACATACACACAAATGCATATGCATACACAATGCATATGCATACACACATACACACATACACACATACACACATACACAAATGCATATGCATACACACAAATGCATATGCATACACACAAATGCATATGCATACACACAATCATATGCATACATAATGCATATGCATACACACATGCATATGCATACACACATACAGACATACACAATGCATATGTATACACATATGCATATGCATACACAAATGCATATGTATACACACAAATGCATATGCATACACACAAATGCATATGCATACACACAATCATATGCATAGACACATACACACATACAATTATGCATATGCATACACACAAATGCATATGCATACAAACATACATATGCACACACATGCATATGCATACACACATACATATGCATACACACATGCATATGCATACACACATACACACATACACACATACACAATGCATATGCATACACATATGCATATGCATACACATATGCATATGCATACACATATGCATATGCATACACAAATGCATATGCATACACAAATGCATATGCATACACAAATGCATATGCATACACACAATGCATATGCATACACACATATGCATATGCATACACAAATGCATATGCATACACATTGGATCATATGGGATCTTCACATTGGATCAGATGGGATCTCCACGTACACCTTGGGGATCGCATGATCATGACGACTCCAAAATATATCACATACGTAATGGAGCTCCAGTCATGGATGCAGTCGGGAAGTCAATCCGTCAGCGCATTGGACAACTTTGCTCCATAGAATTTGGACATTCTATAATGCTAAAATGGAGCGAACAGGATAGGGATTCTAAAAACAATATCACACAATCGATATATGAAGAGTACCGGCCAGCACTTGGGAATCCTATTGTGAGTTCGGAGTGGATTCAACATACGATATGCGAGGTGATGTCTCATCGACGGTTGGAAGCTCGCGATGCTTTTAGAGTAGGCTTACCGAAGCCTGTGTGGTTAGATTTTGAAGAATGGGAATCGATTCAGGATGATCAGCAACATACTCTTGATCGATATCGTCAACAGAGAGATGCGGCAGCCACACGTTTGGATACGGTTGGAACGTCGCATTTAGGTAGCGGCAGATACGACAGTATGCACTGCCAATTTGTAAGTATCATGTTAATTATTGAATTTGTTTGTGTTCAGCACATCATGTATGTTCATCTAACATTTTGCATATTTATTATAGTAGTTGGCAGTGGGTCATCCTCCGATGCGAACCGAAGAATCTTTCAGATATCGTCATGGATTGACTCCACTGTTGCAAGATTTAGAGGGACAAGGTGCAATCATTTCATGGGAGAATATTCTATGATTAGGTAAACTTATAGCTTGGTTTCCTATTTTTAGTTGTTGTTTATAAATCTCATGTCAATTTGTCTCATTTTACACATGCTTTGTTGCAGGATTGTAGGTGTAAATGTTTTGATCCCCTTACGTATATGCTTTGCCACAATTTTGTATTACACTCCTATGTGGCAATGATGTACTATAATTTTGTATTCGATTTCTATATGGAAGTGTTTTTTCACATTGCCACAATTTTGTATTACACTCCTATGTGGCAATGATGTACCATAATTTTGTATTCGATTTCTATATGGAAGTGCTTTGTCACACTCTTGTACATCTTTCATTTATGGAATATACAAATTTTTATACATGATTCATGGTTCATTTTTGCTCATATAAAATCATGTTTTGGTTGTCATTAGAGTACATAAAACATGTACTCGGTTTAGAGTTGGCCATAGTGTATTGTCTTTTGCTAAACAACATCATGCTGTAGCAATAGACAACACACTTTGCCCAAAAAAAATTTGTGCAGATATGGTTGTCGGTATAGGCATCGGTACGCCCAGTAGAGTTGTCGGTATAGACATTGGTACGCCCAGTAGAGTCATCGATATGGGCATCGGTATGCCTAGTAGAGTCGTCGGTATGAGCGTCGGTATAAACGTCGGTAATACCGATGCTCATACCGACATTTATACCGACGCTCATACTGACGTTTATACGACGACTATACCGGCGTTATCTTTCCGATGCCCATACCGACCCCAACACCGACATCGTGGAAAAATATGCCCATTCAATTTCCTTGGTAGCAGCCTCAGTATACCCTCGATGAGTTGTAATGTATTTTCTCTCAATAGTGCAATATGGAGCATTAGGGTTCCTTTGGGTTTGAGCCAACATTGGGCAAACATTAGCCATGTGGTCTCCTCCGCAAGTATAACATCGATTCAATGAGGTGACTCTTTGTGTTTGTCTATTTTGGACTCCCAGCATCTTGACAACTTGCTCAGTTATCTCATCTATTTCCGTGGAGATTCTCGAAGTATGACTAGTAGAACTATCAGAATCCTTATAGAGTTTGGACAATCCTAACTCCTCACCCAAGTTATCTTCTATGTCAATGCACATCCGCACACACTCTTCTATGGATCTAGGCTCTTTCAAGTACACATATGATCTTAAGTTTGTGCTCAGTAAGCCATCTAAGAACACGGCCACTTGTTTGGCAGGTGTGGGCAACTCTAGAACATGGCATCTTTATAAGTACTATCTAAACCTTCTTACTGCTAGTCGCACTGTTTCTTGGGATGTTTGCTTGAAGTTGTGGAGCAAAGATGATGTGTTATGCCTGATACCACTCTTGGAAAATTCTACAATGAACTCGTCTAGCAGTTGACCTATATCGTGATAGTTGCGACTACTCAATGGTTGAAACCAAGCTAAGGCAGTGCCCTTAAGAGTCAAACCAAATGCCTCGTACTCGGTGAACAAATCCTCAACCTGTTCAGCTCTTAACACTTGCTTGAACTCGGCCACATGATCATAAGGATCTCTTGTCCCATCAACATACATCTTCATTGCCTTGATCACTTGAGTGGGTCTAAGGGTTCTTGGGTGCTCTCGAGGTCTAGGCAATGGAAAATCATGTTCATCTCTTTGTTGCCTATGTGCTCGATGTCTCTCTCTTTCAGGTCTTTTGTGCTTCATGAGCTTGTGATGATCCTACATCTTGGTGGCCATGGGAAATATTAGAACATGGTGGAGGAAAGATCAATTCACCTTGCCAAGTATATGCATGTCTATCATGTTCTATTACCAAGAACAGTTTCTCTGATGTGTTATCCAAGTAAACAACTTTGCATGGTGTCTCTGGATCCTTGAACTCATAGATGATGACTATACCCAATTGGCTAGGTTGATCTGGCTTGAAGCTCCAAAAGGCTTCCTCCATTTCTCTATTAAGAATAGTTATATGCTTTTGTTGTCTTGAGGGATCCAATCTCAAGTGATCACTCTGGTCAAAACTGACTTGCCTCTAGGAGTCTTGGGTTCTCATCCTACATCTCCTTGCTCTAGGTCTCCTATCTCACTCTCAAGAATGACATTTCCAGACTCACCTATCCTATTAGGTAGGTTGGTGACCACATATATGGTTCCTTCCTTATCAATGTATGAACCTTCTTCAAACTTGACTACTAAGTGTTCAAGTCCAAAGGGTTGATCTGGAATTTTGAGTTCGACCACTGATCAACTTAGGCCGTCCTCATAGATGTGAGCACCTAATTGGTTGGTCCGAATATATTCCAACTGTGTCTTATATGGACCTTCAGGTGTTTGTAGATAGGCAGTTCCTGAGCCACCTGCAGGTTTCCCCATGCTAAAAGACATTTCTGAGTCACTTGAGCTTAGTACGTAAGGATAACCACTTAGTTGTTGTGCCCAAGACTTAGCTGTATGTTTGACACTTCCCTCAGAAGATCTAATGCTTTGTCTATCCTTGCCTAGCTATCTACCAGGTCTCAAGTTCATAAGCTTTGGCTAAGAGTCCAAAATTTCCCCTTGGTATGGTTCAAAATCCTTTGGAGTCCCCTTGGGTTCTTGGTCCCACCTGAGGGTCAAGTTCAAATTATCCTATCTAAAAATCAATGCATTATTCTTACAAAAAATAGTTGATGTCGTGTAGGATTGGAAATGAGCTTTCCAATGAGCTATAGAGCTCAAAAAATGGACTTTTGATGAAAAAGATATGTCAAATCAAGCTCTTGGGGGTCAAAATAGGCAAACATGACCTTTTGGAAAAATCACGATTTTGTGTGAAAATTGCAATTTTTAGGGATCATGAAAATCGCGATGATGAGCTCTAATGAAAATCGCGATGCTGAGCTCTAATGAAAATCGCGATTCTGAGGGATCATGAAAATCGCGATGTTGAGCAACCACAAAAATCACGATTTTGCGAAATCATGAAAATCGTAATGCTGAGCACTGATGAAAATCGCAATTTTGAGTAATCCCCAAAAACGCGATTTTGGCTAAAAATCGTGGAAAATGCAATTTTGGCTGAAAATCGTGAAAAATGCGATTTTGGCTAAAAATCATGAAAAATGCGATTTTGGCTGAAAGGCGTGAAAAATGCGATTTTGAGAATGATCAGAAAATTACGATTTTGGATGAAAATCATGTTTTCTCAAAATCGTGTTTTTGACATGAAAATCGTGATTTTCAATGAAAATCGTGCTTGATCAAAGTCGTGTTTTTGGCCTGAAAATCGCGATTTTGAGAATGACCAAAAAATCACGATTTTGATTGAAAATAATGTTTCTTCAAAATCGTGATTTTGTACCCTAGTGAAAATCGTGTTTTCTGAAAATCATGAAAAAATCACGATTTTGGATGAAAATCGTGTTTTTTAAATTTGCGATTTTGGAGCCATAGAGAAGTGTGTTTTCACAAAATCGTGTTTGTGGTTGAAAATCGTGATTTGCAAAAATCGCGATTTTGAGCCCACTGAAAATCGTGTCTTCTCACAATCGTGTTTTTGAGAAATTTAGCGAGTCGCGATTTTGAGCACAACCAAAGAATCACGATTCTGAGAATGACCCCAGAATCGTGTTCTTTTCAAAAAGCTTTTAGGCGGGAAATAGAAAATCGTATTTTTTTTGAAAAAAATTGAATTTTATGAAAATTGCAATTTTCAGTCAGAATCGTGTTTTTTGGCGGGAAATACAAATTTCTGAGCGCCGAGCAATGGTGAGCTCCATATGTGCAGAAAATCGTGAAAAAACACAGGCGCTTGCTCTCCCTTGCACTTCCTAACTCCTTCTCGCACAATAATGCATGAAAAGTGGTATGGAAATGGTGAAAATGCACTAGAAAACAAGAAATTTCTATGAAGAAGAAGATGGAAGAAGATGGAGATGGAGATGATAATAAAGATGAAGAGGAAAAATCAGAAAAATAACAGAAATGATAATTTTTTTTACCTTCCAATGTTGCAAATCTATGACTTAGCATCACAACGCTCCTCCTCGAAGCTCTCTCCCCAGCAATGGTGAGCATTCCAACTCGAGTCTCCATGATTGCATGAATCTATCATACTACACGATGAATGCATAAAACATAGAAAATAAATAAACTTACTATCAACTTTAAGCAACTTGGTAATGTTTACCAATCACGTCTCTCAGAGATCTAGTTCTCCATGGATTAGTAGTCGCCTCCCATCATGCTCAAACTTGATCACTTTACTTAGTCACTATTTGTGATGCACTATAAATAGAAACATCAAACTTGCTTCACAACTACTTCCATTTGGAACTAACTTTCTTACTTGTAGACCTTGCATGGTTGTACAATCACTCCCTGCTAGAGACAACTTGCCTTGTCTAATAAATGCAAACTGTGCCTTGCTATATAACCTTTTCTCTCTCTCCCTGCTAGGGACTTACCTTGCTTACTCTTTGCAAACCTTGACTTTCTGTATATCTTGGCCACTCTTGAGTATTTGATCCACATACTTGCCTTGCTTGCTTAATGAAGATGAGTCCACTTAGGATCTCTATTCTTCACTCTTAGGTATATACATAGATGGAACTACCCCATCTGCCCACATTAAACTGTTATAGAATCAAAATATGATTCCTCATAGAACTAGAAACTTTAAAGTCTATGTCTCAACTTATAGATCTAGAAAGTTCTTACATGACTTTTCATTTATTATTTCTAACGAAGGCATTCTAATCAAACTTGATTGGCCCTTTTTATTCATAATTCCAACATCCCATATCATCATTACCTGAATGAGTTCTTTGGAAATTTTTGTGGCTTCTTTTGCTCCCCCCTCCAAATTTTCCTCTACCTGCTGCATTAATTTGTTCTTGACCTTGATGCTAGTTATTGCTTCATGTTCTACATTTGAAGCCTCTATCTTCGCCTCTTCCTCTGCCAGAGTAGAATACTGCTTAGAACTAGCTTTTCCTTGGGAGTTTGAGTCTTCACCAAGTTTCCTTTCTTCAATTATCAACATGGACACAAGATCAAACAAAATTGGAATATTGTCCTTGGTCTGAATAGAAGTTTTTAATTTCTTATATGTAGCTCCTAAACCATGAAGGCACACTTCAAGCTTATCATCATTATCTACATTGGTGCAAATAGATCCAAGTGACTCACATATGCTTTTGATTTTTAAGGTGTAGTAACGTACCAACATGCTTTTTTTCTCCAATGTATGCAACTCATTCTTGAGTTGCAATTTTTGTGCCTTTGCATTGGTCTCATACAATGTGACCAAACTATCCCAACCCTCTTTTGGCATTTTGGCATCATGTATGTGCCCAATCAAGCTATCTTGTATGCTAATAGACAACCAATACATTACCTTTTGTGCTCCTTGATTCCACTTTTCATATGCTCTTAACTGGTTCGTAGTCCATTTCCTCTTTAATAACTATTAAAGGTTTTCATTGTCTCCTTTGATGTACTTTGAGTAGCCTTTTTCGATCAAGATATTCATCATTTTGAATCTCTAAGCATGAAAGTTATTCTTTTCCAACTTGGTGCTCATAAGTTGACTCATTCCATCAACATTTACCATTTTGGAAACAATTCACAATATGACTTGATAATTTGGTTTAAACAATTCTACTTGAACAATGTCACAATATGACTTGATAATTTGATTTAAGAAAAAACACAGTTTTAGTGTACCAATAGTACACGAGATTGCTTGAATGTGGATCCAAAATATTTGAGAGATGCCAAAGAGAATGTAAGTTAGAGTGTTGCAAACTAGCTTGTTTTTTTGTGGGCCCCACCTTGGGGCCTCAAAATGAAGGTTGAGATGGTTCCAAAACTGAAATCTGAGCAAAAAAAAAAGTGAACCTAAAGGGAAAAATCTCAAAAATATTTTAACATCTTCTAGCTTCATACCACATTTTGTAGCAATCATATGATTTGTGAAACGCACATTCTCCACACCTTATAATGTACTCTTCATTATCTGCGTTCTCCATGATTTCTCTATAGCCTCATTGGCTTTGAGGCCATGTCGAAAGATAGGAGATAAGGAAGATATCTCTCACACACTCCCACATACAAACAAAATAGCACACACAAATTGAGGCAAAGAAGAGTGATCTCCTTCTTCTTCTTCTCTATTAGATAAAGAGAATTTACAAGAATGACTTAATTCAACAATACAACCAATACAAGAATAGTACGTAAAGAAAACGCTAATGTCCGCAAATGAGTGAGTTGGCAAGAAACAAAGGTGTCATCACTCTCTGTAGATAAATCTTGTAAAAACTCGCTAAAAGTATCCCTGATATATATCATTGTAACCACTATGCATGTGAGAGAAATGAAAAATGATAAATGTCATTCTCAATCATCCCATTTTGATCTTGATATCTCAACAATGTCGTGAGCACCCCCTCTGTAGCTGCATTTTGAAACAGCTAAATGTTGCAAAGGTCCACGAAGTCTTGGAGCAGAACTAGAGGTAAATCCTTTAAAAACATGTCCACAAAGTTCTCCTCAGGGGTACACTACTCTATTCTGAATAATCTCTTGCGATAAAATCCTCTCGTGGATGAAATGGTATTAGATATCAATGTGCTTTATTTAAGCATGGAACATTGGACTCTTGGCCATGGTGAAGGCTGAGTGGTTTTCAATTCCATGTCAAAGTATCTTGCAAAATACCAATGTTGGATAATAAAAACTGAAGCCAATTGGCATCATGCCACAAAGTTGGAAGCTCGATACTTGGCCTCGGTGCATAACATAGAAACTATAGGTTGTTTCTTAATTGCCCAAGATAAAGATTCCAAGAATATGTATCCAGAGGTAGACCGTCTAGATTCATGTTCATTGGCCCAATCTGAATATGAATATCTCGAAGGATCAATGCCCCCAATGTACCAAAGACCATGCTGTCAAGTAAGGGCAAGGTATCATAGTAGTCTTTGAGTAGTATCCCAATGTGTCTAGAGAGTCTAATGGGCAAACTATCTAAGAATACCAACTGCACAAGAAATATATATGGTCTAGTGTTTCTTAGGTAAAGTAAAGAGCCAACTAGTTGTCAATAAGCATGCACATCCACAAGTGAAGAGGAGTCCTAGAGTGTTAGCTTGATGTTTGGATTAGTGGTGTAGATATTGCATGATAATGGTCTACGTTTTATCTAGAAAGAAGATCAAAGAAGTACTTCTCAAGATCAAATGAACAAGGAGTCCTGAGCAAACATATGACAACCAACAGGCCTAGCAACATTTTCTTTAAATCAATCATGCAGTCAAATAGTGGTTTTCATCACTACATACCATTGTCATTATTCATTTTGAGTAGTTCTAATTCCATTTTGTTCAATCCAAGGATTCCTCAAGCTTGAGGAGTGTTATCAATTTTCATAATTTTTAGAGCTTGTTTGAGCCCTCAAAATAGCCTAGGAAACTAATTTTTAATTAGGCCAAACATTAGGTCTAAACTAGGCCAAAACTTGTCTAAAAACTATCAAAAGGGCTAGAGAGTTCATTCTAGAGGTTATCTTGTTTGGGATTTGAGCCTGTATGAACTTGATTGTCTCTTAAAATTAGAGAAATACAAGATTCCATTGTTCCACTCTTTGTCTTGCCTTGTGTGCATGTATGTGTGTGCATGCTAGTGTGCTTCTCACTCACTCACTTGTGTACTCTACCTACTCATGGTTGTCATACCACCCTCACATCTCCATGGATTGACAATTACAAGGTTGATCTCATCATGTTGTTTCTCACCATTGTGCTAGAGTGACATGCTATATCGCATTGTGCACTAATGAGACCTTCATCTACAGTCTGACTAGATCTCTACCTAAGCTCCATATTGGAAGCACACATGAGGTGTATTGGTGTATTCCAATATGCTATTATTTTTCTCAACTCTTTTTGCATTTTTCTCAACTCTCTCTATTGGTGTATTCCATTGTGCTATTATTTCTTACATGGTATCAAAGCTCAAGATGCTCTAAGCAGTGTGAAAGAACAAATGGAGATGTAGCAACAATAAAGGAGAGAAGATGTCATGGTGTTTCATCATCTATGACTTAGAATCAAGGTGATTAATCAATAAGAGTAGGTGCAACACAAGAAAGAGCAAAAATGATGCTATCCATCCCAATGTTGTAGATAGAAACACCCACCTTTCTTGAAGGTAAGCTTGATGGTACAGATTAAGACCTATGGAGGTTTAAATCACTTCTATCCTCGATTCATATGAAATTCTCAAGAATCTTCTTAGGATTGATCATGAATCCCAAGAAACACCTAATCTTAAATAATATTGATCAAATTATTCCCATTAATATTGACCTTCTATGGAGGAACCATGTCAAGCTTGCATGATGGGCAAGCTATTGAGGAGAGAATTTCCATAGGAGTTGCAAAAAAAATCCTACACAAGCCTTCAAAAGGTATCCCTACTTCATGTTACTCATCTACGACTATAGTAGGAAGATATGGGTATAGTTTCTTTGCAATAAGGCTAAAGATTTTCGTAACTTTAAAGAATGGCTTTCGCTTGTTGAAATTGAAATAGGGAAGAAGATGAAGAAATTCAGGTCCGATAGTGGTGGTGAGTTTACATCAAGAGATTTTGAAGATCTCTACAAGAGTAAAGGAATCAAGCATCAACTCATAGTGGCACATAGCCCTCAACAAAATGGTGTTGCCAAACATCGCAATCAAACCATCATGGAGATGGCAAGGTGCATGTGAAGGGAAATGGTTTGCCAAATCAATTTTGGGTAGAGGCCATCAACATTATTGTCTACATTTTCAATCAAAGTTACACTAAGGCACTTGATGGAAAGACTCCACAAGAGAGATACACTAGTAAAAAAACCATCTCTTTCCCATTTCAAAGTATTTGGAAGTGAATATTATGTACATGTTCCAAAAAGGGAGAGAAAAAAACTTCAAAAAAAAATCAAATGTATCTTCTTAAGGTACAATGAGGATAAGAAGGCATATAGGTTTTATGACCCTGATGATAAGAAGACCATGGCAAGTCATGATGTGGTGTTTGAGGAGGAGAAACCACATCTAATGGAGTGGAAAAAGAGAGCTTCCACTTTGTCATTATGTGAAGGGGTAATCCACTATGAACATGGCACAAGAGCTATCCCTTCTACACAAGAGAGGGAAGCATCATCTTCAGATGATGAGTCTTACAGTCACCAACCTATTGCCACCCAAGTGGAAAAGCCATTGTGAGGTTAGGTGAGGTAGCTCTATGGTTTTGCAAACCTCATCCCTCAGCCACTAGTGGGACAATTGTTACCTCATGTTTTGTAGCACTTCTAGCAATAGCTAAGCATGGACGCGATTTTGGCACTTTCCACAGCTATAGTTGTTGGTAGTAGTCAGGGCACTCAAGGGCTTATGAGACAAGGAAGCCAATGAAGAGAGTCAGAACAAAGAGAAGGACCAAGTACGCAAAGCAGTAAACGCAGATCCGACAAATAGGCCCTATAATTTTTCATGAAACAATAATTCCCAAATAGTGATCTTAGTCACTTCACACCATTGTAAATACCATTTTTGATTATTCCCACTCCATTTTGTGCAAGCCGAGGAGTCCTCGAGCTTGAGGAGTATTAGTAGTATTTATGTACCAATTTTCATAATTTCGGAGCTCGTTTGAGCCTCCAAAATAGCCTTAGAACCTAAATTTTTACTAGGCCAGACACTAGGTCTGGACAGGAACAAAGCTAATAAAAAACTATAAAAAGAGCTAGAGAGCTCATTTTGAGGTTATCTTGTTGTAGATTTGAACTTGTATGAGAACTCTTTTATAATAGAAGTTACTCCATTGTTTCTCTCTTTGTTTTTGCCTTGTGTGCATGTGTGTGTGTATGTGCATGCATGCTTGTGTGCTTCTCACTCACACACTTGTGCCATCACTTGTTCGAGGTCTTCATACCATCCTCATGTCTTCCCAGATTGACATTAAAGGAGGTGTTACTCATCACTGAGATACACCAAATTTGGGTGCCATTGCCGGGGATCGAGCTTTGAGGACGAGCGTGTGATGGTAAGACATAGAGTAGAGACATTGGAAGAGTAAGTCACCATTTCTTTTATTTGTTTTTACCTTCCTATTCCCTTCTACACACCATATACATTCATCATCATCTTCACCATCGCCACCATATACCTCCATCTCCATTCATTTCCTCATTTTCACTTGAGAGAGAGAGCGAGAGAGAGCGAGAGAGAGCGAGAGAGAGCTTGCATGCACATTTGTTTTCTATGTTTTCCTAAGCGTTCTTGCAGGTACCATCTCCCATTGCAACTACAAAAGCTCCAGTAGGTGAGAAAATTGATTGTGCAGGTCCCGAGGCATTGACCTCTGTTGATCGTGATCGACAAAAAATTTCAGCTTTTGGTAAAACAAAGTGCACCACCATGACACACATAATGAGCACATTGCAAATCACTAATAAAAATTTAAAAATTCCTTAATTCTCTGTCAATCACGATTGACACTATCAATCATGACCGATAGCCACAATCGACAAACTCTATCAATCATGACAGACAGACTCTGTCAATCACGACCGATATACTCTATCAATCGCGACTGACAGACCATGATGGATTGCCACATAGGACTCAGTCAATTGCGATTGAGATCGTTGATTGCGATCGATTGAAATATCATGATTGACACAAAGATTCGCATGTCCACGTGTCCATCGTGATGGACACACCCACAATTGACTGAAATTGCACCAAAATTTACGGAAAAAGTGTCGATCACGATTGACACCATCAGTCGCGATTGATAGGCCTCAGGACTAACTCTGTCGATCGCAATTGACACCATCAATCACGATTGACATGTCAATCACGACTGACAGGCCCCGGCGGACACCTCTGTCAATCGCGATTGACAGGCATTTTTGGCTTTTTTAGGGTTTTCTATTTCAAAGTTTGGGGTAATTGTGGGCACAAAAATCAAGCACTTAGAGCATTGTGAGGCCTCTACACAAGTAATTTGGGAAAAATCCTGTGGAGTTGTTAGCCTATTTCGATCCTATTTCTACCCTAGAACCCTGAACAGTCATAACTTCCTCATACGAAATCCATTCGGATTGATTTTAAGCTCATTGGATTGTTTCCCATAAAGACAAAGGGCAATTTGGTCTCTGAATTACATGAATGAAAGTGGTTTGTTATGTCATTTGAATTTAAGTCTTGAGCTAACTTTGGGACTTTTACAGGTCCATTGAGAGCATTGAAGGGCATCCAGAGCACTAGCAGATTGTAGGGTTGAGAACGGGGTTCTTGAGCACCAAAGAGCATTCTCAACTCCCTCGGTCAATTCCTAGCTTAGGCTAAGTGCGAGTTGGGCTATAAGTAAGATAGGGTGACGATAGGCATCTGTCAAGTTGAAGACTCTTAAATACTCAAGTTCAAGCATAAATATAGTCTCTTTGTGATCGATAACTTTAAAGGAAAGAATTTAACGTGGTGCGAGCTACTAAAGGTGCGGCAATTTACTCAAGTATTCCTGACGACGTGATGTGAGACAAGAGCATAAACACGATAACCAACTAAAAAGAACCAAGTGACTGATATAATGCCTAGGGAGAGATAGACAAAGCCTTAGGTCTTCAGAGGCTAGTGTCAATCACACTGCTAGGTCTTGGGCCCAGCAGTTGAGCAATTATCCCCACTACACTAGCTCTGAAACCAGTGAATCAGAGATGTCTTATGGTATGGAGAGACCTACAGGAAGTTCAGGAGTGGCATACTTAGAGAAACCCAAAGGCCCTTACAAAACCCAACTTGAATACATTAGGACCAACCGATTAGGTGCTCACATCTATGAGGATGGCCTAAGAAGATCCATTCTGCAGATTAAAAACTCTGATCAACCCTTTGGACTAGAACACCCAGTCGTTAAATTTGAGAATGGTGCATACCCAGATAAGGAAGGAATGATGTATGTAGTCACCAACCAACCGGATAGAATAGATGAGTTTGGTAATGTGATTCTAGAGACTCACACATAGGTGACATAGAGCAAGGGAACTTATGAAGAGAGCCTAGAACTCCTCGAGGCAAATCACTCCTCACTAGAATCATCACGCCAGAGTGGGTTCCCTAGGACAATAAGAGCATAGATCTGCTCTTGAACCGAGAGACCGATGAAGCCTTTTGGAGGTATAAGACTGACCAATCTAACAAGGCAGGAATGCTCACGATCTATGAGTTTAAAGATCCCGATAGCCTAGGCAAAGTGACCTATTTAGACAATACATCAAAAAGGATCTTTGTGGTCATAGAGCATGGTAGGCATGCCTACACTTGGAAGGGTGAATTTGTTTTTCCCCAACCAAGACCTAATGTCTCTTATGGTCACCAAGGAGCTGGAACATCCCATGCTCATGGAGCTCAAAGGGACATGAGTAGAGATAGGCCAGAAGTGAGCTTTGCTAACCCAGTGGGAAGAGAAAGAACGAGAACAGAGATGGATAGAGTGGAAACTGAGAGGCCTAGATACCAAAGGAATCAAAGAAATATTGACAAGTTTCCTTTGCCAAGGCCTAGGGAACACACGAGGACCTTGAGGCCTACGCAACTAGTTAAGTCCATGAAGAACTGCTTCGATGGCACTGGAGACCCATACGATCATGTGGCAGAATTTAGGCAAGTCTTGAGAGCCGAGCAAGTTGATGACCTATTCACACAGTACAATGCCTTCGGCCTAACTCTCAAGAACATAGCCCTTACATGGTTTCAACCACTTCACCAAGGTCAGTTCAGGAGCATAGACCAACTTCTAGAAGCCTTCATCATAAAATTTTCTAAGAGTGGCATACGGCACAATACATCTTCCTTAATACATAGCTTCAAACAGACACCTCAAGAGATGGTTAGACTTGTAGGAAGAAGGTTTAGGCAATACCTAGAGACATGTCCCATTCCTGAGTTACCCACACCTGCCAAACAACTGGCTCTATTCTTGGACGGATTGCTAAGTACCAAATTGAGATCATATGTGTACTTGAAGGACCCTAGAACCATAGAAGAGTGTGTATGCATGTGCATAGACATTGAGGATAACCTAGGGGAGGAATTAGAGCTTCAAAAAATCTACAAAGATTCAGATAGTTCTACTAGCCTCACTTCCATGCAATCCACATCTATTGAGGAGCTTGCAGAGAAGGTAGCTCCGAATTTAGGAGTCTCAAGCAAACAAATACCAGGGTTTGCCCCAGTGAAAAGATGCTATATTTGTTGAGGTGACCATATGGTGAATGTATGTCCCATTTGGCTCAACCCCAAGTGAACTCTAGTAGTCAATATTGTACCATAGAACGGAGATACACTAATCACATTGCGCAAGATTGCCCATACAATAAGCAAGCGGTAAGCCAAGCTTATCCACAGCCATACCCTCAACAAGGAAGATACCAGAACGAATACCCAGCGCAGCAGTACGCTAGGCCTCAGCAACCCTACCAACCACCTTATCAAGGGTAGCAAAGACCTCAACCAGTTCTAGCATAGTAGCCCCCAACCCCATCCAATGTGATTCTAGTGAAGTACGCGGCTGCAGAAGAGAATTTGAATAGAGCCATAGTGCAAGTAACACCATTGCTTTCAGAAAGTGACCCCAATGATCATAGTTTTGACTCTACTCACATTGAAAGCCCACAGGCTTACTACATGTAGTCTCCTGAGCATAATGAGTCATATTACTATGAAGACCTGAGTGAACCCAATTGGGAGCCACAATATGCAAATGTCATGTATGCAAACCCCAACTCTAGACCTCAACCTAGGCAGGCAAGACCCCCATTTCCTAGAGGACCGTGCTATCGATGTTAGGGAGATCACCTCATTCGGGATTGCCCTATGCCTGCACCTACACAACCCCAATCTGTGACAATTCAAGGCTTTTGTTCCGATTGTGGGAAAGAGCATCTCTTGTGAGATTGTCCTAAGAACCCTAACAATATTCCAAAAATCACTCCTATCAACATTATTGGGTTAGTCGTAGACTCTATAGGAAGTGTAACTTGCACTACACTAGCACAAGTGGTCAATAGAGCTCAAGCTTTGCAGCAAAACCAAGGTTTAGGCCAGGAAAAGAGTTCCAAGGTTGGTGAAACTGAGAGCATAACTAAGAAGAGGACCAGATTTTGGAAGGATAGTTGCAAGAGAATGAAAAGGCAATGGGCAAAGAAGATGAGCGAACTTGAGGAAAGTCTAAGAGAAACAAAAGCCAAGATAATTGAACTCACATCTCAAACTCACTCTCACACTACTCCACCACCACCATTCCCATCTCCCTCCAACCCACCACCTTCCAACCCACCTCACACAATTCCACCACCCCCTAGAGTAGGATCAGTCTTAGCAGATCCCACTCCCGAGGACCTAAACATGATGCTTAAGGCATATCAGGTCAGAATCCAAGAAGGGCCAAACGTAATGGATCGTGAAAAGTGTTAGCCTAGAGCTAAACTAGAGCTTGAACGAACTAAAATTTGTGCTAAGATGGTGGAATTGGCTCAAACCATGTTTGAAGCCAGTCGCCTCTTTAACTTCTCTAGTTAAGCTAAGCTGCAATTGCACTTTGATGGACTGCTAGAAAGATTAGAGAGGCTAATTGCACAATCAAAAAAGGACCCCTCCTCTCTAAATAAGGACAAGGAAAGTGAAAGGATAAGCTTTCCTGCCCAAGAAGCTTATGTGCCTAACTCCACAGAACCAGACACATCTTCTTCTATGAATCGGTACTCACCAGATTTCCTACGAGAGATTCAGGAAGAGAAATGGGCTAAACAAAGTGAAGTTCCTCCTCCCATTGAACTTGTGGATGACGTGCATGATCAATTCCCGCAAGACATTCATTCCATTTATGGAGAGTAGGAGAGTGCCCAATCTCACGAGAGATTAGACTTGGAGTCTAATTCTTTACATGAACTACCCCATTTCACAGGCCCATGGGAAGCTAAGTCTAATTGTATGAGGGCACCCACGGTCATGGTAAGAAACGAAGACTCCATCATCCCTAGGAACACAGAGGTACTGAAAAACACTAAAGTACAATGCAACCTCACTTTAGAAGAGCTACTCAAAGTTAGGTCGGAAATATGGAAACATGTAGCCAATCAAGTGCCAGAAGTAGCAAAACCTCGTTCTCAAGTAGGATCTCATAGAATAGTGCCAGAAATACCCTTGGACAAGATAGGAGACATGAGTGAAGGAGAAGAAGGAAACACCTATCTTCCCATTACCCATCAAGGATACACCACCAAGGCAACTTTGGATTCGGGTGCAGGCATTGTAATTGCTACAACTTCCCTATGGAAGTGCTCGGGCAAGCCGGTACTTAGGCCCACGAGAATGAAATTGCAAATGGCCGATGGTCACATTGAGAGACCCTTAGGACTGCTAGAAGGAATAACTCTCACTACATGTGGTGTAGAGTTTGAGCATACTTTTGCCACATGTGACTTTATTAAGAATCAAGCCTATGAGATGATTTTGGGAAGACCATTTATGCGGCAGTTGCAAGTGGTACAAGATTGAGGAACCAATTCTTTGTATTTGCAACACTTAAGCATTACAACCAAAGTCAATCTCAAAGATTACTCTCATAGAGATGGACCCCCTATTCAATGGAACCCCATCCATAGAGCTAAAGATGATACGGAGTCAGTGCATTCCATAGGATTAGAATCATCAGGGATGCATGAAGACACCCACTTATGGATGTGCAAAGTAGTCGTAGAAGAAGAGAAGAGAGAAAAATCTAGAGAGGTAGGTGTGAAGGAAACCCATAGATCAATTCAAGACCCAGCCTATGCACCTGTAGTATTCCAGACGAAGAATTTGAACCTCATGCTTAGGCGGAAATTTTAGCAACAATGGATGTAGCCATCAATGAAGAACAATGGACACCTCACTGTGATGAGGATGGCTATGACATTTGAGTCTTCACAATAGAGCCAATCATGTGTGATTCGGTTATTGACAAATGCGAACCTAGCACCGAGGATGCTAGTGACTCCGATCTAGAGTCAATTATTATGGACCCACCATTTGCATCAGATGAAGAATACTTATACGAAGTAGAAGCTCACCCTCAGAGACACGAAGAGTTTACAAATGATGTGAGGTTAACCACACAAGTGACCGCTAAAAGTGAAGGTAGGAAAAGAAAGAAGAAAGAAACCACGTCAAAAGAGGAAGCATATTTGTTTGAGGTCCCCGAGAATTTTAAGAAATATGAGATCGAAGATAGGAGAGTCATGTTAAGAATGCCTAAACGTGAGGCACAATCAAGAGAGGCCTATGATAACAAAGAAACCACCAAGATAATAGTTGTAGCCATAGAAGAAGGAGAAGAAAGATGCACTTACATAAGACATGAACTGACGGAAGAAGAAGAGCAAGAGTTGATAGCTTTGCTAAGAGAATACAGAGATGTATTCACTTGGAGTTACAAGGACTTGTAAGGTGTAGACCTTGAAATATGCTCACACACTATCCCCATGACCTCATATGCCAAACCCTCTAAGAAAAAGCCATACACATATAATGATAATTATGCTGCCAAGATCATCTATGAAATTGAGCACACTGAGTGGGTATCCCCCATTGTAGTGGTGCCCAAGAAGAATGGAAAGCTACGTTAATGCATTAACTTGAAGAAGGTTAATGCAGCCACTATTCGAGAGAACTATCCACTTTTGATTACCAAGCATCTACTAGAACGAGTAGCAGGCAAGGAAGTGTATAGCTTCCTTGATGGATTTTCTGGCTACAATCAGCTAGCCATTGCTCCAGAAGATCAACATAAGATGGCTTTTGCCATAGAGTGGGGCATATTTTCCTTTCGAGTAATGCCATTTGGTCTTACCAATGCGCCAACCACTTTTCAGAGGTTGATGTGTCATGTGTTTAAAGAATTCTTGAGGAAAAATTTGGAATCTATGTTGATGATCTCTGTGCTCATTCGAACATTAGACAAACCCATATCCTTGAGCTGAGAGCTATCTTTGACAAATGTAGAGAATATCAAGTCTGCTTGAACCCAGAAAAGTGTGTTTTCATGGTTAGGCAAGGCAAGATTTTAGGACACATAGTGTCAAAGAACGGCATATCTACGAATGAGGAAAAAGTTAGAGCTATTGCATAGCTACCTAGGCCCAAGAATGTCAAGGAGGTATAGTCTTTCATGGGGCATTGTGGCTATTATCGCCGATTCATTCATATGTATGCAATCATTGCAAAGCCCCTGTACTCCCTTTTGACTAATTTTGAGTGGACTGAAGAATGTGAAAACTCCTTCAATGAGCTTAAATGGCGATTATGCTCAACACCAATCTTGACCACACTAGATTGGAACAAACCCTTTCATGTTCACGTGGATGCATCCAATTATGCGATTGGGTGTGTACTCGCACAACCTTTGGGCGAAGGTAATATGGATCTTCCAATTGCCTATGCTAGTAGGTAGTTAAATG
This sequence comes from Ceratopteris richardii, assembly GCA_020310875.1. Taxonomy (NCBI): domain Eukaryota; kingdom Viridiplantae; phylum Streptophyta; class Polypodiopsida; order Polypodiales; family Pteridaceae; genus Ceratopteris; species Ceratopteris richardii. Next base: position 11,467,165 of record CM035442.1, on the reverse strand, counting down.
CAGCTGAACAAAATTATACCACTACTGAGAGAGAAGGATTAGGCATGGTATATGTGGTTAGAAAGTTTAGAAACTATTTTCTTGCAAATAGGTTTAAATTGTTTACTGATCATCAAGCATTGTTGTACTTGGTAAACAAGCCATGCAATACAGGTAGATTAGTAAGATGGTTTCTCTTACTAACGGAATATGACTTTGAGGTTGTGGTGAGGAAAGGCAAGACTCATTTGAGAGTGGACCATCTCTCTAAGCTCACGTCTAGAGAGGCCCCACAAGGAGTATCAGATGACCTTCCTGATGCTTACTTGTTTAATTTGGAAGTTGTACCACAACGGCCCAAGACCTTAGTGCCAGTATTGACATATGGGCCTAAACATCCAGTAGTAAACACTCAAGATAGGGAAGTGGTGAAAGCCCAAAAGTACCATGTCATGGATGGAAGTATGTACAAGCATACAGATCAAGGAATATTAGGTTGTTGTGTGGAAGAGGATGAGTACGCGAAATGGTTGCAATTAGCACATGTGGGTGCATTAGAGCAACACTACTCAAGGCAAAGAACTTTACAGACACTAAGGAGACTTGGGGTGCACTGGCCGACCATGGAAGCAGATGTCCATAAGTTGTGTACGGAATGCCTTTGTTGTATTAGACCACCTGTGGAGCATACATTGTACCAAGTGTCTCTAATACCAGATTGGAGTGAACCGTTAGTAGCCTTTCTGAGGAAGAAAACATTCCCTCAAGAGATGACTTTGGCTAAGCAAAGAAGTTTAGAACAAGATGCCCTAGACTACTCACTCATTGGAGATAACTTATACAAGCATGATAAAGATGGTTACCTCAGATTATGTGTCCATGAGATCAAGAACCCCTCACGGAGGAAATGCTCAATCGACTCAACACTGCCAAGAAACGTAAGGAAGAAGAAAAACGAATTCGAGAAGAAGCACAGGCAGAAGCCTTGGAACGTATCCGAAGAATGAAATTGAGACAGGGTAGAGATCAGCATAGAATAGAGGCCTATGTGGCTCTAGGGTATCATATGGCTATGTGTGAAGTCTCAGGTGTAAGTTCTCATAGAATAATTAACCGACATCCTTTGATGACCTTAGAGGTGGGACAAGGAAATAGTGCAAGAACTGTACGGGCTTTGATTGACTCAGGTGCAACCACTAGTGCTGTTAAACTTTCTTACTATCAAAAATTGAACTTAAGTGTCGATCCTATAGAAGCATACCTCATAGGATTGGGAGGTGTGGAAACCCCTTAAATGGGCGAGGTGGAACTTCCCCTCTACATTCAAGATGCTCTCATGACAGTTAAGGTGCTAGTGTGTGAAGACGAAGACCTCACTGAACCTCTTGTCTCGGGTCAAGACTGGATCTATGATCATGTAGTCAACCTAAACCTAAGAAGTGGAATTCTTCAGGTCTGGGTAAATCAAAGTCACATTATCATCGAATTAGAAAATGAAGCACTCAAGGAACTAGGAAAGGCACCAACTCCTGGTCCTTCCAGGAGTACACATGAAGATGACGATGCTATTCTTTTCCAAAACTATGTAATGCAGAGGGATGGTTTTCTCAACAAAGAAGTCAAAGATACGATGGAACTCCCTTCTTTTCCAAAAGTGGTAGAGACACGACAACCAAAGGAGTACCAAACACGGAAGAAGGAGACGACCTATGCCCAAAGCCAAAGGAAAGTACGAAGCAAGGTGTCCCCGTCACCCAAACAAGTATGGGTACGGAAAGGCGAGCATCTTGTTGTGGTTAAGTTACAACCACTGACTCAACGTCATACTAGTGATCAATGACAGGACATTAATAAGAAGTCTTTCAAAAAATTTTCTACCAAAGTAAAATCTATATGGGTACCCAAGAAGTCAATGAAGGTTGATCCACAATCAAGACAAATTTGGGTGCCTAAGGCTTGCTTGCAGGCTCAAATAGCCACACTTAAACCACGCCATGTACAACATGATTCACTCACTCGAGAACAACTGAGACCCACTCTTATTCGACATGCAAAAACACATATTCATCCATGAGCACGAGCAGAATCACTTGTAAATGGGTCCCTAAAAATCCTCATTCCTAAGTAGACATCCTTATAAAGCCCCCCAGAGTCTCCACAAAATCAAAAGAGAAAGCTTGAAACTATTCAGTTACCAAACATGAGTGTCTTGGCCTTATTTATTCCATTAAAAATTTCCATCATTATCTGGTTGCCCATAAATTTACTTTCCATGTGGATCATTCCACCTTAACTTATTTAATACGACAACAAAACTTGGGTGGCCGACTCGCATGCTCGGTGCTCCTATTGCGGGCATTTGATTATGATGTTATTCATCCGTTGGGGTCATCGCATGCTATTGCTAACTTCCTTTCTTGTTTGGATTCGAGTGAAGTTTCCATTGGGGTGGATGATTCATCTCCGGCCATCTACGCTGTTGAACCCAATAATTATTTGGTTCATTGGGATACTCTACTGAATTTCCTAGCTTATTATGATACTCTACTGAATTTCCTAACTACTGGTTGTCCTCCCGATTCTCTTCCCATTCCTACTAGGAAAAAGTTGGCATTCTATAGCCGTCAGTTTTGTATTATAGTAGGTCAATTGTACTACTCTGATTCTTTAGAAGCTTGCCTCCAATGTGTCCCCACTCATAAGGTTTCATTGGTCTTGGCCTTAGCACATGTAGATCTTATGGGTGGTCATTTTGCACTAGATTTAATGTATAAAAAGCTCTTCTAGAGCAGACTTTGGTGGCCCATGATGCAATGTGATGTTCATACCTATGTGTGGGTCTATGATCCTTATGAATGTACTAGCCAACCCCTTCCTCGGCATAATTTTCCTCATCAATCCATCTGCCCTCTTGAACCCTTTCATAGTGGAGGTTGGATTTCATTTGTCCCATCACTCCCCCTATTGTTTTTACTGGCAATTGGCATATTCTTACCTGTACACACTATGCCACTTGCTAGGCTGAAGCCTAGGCTATCACGTCAGTCATCGCTTTGATGGTTGTGAAATGTTTAACTCAAGACCTCTTCCCATGGTTTGGTCTTCCTTTGGAAATTGTATCTAATTGTGGCACACACTTTGTCAATGAGCTGATTAAGGCCCTTACATAGTCTTTCCATATTATCCATAAATTTAGTACCCCTTATTATCCAAGAGCTAATGGCTTAGCCAAAAGTACTAACAAGACACTATTGACCACGATAAAGAAACTCATTATTGATTGTCCCGAATGTTGGGACCAATTATTGCATTGAGTGTTGTGGGCGCATCGGACTACTTATAAAGTCACCACTAATTATACACCTTTTAAATTGACTTATGGGATTGAGGCCATTGCACCTATGGAACTTGTAGTTCCTAGCCTATGGGTGGATTTTGAGCAGAAATTGTTGCTTGCAAATTCTTTGTATGCTTGGATTGATGACCTTCGGTGGCTAGATGAACAATGTTTGGAGAGTTTTCTATTAATGCAAGAAGTAAAACTTTGGCAAACTCAGACTCATGATCAGTTTCTTAGAACCCCAGTATTTTAGGAAGGTCAATTGATACTATTTTACAATTCAAAGTTAGACTGGGCTACTCACAAATTCAAAGGTTGATGGTTTGGCCTCTACCAAATTTTGATGCAGCTAGGTCCAAAAACTTTCTGGCTACATACTCTTGCTAGAGTACCGATTAAAAATTTGGCCAATGGGTCAAAGCTCCATCCTTTTTTATCATCCTCCACGTGTGCAATCATTGGTTCATCACCCATGATTCCATGATTTTGGATGTTAGTTTATTATGCCTTGCCTCAACTCACATTCACCATTCCCTTCGTCCTTTTACCATCATGCCTATGTTTTTCCTTACTATTTAAATTTCCTTTGCCCGACATTTCCCCTTTATTGTTTTAGCTTGTTTGCACACTCACATTGTCATCATGTTCTTAGTTGCATCGACTATGGATACCCATGTGCCCTTCGAGTCATTGTCCGCTATCTTCTCTTACGAGATCATGCATTTCCTCCATCTTTGCATGTTATTGTGATTTTCTCTTCTTGAGTGGGATGGATTTGTGGCACACCCTGCTATGGAGAGTATTATCCAGTCCATCACCATTGAACTTGTTTTTGCGATGCTCTGGGATGTTCCTTTGAGTGGCATGAAAATGTGCATGATAGCAATCGAGGTAGGGTAGCAATTTTTCATGTCCATCGACAGTAGCTCTTTCGTAACATCAACAAACTGGAAACTAAGAATGGTGTTCGGGGGTTTCTACAATTCATTACAATCTTTTCATCATATGTTGTGATTTCACCTACTTTGCACTGTGATATTCCTAAAGTATTGTTCACTCACATAGGATGCTTGTCAATCTTATACTTTGGGTAACATTCACCAGATCAAGTTACTCGTATGTAGGCTATAACACACGCTTCCAAACACGTATGTAGGTCGACATCCTGGCAGGGCTAGTACATTTCTCTCTCTCTCTCTCTCTCTCTACACTGAGAGAGAAATCCGTTCCAGTACTATTGCAAAAGGTTACAAGCGAGTATGCCGATTTAGGCAGGACTCTTCACCGAAAAAATAGGATTTATATAAAATACCTGTTGACAGTGCACTAAGATACAACATATGTCTTACTTTGATGCATCAACGTGTACATGGAAGATTTTCTTTTCAAAATAAGTGAAACGACTAATCATTGCTTAAGTTCTACAAAATTATTATCAGACTCTTTCTTCCATTAAAGTTTAGTGATGAAAGCATATAGGGGACATGGAACAACTTCATACATGCCAATAAATGAGAACGTCCCATAAATGTCTTTACTTCTTTGACATTTCTTGGTTTAAGCAAACTAACTATAGCTTTGAACTTGCCTTCATTTGTAGATATACCATCTTTGGAGACAATGTGCCCCCAAAGGTTTTCCTTTTTTCACCATGAAGGAGCAGTTTAGGTCATATAGAGACGTTGTATTCCCTACATTTAGCAAAAATATTCTACAATACAAGGTTGCGTTTAGATCTTAATGCAAAATATTCACACAAGCCATCCATGTACACTTCTAAGAAATTCCATAGAAATTCCTATAAGACATGACAGATCCATATTTGGAAAGTAGTAGGTACATTTTGTAATCCAAATGGCATCACTTTGAAAGTGCAGATACCCCATTCAATAGTAGAGAAAAAATATGTTGGTCTTGTCGTGCAATTGTAACTTGGTTATACCAACAAAATCCATCAAGAAAACTTTCCTTGCTTTCTAATCTTTTCAAACGATGATGAGTGATTGGTAGTGGATAATTATCTCTTATGGCTAGGGCATGAAATTTCTTCAGATTGTGAACAATCTTAGTTTTCCATTCTTCTTGTAGACAACAGCTATGGAGAATATCTAGTGAGAGTGCTCATTTTTTGGATCAAGGTATTATGTGTCATTTATAGATGATTGTAGAAGATGGAATATTTTGTACTTCATGAAGCATAAGGATGAAGTGTTTTCATCTTTTAAGAAATGCTTATCTCTTGTGGAAAATCAAATAGGTAAAACCCTAAAAAGATGAAGGCTAATGGAGGGGGAGAAAGCCTTCTCCCATGAACTTGATTCCTATTTCCAAGATAGAGGAATCAAAAGTGAAATCACTACCATGTACACTCCTAAGCATAATGGAGTGGCAGAGAGAAGGAATAGGACTATTTTGGAGGTAGCAAGGTCTATATTGAATGACAAGAAGCTACCAGACTATTTATGGGTAGATGTAGTATCAAATGCCACATATTTGATAAATAAATTACCTTCAAAGGCCTTGGCTGGCATGAACTTATATGAATCTTGGAATGGAAGAAGACCAAGCTTGGACCATTGCAAGATATTTGGGTGAATTGCATATGCACATATACCATCACAAATCAGAATTAAATTGGACCCTAAGGTAGAGAAGTGTGTGTGTATAGGCTATCACCTTAATAAAAAAAGGTTATAGACTATATACCCCTAGCAATAAAGATTTCATAGTTAGTCAAAATGTTGTGTTTGATGAGAACAAATCATGGTTTGAAGATGGTTGTAGAAAGATCAAGCTACCATATGACCTAGATGAAGACTTCCCAACTCTCTGAAGAAAAACACACATACACTTGAAGCATCAAGTGATTTTGAAGATTATCAAAAGACTCTAAGAAGACAAATAAACTCATGGAACTCCAAAGGCAAGGCTAAGGTATATGAGTTGAAGATTGTAGCAGAATCCTCTCAAAAATCCATTAGAAGATCTACTAGGGAGAAGAAGACAACACAAAGGTATACATCACTAGTAACTAAACACTCTAAGGCTATTTAGCAAAGGATCTAAATTCTGAGGAGCCATCCTCTTATGAGGAGGAAAAGAGGAAACCAAAATGGATGAATGATATGGAAGTAGAAATTGAAGCCTTGCAGGAGAATCACACTTGGAACTTGGTGCCCAAGACTTCAATCATGAAGATCATTGGATCTAGAAGGATATACAAAGCGAAGAAGAACTATGATGGAACCATCAATAGGTATAAATCTAGAATTGTGGCTAAAGGGCATGCTCAAACCCAAGGAATAGACTATGAGGAGACCTTGTCACATGTGGCAAAGATTCCAACAATCAAAGTACTTATGAGCATTGCAGCTACCAAGAATTGGAAGATCTATGAAATGGATGTGAAAAATGCATTTTTAAATGGATAAATATCTAAAGAGGTATATATAACTCAACCTCCTAGATTTGAAGATTCACATTTTCCTAAACATGTATGCGGGTTAAGGAAAGGCCTATATGATCTAACGCAAGGCGCAAGAGCTTGGAATCATATAGTTGTCACCTATTTTTAGGATAAGAGCTTCATGGTTAGTGAACCTGATCCTTTACTCTTCATCAAAAAGAATCATGGAGAATTTTTGCGAGTACACCCATGGAGATGAACTTGAATCTAGGCGCTTATGAAGGAGAGCCAATTGAAAACATAACAAGCTATCAAATCGAGAGAATTTGTAGATTTCCAAAATATACAATCGAAAGTGATTGGAACCATGATGGGGTTGTTCCAACTAGGGTCAAGTCAAAAGCCTCCTAATGAGAAAAAAAAAAAAGTAATTTTTGTGGCTTCCAAGACCTCCTTGAACTTGGATACATGATCATCAATTAATAGACACATCACAATAATTTTTCATGCACTTTGTCACTTGAGAGGGGCAAAGGAATCTTCTAAGGTCTTCTAGGCATTGATCTAAATTGATTGCGAGTAGAGCTTGCTCGGTTGGCTAAACAATTGGTCTTATTTTAACGTAAGGCAAAGCGTGCTAAAATCTTGATATTCCTTCATAAACTAGATTGATTGAAGGGTTTCCAATAGGATCCACTAGTTGAATTGATCCTCTAAAATTTGGTTTTTCAACTAATTTTCCTAGGTTTTTCAGTGGTGGAACATGTAATCTTCCTTGAGCATTTCCAATTGAAGGATTTGGTTTGAGGTTTGTTCTTTCATGGTCATGTACCTTCCAATAAGTGTTCCTTGTTTTTCTATTTATTTTGAGGCTTGTTTGAGAACAAGGTGTTCTAGTATTCAAATAGAATCACTTGTTTTCTGCCTCGAGATGTCATGATGTTCGGTGGAATTTCTTTGAATTATTCTTCATCATTATTACAGTCAAGGGCTCTAAATACTTCACCTTTGTCATTTCAAAAGTAAGTAAACTACGCTATCTTGGCCTTCATTGTGATTATCAGAGTATTCGACTATTAGAAAGCTAGCAATGGTCAAATAATTAGAATTTTGAAGCCTTGGTACTTATGAATAAAAGGGAAATCTTAGTCAAAAATCAATGGTACACTGTATCGATCTTTAGATGCGGCCATTTTTTCTCGATCAAAGTCTAATTTTCTACTAAATGGCCCAAGATGTGTATGACTTGCAAATGCATTAGACAATTATTCACTTAAACTATCATGCATCAATAAAAATCTGTACAATGTGCTCTTTCAATCCACAAAAATCAAGACAATCACCATTCATCTCATTCAAAGTTATCAAACAAAATAGTATTTCCTTGACTCCTCATTCATTTTTCTTGAGTGCATATTATGTTCTTAGGCTCATGTGGAATAGATGGGCTTCCAATACTTGAAAGAGATGATTGACCACAATCAATGAATGGGTCTATTAGCCCCAAAGAGGAATTACTAAAATTTTATACATTGAGAGCATTTTGAGATTGATCTTTCTTGATCAATAACAATAATTTATTTGTCTTTTATCTACTCTCTCATGATCACCTTAGATCCACAAAATGCATGAGGCTACCTTCTATTATGAAACAAGGTCTCTTTGATATGAACATACAAGGGTCTACATGCTTTATCCAAGCAAGGATCTTTGAAAAGTTGGTAGACTATGCAAACAAAATGGTGATCTCTACTTGGTTCCAAGTGTAGTATTCAAATGAGGGGTTTGTGAATGCCAATGCTTGCATGATCGATTCCTTTTTTTATGGCGAATTGCATGCCAATGTGTTCTTAACTCCACCATTTCTCCATTGTCGTTCCAACTTTGGAATGGAACTTTATCTCCTAAATCAATGAAAGAAAAAAGTACCCCCATTCGGTTCATTAATATCAATCAAAAGCTCCTCTAGCTCTACCTAATTTGAAGGTTTATCAATTGATTCAAAGCTCTTTCTAAAGTGTGTTAGTGTCGCAACCCATTAATGATGAAACGAAGGTATAAAGATTGAATCCAAGATGTACTTAGGTAGAAATAGCAGTTATTAGAACATACACCCCATCTTAGGTAGTGATGAATGGACCTAGAGAAGATACCTAATATTGATAGAGTTATAAGAGTGCATGCTAAATATTGGGATTTACTCACATGGGTGTTAATTAGAATCAGATGTGTGTCAGTTGGTCAATCTAATGCCAATGAATAGATTGATTGGTACATGGTTGATGATTGTATGGAAGCTTTTGTGGGAATAATCAACATATGGATATGTCACTTTTATACATACCCAATGGTACTTAGCACAAACACAATATTTAAGATTTCTATCACCCCAGAGCGATTATACCAAAGATTGGCTTCATCAATGGCTTTAGGGAGCATCCATAAAAATTCAACTGATGTCTACCTTTGTACAAGTGTGTGTATATATATATATATATATATATATATATATATATATATATATATATATATATATATATATATATATATATACACATATAGATGTATAGCTATACGCACAAACGTTCAGAGATAAAGAATATCTACGTACCAATAGATATAAGATAGATGCATACATAGATCACGTATTTATATCCATGAGTGCAATATTGTTGTATAAATAGATACATTCATATATAATAAATACGTAGATACATATATACAAAGAACATCACTATGAACAAGCTACAATTTATGAGCAACTCAAACTGAATCATCTTTTTGGGAAGAAGGAACATTGCATTTTTCCCAAAATAAAGCCATCATAGACATGTTTATAACATGCCTCAACTTAGAGAGGACACCATGTCAGATTTTTGCAGGCAAAGAAAACTGGCAAAATTTAGATGAACAAAGTGTGCATGTCAAATCTTTGCATTTGACATAGCCTAAGAATCTTGAACTGCACATGCTGAATCAATCACAAATTTTGCATAGTCTATGAGATTATAAAACCCATGACATAGAATGCCAAAGAAATAATAACATCACCATTTGGGAGATCATGAACTCTACATCTGCCATCAACAAATTCGACAACCAGACAACCAAACCAATCTTGGCTAATGCTGAAACTCACAAAAGATTTTTCTTGATCCCTGACATATATAAAACATGTGACAATGTGAAAGAACTGCCATCAATAGTAGTTAGAATGATCTTACCAACCCCAATTAGAGGATAAGAGGAGTTGTTAGCACATGTAAAATATTCCCTATAGCGAGGGGTAGGCTAAAGTGAACTGAAGAAACTATTGAGAGGTAATATGTTTGGTCTCCCCACTATCAAAATAAGTCTAGTGCAAACATACATTACTCATGAGAAGATGGGTCATAACTGCAAACATTAGTAAATGCTCATTCTTCATTCTGAACAAGATTACTAGACTCTATTTTAGGTGTAGAGGCCTTTTCCTTCTTCGACTCTGCAACAATAGTAGATTTTTGCTTACTAGTAGATTAGGTCCATTTAATTTTACCCTTCTGACTAGCTAAGAAACTTGACCTACAACACACATAATTGACCTATTTTGCCTAGATTGATCTTCTTGCACAACAAGACTTCAAAATCAATTGCTCCTTCAAGTCTTTGATCTTTCTCAAAAAATTGTCCATAGAATCTCCTTCATTCATATGCTTGCTGTGCAAACGTTTTTCAGAGGTAAGCAACACAAGCCTCATTTCTTGCTTGATATTAAGTTGTAATTGTATGCCAAGCATCCTTTACTATCTTACAATAGCGAATGTGAAGGATATTGGTATGTTTGAAAGACAAATGAATGCATGTTCGTAAGGATCTCTACCATCCCAATAAATTTGCTCTAGAATAGGTGCAATAGGAACCACAACATGACCACAAGGTTGAAGATGATCATCTTCAAGGCCCTCAACATCACCTTCAATATTTGTATTTATGGGTATAGTAGAATGATTATAATTGAAGGGGTGTCAAAGATGCCCTAGATGAAGTGAAAACCTTCTCTGATACCAATTATTAGAGTTTGAGGTCTACGGAAACACACAACTAGTATGAGGAAGAAGAAGAAACTTGGAGCACAACACGATACACAATGTATTACCAAGTGAATGTGCAAAAGATAAGTGACCCATTAGGTTTATAGGCATATATACAAGCCAAGGGAAAAAACACCTCTTAAAGAGGGAAAAAAGTGCCCCAATAGTCCTAAACTATGTTCACACACATCACTACCAAAATCCATCAACACTTCCTTACATTCTTCTTGAGTGATTTCTTGGCTTATGGCACTTGATTCTTGCTTTTAATGTGTTTTATACCTTGAGGCTAAACAACTGTGTTATTCTCTTGCAATTTTGAGATTTCTTTTGTGTAGACTATGTTTGGTCATGAACAATATGACACTTTTTTTCTATGCATAATACTATACATGGTTTTGTTTTCATTTTTAGCTATGTAACACCATAGAGCATTTTAGTTAGCTTTTTTCTCAATCATCATACACTTAATTCTCTTCACAAATGAGGGAGTTATGACCCTTCTTGTGACCATATAGCTTGAGTTGAATACCTATGTGAACATGGAGCTTGAGATGATGATGATTGATTGTGTATGACATTATTGATCTCTTTGTGGGTTAATGGCTTACAATCTGATTAATAGTGATCTTTTGGTGGATGATTACCAATGATCATTTGATCGTCAATTGTGTGTGATTAAACCACTATTGATCTTTTGGGGGGAATAGGGATGAAATTTTATGATTGAATGAGGATGATATTTTGGTGGCGGATTGTATATCATATTTATGCAAAGTTAGTGTAAAGTTGAGTATGATCATAAAAATTGGTAGGTGACTATTCAACGGCTTTCCAAGTGGCATTCCATTGCATCTATGTTAAACCTCCAACTGCAACTAGAGTGGATCTAATCTTTCTTGATTAATGGATTTAAGGTCTACAAGTGCACCATCACATTATTCCTTGATACCTTTGGCAATGTTGCTTGGGAAGAGGCAACCACATCTATGTAACTTGCATGATGTTTTTTTGAAACTTGTAGGTATGTCATCGTGAGTGCTTGTAAATTTGACTTAGAAGTAAACTTTCAAACTCCATGGCAAGAAGTCTCATCCTTTACCCTTGCTTTTATCTCTTTTGAGACGAGATCATGTAATCAAGGTTGGATTTTTTGCATTTGTAGCTTGTAATGTTTTGTACTATTAGGATCATGATATTTTGTCTTTCTTTTTATTGAGTTTCTCCATTAAGGGCGCTATTCAGGCCAATAAATCAACATTGAGTCCATGTAAAGAACTCATCTAATTCACTTCCATTAGAGCATCTATATTGCCAAGGGTTGTGTTATTCTTGTGTGTGGGCATGAGATCTTTAATTTGAAACTTTGGATTAGTTATATCCAAGTCTAGTGTCCATGATTTTAGAGAGAGTGATAATGTCCATGGCTCAATCATGTTACTTTTCTGAGAGAAACTTAGATTAACTAGATTAAAATTTCTCTCTATCTCTTTCTCTTTTTCCTTATTTATATCTCTTTCCACCTCTACTTTTAGTTTTCCCTTTCTTCTGTATCCATTTCTCACTCTGTCCATTTTCTTGGCTACTTTTCCCCATGATTCTCTCTAATCTCCTCATTCTTCTCCTTCATTAGTTCATTTTCAATGGCTATAATTTACTTCTTCTTTTTCCTCTTACTCTTTTTCTTATCATCATTTGCCTTTTAGTTTTTTCTTTTTATTACACTCTCTCCCTACTCTTATCATTCTGATTCTTGTGAAGACTGAAATGTCATAGCCATCCTCGTCACAGTGGGGTGTCCATTGTTCTTCATTGATGGCGACATCCATAGTTGCTAAGATCTCCGCCCAACCATGAGGTTCAAATTCTTTGCCAGGAAATACTACAGGTGCATAGGCTGGGTCTTGAATTGATCTATGAGTTTCCTTGCACCTACCTCTCTAGCCTTTTCCCTTTTCTCTTCCTCTGTTTCAATGTGACCATCAGCCATTTGTAACTTCATTCTCGTGGGCCTGAGTGCTGGCTTGCCCCATCGCTTCCATAGGGAAGTGGAAGCAATTGCAACTTCTGCACCTGAGTCTAAAATTGCCTTGGTTATGTAACCCTGATGAGTGATAGGGAGATAGGTGTTTCCTTCTTCTCCTTCGCTATTTCCGGCACTCTTCTATGAGATCCAACCTAGGAACGAGGTTTTGCTACGTCTGGCACTTGTTTGGCTACATGTTTCCACAATTCAGGCTTAACCTTGAGTAGCTCTTCTAAAGTGAGATTGCACTGGACTTTAGTATTCTTCACTACCTCTGTATTCCTAGGTATGATGGATTCTTCATTTCTTATCATGATCGTGGGTGCTCTCATACAAGTGGACTTAGCTTCCCATGGGCCTGTGAAATGGGATAGTTCCTGTAAGGAATTAGACTCAAAGTCTAATCTCTCATGAGATTGGGCACTCCCCTGCTCTCCATAAATGGAAGGAATGTCTTGTGGGAATTGATCATGCACGTCATCCACAAGTTCAATTGGAGGAGGAACTTTACTTTCTTTAGCCCATTTCTCTTCTTGAAACTCCCGCAGGAATTCCGGTGAATACCAATTCATAGAAGAATAGGTGTCTGGTTTAGTGGAGCTAGGTACATAAGCTTTTTGAGGAGGAATGCTTGTTTTATCACTTGCCCTCTCCTAAGCCTAGGAGGTGACTCCTTTTCTAGACTTTGCAATTAACCTCTCCAATCTATCTAATAGACAATCAAAATTTAATGCTGTTCTAGTGGAGCTAGAGCAATTGAAAAGGCGACTAGCCTCAAACATGGCTTGAGCCAATTCCACCATATTGGTGCAAAGTTTTGTTCGTTCGATCTCTAGGTCCGCTCTAGGGTAACATTTTTCATGATCTGTTACATTTGGCCCTTCCTCGATTCTGGCCTCATATGCCCTAAGCATCATGTCTATGTCCTCATGAGTGGGATCGTCTAGGACTGATCCTACTCTGGTTGGTGGGTGGGTTACGTGTGGTGGATTAGAAGGTTGGGGAATGGAAGGTAATGGGAATGGTAGTGGAGGTGAGGTGTGAGAGTGTGTTTGAGATGTGATTTCTATTATCTTAACTTTTGTTTCTCTCAAACTTTCCTTGAGTTCGCTCATCTTCTTTGCCCATTGCCTTTTCATACGTTCATGACTTTCTCTCCAAGCTCTTGTCCTCTTCTTATTTTGGCTCTCGATCTCGCTAACCTCCGAGTTCTTTCCCTAGCCTATGTCTTAGTATGGTTAAGTGTCTGAACTCTCGTGATGACTTGCACCGGGGCCATGGATGTCACACTTCTCGTGGAGTCTACCACTAACCCAATAACGTTAATAGGAGCGATTTTTGGCATATTGGTGGGGTTCTTGGGACACTCTCATAACAAGTGCTCCTTCCCACAATCGGGACAAAATCCTTGAATTGTCATAGATTGGGTTTGTGTAGGTGTTGGTAGAGGGAAATCATGAATGAGGTGATCTCCCTGACATTGATAGAATGACCCTCTAGGAAATGAAGGTCTTATCTGCCTAGACTGAGATCTAGAGTTAGGGTTTGCGTACATGACATTCGCATATTCTGGCTCCCAACTAGATTCACTCGGTTCTTCATAATAGTATGACTCATTATGCTCGGGTGACTGCATGTAGTAAGCTTTGGGCTATCAATATGGGTAGAGTCAAAACTATGATCGCTTGGGTCACTTTCTGAAAGCAATGGTGTCACTGGCACTAAAGATCTATTTGGATTTTCTTCTGCAGTTGCATACTTCACTGGGATCACATTGGCTGGAGGAGGGGGTTGTTGCACTAGGACTGGTTGAGGTCTTTGCTACCCTTGATAGTGTGGTTGATAGGGCTGCTGAGGCCTACCATACTGCTTTTGTGGTACTGATTTTGGTATTTTCCTTGCTGTGGATATGGCTGAGGATAATTTTGTGTAACAACTTGTTTGTTATATGGGCAGTCTTGTGCAGTGTGGATGGTGTATCTTCTTTCTATGGTGCAATATTGGCTATTAGGGTTCACTTGCGGATGAGCCATGATAGGGCACACATTAGCCATATGGTCTCCTCCACAAGTGTAGCATCATTTTCCTCAGGCAAATCTAGGAATCTGCTTGCTAGAGATGCCTAATTTCTGAGCTAACTTTTCTGCTAGATCCTCAATTGATGTGGATTGTGAGGAAGCAAGGCTAGTAGAACTATCTGAATCTTTATAGATCTTTGAGAGCTCTAATTACTCCCCTAGATTATCTTTGATGTCTATGCACATGCGTACACACTCTTCTATGGATCTAGGGTCCTTCAAGTACACGTATGATCTCGATGTGGTACTTAACAGTCCATCTAGAAATAAGGCCATTTGTTTGGCTGGAGTGGGTAGCTTTGGAACAGGGCATCTCTTAGTGTGTTATGCCTAATACCACTCTTGGAAAACTTAGTGATGAACGCTTCAAGAAGTTGATCTTTATTTCTGAGCTGACCTTGGTGAAGCGGTTGAAACCAAGTCAAGGTGGTGTTTTTGAGAGTTAGGCGAAAAGCATTGTATTGAGTGCCAAAAGCATTGTATTGAGTGAACAGGTCTTCAACTTGCTCAGCTCTCAAAACTTGCCTAAACTCTGCTACAGGGTCATATGGGTCTCCTTTGCCATCGAAGCAATTCTTCATGGACTTAACCAATTGTGTGGGCCTTAAGGTTCTAGCGTGTTCTCTAGGCCTTGGCAGAGGGAATTCGTTTGGATTTTGATTCCTTGGGTCTCTCTGTCTCTCTGTGTCCATCCTATCCATCTCAGTCCTCATTCTTTCTCTTCCTAGTGGGTTAGCAAAGCTCACCTTAGGTCTATCTCTACTCCTTTCTCTTTGAGTCCCATGAGCTTGAGATGTTCGAGCTCCTTGGTGACCATAAGACATAGTGGATCGAGGTTGGGGAGAAACAAATTCACCCTTCCAAGTGTATGCGTGTCTTCCATGCTCTGATACCACAAAGATCCTCTCAGAAGTAGCATCTAGGTAGCTCACTTTGTCTGGGCTATCAGGATCTTTGAATTCATAGATGGTAAGTACTCCCACTTCATTAGGCTGCTCTGGTTTATACCTCCAAAAAGCCTCATCTGTCTCTCGATTCATGAGCAAATCTATGCTCCTATTGTCCTGGGGAACCCACTCTAGAGTGATTATTCTCGTCATAACCAACTTGGCTCGAGGGGTTTTTGGCTCTTTTCCTAAGTTCCCTTGCTCTATGTCACCTATTTCAGGTTCGAAGATTATGTTGGCAAATTCATCCGTCCTTTCGGGTTGGCCGGTGACCACATACATTGTTCCTTCTTTATCTATGTAGGAACCATCTTCAAACTTAACCACAAGGTGTTCTAGTCCAATGGGCTAATCCGGATTTTTAATTTGGACAACAGATCTTCTCAGACCATCCTCATAGATGCGTGCACCTAAGCGGTTGGTCCTGATATATTCCAACTCAGTCCTATAGGGACCCTCAGGTTTTTCTAGGTATGTCACTCCTGAGCTACCCACAGGTCTCTCCATGTTGTAAGACATCTCCGAGTCACTAGTTTATGGATCCAAAGCATAGGGGTAATCACTCAACTAGTGGGCCCAAGATCTGGCTGTATGGTTGACACTAGCCTCAGATGATATAATACTTTGATGGTCTCTCCCAAGGTGTCTTCCCAATCTAAGGTTCATATGCCCTTCCAATTAACCCAATGATCCTAGTACAACCAGGTTGCTGATTCTTTGATACCAATCACTTGTTCTTTTTAACTTCCGGGTACCTGCTTTCTTGTCTTTAGTTAAGCATCCTCAGGAGCACTTAAGCGTGTCGTATTTGATGTTCTTCGTCCACTTAGTTTAAGTTCTTTTCCCTTAAGTTGTCCCTTGACTGCAATTTAACCTATTCTTAGACTTGAGAAGTTAGAGGATCTTAGACCTTGAGTATTCCTATCGTACCCCTAGCCAATCAAGACAACTACTCACACTTAGCCTAAGCTAAGAATGAACTGAGGGGGTGAGAGATGTTCCAACCTCAAATTGTTTCTCCTTGCTACACTTGTCTGCCTAGGAAGCGCGTTCCCAAGCCTGCACACAATGGCACTTGCTTAGATTTCTCCAAAAGCTCTCGATGATCCTGTGAAAATTCCAAGTTTAGCTCAAGTTTTTACCTTCAATTGACAGACAATTTATTTCAGACACTTTTAATGACCCTTGTTCCCCCTTTTGTATTGCCAAAAAATTTTCTCTAGAGCTCCCTTGGTTGAGGGGGTTAAAATAGAAAATCAGGACCTTTCAGGAGTTTTGTGCATTTTTCTAAGGCCTTTGTAATTGTATGAGTAATTGAGTATGCAAATATGCCCAAAATTAAGCCCAAATTTTCAAAAAATTAGCACTTTGATTTTTTTGTTGAAAATGCTTGTCTATCGCATAGACACTGGCTGTCGCGTGGGGCTGTCTATCACGATAGACGGTGTCTATCGCGATAGAGCAATGCCAAGAAGCTAATATTGAATAATGTCAATAACCTTGCACCATATGAAGCTAGCAACATGGCAATAGAGCTTCCACTTGAGAACAAATATCACCAAAAAATTCAAACTTGTTATAAATAAAATTTGGTTTTCATAGATGAAGACATTATCCAAACCTAATACTCAACCTCTCAAGGGTCCACCAGAGCTCTTATCTAGCATAAAATTGAAAAATAATTTAACAACATCTCCCCTATAAAACAAACTCTAGAACAATATAAACCATTGTGGGAATCAACTATCCATGAATGCAATCGGAGTGGAAACATCATAAACAACTAGTGAAGAAATTGCTCAAAGTATAGTCAATACTACCGATAAGAAAGAGATAAAACCAAGGCTCCAATCTAGATCTAAACTTTCAACAAGTTTCTAGCTTCGACAATTATGTATGTGCAAGGGAACAAAAACCAAATACAAATACAAGACTCAACAATCTCTCTAATAGAATGTGTGCAATCCGCAAATCATAAAACCACAATGCCATGATATATCCACTAACAAAACCACAATGCCATCATACATATGTGATAAATTGGCATATCAATTCTCTATTCTCATACGGAGGATCTGCACTAGTGATTGTGCATGGGCCAATGGATCCAATATCTAAATCGAGGAGCTTGCACACACCTCTCTCTCAAACCATGTGCTGAAAATGTTCTAATACTAAGAGCGTACAGATAACAACTTACCCTCGAAATTGAATACCAAATGCTTTAAACCAAGTTCATACACATGAAGTCTCCTCTTGAAATTTTTTATTGCTTTCCAACCACAGCAATCAACATCTGATTTTATATTTATTTATTTATTTACTTACTTATTTATTTATTTATTTTGGAAACTCATAAGGACTTTGAAATTATGCGTATGTTCTTCTATAAAGTTATGGATCCTAAGATTATTTGATGTATGTTTGGTGCACTCATCTTGTCCTTTTTCTATTAATGGAGGTTTGGCATGCGCTTACTTGTTGGAGACCTCTTAATTTCCAAAGGCTTGATCTATACTGATCTAAGAGCACCTCTATATCAGTTATAGACCAAACTTTACACAGATGTTACTTTGATTTACAAAATCATTCATGAACAATTCTTTGAGTGAGAATTTTTCTTCTTCAAGAAGTCTACTTCAAAGATTGACTTCATTACCTGCACATATCTTTAGATTTCTTCAATCTAATGATATACATACCTCCAAGCTACCTTTGTGCAATCATATCAACCATTAGTCCTTCAAAAGAATCATTAAAGCTTCAATTTGATCCTTAAGATCAAAAGTATGTCAAAAATTGTCTTTCTGAATAAGCGACTTTGACATAGGTAACTTCTAAGGTTCATTTCTCACAGCACAGATCCCGTTTTGCTAAATGCTTTTAGCCATAGCTTCCTTAACTTCTAACTTAGATTTTGAATGCTCACTGATCAAAAACTTTACACTGTGCATTGAGATCTAAGCAAAACATTGACACGAAAAAGTGCGCGACTCTGAGAGATTTTTCTGCAGACTTTACATATACATGTTCCTATTGATCATACTCATAGCATGAAAGGAATTACACCATGAAACTTTGAACATAGCTTCATTAACCTCCAAATTAGATGTGCACAAAAGGATTTCTGATCCACATGACCAAACTGAGAGAAATCAGAGAAAGACTTGACGCTAACTCGTGAAGATGACTCTCTACACATCTACCTTAATGACACTTGGCTTCTAATGACTCTCATATGTATTTCTTTACATCATTGACTTATATACATATAGTTATAGACTTATCCCATGTCTATTACATTACTCCTTATCATCCTAAGGATTATCTCTACTCAAATTACAAGAATTTCCACCTGTAATGTACATATGTATACAAACTTCATTTCTGAGATCTCTTCACTTTCTCAAGTGTCTTCTTCCACTTCAATCTAATCATGAGCTTGCTTCAAACTCTTTGTAATCACCAATTTGTGATTAGTTTGCTCCAACAGCTCCCCCTCAATCACTAATTGTGATTATTCCATTCTTCTTCACTCCTGCCATCTCTTTGAATCTCTGTAGCTTAGGTCCATCCAAGCTTTTTGTTAACATATCTACAACTTGTTCTTTTGTTGGAGTATACATCACTTCAATCTCTTTGTCAAGTACCTTTTCCCTCAAGAAATGATACTAAATCTCTATATGCTTAGTCCTGGCATGAAAAACAAGGTTAGCTGCCAAATACAATGAACTCATATTGTCTCCAAAAATAATTGGAGTACTCTGATCAGTTCCAAAACTCTTCAACAAGGTCTTTAACCATATCACTTCTTTTGGAGCCTCTACCAATCCTTTATACTCAGCTTTTGTGGATGACAAAGCAACTGTATGTTGCTTCTTTGAGCACCAAGAAACTAACTTATCTCCAATATAATAGAGATAGCCATGAGTAGACCTTCTATCATCTGAATGGTTCCTTTGATATATCTAAGTACCCTTTGAGCTGCAATCCAATGAGTCTTCTTTGGACAATGCATGAATTGTGATAACACACCTACTGCATATGATAGATCTAGCCTTGTCAAGGTAGCATAGATTAAACTACCTACCAAACTCTGATATTTCTTCATGTCATTAAACTCTTCACCTCCATACCTGCTCAATTTATGATTTACCTCCAATGGTGTGCTTGAAGGCCTGCAATCCTCCATGTTGAATTCGACCAGAAGATTCTTTAAGTACCTTTCTTGTGTAACATATACTCCATGTTGAGTATATACAATCTGCATTCCTAAGAAATAAGATAAGTTTCCCAAATCACTTATCTTAAACTCCTTCTCTATTTGTTTCTTAAGCTCATTAATTCCTTGAGGATCTGTACCTGTGATAATGATATCATCAACATAAATACACATATATATGTATCCATTTTCACTTGCCTTCACTAGCAAGCTACTATCTGCCTTTGATGCTTGAAATCCACATTCATTTAAGAACTTAACAAGCCTGTAATTCCATGCTCTTGGAGCGTGCTTCAACCCATACAAAGCTCTCTTCAGCTTACACACATAATCTGATCCAATTAAATCTTTGAAGCCTTCTGGTTGCTCTATGTACACTTCATCTACAATGTATCCATTGAGAAATGCATTCTTCACATCTAATTGTGATAGCTTCCATCCTTTACAAGCAGCAATAGCAATCAATGATCTAATTGTAGACATCTTAGCAACAGGACTAAAGGTTTCATCATAATCTACCCCATAAGTTTGAGCATAACCTTTGACCACAAGTCTAGCCTTGTATCTAGACACCTTACCATCTGCAAACCTTTTTGTTTTATACACCCACTTACATCCAATGACCTTCTGATTCTTTGTTCTTGGCACTAACTCCCATGATTCATTTTCAAGTAGAGCATCATACTCTTCTTGCATTGCCTTCTCCCAGTTCTATTTTCCTTTAGCTTCTTCATATGTAATTGGATCCTCTTCTGTCTTCACAATATAAGCATAATATTTTGTTGTTAAGAAAGATGTGTCATAGCTATACCTGATAGGCTCTTTCCTTTCCCTTGAGGATCTTCTGACCTCTACACTTCTTGAAGTCTCAACCACATTTGATTCTGGATCAAATCTTGGCCCATCTTCAACATTATCCTGCAATTTCCTTTTACAATCAACATCATCAATATCTTCTTCATACACACTTACTTTTGTCTTCCCTTTTCTTTGTATTTCTTTGTCATCTGCATAATCACTTTTTGACACTGTATACCATGTGCTTTGCTCATCAAATGTAACATCTTTGGTAACAAGAAATTGCTCTACTCAGATTACAAGAATTTCCACCTGTAATGCACATATGTATACAAACTTCATTTCTGAGATCTCTTCACTTTCTCAAGTGTCTTCTTCCACTTCAATCTGATCATGAGCTTGCTTCAAACTCTTTGTAATCACCAATTTGTGATTGATTTGTTCCAACATTACTCCCCTTAGCTTTAACTTTGAAAGGAAAATTTTAAAGGTGAATGGGCATAGTACTAGGAGGACGCCCCATATCCCACAAAGCAGGGGTTAGAAAAAGTTACAACTATTACAACTAATTTAAACTCACAGAAGCCATTACATGTTTCAAGGTTAATTTATGCATGTCAAATGCCTCTCAATTGAAGCATCTTATGAGCTACTTACCGTACTCAAGGTCCTAAGACCATTGATGTATGTTTGGTGTAGTCATCTTGTTTTTTTTTTTTAATGGAGGTTTGGCATGTGCTTACTCCCCCGAGCTTTAACTTTGAAAGGACAATTCTACAGGTGAATGGGCATAGTACAAGTGGGATCCCCCATATCCCACAAAGCAAAGGTTAGAAAAGGTTACAACTATTACAACTTACTTAAACTCACCAAATCCATTACATGTTTCAAGGTGAATTTATGCATACGAAATGCCTCTATATTGAAGCATCTTACGAGCTACTTACCGTACTCAAGGTCCTAAGACCATTTGATGTATGTTTGGTGTATTCATCTTGTCTTTTTTGTTTTATGGAGATTCTGCATGCGCTTACTCCCCTGAGCTTTAACTTTGAAAGGACAATTGTACAGGTGAATGGGCATAGTACTAGCAGGACCCCTCGTATCCCACAAAGTAGGGGTTAGACAAGGTTACAACTATTACAAATCATATAAACTTACCAAAGCCATTACATGTTTCAAGTTTATTTTATGCATGTGAAATGCCTCTAAATTAAAGCATCTTACAAGCTACTTACCTAACTCAAGGTCCTAAGACCATTTGATGTATGTTTGGTGGAGTCATCTTGTCCCTTTTTTGATGGATTTTCAACATGCACTTACTCCCTTGAGCCCTAAATTTGAAAGAAAAATTGTACATGTGAATGCGCATAGTACTAGCAAGACCCCCCGTATCCCACAAAGCAGGGGTTGGACAATATTACAACAATTACAACTGATTTAAATTGACCGAATCCATTACATGTTTCAAGGTTGATTTATGCATGTGGAATGCCTCTAAATTGAAGCATCTTATGAGCTACTTAACTTACACAAGGTCCTAAGACCATTTTATGTATGTTTGGGGCATGCATCTTCTCCTTTTTTTATTTAAATAGAGGTTTGGCATGCGCTTACTCCCCCTAGTTTTAACTTTGAAAGGACAATTGTACAGGTGAAAGGGCATAGTACTAGCAAGAACCCCCGCATCCCACAAAGTAGACATTAGTCAAGGTTACAACTATTACAACTAATTTAAACTCACCAAATCCATTACATATTTCAAGCTTAATTCATGCATGTGAAATGCCTCTAAATTGAAGCATCTTACGAGCTACTTACCTTACTAAAGGTCCTAAGACCATTTGATGTATGTTTGGTGAAGTCATCTTGTCTCTTCTTCTTAAATGGAGGTTTGGCATGCGCTTACTCCCTTGAGCTTTAACTTTGAAAGGACAATTCTACAGGTGAATGAGCATAGTGATAGCAAGACCCCTCGTATCCCCCAAAGTAGGGATTATACAAGGTCACAACTATTAAAATAGATTTAAAATCACCAAAGCCATTATATGTTTCAAGGTTAATTTATGCATGTGAAATGCCTCTAAATTGAAGCATCTTACGAGCTACTTACCTTACTTAAGGTCCTTAGACCGTTTGATGTATATTTGGTGCAGTCATCTTGTGTTTTTTTTTTTAATGGAGCTTCGGCATGTGCCTACTCCCTCGAGATTTAACTTTGAAAGGACAATTGTACAGGTGAATGGGCATAGTACTAGCACGACCCCTCGTATCCCACAAAGGAGGGGTCAAACAAGGTTACAACTATTACAACTCATTTAAGTTGACTAAAGCCATTACACGTTTCAAGGTTAATTTATGCATATGAACTACCTCTAAATTGAAGCATCTTATGAGCTACTTACCTTACTCAAGGTCCTAAGACCATTTGATGTATGTTCGCTACAGTCATCTTGTCTTTCTTTTTTAATGGAGGTTCGGCATGCGCTTACTCTCCTGAGCTTTAACTTTAAAAGGCCATATGTACAAGTGAATGGGCATAGTACTAGCACGATCCCTCGTATCCCACAAAGCAGGGGTTAGAAAAGGTTACAACTAATTTAAACTCATCAAAGCCATTACATGTTTCAAGGTTAATTTATGCATGTCAAATGCCTCTAAATTGAAGCATCTTACAAGCTACTTACCTTACTCAAGGTCCTAAGACTATTTGATGTATGCTTGGTGCAGTCATCTTGTTTTTGTTTTCAATGGAGGTTCGGCATGCGCTTACTCCCTTGAGCTTTAATTTTGAAAGGACAATCCTACATGTGATTGGCATAGTACTAACGGGACCCCCCCTTTATCCTACAAAGCAAGGGTTAGACAAGGTTATAACTATTGCAACTAATTTAAACTAACCAAAGCCATTATATGTTTCAAGGTTAATTTTTGTGTGTGAAATGCCGCTAAATTGAAGCATCTTACGAGTTACTTACCTTACTCAAGCTCCTAAGACTATTTGACGTATGTTTGGTGCAGTCATTTGTCTTTTTTTTTCTAATGGAGGTTCAACATATGCTTACTCCACCAAGCTTTATCTTTTAAAGGACAATTTTACACGTGAGTTGGCATCGTACTAGCAAGACCCCCCATATCCCACAAAGGAGGGGTTAGACAAGGTTACAACTATTACAACTGATTTAAACTAACCAAATCCATTACATACTTCAAGGTTAATGTATGCATGTAAAATGCCTCTAAATTGAAGCATCTTACGAGATACTTACCTTACTCAAGGTCCTAAGCCCATTTGATGTATGTTTGGTGTAGACATCTTGTCTTTTATCTTTTAAATGGAGGTTTGGCATGTGCTTACTCCCCCGAGCTTTAACTTTGAAAGGACAATTGTACACGTGAATGGGCATAGTACTAGTGTTACCCCCCGTATCCCACAAAGTAGGGGCTAGACAAGGTTAAAACTATTACATATTTAAACTAAGCAAAGCCATTACATGTTTCAAGATTAGTTTATGCATGTGAAATGGCTCTAAATTGAAGCATCATACGAGCTACTTAGCTTACTCAATGTCCTAAGACCATTTGATGTATGTTTGGTGTAGTCATCTTGTCTTTTGTTTTTGGAGGTTTTGGCATGTGCTTACTCCCCTGAGCTTTAAGTTTGAAAGGACAATTATAGAGGTGAATGGGCATTATACTAGCAGGACCCCTCGTATCCGAGAAAGCAAGGTTTAGAAAAGGTTGCAACTATTACAAATGATTTAAACTGACCAAAGCCATTACATGTTTCAAGGTTAATTTATTCATGTGAAATGCCTCTAGATTGAAGCATCTTATGGGCTATTTACCTTACTCAAGGTCATAAGACCATTGATGTATGTTTGATGCAGTGATCTTGTCTTTTTTCTTTTAAATGGAGGTTCACCATGCGCTTACTCCCATGAGCTTTATCTTTGAAATGATAATTGTACAAGTGAATGGACATAGTACTAGCTGGACCTCTTGTATTATAGAAAGTAGGGGTTAGACAAGGTTATAACTATTACAACTGATTTAAACTCACCAAAACCATTACATGTTTTAAGGTTAATTTATGCATATGAAATGCCTCTAAATTGAAGCATCTTAGGAGCTACTTACCTTACTCAAGGTCCTAAGACCATTTGATGTATATTTGATGCAGTCATCTTGTCTTTTTTTTAATGTAGGTTTGGCATGCTCTTAATCCCCCGATCTTTAACTTTGAAAGGAAAATTGTACACATGAATGGACATAGTACTAGCGGGACCCCCTGTATCCCACAAAGCAGGGGTTAGAAAAAGTTATAACTATTACAACTAATTCAAACTCACCAAAGCCATTACATGTCTCAAAGTTCATTTGTGCGTGTCAAATGCCTCTAAATTGAAGCATCTTATGAGCTACTTACCGTACTCAAGGTCTTGAGACCATTTGATGTATGTTTGGTGCAGTCATCTCGTCTTTTCTTTTTTAATGGAGGTTCGGCATGCGCTTACCCCCCTGAGCTTTAACTTTGAAAGGAAAATTGTATAGTTGAATGGGCATAGCACTAACGAGACTCCCATATCCCACAAAGTAGGGATTAGACAAGGTTACAACTATTAAAACTGATTTAATCTCACCAAAGCCATTACATGTTTCAAGGTTAATTTATGCGTGTGAAATACCTCTAAATTGAAGCATCTTACGAAGAATGTGGCTCTACGTGCATATAAAGCTTTTCTCTCGATAATAAAGGATATGTGGGATACACTTTCCATGCCATGCACCTTCGTTGCATGAAGGAGGAGCACAGTCGACTTGCTATCTTGAGTCATAGTCAAAAGCTTGCATTATTTAGCCAAATTAGGCTACCTTCTTTCACTTTTTTGACCATAACTTTGGCATACAACCTTCAATTTTGGAGATTTTTGTTTCTATGTGTTAGATCTCTTAGAGCTCTTTCTAGAGAGTGTCTGTGTACCATACTTAGGCTTCAATCTCAAGTATTTGGAAAGCTTGGAGTTTACCCATTCATCATCAACAACCCTCTTTCGAGCATCGTTGTGAAGTACAACCTATCGGGAGAGACTTCGAAAGCTATTCCAACGGAGTGTGGATCATTTTCAACACCTAGACACACTTGCAAATTACTTTTCAAACCTCCAGGTAAGTTTCTTGTCACTTTATATGCATCATTCCTCTCTTTTTGCATCATCTTGCATATAGGACATGCAAGTTTTGCATAGTACTTAGACTATATGTGTACTCTAGATGTGGATTCATAGTGTACGATACATGTATACGTCTTGCAGGGATAGGTAAGTATTCTTCGTGTAGGTTAGCGAGGAGAAAATTTAAATTTGTCAGGGTGTGTAATCCCCTTTGGGTCTACTTATAGTTATATTATGCCTATCAGCATTACGAACTTTGTCAGGATGTGTAATCCCCTTTCAATCTTTTGTAGATAGATTGTGTCTGTCCGCATAGATATCACAAAAATTTCTTGTTGTAATTTTTCCGATTTTCAAAATTATGTTGTTATGTTGTTGAAATTTTCAGAAATTTAGTATGCATATAGGATATAGAACATACTAAAAGTTTCTTAGTTCTTCATGTTCCATTGAGCAAAGGCTTGTAATATGTTCCATTTCCACTGCCACTTACTTGTTTTGAGGATACATAGAATACCCAAACTATATAATGATCAAGATGAATTATTAGTAGGATTCTGATCAAAGAATCATATAAGCTTGTGGATATCTAGTCGATATCACTATTTGGGAAAAATTACTAAGCTAAGAGCGGTTTTAAGACAAAGTGCAAGTGTTGCCAAGGTCATTAGAATGAGGAACATGATAGTTCCATAACTAAGAAATTTAGGATTTCCAGTTCGATTCTAGAATAGAGGAAAGTTAATCCTCAAAGATCCCATGGTTTAGAAGAATGCAAGTAGTGTTTTGATCAAACGGAATAAAGGCAAGATTTGAAACCTGTAAAATGATGTATTTAGAAAGAGATGGGAATTTTTCAAGCAAAAAGAATTGCCCTTTTGCAGAAAGGAAAAAGTGAGACAAGGGTTAGTTTTACCAAGGACTCATGAGTTTGAAACTTAGAGGTAAAAGGTCTCAAGGTAAATTAAAACCTTAGAAGAGAACTCTAAGAACACCTACAATTGTAAGATGCTTATAAATTAAGTATCTAGTTCATAAGTAGTTACTATAATTAAATAATTATGAGTTCTAGTGCACATTTCTATGTGTATAGAACAACAAAGTTTATTTCACAAGTATAGACTTTAGATTTGTGGTGGTAAACCTGATCACTTTGAATGTGATTGCAAGTTGAAGATTCAAAAGAATAGAAAGCAACAAAACAAATATGCATCCACAAGTGTAGATGATTTTGAGATGATTTTGAGAAAGTCCTTCATGGTCCAACATCACAGGATGAATACGATGTCTGTTGATGTTTCATAACTAAATGGTAATGTCTGATATGGTGATTTTGGTGCCTCAACTTACATGATCAATCATGCATAATGGTTTATTAGTTTGCAAAAATTGCAAGCTCGTAGATTCGTTGAAACAAGAAACGTAACAATATGCATGGAGGATGGTAAGGTAAATCATCTTACTTATGTGTTGTATGTTCCCAATATAAGAAAGAAGCTAGTTTTTGCTTGACAAATGTTTGACCATGGATTACAATCAGGTTCAATGCTAATGATTTATATGTAGAAGAGTACAAAAAAATGGAAAATTGATCTCCAAAGGGAACAAAGTGGGTAGGATGTTCACCTTGAATGTGAAAATTCTTGAAATGAATGCAGACATGTTTGTAAAGGGTGCATGTGTTATTGTTGACATAGAGATTTGGCACAAGCCATTTGGAGATGCAAATTTGAAGAGGATAAAGTTGATTGTAATCAAAGGCGCTTGTCAATGGACTACCAAAAATGTAAAGGTTGCAAAGATGTAGAAGGTATGTGAAGCATGTCAATTTGGTAAACATTCAAGGGCATCATTCTGCATGACAAGCATGTTCGTGAAATGTGCTAGAAATACTTGCAAAATTTCAACTCTATGGTGGAAAATCATATAGGAAAGTATATTCGATTATTAACATTTGACGGAGGAGATGAATGCATATCAAATGAATTCAATAGTTTTCTAGAATTTCATGGAATTCAAATGTAGCCTTCATGCACATACATGCCATAACAAAATGGCATTGTTGAATGCAAAAATAGATATATTGTAGAAATAGAAAGAGCCTTGATGGATGAGAAAAATATGCCTCATTGTTATTGGGTAGAAGCCTTGCACATTGTTGTATACGTCATGAATGGAATTCGGACTGCTAATGTACATCAAGTTACACCCGAAGAGAAGTTTAAAGGTAAAAATCCAAACTTATCAAAAATGAAAGTATTCGGTTGAATTGCATATGTACATGTTCCAGATGAGTTGAGGATGAGAATTGATCCAAAATAAAAAGAATTTATCTTCATTGGGTGTTCCCTTGAGCAAAAGGAAAATGAATGTTATAACCCATTCACATGATAGGTGAAGGTAAGCAAACATATGGTGTTTCATGAAATGCCAAGATTCTATGCAGATGCCAAAGAAGGACTTAATCTTGACTCAAATGAAAAATAAAATGCTGAAAACACAAGTGCAAAATCTCATGTTTTGATTGGAATTGATATGTCACCAAGCAATAGTTCCAACTCAAACTCGTGGAGCCGAAGATTGCATGGAAATGTTAGTCCATGGGGAATCAAGTGGTGTTGAGCTCATAAAATTCATATTGTTCAAAGTCAACCATAGTCAAAGTAGACCATAGTCAAAGTCAAAGTGGTCAAAATCAATGTGTTCAAGGGCAAAGTCAACATGGGTGAAGTCAAAGTGTTCAAAGTTCAAGTGTCAAAGTGCACAGGTAGTGCACAATTAATTGTTCACAAAGGGTAAAATTGTAGAAAGTTGGTTGCAGATTGCAGAGGTATTTCTGTAATTCCTCTAAGGTTCAAAGTGTTTTAAAGTGTTTTGGAAGGTTTAGGTGAACCCTCTCTTAGGTGCACCTTTGAAGAATTAAAACGCAAAAGATGAAGGTATGTGAAGCAGTAGTGTACGCAGAAGTGAAAGTATGGCCCCCCAATTTAAAATTTTTGTTTTCGTCTAAAGTCACTACAGGACAAAACAGGAATTCGTTGGCTACCCACTTTTAGAGAAAATCTTGGGACATCAAAGTGAGCACCAAGGTACTCTAGTAGTTAGGAGCGTACAGTGACTAAGAAGTGTGCAGAGAAGTGCTAAGCTATACAACCAAAGATCCCAAGGTTCCATTGAAGCTGTGCGCGTGCCAACACAAGGTGTCCATCCCTCCCCCTATTGGAAGCTTGAGTGCAAGGTGTGCACAAGTGCAAGCTTGGAGAAGGTGGAGGTTTGATGCAGAGAAGGCCGTCAGTAACAAGACCCTTGGGTATTTGTTGAAGATACAACATATATTTCTTGGATCTGTACTACTTTCATCATCATTTGTACCTTTTTCTACCTTTCATTCAGTTAATAAAGCAGTCTTGTATAGGTGTGTGTGAGTGCCACACTAGAGAATAAGTGGGATTCATTCTCCTTTCAGTTTAGAAATCCCACATAGCATGCTTTTTTGTCATTTTGTATATAAAGAGGTCTCCACCTCTTCTTTTGGGAGAGCTTTTCTAGAAGTAATGAGATAATGCTAGTTTGTAGCTAGACTCTTACTCTTTTGTCGTCATGATGTGCATGCGTGCTTGTTCTCTTCTTGTCTAACGCTTGTGACACGTTGATGTATGATTACGTCGCTATTATGCTTGTGATTACGATTATGTGCATCATTCGTGATGCTTATGTTGTGTCTTCTTGTTAATAACGTTGTTAATCATACGTCTCCTAAGTGCTTCTATGCAAACATTTGGGTCTCATGAGATACTTCCTGGTTTGACAAGTATGAGTTGTGATGCTTCAACGTCAACAGTATTTTGTATTTTGTGATTGTGCACTCTATGGGATTTTTCACAAAAAGCATTGGATTGTATTGTGTATCACCATTGTGTTTGTCTTCTTATAATCAATCGACAGAGGCTTCGAGTGTTGTATCTTTCTTCTTATCTTTCCCTTTTCTTCTACAAACACTCAAATCCCTTTTTGCACAAGAATTCCCCAACAAAATTTGGCACACCCGATGGGACACAAGGAGATTTGCGCATAAGAGAAGAAGTATTGCAGTGTGGAGAAGCATTATTCAAGTACCGACAGTACTACTTCATTGGGTTAAGAGGTAAATCTTCTTATCAATTATGTCATACTAAGAGGATTATGAACAACTCATGACCGCAACCCAGTCTCAAACATTGAGGATCCCTTGCAAAGCAACAAGAAGAAAGGATGCTAGAAGATCCCCCAGTCCACTGTCGTCAACATTGTTAGTAAAGAGCATGGCAGGTTAGGTTAATTTGGAGACTCTAATTTCTAGATTAAATATAAAATTTCCTTGTTTCAAAGGCTTAGCTCAGGACGATCCGGATGAGCATATTCAGAGGTTCTTAGCATTATGCAAAACAAGAGGATTGATGGGAAGAGAGGATGCCTTTTTGATACTCTTTCTGGTACATTAGAAGGGTTAGCACTTAAATCGTTCAACCAGTTTGTTGAAAATCATTTCACCACTTTGGATTTAATGAAAGATGCATTCAAAACTTAATTCTAGCATGGGAATACTACATAGATAATCATAGAGGAATTAGAAAACTTGAGACTAGGTCCTCGTTAAACATTTCCAGAGTTTGTAACTAGAGCCAAGGCACTAATGTCTAAGTTGCCTGATCCTCCACATACTTTCTTTATTAAGAAATGGTTAGCTAAACCAATTCCAATGACTACATAATGTAAAATCAAGGAAATAGTGTTGCCAACAGCCTCCATAGAGGAGTTCATCAACAGAGCTACACGACTGGAACAAATAAGACAACAATATGGAGCAAGTTCTTCGCAGCTACCTTATTCTACAGAAATTGAAGATCCGGTGGTTTAGCTAAGGAAAGAGCTGGAGGGCTTAAAAAGGAATAAGCCCCATAAAGAGGAGGAGAATGTTGTGACTCAGTTGAAGAGGGAAATTGAAGCATTGAAACTACAAAAGGAAGAGGAAGCCCAAGCAGAAGAGCTGGCTAAGCTTCGATAGGAGTTGCAGGAACTCAAAGGGGATGGCATCAAAAGTGGGCTATGGTGTACCATGTGCAGCAAGCAAGGTCATGTAGTAAGTGAATGTCCTTTGTTAAGTGTAACTTGCTAGCTATGTAGGAAAGCTGGACATGAGGCCCACGAATGTCAATCAAGAGCAATGCCTGCAACAACATATTAGACACAAGGAGGAGCCCTACCACCAGCAAATGTGATGGTGGCTACACCTAATCAAGGTAACAATTACAACCCTAGACATAGGGATAACTTTGGAAATGGGCCAAGGAGGCCAATTATTTATTTCAAATGTGGAGAATGTGGGCACTACCAAAGTAGGTGCACTCTACTAGAAAATGCCCCTCCTTGCAGGAACTGCCTAGAGGCCAGAGACCACTATACTAATTGTTGTCCTAAGAACCAAGCATCCTCATCTAGGCCCCACATTCAAATGATTTCTGTGCGCAAAGAAGAAATGGTAGATCAAGTCAATGTGCCATCACCATCTATAAGGTGGTGCAGTTAGAAGAAATTGAATCTTTTACAGTGCAGAGAAGAAGCAACAGGAAGGCTCAAGTAGAAATAGGTCAAGAATCAAGGATTAATGGATTGAACAAAGACAAAGAGACATCTGAAGACAAAGCCACCACATGTGCAGATACAAGGAAAAAAGAAAATCTCATAGGTACCAGTGATGCCATTGGACATGCATTCAACAGGGCTCATGAGGAGTTTGATAAGTCAATTGAAGCCCATGCTCTTAAGGAATCAGAAGCTTCCAGAATACTCAAGTCCATGAAAAAGGAGGTCAGTAGTTTTGATTTAATAAAGATGGATGGGAAATTCAGGTCCGAACTCTTGCAGATAATTGATGAGGCTTCCACAACAAGTTTAGTGGCAAAGGTTGTTGCTATGCATAAAGATAAAATTATAGGGGAAGCACCCCTCACAGATTATAAGAGCCCTCGGCTGAGAGTCTCTATCAAAGGTCATGAGTTTCAAGAAGTTATTGTAGATGGTGGTTCTAGCATTAACTTGATGCCTGAACATACCATGAAAAAGATTGGACTACACCCTTGTAGTCCTGCCAACTTCACTGTAACACTGGCAGTCCAAAGCATAGTAAAACCTATGGGAGTGGTCCCTGGAGTCCCATTCAAGATACAAGGTATCATCTTTAACTTGGATTTTGTTGTTTTAAGGCTGCCACAGGTAGAAGGAAGTTTCCCCTTGTTAATTGGGATACTTTGGTTAAGGCATGCCAATGTGCTTCATGACTGGGGTAAGGACACAATGTGGGTAAAGCAAGAGGGAAAAGAGTTGCAGCAGATATTTCTAGAAGAAGGACTAGACAATCAAAGACATACTAGCATGACGTAGACAATTGGTATTTGTATGGAAGAAGAATTGTTGGACAAACCAGAAGCATATCTATTTGAAGAAGCAAATTTATATGAAGAAGAAAACATGTTGGCTTGGCTCCATGCAGAAGACCCATCTTCCTGCTATGGGATTTCTCCAAACTCAAGTAGAGAGGAAGCCTATGAAGAAAAAGATGACATCATTCAGATTACTGATTCGAGTGAAACAGTCTCAGTCAAAGGCCATAGCAGAGAGAAGAAAAGAAAAGACCTTAAGTGCAGCAGTGATGAAGCTACTTCAAATCATATGTCAATGGCCACTTTTTATGGATAATGGTATGGATATCATCTGTTATGTCTGAGTCTTTATGATAGTAAGTGCAGGGCTTTACAAGGATGTGGAAGGGGTACCTGCAAGTCTTTGGAAATAGAGGATTCCATTGGATGAAGAAGCTGGAATAGAAAAAATGAAATTTTGCAAATTAAGTTATAAAGTATCTAAACCAAAGATACAAAACATGTAGTATGGAGGAGATAATATTCTAATGAAGGATTTAGGGTGGCGCTATCAATTTGTCAATATGCCCAAGAGAAAAAAAATACAAATGAAGTGCAGTACATTTGGAGATTATGGATGAGTTTGTCTTAGTCATATATCAAGGCTCAAGGTCTATCATCAGCACAACTGAAGATTTATGGATCACCTGGAACTCGCAAAATTTATCCAGGTTGTACATAGCCTTCTCATTTCATTTTGCTCAAATTTTAGTAGTTTTTATTAATTTTCATGATTGTTACTTGAGGTTTTAGCAAATTTACCAACCCTTTCATAGCCCTTTACGTAAGCACAATTTTTGGAAATTTTTTCGAAACTTTTCAAGCATTTTTAGAATTTTTTTCTAGCACTTTTTCATCTTTTCCAATGCCTTTTTGTTAATTAAATGGAAATATAAAGGAAGCTCTCTATGAATTTGAGTTGGAAAGTGGCCTAAAAATTCTTGGAAATTTTTTTGGAATTTCTCTTGATTTTTATGCAATTCTTTTTGAAATTTTTTGGATTTTCTTAGCATTTTTCTTTTTATTTTCAGGGTATTTTTACAAAAAGAAAAACCCCCTAGAGGCTAAATTTATTTATATTAAAAAAAGAAAAAAAACCACCTCTCTCTCTCTCTCTCCCCTGCCCCCCCAAACCATTTTAGCTTTATTTTGTTTATTTTTTATTTTGCGTTTATTTTGTATTTTGTATTTATTTTTTATTTTGTATTTTGTTTATTTTATTTTTTTATTTATTTTAATTTTCTTTTATTTTATTTTTATTTTTATTTTTATTTTTATTTTTTATTTCAGCTTTGCCAAACCATGTGGGTTCAAAACAAAACAAAAAAAAGGAAGAGGAAATATCTATTTTTTCTTTATAAATAATTAAAATTATTTTTCATGGTCCAAAGCTTTTGGCTCTAGATTGCACCTCGGATGGCAATTTTTCTCAAAGTTGGGGTCATTTTCATGTATTTTGGCACCTCTGGACTCACTTTTTGCCTTAATTGTTCCAAAACAAATTTATCACATCCTTGAAACCTTTGAGTTTAGAAGCATCCAAGAACTTTGTAAACATATCTGCAACCTGCTCTTTGGTTCTGATGAACTTTATCTCCACATCTTTGCTCAATACCTTCTCCCTTACATAATGGTAGTGAACTTCTATGTGCTTGCTCCTTGCATGAAACATAGGATTGCTTGCCAAGTAAATGCTTGACATGTTATCACCGGTTCCAACTTGCACTCCAAGATCATCCAAAAGCTTTTTAATCCACATTGCTGTTGGAGTTAGACGTCTGCGGAAGCACGCGAACAACACAAGGAAGAAGAAGAAGCTTGGAGCACAACACAGAATACTGAATATATTACTAGAGAATGTACAAAGATAAGTAGCCCATTAGGGAAATAGGCATATATACAAGCTGGGGGAAAAAAACCTCCTAAAGAGGAAAAAAAGTGCCCCGGTGGTCCTAGTGTGTTCACACACATCACTACCTAAATATATCAACAAATCCCCCCTGGGAGTGATGCGGTGAACAAGGAGCTGGCAATCATGTAGAAGGAAGTGCCAAGCTATGTGGAAATCACTCCACAAAAGGAAGTAAGCCCAAAGCTTTGCAGAAAGCTTCAAACTTCTCCCTAAGCAGAGCCTTCGTGAAAAGGTCTGCTATGTTCTCCTGCGTGGGCACATATGCCAAGTTAATCTCCCCAGCAGAGAACCTCTCCCTCACATAGTGATAATGCACCTTAATGTGCTTAGTGCGAGCATGGAACACAGGGTTCCTCACAACTGCCAATGCGCTCTGACTGTCAGTGAAGATGGTGGTGGCAGAAGACTAGCCAACACCCAAATTAGCCATAAAGCGTCTGAGCCACACACACTCAACAGTCGCTGTGAAAGCTGCCCTATACTCAGCCTCATAACTGGAAGTGCCCACAGTAGGCTGCTTCTTGCTCAACCAAGATATACATGAGCTACCAAGCATGAAGCAGAAACCACTAGTGGACACACGAGTGTCATAGCAACCAGCCCAATCTGAGTCAGAAAAAGCATGCAAATCTGGCGGTAGGATCCCCCCTTGGGATAAAACAACCCAAGTAGCCAAGTACCACTCAAGTAGCAAAAGATGCGCTTAACCGCCTTCCAATGCGTGACTCCTGGGCAATGCATAAACCTGCTCATCTGTGAGACAGCAAACTGAATATCTGGTCGAGTAATGCATAAGTAAATCAAGCATCCAACAGCCTGCTGATAGAGAACAGCATCAAATGCATCTCCAGCATCATGACTCAATCGTAAACCTGTCTCCATAGGAGTGGAAATAGGCTTACAGTTTTCAAGGCCAAAACGCTACAATAATGTGTCAATATATTTCGTTTGACACAAAGCCATTCCACCATCAACTTGCATAAACTGAATGCCCAAATAGTGATGCAAATGCCCCAAATCAGACATCTCAAACGAGGCATGCAAATCAGCCTTGAAATCAGCAATATGCTTCTCAATAGGACCAGTGAGCAGCATGACATCAACATAGACAACAATGATCAGAAGCACATCATTAGCACGCTTAACATATAAGGTGCTTTCAGTTGGACTGTTCTCAAAACCATGTGCAACCAGATAGGCATGTATCTTCTCATACCAAGCACATGGTGCTTGCTTTAAACCATATATAGCCTTCTTTAACCTCCACACCTGGTTTTCATGCCCTTTCTGCACAAAGCCACGTGGCTGAAAAACATACACTTCTTCATGCAAGTCACCATTCAGAAATGTTGTTTTAATGTCCAACTGATGTACATTCCAACCATGATGGGCTGCAAGTGCACAAATGCTCCGAACAGTAGTCATACGGCATGTAGGTGCAAAGGTCTCCTCAAAATCAATGCCTCTTTCCTATGCATAACCCTTTGCAACAAGCCTAGCCTTATACCTGTCAATTGTACCATCAGGTTTATGCTTCAGCTTGTATACCCACTTAGTGCCAATGGCCTTCTTGCCAGGAGACAAGTCACATAAAGACCATGTACCATTCTTCATTATAGCATCATATTCAGATTGCATAGCAGCCATCCAATTTTTTGAATTATGTGCTTCATCAAAAGAAAGAGGCTCATTCTCATCACAGAGACTAGACGCAGCCATAGCATAGCAATCTGATGCAAAGGAGGCACTATGAGAGCCTGAACGAGTACGATATGACAAAGGTGCATCTAATTTGCTGTCACGCAAAGTCTGCACCAACCATTTTGGCATAGTTTTTGCCTGCTCAATATCAGCTCTCTCATCAACAAGTGCATCATGTAAATCTCCATCAGAAATGGAATGATCTGCATCATCATATGAAACCTGCAAAGGCTGAGAAGTTGCCTCATTAGGACCAGCACTAGACTGTCCACCTGTAAAAAGAGGCATCAAAGTATCATACATGTCTTTGGAGCTAACAGATGTCTCCTTAGTACATGAAAGCAATGGCTGAATAGCATCTTCCACAAAGATAACATCACAGCTAACCAGAATGCGTTTAGTCTGTGGATGATACAGACGATAGCCTTTACTTTCAGAACTGTACCCAACAAAAATACATTTTACTGCCTTATCATCCAATTTTCTGCGATGTTGTTCAGGCACTAATGCATATGCCAAACAACCAAAAACACGCAGATGAGCAACAGATGGCTTGTGGTCATGCCAAGCCTCATATGGAGTGATAGACTGCAGCGCTTTAGTGGGACACCTGTTAAGTACATATGTTGCACACATGACATCCTCAAGCCAGAAACTATGTGGTAAAGCCTGACTCTTGACCATACACCTTGCCATCTCCATGAGTGACTTGTTCTTCCATTCAGCAACTCCATTTTGTTGAGGTGTATACAGCACTGTACACTGGTGTTTTATCCCACGTTCAGCTAGAAATGCATTAAAATTAGAAGACATATATTCCCCCCTCGATCAGAACAGAGGGTGCCCATTTTACATGCTGACAGATTTTCAGCCAAAACCAAAAACTGTTTGAAGCACAAAAACACGTCGGACTTTGCCTTCAATGGATATACCCATGCATGCCTGGAAAAAGCATCAATGAAAGTCACGAAGTAAAGATAGTTACCAAAAGAAGGTGTCTGCATAGGACCACAGACATCACTATGTACAAGCTGCAATTTCTATGTAGCCCGAACTGAACCATCTTTTGGAAAGGAGGAATGCTGCATTTTGCCCAAAATACAGCCTTCACATCCATGTTTTCCAGGTGCCTCAAGCTTGGGCAAAGAAGACACCATATCAGATTTCTGCAGGCATAGCAAACTAACAGAATTCAGATGACCAAAGCGTGCATGCCAAAGCTTTGCATCTGACATAGCCTGAGAAACTGCACATGCCGAATCATTCACAGATCTTTCATAGTCTATGAGCTTATACAGCCCACGACATAAAATGCCAGAAGCAATAATAACATCACCATTTGACAAATCATGAACTGTACATCTGTCATCAACAAATTTCACAACCAAGCCAATCTTGGCTAATGCAGAAACTGATAACAGATTCTTCTTGATCCCTGGCACAAATAAAGCATCTGACAAGGTGAAAGAACTACCATCAACAGTAGTCAGAATGATCTTACCAACTCCCATAACAGGATAAGAGGAGTTGTTGGCGCATGTGACAGTATTCCCTGTAGGGGCAGGCTTGAGTGAAGAGAAGAAACTGCGTTGCGAGGTAATATGTTTGGTCTCCCCACTGTCAAAGTACCAAACATCTGAGTCCACTGCAGACATGCACTCATCATGAGAAGATGGGTCAAAACTGCAGACAGTAGTAAATGCCCATTCTTCTTCCTGCACAAGATTAGCAGACTCTGCTTTTGGTGTAGAGGCCTCTGCAACAACCATTCCAGCCTCTTTCTTCTTTGCCTCTTTTGCAGCCAGTTTTGGACAGTTCTTTATGATATGATCATTGCCTTTACAGTACTTACAAAACAGTTTCTGCTTTTCTGATTTCTTCTCATCTTTATCTTCCTTCTTCGAATATGCAGAACTAGCAGATTTCTTCTTACTAGTTGAAGAGCTCCATTTTCCTTT
This sequence comes from Ceratopteris richardii, assembly GCA_020310875.1. NCBI lineage: Eukaryota > Viridiplantae > Streptophyta > Polypodiopsida > Polypodiales > Pteridaceae > Ceratopteris > Ceratopteris richardii. The sequence continues at coordinate 11,429,093 of CM035442.1, read as the reverse complement.
GCCCTTCTGACTAGCCAGGAAAGCTTGATCTGCAACTCGCATAATGGACTTGTTCTGCCTTGACTAATCTTCCTGCAACAGAACAGAGACTAACTCCTCAAATGATAGGGCATTTGGATTATCTTTCATCATCAACCGAAGAGTAGAAGCAAAACTCTGATATGAATCAGGAAGACCATTTAGAACGGTCTGCACAAGTGAGCTATCTGGTATAACCTCATCAACAGAAATCAATTGTTCCTTCAAATCTTTGATCTTCATTAGGAAACTGTCCATAGAATCACCTTCATTCATGTGCTCACTCTCCAACTGTTTTCGGAGGTAAGCAACACGAGCCTCATTCCTAGCTTGGTACAATGTGGTAAGTGTATCCCAAGCATCCTTAGCTGTTCTACAAGAGCGAATGTGAGGAATAATGGCATGTTTGACAGACAAAGCTATCAATGCATATGCCTGGGCATCTCTGCCATCCCATCGAATCTGCTCTGCAGTAAGTGCAGCATAAACAGCAGCACGAATAGGAATCTGCAGAATATCATCTTCGACACCATCTTCATCAGCTCCAGCACCTGTATTTGCAGTACCTATTGTTACAGATGTAACACGACGTCTCTCAACACCCTGCACAATGTTCCACAATCCTTTTGCAACCAATACATGTCGCATCATATAAGCCCATAATGGGTAGTTGGTACCATCCAACGTATCCTCAATAGCCAACATATAGAATACATCACTGCTTTCAGCCATGGCTAGTGACTAAAATACCTTGATGCAAAAAATTATCTGTATCTCAAAAACTTGAACGGAACTACCCAGACGAGTTCTGCTAAACCTGTAGTAGACTTCGAGACACTTATACTGGCAAACAGAAACAAGTATATACCTTTGGCACAAAAAGACGAAATAGCCTACACAAGCACTACAATAGTGCGTTCGGAGGCCGAAACGAGCTCACCAAAATTCGTATGATTCTGAGACTGCAAACGGAGGAGTGTCAACGGCGCCCTAGATGAAGCGACGACCCTCTGATACCAATTGTTGGAGTTAGATGTCTGTGGAAGCACGCAAACAGCACAAGGAAGAAGAAGAAGCTTGGAGCACAACACACAATACTAATATATTACTAGAGAATGTACAAAGATAAGTAGCCCATTAGGGCAATAGGCGTATATACAAGCCGGGGGAAAAAAACCTCCTAAAGAGGGAAAAAAGTGCCCCGGCGGTCCTAGTGTGTTCACACACATCACTACCTAAATATATCAGCAATTGCCTCACATGTGGCAAATGCTAATCCTCTATATTCAGCCTCCATAGATGAAAGTGCAATAGTAGGTTGTTTCTTTGAGCTCTATGTGATAGGTTTGCTTCCTATCATGAACACATAACCTGAGGTTGATCTTCTATCTTCCTTTGAACTTGCCCAGTCAGCATCACTAAAGCCTTTGACGTGCAGTTCTTCATCAAACTTGTAAAACAAAGCATGCTTAACTGTATGCTTTATGTATCTCAACACTCTCTTAGTTGAATTTAAGTGTTCACTTGTCGGGGCTTGCATAAAGTGAGAAAGTACACCAACAACATAAGACAAATCAGGTCTTGTAATGTTTGCATAGTTCAATGATCCTACAATGCTTCTGTATGTTGTTACATCTTCCAATGGTTCTCCATCATTTGAACAAATCTTTGTATTTGTGTCCATGGGTTGAGTGAGTGGTTTGCATACACTCATTCCAAATCTGAAAAGAACATCCAATAAGTACTTCCTTTGCATCAAGTAGATGCCACTCTTTCCATAAACAACTTCAATTCCTAAAAAATATTTCAACTCTCCAAGATCTGAAATTTTAAACTCCTTACCAAGCATCCTTTTGATATCTTTAATCCATGTAACATCATTTCCTGTTATGATGAGTTCATCGACATATATGCAAATATATACCTCTCTATTTTCTTCCTTCTTCATGTATAATGAAGGATCTACACTACTTGGGTTGTATCCACACTTAGTTAGATACTCTACCAATCTCTGATTCCATGCTCTTGGTGCTTGCTTCAAGCCATAAAGTGCCTTCTTCAACCTGCACACAAAATCTAGATGGTTTTCATCTTCAAATCCAACCGGTTGACTCATGTATACCTCTTCTTGTAGTTCTCCATTAAGAAAAGCATATTTGATGTCGAGTTGATATAATGGCCATCTCCTTGAAGCACCAATTGTAATTAATGTTCTGATAGTTCCCATCTTTGCAATAGGGCTGAAAACTTCATCATAATCTATGCCTTGTGTTTGTTTAAATCCTTTGGAAACTAATCTAGCTTTATATCTAGCTAGTGAACCATCAGCATTCCTCTTTACTTTAAACACCCATTTGTTTGGAACAATCTTCATACCTTCTTTCTTTGGCACTAGCTCCCATGTGTGATTATCTTTGAGAGCTTTGATCTCCTCTTTCATAGCTTGTTTCCATTCCTTTTGTGTGCAAGCTTCTTCATATGTCTCAGGCTCTTTGTCTTTGATAACCTGCATCATGTATGCAAAATGTGTCGCCATAAAACTATCATAACTCAACCTTTGAGTTGGATACCTTGTCCTTGAAGATCTTCTTTCATTGCCTTTAGAAATTTGCTTCTTTAACCTATTTAGCTTTACCATCGGAGTGATTACCTCTTCATATTCTTCTTCACTTGCATCTACCTCACTGTTTGGAGTAGCACTTGCTTCTTCGGCTCTACTATGAGCTGAATTTGGAGACAAGGAATGACTCCCCCTCCATGTTGAACATTCTTCATTTGATGTAGATGCCTCTGGACCTGAAAGCTTTGTGCTTGATTGTTGAGCTTCTCTTTGATTTGTTCCTGCATAATCATCACAATCTTCTTCAAGAACCTTTTCCTTTCCTTTATCTTCATACCATGGTCTTAGTTCATCAAAGACCACATCTTGCGAGACTCTTAATTCCTTTGTTCTAGGGTTGTAACACTTGTATCCTTTTTGCTCCATCGAGTAGCCGATGAAAATGCATTTTCTGATCTTGGTTCCATCTTTGTTCTAACTTCTTGTGGAATGTGAACAAAGCAAACACATCCAAACACTTTGAGGTGTGTAAGATCAGGTTTACTGGAATATACCTCTTCTGGAGTCAAGTGATGTATTCCCGATGTTGTTCACCTATTCATCAAGTAAATGGCGGTTGTGGTAGCTTCAGCCCAATAGTACAATGGTACCTTCATCTCGTTGAGCATGCATCTTGCAATTTCAGCAATTTGCCTATTTTTCCTCTCAGCTACTCCATTTTGTTGTGGTGTATACCTACAAGTGAATTTCCTTTTGATCCCATTCTCTTGTAGAAAATCTGAAAATTCTTTGGAGAAGTATTCTCCTCCACCATCGGACCTTAAGGTTTTGATAGACCTTCCTGTTTCCTTTTCAACTTCAACTTTGAATCTTTTGAATATAGAAAACACCTCTGATTTTTGCTTCATACAAAACAGCCATACCTTTCTTGAGTGATCATCAATGAAGGTGACAAAAAATCTATTACCAGCCATTGATGCCTCTTGGGTTGGTCCCCATACATCCGTATGTATCAAGTCCAAGACATTTGGAGCCACATAATTGCTCCTCTTGAATGGCTGCCTCGTTTGCTTTCCTAGTTCACAAGCTTCACATAACTCATGTAGTCTAATGCTATTAAATTTTGGAAGACATCTTACCACTTCATGTTTGCTCATGTCCTTTAGCTTTGGAATGTTGATGTGTCCTATTCTTTTGTGCCATAAGTCCAGCTCTGAAATCTTCTTGTTCCCACATTGAATATACATGACCTTTCCATGTGGATGTTGGACGTCCAAAGTGAACATCCTTCCTTCTCTTCTACCTCGAGCAATGACCTTGAAGTCTTCCTTTGGATTCTTTACGAAGCACCCATTCTCATTGAATATGACATGATAACCCTTCTCTACCATTTGTCCTACTGAAATCAAGTTCTTTGAAATTGTAGGAACATGAAGAACATTAGATAGTACCTTTGCTCTACTTGTATCTCCAAGCCTTATATCTCCAATATGTTCAATCATGTGTTGAGTATCATCACCTGTTTCAACACATCCTTTTCCACTTGGTAGCTATAGATTAGTGAACAAACTTCCTTGGCATGACATATGGTTACTACAACCTGAATCAATGTACCATTTTTTGTCATCTTCACAAGAGCTTCTATACTCATGTCTCATTGCAAGTAGTGTGTCCTTGCTTCCTTCACTTGAGGTGCTTGCATAGTTGCTTTGGTTCCTTTGATTGCCTCCATTTGGTCTTCCATTCTTCAGCCAACAATCACTAGCATAGTGTCCTACTTTACCACAATGATAGCATGTTATACCTTTATGAGAATTGTAGGAGCTTCGGCCTCTTCCTCTACTTCTACCTCGACCTCTTCCTTGTGTGTTGGCATTTGATGCATCCTTGTTGACTTCCGAATTGTTTTGATTGTAGTTGGAGTGGTTGTGACCTCTTCCTTTTCCTCTTGAGCCTCCTCTTGAGTTTCTTTCTTTACCTCGACCTGCATATAACATTTGGTTGTGGCTGTCCTTTCCTTTGGGACCACCGAAGCTAAGCTCTTCTGTGACAAGATGAGGGATTAGTTGTTCAAAACCTGGATATACATCTTTCAAGTTAATGGAAGTTATAAAAGGCTTCCATCTTTCATCTTCTCTCAAGCCATTGAGAGTATAACACACAAGATCTTCGTCTTCAACTGTTGTTCCAATAGAAGCTAAAGCATCGCTTAGCTCCTTAATCTTCAAAGTATATTCAGCTATGGATTGACTCGAACTTTTCTTGATTGTGTTCAACTCATTCTTGAGTTAAGGTTTCCTAGCTTTGGTATTTGTTGAATACATCCTTTCAAGAGATTCCCAAGCATCCTTAGCTTTCTCTAGATGTTGAATATGACCTACCATGGCATTAGTAATGACTTGTGAAATGAGGAACATGACTCTCCTATTCCTCTCTTCCCATTCTTTTGCTTGCCTCCTTTGGACTTCGGTGGCCATAGCTTGATTGATTTGAGGTTGAGCATCATCGCCGCTCACAATACCCCATAAGCCTTTTCCCATTAGGTATTTGGTCATTCTAAACCTCCACACGGGATAGTTACCCTTATCCAACTTCTCTACTTGTTGACCCAAGTCAGCCATTGAAGAGTATCAAAACTTTGAGAGTTACCTCGAATACTTATAGTCCTTTGCTCTTGCGTTTGTGAAGCTCCCTCTTGTTTCGTAGCTCCTCTTTTGCTTTGCTTCAACTCCAGCTCTGATGATGAAGCTTCAGCACCAAGTTCGCTCTGATACCAACTGTGGAGAATGAGTTCTCCTATGCGCAACGGAAATGTGTAGTGAACCACCCTTGTATGTCCAACACTTGGACAAATAGCTACACCTTAGATAGCTTGTTGCTCTTAATGCAAAACTCAAATGGACTTGAGCCTTTAGTCAATCCAAGTAGACAAGAAGCGCTTTCTAACAAGCTATAAAAAACTTAATTTGGACAAGTTTTGATTAGGAAACACAACTGACAAAGATGAACTACCTGTGCACATAGGTATGCTGAAGAACTGAGCTTCACTCTCGGACTCATAAATCTCTGAATATATATTGTTTGAGAAAGATATTTGGTACAAAGAAATTAGACACAAATAGCTTTCCAACAAGCTAAAAAACAAGTAATTTGGATGAGTTTTGGTAAGGGAACACAACTGACCAAATCAGACCACCTGCACACATAAGTACACTATAAAACTAGACTTACTCTCTGATGGGTATCTCACAGAATATAAATGATATCAATGAGCTATTTGGGAGAATGAAAGTAGATGTCAAGAGCTTTCCAACAAGACAAAATTCATGCAATTTGGGTATGTTTTGGTCGGGAAACTTAACCGACCAAAATAAACTACCTATCTACACAGGTATATTGAAAAACTAGACTTCACTCTTTCACTGATATCTCACAAACTACATAAGCTTTCAAAGTGATATTTGATATGCAGAAAGTACACAAGATACGCTTTCCAAAATGCACAAAATGGTTACATATGCACTGAGATATGAGCTCTGCAACAGAGCTATGTACAAACTGACGTGCGGCTGGAAGGAGTCTAAGGGAAGACAAAATGACAAAATGGCTAGATCCGACTACTGGAAGCTCTTGCCTTCTTCTCTCCTTGTTTTGAATGTGCTCCCACTTCACCTTTATAACCAATGAGCATGTGAAGAAGTTTGTGCCTTCTTCTTAACTCACCACTTTCTCCACTACATGCTACTAACTACAAGGCAAGATATTGTATCTCTTGCTCATCATGAATTTTGACTAGACTTTTTCTTTTATTATTTTTTCCTTTTTTCCTACTTTTTCTTTATCTTTATATTTGGTAAATGTATCCAAGCATGGCTCATATGAAAATGAGCTTGTACATTTATCTTCAACAAATAGTGCTATATTTCCTATATGCTTGATAGGGTGTGATGTGTCATCACCTGTTTCAACATATCCAGGAATTGGCAATTTCTATAGAGTACTAAACCATTCCACATGATTCGTCATGTGATTTGAAGCACCTGAATCAGCATACCAGACATTATCATTTGATTTTGAAACACCAACAGACATCATATTCATCATGTGATGTTGAACCATGAATAGCTTCTCAGAATCATCTGCACTTGTGGATGCATAATTGTTTTGTTGCCTTTTGTTATTTTGATTCTTCAACCTGCAATCACGTTCAAAGTGTCCATGTTTACCACAATTCCAGCATCCTTTACTGTCATTACCTGAATCATTTCTTTGGAATTTTTTGCGGTATCTTTGCTCTCCCTGCCTCGAAATTGTCCTCTTCCTCCTACATGATTCTGTTGTTGACTTTGGTCTTGGTTATTGTTTTCTCTTCCACTTTCAAAACCTCTACCTCTACCTGTTCCTCTGCCAGAGTAGAAGACCTACTCAAAACTAGATTTTCCTTGGGAGTTTGAATCTTCACCAAGATTCTTTTCTTCAATAATCAGCATAGATATCAGATCAACAATTTTCCCTGGTCTATATAGAAGTTATGAACTGCTTATGTGCAGCTCCTAAACCACGAAGGCACACCTCCACCTTATCATCATCATCTACATTCACACCAATAGATGCAAGTGACTCACATATGCTTTTGATTTTCATGATGTAGTCACTTACCGACATGCTCTTCTTTTCCAATGTATGTAGCTTGTTCTTGAGTTGCAATTTTTGTGCCTTTGTATTGGTCTCATACAATGTGACCAAACTGTTCCAAGCCGCTTTCAGAGTCTTGGCATCTTGTATGTGCCCAATCATGTTATCTTGTATGCTAACACATAGCCAATACATTACCTTTAGTGCTCCTTGATTCCATTCCTCACATGCTCTTAACTGTTTTGTAGTCTGATTCTCTCTGGTAAGTGCGGAGCATTTTCCTTCTCTCCTTTGATGTACTTCGAGTAGCCTTTTCCCATCAAGAAATTCGTCATTTTGAATCTCCAAGCATGGAAGTTGTTCTTGTCCATCTTATCGCTCATAAGCTGACTCCTTCCATCTGTGTTTGCCATTTCTGTAGCAATTCAAAACACTCCAAAACTCCACAAGCAGCACTTCTGCTTGAACACTGTCGCACTATGACATGACAGTTCGATCTAAAGAAAACACAGTTTTCGTGTATCAACAATACATGGAATCACTTGAAATTATGGATCTCGAATATATGAATGTTGCAAAACACGACGCAAGTTATAGTTTCTGAAATTGACCTGGTTTTTCTATGGGCCCCACCTTGGGCGCTCGAAAGGGAGGTCGAGATGGCTCTGAAACTTTGATCTGACAAAAAGGAGTGACCCTAAAGTGATAATTCTCAAAAATATTTTGAGCTCTTCTACCTTCACGACAATTTTCATAACAATCTGAGGTCGTTTGTGAATCGTGCTTTCTCCACGCCGTCTCGCATACTCTTCACTCTCGGCCTTCTCCATGAGCTCTCTACACCACACTAGCTCTCATACCATGTCACGAGGAAGGAGATAAGGAAGAGAGCACACACACACACACTTTCACAATCAAAGAGAAGCACACACTCAGATTGAGGCAAGGAAGAATGATCTTCTTCTTCTTCTATTACATAAAAGGGAATGTACAAGAATGACCTAAAAAGAAGAATACAACAAGTGTAATATATAAAGGTCAATACATAAGGAAAAACCTAATGTCCACGAATGAGTGAGCTGGCAGGGAACAAATGTGCCATCACTCTCGATAGATAAATCTAATAAATCCCAATGAAGTATCCCTGACATATACCAGCGTGACCACTATACATGTCAGAGAAACGAAAAAACTGATACGTGTCACCTTGGATCATCACATGTTGAGCTTGATATCTCAACAATTTCCATTTGTATCTGCATGAGTGAATCTCCATTTTATCTCCAAAAGGCATTCTATTTCATGTCATTTTATATTATGTCATTGCATTTTGGAACCTCAACCTTGTCATTTGCTTCTACTAGTGTATTCGTTCTCCTTCAAGGGGAATGTATTCTGAAGATCCTCCTCCAAATCTATATAAGGAGGGTGAGTCCACCACTTTGTACTTGCTTAGAAGCTTGTATAGCCTACTCCATGCTCTTGGCTAGCTCATTTCTAATTCATGTTAGTTTACCAATTTCTTGGTCTAATCAATTTGATTCTCTCACACTCTTTCATTTTGTGAGTACACTCTTCTTTTGATTTTGCTTATGTGTGTGTACTTTCTAAAATAAATACATCTTTGCATGTTCATGTAGGAAAATGGCAACACTGTATTGAAAAGTAAATTGACACAACAAAAGGGGTGGAGAGTAGAATTACATGATATGTGGTACAAATTTCCTTCCACACTCTTTGTAAAGTATGTCTAGAAGCTTAGGTATTTATTATTAAATTCTATTGATAAAAAAAATACTTTCTACAAATAAAGAAAAAAATTGGGGTCTTCATCAACAAGAATCACAAAAGGGGATGAAGAATTCTATCTTTAGAAAAACATGGGGCATGCATAAATTTGAAAAAAAAATTAGGCCTTTGAATATAAGAGTTCCCTTTAGAAGAATTTCAAGATATGTCTATAGTCTTGAATGAATATGAGATTTCCACATCTTCATGACCCTTGAGTAGCTCATCAAAACACAAAACATATTAGATTCCTTCATGTATTAGGCATAATGCAGCTAGTATCACATGTTTGCAAGTCAATATTGTGGCTAGTGTCACATGTTTGCAAGTCAATATTATGCAACAAATAGGACTTTAAATAAAATCCAATAACTCTGATAATTCCATAACTCATAACACTATTGAGATCATTTGATTTTTGTACTTTTTTCATTGATTTGATAAGTTGATCACATATAAAGATAAAAAAAGGGGATTGATGGACTTCTTCATAGTAGTCATGATGAAAGTTATGAAGGTCATGAGCAAAGGTGGTATCAACATTAATCGGGGACTTAGTAACAAAGTTAGGAGATTATGGATTTTCATGAAAATCATAAAGGTATCCTTTGGAGAGGGATTAATGTGGGGATCAACATTTCTAGATCCATCTTGAAAGGTTAAAAACATCCTAAAAAAGAACGTCAAAATGGTTAACACTTCTATGGTTAGTCTATTTTTATAGTTTATGATATATTGTCATTTGGTTTATGGTTTATGGTTTCAATAAGAGGAATGTCTTGATCATCTCTATTGTTTTTTTTCTTTTGAGCTAGCTTAAATAAATTATATGATGGGGTGTCCAATCTTAAAAGAACTATTTGACACATTTTTGTATAAGATTGTTTGGTATGCAAAAGGAAATCTTCTTGGTTTTCAATATTAAGCTCATATTGGATTTCTTTGTCAGTATCCACCTCAATCAATAATTGGGTGCCCCACTTGAGATTGACACGAACCCTAGACTTTTGGCCTAACATTTTACCATCAAGCCCCCGAACTTGTCTTATCCAAGGTAGATGTTCAATAGGTAAGTTAAAGAAATCAACACACATGGTTATTTTGGTAGGGCTTATTGTCTCTAGGGTTAGAAACCTAAAACCATTTGAAAAACGAAATGGGGATGTTTGACAAACATGTCTACTTGCCAAGCTACCCACTTTTGGATCATGAATCTGTCCTTCCATGAATATGTAAATATGACGGACATATGTGATCAATAAAAGAAACAAAATTTGAGATCCAAACAGCCAATGGAAATGAACGCTGAAAACAAAATTATGAATCATCCACCATATTTGGATACAGGAACAAGAGAAGGAACTAAAAAAAAACGCATATTCGACCTAAGACAAAAAAAAACTATCATAAAATCATTGAATGCAGAAAAGTCTTTTCTTCTGAATGTCTTTGAGCCCATAATTGATAAAGACAATCAATAATGAGTCCATGTATGGGAAATGTGTTGGGTAGAGCTCTTGTCTAAATCATTGAAGTTCATGCTCTATTCACAGCCAAAAATGGGCCAATGATTGGTATGGCAGCCATCAATTTCAGGCATTTTGTCGGAAAGGGTCTCTAGATCTTGTCCTCCAAAGGTAAAAGTAAATCAGATTTTATAGATCCGAAACATGAATGAACATTTTTCTTGAAAGAAATTATGCATTTTTGTTATGTGTGATATTTACCCATGACGTGCACATACACTCTCGAGCCATTTGACAACCATATTCTTTGTTAAAACATCGCCATTAATCTGAATTTACATTTTAGTCTTTTGGGAAGCTATTTTGATGCTTCATACACAATACCGTAATTTTGGAGAGAGAGAGAGAGCATTTCTTGAATAATACGGTGATATGAGAGAGAGAGAGAGAGCTCACATTCACATGCACTGCGGAAAGATGAACACCTTGCTTATTATGTTTATGAAGCAGTGATAAATAGAGTGGATTTTGTACAATAATCATTTTATATAAGCATACAAACGTTGCAAAACATGACATGACAATTTGATTTTGATTTGAGTAAAAGATCTGCAAAGAAGTACTTTTGATTCGTGGTGAGTTCATCGAATAAGAAAAGAAAAAAGGATGCAGTCTTTTTGGACAATACATGCATGCTAACATCACATAAAGAAAACACGAGAGAAGTATCATGCAATGACTTGGTTGATGTTGCGGAAAGTTATTCTGGCAATGCCTTTATTAGAAAGGAGAGACATGCCCACTTTTCTGATTCTTTTGCTTTGCTAGAAAGGACACAACATTTTTTATCATTATTGATTTGTCTGCGTAGGGTATTTGCTTTCTTGTAGACGATGGCTGCTTATTTTCTCTCTAAATTAACGCTCTTTGCCGATGAATGGCAATTTTTTAGCGTACATTTTACACATTACTGTGATTAGGGTTACACGAATAGACGGATGTTCAGTCACGTGCATGTAAGTGTGTTTGTATCTATCTATGTATCTATGCATGTATTCATGCATGTCTGAATGTATGTATGCATGTGTCTATGCATGCATGCGTCATGTATGTGTGTATCACACACTCACACTTATGCTTACAGGTATTCTGCCATGGCCAGAGGCATTGACTAGCAGGGCTCTGTATGGAAAAGACTTGGCGACCTTACTTTTTCGATTCAATGGCTTTCACATTCCTCAAATGTTCAGTATAATGCGTGATTCCTTGTACTTGCTACTTTCTGTATGAGCATATGCTCCCGAATCTGTAGGCATTATTATGCAGTGGGAGAGAATCAAATGAATTTATTCTGCTTCATGCTTGCAAGATGTATGCTTAGTATTGCCCAAGATGGCTTGACCTTCATTGCAGCTTTAGATCTATATGGAGAATGTCCGAGGGTCTTATTCAATTCTGCATGCCATTCATAAAGCAACATCAACTGGTTGCCTGCTACATGAAGTAATTTCGATGATGGGTTTAGAATTTCGCAAGACACATGTGGATCTGGAAATTATTTCTGCATGCAATTGTTGAGTTTCAGTTTGAAGAGTGCTATCAGATTTGATATGTTTATGTGGGCAAATTTTTCATGAGTAGCAAAATGGGAGCACAGACATGGTTCTAATTTCTCTTGAATGGCGGAAGCTTTATGACATGAGGAATCCAATGTGAATTTGATCATGAAGCTCATGTGGGCTAGTTCAACATGTCCATTATAATGGCAGAACTGTATTGGAGTTTTCTTTTAGACAATAAAAAAAAAATTATTTGCATGATTCCGTTTCTCTCCTAGATCAGTTAAGTTAATGTCCTTGGGAAAAGAACTCTACAAAATTGATGACGTGGCATGTGTAGAGACCAAAATATCAAGTCTTAGCTCATAGTTGAATTTTTTACTCATCTGTTTTGATCCGTTGATTAGAGAATCATACTCCAAAGCACTTAGGTGATTACTTGTGATTTTTGGGAAGCTCAAAGGGTCTACTCTACTCTCCACAACTTGTTCTTGGCTGGTGTGAAGCACGATTTTGCAACACCACTTCATCTCTTATGCAGTGGTCAAGTTGATCCCAAGTAAGTAGGGGGCTATGGAATTTTGCCAAAAAATAGCCTAGCCATGTGTAAGCTTGTCCATGTAAGAAATGAGGCCACATAGGAGTTAGATCCATATTGATGATGCAATTCTTAAGGAGCAAAAAATCACTTTGGCATAGAGAAGGAGTCAACCTGATAGGTTCCAATTGTCTCATTAGTTCTCTTTAGGAGCAGAGGTAGGTTCTTAAAGATATGAAACATCACACCATGCTAAAATGCCGAGTATGTAGAGCAATAGACAAATAGGATGGATGTAGGTTCGAGACAAGACATGCCAAAGAGTTCTTATGTTACTAAACTAGACTTAAGTAGATTGACAAGAGACTTAACCATTGAGAGCCCAAGGTAGGAGGGACTCCACCCGATGGGAGTAGAGAACAAAATAATCCTTGTAGGATAGCTGACCTGGAGAAGGAAGTGCATGACCAACAAGTCATTGGTAGCAACGGCTAGAAATTAAAAAGTTTTCAAGGTTGCATGGAACGAGGGATGCTTGACTTGGATGCTTTATGAGGTCTTCATCATAGTTGCATGAAGTTTGACACTCATAGTAGTCCCCAAAAGCACCAAAAAATCCTGGATGTTCACAGAAGAGAGGACCTTTGATTAACGAGGAACTACATGAGAAAAATGTATCGCCCTTTTTTGTAGTTTATGCTTCGTTGAACTTGGGGCAACCTGTTTGAAAATATGTCTGTAAATGCTCGTCAAAAGGAGACATTTGCCTACTTTTGCTTCAGAAAAAGAGCACGTCTCCTCTTGTCATTGTTTACTTTCCATACGATATCTACTGTCTTGTACAAGGTGACCGTTCACTTCTCTTTCTCTTCTTCTCTATTTTGCATAACGAAAGCTTTTTTTTGACAGTACACACACACACACACACACATATATATATATATATATATATATATATATATATATATATATATATATATATATATATATATATATATATATATATATATATATATATATATATATATAAAAGCGTATACATGCTCTCCCTAGAGAAACACAGAGTAGCTTTTCTGACAGGACGCACACACATATACATACACACATGCATACATACACACACATATGCATACATACACACGCAGACACACATATATGTGTAAGTGTATACATACTCTCTCTATAGAGAAATAGACACGGTGTGATAATGTGTAAGAGGTCAAGAGGGGTCATTCAGTACTATATGACTAGAACAATGTAAAAGAGGGTTTTTTTCCTAATTCGAAAGGAGAATTCTGAGCATCTATTTTGAGTGTATTCTTTTTTATCTTCCTTCCTTCACCTCGTAATGTTATAACACTTTCAACTGGTATGTAATGTAGTTTTCAAAAGGTACATGTACACATGCAGTGTTTCACTTCGGAAAAAAAATGTGCACAAAAAGGATGGGATTTTTATATGAATCATACTGAATCCATCCAGTTGAGTACATTTAAGTGAGGATCTGAAAATTCACAGGGGGCTTCAGACAATCAACTTGTTAAGAGCTTGCTAGTAGAGGCATGCGAGAGAGGATTACTTGTTTCTTGAAGATTCATAAACATCTTTGCGTTCATGTGTTCCCAAGTATGTAGTGGGCTTACTTTGGATTGGCATGATTGATTGGTTTGCTTTCTCCCTCGAATTGCCATTAAACGTCTCCTGTCAGGAGATTGACTCCATGTTAGGTGACATCATGTAAGGGATTTGCTCTTGTTCCCTGGGACGTGAAGGGAATAGATATGAGAGTGAAATGCTAGCCCTAATACCTTTTCATGTTCACAATCATGACTGATAGGATAATTCAGATCAAGAATCATGACTAATCGTAGGATCATCCATTCACAAGGATTGTTGTTTGGAGGACCATTCACACTGAGTACAGCCTTGGTTCATTGCTGTCGGAGATCAAAATTGTCTGATGTGAGGACTAATCAGATACTCGCAAAAAGAAAAACATAAATAATAAACAAAATAGGTAATCCAACATAAGACAGCTCATCCATCCAGCTAGCAGCCCCCTATCGTATAGAAGACAATGTGACTTAGCTGTGATATGACATAAAAGCACCTAGAACACACATGTTAGAATTGCGAAACAGCTATTGATGCTTTTGAGGTGTAGAAACGACCTACCTCCTCAAATGAACCCTCGTATTTGAGTAATAGAAGAAGGTGCTTCTTCACGTTGTCACAGCCTTTTTATGCACAAAAGAAGCTCTCTCTCTCTCTCTCTCTCTCTCTCTCTCTCTCTCTCTCTCTCTCTCTCTCTCTCTCTCTCTCTCTCTCTCTCTCTCTCTCTCTCTCTCTCTCTCTCTCTCTCTCTCTCTCTCTCTCTGCTTGTCCATACTAAGATAGAGGTCAGATACTTCACATTTGTACTCCATTCTGGAAAGAGCACTACATTCTATAAATTTTGAAAAAACATACATACATAGGTACCTAACTTTAGCTTTCTCAAAAGAGTCTCAATAACTAATTTGTAAAGCGATTTTAGTGCCTTTGAATTGTTGTGTACATGCTGAAACATAAATTTATGTACTTATCGGATTTATCTTCGTGAAAAAAGGGGGAAAAAAAACGGAAAACAATGTTTTGAATGGTCAGACGTTTTCTTGCTTTATTGTCTTTACTTTCTTATTTCTAGCCGACATAATATTAAAACAATATAAGTGTGTTCTTCTATTATTTCTAAAGTTGAGGCAGTTAATTTAAATAGATTTATTGTATATTTCATTAAGAAATGTATCCTAATTAAATAATTGTACTAAAAACATTATGTCCTACATATAATGATAGTAAATTGCTTAAGTTATTTTAGGTATAGAAGACTGTTTTGGCAATCTCAAAATTACAAGAACAGGGTATCTAGTGATTCTCTTTATATCAGATATCTGCTTGTTTCACATGTTCATAAAGAGAATTTTAAGGATACATACAAATGGTTTTATCTGTTGCTAACAAAAACAAACTGGCTGAACTCAGTGATAATTTTTCACTTACACTTAGATACTGAATAAGTTTTTTTTTTTCTTTTTCTAACAGAAACAAACTGTTCGAGCTCATAATTATAATTTTTCGCTTATACTTGAATGAATATTTGGTTGATCGTGTTAGAATGTAACAAATTTAAAAATAGAAGTATATGCATACGACATTTAATATGTGCCTACCCATAGTTCTGCTATTAATTATTTTATTTTTTTTAAGAGAAAGTTCGGTCAAAGTCTACTGTTCCTCATAACTATTGAAATTAATTGATTCAGATTAATTCTGCTATTGGATTTGAATATGGAAAGATCTAAAGTAGTTATGAAAGAAAAATATTCTTCATGATTAATGGGATGCCTATATTTTTGGGATAATTATGTATGAAAGAAAATATTCTTCATGATTAATGGGATGCCTATATTTTTGGTATAATTATGTATGAGTAAAGATCATGATTAATGGGATGTCTACATTTTTTGTGATAGTTATATTGATTGAATAAAAATCATAAATGTTGCTTAGCTTCTCTAACTCAACTACTCAAACTAAATCCATACTCTAGGCCATCCATGACATGTGGGAAGGCATTGACTATGCTTTGGGGTCTCTTCAAAATGCCCTCTTTCTTTTGTCGAAGCTTATGATAGACTAGAGTGTGATTTCATCCTCCAATCTCTTAAACATCTAGATTTGGAGCCATATTTATAAAGATGATATCCACTCTTCAGGGAAATACTTCTATTTGTATTCAGCCTATCCACTTATGGTTCTCTATCACACAAGTTTGTCACAAGATCAGCACTTGGGATGAATCAAAGATGTGCCTCCTCCTCGCACAGGATGGACCGAAGCTAGAAGTGCTGAGATGGCTCAGTGGTATCAAAATAGAAAAAGATTGTGAGATTCAACAAAAATTGGGACTTTCATCGTTCGCTCAATCGGAAGTGGTTTCAAGAGTGGTCTTGACTTAGATGGAAGTTTAAGTTCCAGGACTTATGGCACCTTAGGACTTATGGCACCTTCTTATTGAGAACGAAAAAGCCGTCCTCATCTGGTGAATTCTCAACAAGGGGATTTGGACCAATGTCGTGGCCAACAAAATTGGCGAAGCACCCCTATGGTATAAACAATGCAATCATGGTAGGGAAGACCGGGGGCACCTCTTCTCCTCATGCCCTAAAAGCCTTCTGGTATGGCAAACCATTAGCCATGTTCTCACTCTACAGAGTCGAGTGAACTTGAAACAAGTGATACTTGTTGAAGCGATCGGATGCTCCTCAGCATTGTGGAATGCAGTTAAGGGTGAAGCTCTATGGAAGATTCAGAAAGAAAGATGTGCAGCCAACTTCAACAAGTTGTCTAAAGAGTGATCAATGAACTACAAAAAGTCCGTATTAGGTAGAAGAATCCCTAACTACAAAATGTCCCCGTCCTTTAGAAACCATAGGATGTTTATTTTGGAAAACAACAGGATAAAGAGCAAGTGGCTCCCCATGAGAGGGACAAAAAGCTTTGAAACCTTCTTTGTACTTCTCCCTGAGCTACTTGTAAATCTTCCCTCTATATCATTTAAAGCTTCCTTTTCTAAAAAAAAGAAATGGCCAAACTACAACCAACTAATTAAGCTAGAAATGAATTAGCCTTGCTATATGGGTAGCATTAAAGATAGCTTGAAGTTTGGCTTCTATTTAAGGGCTCGGGTACTGATGGAAGTGGGGACATACGAGATAAATATTGGAAAGATACTCTTCTGTACAAGAACATACTGCGAGGGGAAGTAAGAGATAAACATTGCAAAGATACTCTTCTGTAAATGATCAGAACATCTAATAAGGATGCCATAGCTGGCATATGCAATTGCTCCACTTTCATATTCGATTGATTCACAGCTTTCACCCCACTCTCATGCCGTTGCACGCATGATGTGTAACTCAATACACCACTGATAAAGGTTATAATTCTATTCTCCTTAAAAAAAGAATATCATCGTTCTTTTATCAATATTGTTGTAGTAGTGTTTCTGTAGCATAAGAGGATTTTGAAGTGAACATACTTTTGCTGAAGGAAAGTGCTCGATTGCACTTAACATGAGTATAATCACTTCTTACTAGGGATTCTTATGAACTACAGCTACCTCAGAGCTCCTGCATTCTCTGCTTTACAGGAGAAGTTCTGGTTCTTCTAGAGTCTCTGATACAATCTTTGGGGGCACATGACATTATAAAATGGTGTTTGACTGAAACTCACTTTTCACCATTTTCTGTTGTGACGTGGCTTACAGAGATAATACTATTTGGAGTTGTGTGAAAGAACCATACAAAAAACAAGCATTTCAGCATGCCCTATTTCCGTATTATATTACTTTCACATTCGTTCATGACAAGTAACACATGAAAGGACAACAGTATGCATTGGTAGATATGTTCGGGTAATATTTACGGATAGAATGTTGTGAGAACAAGCTTTTTCCATTGAAAAGAGAAGGTACTTGGGTGTTTCAGTTCATGACAAGTTTTAATGCTGCAGTATGCATCTTTGGATAAGCGCTATACACTATTCTAGCATCCTAGAGCTCCAATATGCATCTTCGGATAAGCTCTATAATCATTCTATCATTTATAAAAGGTGTGGGGGTAAGGTCTTGATATGGGCTTCTAGTTTTTGTTATAGTAGCCTGTTAAAATATGAAAAAATCACTGGTATATGTTACGTAGCTTTGGTCTTTATCAAACTGAGATCTTGGCACAAGGTGAATTCTATATGTGACATGTATTTTTTAGGATATTTGAAGTTCTAAGTTCACTTTTTTTTTTGCCTACAAATGGTATGCTGGTTGTGCGAGAAACAAATCACTCAACAGAGATTACTACAGCAGAGGGGAAAGAGAAAACAATGCCGCACTGGAGGGGGAAGATAACATATAATTTAGGATATTTGATGTTGCAATACGAGAATTGTGTTTTATTGAAGTAATGTTATGTTGGTTGCGAGGGACAATATCTACTCAACAGAGATGCCTGCACTAGAGGAGAAGAGAAAGCAATTACTCAGAGATGATGATTGCACATACAAGTAGAAAAAAATATCATATTCAACAAAACTTGAGTAAATTTTCTCCCCAGCAACAAGTATAATAATCATGATTTCTTTCGCATGTGCACTCTCAAAGTAGAGCTTCAACAGTGGTTTGCACAATTCTAGATGGCAACCTATAGGGTAGAGGTGGTTAGAAAAACATAGTAAACTTGTATTATAGATTAGAAACACTTTCAAATTCTACTTGGTTTTAATTTTTTTCACACTAAAGAAATAATAATATCTTTCAAATCCAATATCTTATGCCTAACTTGTATGCTAGTGGATCATGACTCTTACAAAATAGACTACATACACTACACAAAATAAGATGCAAATACACAAATAGTTCTTAATCCATCAGTCTTACCTGAAATAGAGAAAGAAGAAAGCAATGATACATTGCAGAGAAATTTAAGGAAATATTCTTGTATTAAAAAAGGCATAAAAGATACCGTTGAAATTAGTGAAGGTGTTCGATGTGTCTCATGAAGCAAATATGTAGCTTTGCCATCCTTTGTCTGCCTTTTTGTTCTTTTACCACTTATTCATCTAGGATGCTAATGATTAACATGCCCCTGTTTGGAAAGTGTGTGCCTCTTTGTAGAAACACTGTGATTAACTGATTGGAAATTCTATGTGTGCATATCATCAATCATCTTGTGAATTTTTTATCTCCTTACAGAAGTTGCAATGATCTTACAGAAAGTGTGAACGTGACTTGTTGAGGTGACACAAGGTACCCTTGTCATTCAGCACCATGGATATCTCTACAAAATGCAATCCCCTTATAGCTTATGACCTTGTGCACTCCCGTTATTGATCCAATATTTATCTCATGGCATCTTTCAGCAAGGAGAATGGATTTAATACTAATTCACCTGAAATAAACTATGAATTTTACGAGCCCATAATCAATACGGGATGATATAGAATTTTGAAGGCCTATAATCATATGATTTGAAGGATTTGTTGAATCCTCAAGAAAACAGATTTTCAACCATGATAAAAGAGGGTCACTATTGAGCTTACAAGAAATTTAGAGTCCTTTTACCTAGTGATGAAACCGAAGAATATGAGCCCTGTGATCACAAGACAAGGATGGAGAGAATGGAGTACTTGTGAAAGGTGGTCAAGGCTTGTGATATGATATAGGAAGAAAGCAAGGAGCACTTGAAAAAGTTTATAGAAGAAACACATGGTGAAAGTTAAAGAGCATAAGCAGAGGCTTCCACTAAGACCACACACCCAAGGAAGAAATATATCCATACCAAGGACTAAAATGAGTGTGATGGATAGGGTTTTATTGCATTCTTTTACCTATTTTTTTATTTTTTGGAATGCTTTCCCATTTTCTAGGCTTTTTGTAACTCTTTCCCCTAATGAAAATTGCATTTCAAATCACTGGTTGTGTCTCAACTTGTGTTTGCCCCCTAATTATGTGTGGCTATGTGTTATATCTACATGACTACATATGTTTGTGTACATGTCTATGAGAGAGAGAGAGAAGAGAGAAGAGAGAAGAGAGAAGAGAGAAGAGAGAAGAGAGAAGAGAGAAGAGAGAAGAGAGAGAAGAGAGAAGAGAGAAGAGAGAAGAGAGAAGAGAGAAGAGAGAAGAGAGAAGAGAGAAGAGAGAAGAGAGAGAAGAGAGAGAGGGAGAGCTTTAGGTAGTATGGCAACATTTTCAAGTCATATCACAGGCATCATGTCTTGATATGTGAGTATCTTAACTTCTCTCATTTTAAAACACACAAATGGCTTCATTTTGAAGCTCCTCTCTTTTCTCTTTCACGAAATGCTTAAGATTTCTTGTCTACATTGGCAAATTGAGGAGCTCATATGTATGACAGTGGATTAAAGGATTTTTTGTGTATTTCATTCTTATAATGTTCTAATCAATATCTCTACAACCTTACACTCATTGTCATGTGGATTGCCAGGCCCCTCATGTGGGCCCTCAGAGTCCATGCACTCTCATGTGCACTTGCAACCCCTCACTATCAAGGGGTACAATCCAAAAATACACAAGCAAGAAAGGTTGTCCATACCTCGGAGTAATTGGCAATGAATCTTTATGAGGATACGAAATAATAGAGATTTCACCCAATGGATGAGTGCTCAAACAAGAACACCCTGCAAGAATGTCAAGATTCCCCGTGATTTTTCATTTGTATGCATCTATTCTTCAGAATGTGTGATGATAACAATTGTATGCCACATCACAAGATATTATTTGATATAACCTAATCCTTAATTGTGGTAGATATGGTGACATGAAATTTATGAGACATCTCCATTATGAAGGAAACAAGTGTTAAGCCACATCAATTTTGATAATGCATGTGAAGAAAAAACCTCATTTGCCCCTATAGAAACATGGACGTCCTTCTCCCATCTTCTCCATGGGTAAGATATGCGCAGAGAGCTCATGTGTTATCGACAATGCATGCACATATTAATGAAATATTAAGTGAATGCTAGATTAGGTGGCACGCATGTGTATTGATTGTTAATAAGAGAGAAGAAAAATTAGAGATCCAAAGAGAAAGAGATGATCGTAGAGAGTTGGAAATATAGTTCTAAGGGCTTAATAGTGACAAAGATCTCCAGATGCAAGATATGGTTGTTATGCGTCTTTGATTATTATGCCATGAGAGAAGGGCATGACAAGGAACTAATATTTTTCGAACTCTTGAAAATTTAAGTGAGATATCTAGGTAGAGAAAGAGATAAAAAGAGAGAGGGGGAGGGGTAGAGATAGAAAGTCATAGAGAGAGACAGTGAAACAATAAAAGAGATGGAGAGAGCAAAATGTTGGAGTTCAAGGATTGTAGAAGCATGCAAACACCAGAAGAAGAAAAAGCATGGAGCACAACACCAATTGTATTACCAAGCCAATGTACAAAGATAAGTATCCTATGAGGGTTATAGGCATACATACAATTCGAGGGAAAAAACCTCCTATATAGGAAAAAAAGTTTCATGGCCATCCTAAGTGTGTTCACACACATCACTACCAAAATATATCAACAAATCCCCCTTGGGAATGATGTTGTAAACAAGGAATTGGAACTCAAATCTAAGGAAGTGGGAGGGTATGTGGAATCAAATCAATCCACAAAAGGAAAAAAACCCAAAGCTTTGCAAAAGGTTTTGAGCTTCTCCATGGAACATTAGTGAAACTTCAACATTATCCTATGTGGGCACAAAAGCCAAACTGACCTCTAGAAAAGAGCATCTCCCTAACATATGTTGGAAATTAGGTAGGCCCATAACTAAATTCAACATGTTCAATAGGTTCAGGATCTACAACATAGATTTCAGCTTCTTCCAAAATTGACAAACATGAACATACCACACTTAATCATACACTGATGAGACAAAGATAGAGAGAGATTAGACAACATGTGTAAAGTGTTACATAAGCCACTACTTACTCACAGCATCATATATACAAAATGTCAATTTACAATGTGGGAGTCAAAATCTCAACCACTCTATGTGAACAGAAATAGATAGAAGAGTGTATGTACAGAATTTACAAGAATATTCAAATGCAAGGACACAAATCTGAATATGTATGAGATGTATGACCTGATAGGTTGTAGAAGAGTGTATATGAGTGACTGAAAGAGGAAAGATCAGTTTGAAACTGATATTCAGCAAACCCTAATCTGAATTTAGGCTATGGAAGATCCTAAATCAAATGTGTGTGTGAAAGATCACATACTATAAAAATTAGCATAGAATGCTAACATGTTGCTGACAGAAACCCTCATACTCATATGCAAACACCTTCTCTAACACCTCAGCTGAATGCATGTAGCATGCATGTATTGATTCTCCTTTATGGATGCCACTGCCTCCATGTATGTCGAAGGACTCCTCCAGATATGGATGCCACTACCTCCATAAGCTCCAAGTAGTACCTGTGTCCATAAAGAGAATATGTACCTGAATAGTTTAACATAAGATGCAATCTTATGTTAAGCTCCATCCAATGTCTTTGAATTACTCCATAATCTTCATGTAGAAGACAATCTTCAAATACATCATGTAGATGGCTGATTCACACCACCAAGCTGCTGATAGGTAAGTCTTCTCCATAAGCAAGAGTGTGAGCACACTCTTCTCCAAGAAGAAATCCATGGCTGCTCCTCAACATAGCTTCACAAAGTACACCATGGCTGCTCCATGAGTGCTAGAGCACTACCTCCTCAAGTAGAGTCCAAAGTTGGCATTGGATTTGGTGTAGGATGTCCAAATAAGTGACCACAAGCCCTCTTTTATAGGCCTTAAGCCCACAAGCAAACAAAACTCCCCAAAAGCTGATTCGTGAGCTAAAAAATTTGGATTGCTATTTAGAAATAAAGCTAGCACTATTTTTAAAGTTAGTTTTTGCTTTAATTAAAGTTCTTTTTAGCAAAAGCTAAAAACACCCTTTTGACCTGCTTTTTCCACTATCTGACCACCTGATGAATGATCTGACAACATTTTTATGATCCCCATGCTGAGAGCTATCAAATGAGATAAAAACCCTAAATTAACTGAAAATTAGGGTAGGGTTTTCTCCTAAATCTGATCTCTGATGACTACGTGTCATATACCATTAGAAAGCTCTCTTCAAGCTCTACAAGATGGACTCATAAAAATTTTATCCGAATTTTATTCCAAAAATGACTAAGTACCAAAATTAGGGTTTCTGCCTTAATAGGATTTTGGACTGATGTGACATTGATTTCCAACAACATAATGATAGAGCACCTCAATGTGCTTTGTGTAAGCATGGAGCATAAGGTTCCTCATAACTACCAATGTGATCTAGTGGTAGAAGACTGGCCAACACCCAAACTAGCCAAAAGATACATGAGCCACACACACTCAATAGTAGCTATGAAAGATGCCATATACTCATCCTTACAAGTAGAAGTGGCCATAGTTGCTTCTTGCTCAACAAAGATATACATAAGCTAGGTAGCATGAAGTAAAGACCACTAGTGGACACGAGTAGTATCATAACAACCAACCCAATATGACTCCAAGATAACATGTAAATCTAGCAACAAGGATCTCCGCGTAGGATAAAACAACCGAAGTACTCAGGTACCACTCAAGTAGAAAAAGATTTGACTAACCACCTACCAATGCTTGACACTTGGGCTATGCATGAACCTACTCATCTAAGAGACAACAAGCTAAGTATCAAACATCATTATGCATAAGTAAATCAAGCATTGGCAACAACCTATTGATAGACAACAACATCAAGTGAGTCTCCAACACCATGAAGACTCAAATGAAACTATTCTCCATGGTATTCATAATAGGTTTACAATCTTCAAGGACAAAACATAGCAATAATATGTCAATGTTTTTTGTTTTTCACAATTCTATTCCCTCATCAATGTGCATAATCTGAATGCGCAAATAATGATGCAAACACCTCAAATCTCACATCTGAAAAGAGGCATGCAAATCAGTCTTAAATTTAGCAACATGCTTCTTGTTAGGGCCACTGAGTAGGATATCATGAACATATATAACAATGATCAAACGTACCTCATCTACATGCTTAACATATAAGGTACTCTTTTTTGGTCTGTTCTCAAACACATGTGCCAGCATACAGTCATGTATCTTTTCATATCAAGCACATGGTTCTTGATTCAATCAATGCAATGCCTTTTTGAGCATGCATACTTTGTTTTCATGCCCTTTCTGCACACAATCATGGGTAAGAAATAGATACACTTATCCATGTCAATCACCATTCAAAAATGTACTTTAATCTCCAACTCATGTACATTCCAACCATGATGCAAGTGCATAAATGCTATGAATGAATCTCATTCAACACATGGGAGAAAAGGTCTCAACAAAATCAATACCCTTGCTAACACTATGAGTATCATTTGATTTCCCACCTACAAAAAGAGGCAAGAAAGTTTCATACACATCCTTTGGGTCGATTGATGTCTCCTTGGTGCATGAAAGTAAGGGTTGAATTGTATCATCCCAAAAACAATATCACAACTAACCAAAATGCATTAATTCTATGAATGATTCATACTTCACCCAATGAAAATACATTTCAAAAACTTATCATCCATTATGCAATGGTCCTCTCTACTCTTTATGATGAGAAGGATCTTGTTTCTTTTGATGAAGCATAGAATTCAGAAAATTGGATGGTTGCTACACCTTATATGTTAAGCATGCTAATGATGTGCTTCTGATCATTGTTGTGTATGTTGATGACATGTTTCTCACTGGTCCTCATGATAAGCATATTGCTGATTTTAAGGTTGATTTGCATGTGTCATTTGAGATGTCTGATTTGGGGCATTTGCATCATTATTTGGGCATTCAATTTATGCAAGTTGATGGTGGAATGGCTTTGTGTCAAACGAAATATATTGACATATTATTGTAGTGTTTTGGCCTTGAAAACTGTAAGCCTATTGCCACTCCTATGGTGACAGGTTTACGATTGAGTCCTCATGATGCTAGAGATGCATTTGATGATGGTATCTATTAGCAAGTTGTTAGATGCTTGATTTACTTATGCATTACTTGGCCAGATATTCACTTTGTTGTCTCACATATGAGCAAGTTTATGCATTGCTCAAGTGTCAAGCATTGGCAGGCAGTTAAGTGCATATTTCGCTACTTGAGTGATACCCGGCTACTTGGATTGTTTTATCCTAAGGAGGGATCACTACCGCCAAATTTGCATGCTTTTTTTGACAGTGATTGGGCTAGTTGCTATGACACTTGTGTGTCCACTAGTGGCTTTTGCTTCATGCTTGGTAGCTGATTTATATCTTGGTTGAGCAAGAAGAAGTCTATTGTGGCCACTTCCAGTTGTGAGCTTGAATATAGGGCAGCTTTCATAGCGATTGTTGAGTGTGTGTGGCTCAGACACCTTATGGATGATTTGGGTGTTGGTCAGTCTTCTGCCGCCACCATCTTCACTGACAGTCAAAGCACATTGGCAGTTGCGAGGAACCCTGTGTTCCATGCTCGCACTAAGCACATTGAGGTGCATTATCATTATGTCAGGGAGAGCTTCTCTACTAGAGAGATCAGCTTGGCATATGTGCCCATGCACGAGAACATTGCAGACCTTTTCATAAAGGTTCTACCTAGGGAGAAGTTTGAAGCTTTCCGCAAAGCTTTGGGCTTACTTCCTTTCGCGGAGTGATTCCACACAGCTTGACACTTCGTTATACGTGAGTGCCAGCTCCTTGTTCACCGCATCACTCCCAGGGGGATCTATTGATATATTTAGGTAGTGATGTGTGTGAACACACTAGGACTATTGGGGCTCTTTTTTCCCTCTTTAGGAGGTTTTTTTTTCCTTGGCTTGTATATTCGCCTATAGCACTAATGGCTTAATTATCTTTGTACATTCTAGTGGTAATACATTCAATATTGTGTGTTGTGCTCCAAGATTCTCCTTCTTCCCTCTGTTGTTTGTGTGCCTCCGTAGACATCTAACTCCAACAAGAAGGACATTATAAATATGGTGGTGTATGTCATACCAAGTTGAAATTATAAAGATCTATGATGCAATCATGTACTTAATGATGAGCATATTTAAAGCTATTTGGAATTCGACTTGATCAAGCTATTTCTCATTCCATTTGTTATATAATAGCATTTTGGACAAAGCAATACCCATATTTTGATGGGAAAGCATCGTCCTTTCCCCCTTCACATTAAATACTCTAAGAGCTCCACAAATATAGAGACATGCATAAAAATAACTATCATGACAACTTTTGTCCAGATAGTGAATGCACTCGTCTTTGCATATCTTTGTATAACTTGCTACATATTGCCTCCATTATAGTATTGTCATGCATTGGACACACCATTCTAATACACTCTCTTTCTATAGGGATCTTTCAAAGATACCCCTTTGTGTGAAGCTAATCCACAAGATGATAGAAGTGATCATAGAAGAAAATACCTTGCTCTACAAGTCTAGATCTAGATCTTCCTTCATATTGGATACTCGATAGATGGCCTTGGAGTACATTCATGATCCCAATAATACATGGGCTACCACTCCCCATATGAGTAGGGAGGCACATCTGTAAAAGATAAGTGCAACTTGAAAACATGATTCTCCCAAGAATGCAGAGTAAAGGCATAAAAACACATCTAAAAACATAATGAAGGACCCAAATTTATCACAAATAAAAGATTGAATGAAGCAAATAAATAGTTACCATAAAGAAGATCACAATTTTCCCTATGAGGTGGTTATCCTATTTCATGATAACTGTCACGACAAGCACATTGTGCATATAAGCATGTTGTACCAAGACTTCTCTTATGGTTATTTTGCAATGCTAGATCCTAAAGGCAATATTTATACCCTTCCATGACCATATGAAGACACTTACGCCATGCTTGCACTTCTATCATCATGCTTGCATCAAAACCTAGGAACCTTTTGATATAAGGGCTCTAGTCCATTTATCCTCATCAAGGGGGAAAAAAGGTAATATAAAATACAAATGTTGTAGGTATGGGAGGCCTAGAGCTAGAGGCCATGGTGCTTGCATATCATCACAAAGTGATGTAGTAAGAATTAGATGAAATGTTCAAGGAGAAAGGAGTAGAGGAATGAAGACGACAAAGAAGTTTCAAAATTACCTATGAAGGAGATCCAAAACACATGCCTTTCAAAATATCTCTACTAGATTCCCTAGGAACTTCCATCTAACCACAATTGAATCAATCACCTTTCCCTCAAATTTACACATAGTTCTAGTCCAATTTCTATATTATCATACAATTTTCAAATAAAAAAATCCAATGTTATGTTGGCCTCAACACTATTGGACATAGTATTACTCTCTCCTTTAAAAGGCCCTCCTTTTCACCTCAAACTAGATCTAATGTTATCTTCCTTCAGAATACAAGTAAAACAAGCATATTCATATTTGAGTATGAGACTTCAAAGAAGAAACATTTTAATTCTTTATCAGAAATTCAATATGGGTTTCTAAAGAGAAGAACCTTAGAAACATACCTTCAAAGAAGGAAAGTTAAACTAATTTACTGAGCACCCGTTTTTTAGTACAACTAGGTGAATCAACACCATATTTGCATTCTAGTATAAAGGAATCCCAAGAGATTATAAAAGATGAACTTAGGAATTGAGTTAATTGAAGCATTCATGATTTTGAGTAAAGGTGAAAACATCATCAATAGAAGCTTGATGGCTTGATACATCCATGTTGATACCGCATTAGACTTTTGTGATTCAATGATGGTCCAAATTCACTCAAAGAATCTTTTTGAGGGTCTAGATTATTTCTCATAAAGATAGACTTGAGCAAATCATCAAACAATTGAAGCTCATAGAGTTTGATTTAAATAAATTAAAGAAGATTGAATGGTTACAAAAGTTTTAGTTCTTCCTTTCTACTTCCCAAAAAAATGGACTTGACTGTGATAAATCATTCGAGTATTCAATCTTAGAAGATGCTTTTTGAATATTGAGTCATTCATTAGGTTTTTCTTCAAGAAAGTTTTCATACCAAACTATAATGGATGAAGAAGAATTCTCTTAAAGAGTTTGAGTAAACTCTTGAAGAGAAAAGAGTTGATAATTCCAAAGATTTCGTCTTTGTAAAAGTGGAAAATTATAAGATAATTCATTTTGGATTTTCTTTGATCTAATTGAAGTCTTCTTGCCTAAAAAATGCATGGAACACTTCTTTTCTACATTATACCTAGGACTCTCAAGCCCAATTGCACACAATAGTCCTCTAGTTAGGAAACAATTTAGCGGATATTGGCTAAAAGTGGAACATAGTAAAACATCTAATTCAGATGATATTGGTCAACCTTCACTTCATTTCCTACAAACCAAAGTGAAAGTGAAGTGAGTTTTCAAAGTTTTGAAACAATAAAAGAATCCACCTATTCTCTAGTGTTGAAAGTTTTTAATTTCAAGCTCAAGAGTGTGGGAAGATGCCCCAAATTGGACCTTCCACATCAATCACAATCAAAGGAGGATGATTTCCACGAGTTGGAGGCATCAAATCATGTCTATAATGGAAAGAAGTCAATTAGAGAAGATTTCGATCACCTCTTGATGTGATTGGACCTCACCTTTTGACATGTATATCTTTTGATTGGTTAAAGAGGTTGGTATGTGACCCTTAAAGCCTTTAATGAGTTGTAATATGGCATAGAGTCATGGAAATACATGCCCAAGGTGCCCCCTTGCTTAAGCACACCCCCTACTAGGTGTTCTCTGCATATTTTGTAGAGATTTCACTTTTACATACTCTCTCTCTAGATGATTGATCTTGTAATTGTTGTTTCTCCTTCATTATGAATCCATTTCTAATGCTTTTTGTCTTGTTGGAAAGCTTATAAGTTCTACTTTGAGTGGTATAGGTCTTGGGATCAATGCCTATACTATTGAGATATCTAGCTCAATGTGTGATGATCCAAAATGACATGTATCACTTTTTTATTTCTTTGACATGTATAATGGTCACACCAGTATATGTCAGGGACACTTCATTGAGCTTTATTATATTTATCTACTGAGAGTGATGGCACATTTGTTTCTTGCCAACTCACTCATTCACGGACATTAGGATTTTCATTATGTATTGCTCTTTATATATTGTGCTAGTTGTATTATTGTTTTAGGTCATTCTTGCCCATTCTTTTTATGTAATAGAAGAAGAAGAAGAAGAAGATCATTCTTCCTTGCCTCAATGTGTGTGTGCACTCCTCTTTGATTGTGAGAGTGTGTGTGGGAGCTCTCTTCCTTATCTCCTTCCTCATGACATGGTATGAGAGCTAGTGTGGTTGTATAGAGAGCTTGTGGAGAAGGCTGATGGTGAAGAGCATGCGAGAAGGCATGGAGAAAGCACAATTCACAAATGACCTCAGATTGTCGCAGAGCCATCTCGACCTGCCTTTCAAGCCCGTAAGGTGGGATCCATAAAAAAACTAGGTTAGTTTGCAAGACTATAACTTGTGTTCTGTTTGGCAACACTCAAGTATTCCAAATCTAGAATCTCAAGTGATTGTGTACTATTGATACACGAACACTATGTTTTTTTGAGATCGAATTGTCACATCATAGTGCGATAGTGTTCAAGCAGAAATACTGCTTGTAGTGTTCTTCCTATGTTGTGAATTGCTATAGAAATTGAAAACGCAGATGGAATGAGTCAAGTTATGACAGATAAGTGGACAAGAATAACTTCCATGCTTAGAGATTATGATGAATTTGCTAATGGGAAAAGGCTATCGGAAGTACATCGAAGGAGAGAGAAAAAATGGTGCATAGTTACTAGAGAGGAATTGGACTGTAGACCAGTTAAGAGTGTATGAAGAATGGAATCAAGGAGCACAAAAGCTAATGTATTGGCTATGTGTTAGCATACAAGATAGCATGATTGGGGACATATAGGATGCCAAGACTCCAAAAGAGGCTTGGAACAGTTTAGTCACATTGTATGAGACCAATACAAAGGCAGGGAAATTACAACTTAAGAACGAGCTACATACATTGGAGAAAAAGGGTGCATCAGTAAGTGACTACACCTTGAAAATCAAAAGCATATGTGAGTCACTTGCATCTATTGGCATGAATCTAGAGGATGATGATAAGGTAGAAGTGTGCCTTCGTGGTTTAGGAGCTGCATATAAGTATTTGAAAACTTCTGTATAGACCAGGAAAAATATTCCTAATTTTGTTGATCTGATGTCCATGTTGATTATTGAAGAAAATAATCTTGGTGAGGACTCAAACTCTCAAGGAAAACCTACTTCTAAGCAATTATTCTAGTTTGGTAGATGAAGAGGCTTAGGTAGAGGTTGTGGAAGTGGAAGAGGAAATAGTAACCAAGACCAAGGTCAACATCTGAATTATGCAAGAGGTAGAGGATAGTTTCAAGGTAGGGAGATCCAAAGAGGCCATAGAAATTTACAAAGAAATGATTCAAGTAATGAAAATAAAGGATGTTGGAATTGTGGTAAATATGGACACTTTGAATGTGATTGGAGGTTGAAGAATCAAAATAATAGAAGGTAGTGAAACAACTATGCATCCGCAAGTGCAGATGACTCTGAGAAGTTTTTCATGGTTCAACATCATATGATGAATATGATATATGTTGATGTTTTGAAATCACATGGTAATGTCTCGTATGTTGATTTAGGTGCTTCAAATCAGATGACTAGTCATGTAGAATGGTTTACTAGTTTGTGAAAATTATTAGTTCTTAGGTATGTTGAAATAGGTGATGACACATCACATCCTATCGAGCATACAGGAAACATAGCACTATCTATGTAGGATGGGAAGGTAAAACATCTTGTTGATGTGTTGCATGTTCTGCATATAACAAAGAATCTAGTTTCTATTGGAAAAATGGTTGACTAGGGATTACAAGTCAGGCTCAATGATGATGGGTTATATGTAGAAGACTATAAATAGGATGGAACATCGATTGCCAAAGGAAACAAAGTGGGTAGGATGTTCACCTTAAATGTCAAAATTCCTGAAATGAATGTAGCCATGTTTGCAAAAGGTGCAAGAGTTATTGTTGATATAGAGATCTAACACAAATGAATGACACATGCAAATTTGTAGAGGCTGAAATTGATGCAGTCAAAGGAGATTGTCAATGGACTACCAAATTTCAAGGTTGTAGAGATGCAAAAGGTATGTGCAACATGTCAATTTGGTAAACAGTCAAGAACATCGTTTTTGCATGACAAGCAAGTTAATGAGAATGTGCTAGAAATATTACATATAGATGTTTGGGGTCCACCAAAGACCACATCTATGGGTATTTGTAGCTTTTATGTTACTTTCATTGATGACCATACATAGAAAGTATGGGTATGTTTCATGAAAAAGAAAAATGAGGTATTTAAGGCTATGGTGGAAAAGTGGGCAGGGAAGTATATTCAGACATTAAGATCTAATGGAGAAGGTGAATACATGTCAAATGATTTCAGTAGCTTTCTAAAAAGTCATGGAATTTGACAATAGTTTTCATGCAGGTACACACCACAACAGAATGGTGTTGGTGAACACAAAAATAGACATATTGTAGAAATAGCAAGAGCCTTGATGGCTAAGAATAATATGCCTAATTGTTATTGGGTAGAAGTTGTGCACACTACTGTATACATCATGAATAGAACTCTATATTGCAGATGTATATGTTCTAGATGAGTTGAGGATGAAGCTTGATCCAAAGGCAAAAAGATGTATCTTCATTGGGTACTCCCTTGAGAAAAAAGGATATATATGCTATAACTCACTCACGCGACAAGTGAAGGTAAGCAGAGATGTGGTGTTTGATGAAATGTCAAGCTTCTATGCAGGTGCCAAAGAAGGAATTAATCTTGACTCAAATGACAAAGGAAATGTTGGAAAATCAAGTGTAGAATCTCAATAGTTTTGAGTGGACCCGATGCATCACCAAGCAATAGTTCCAACTTAAATCCATGGAGTGGGAGATTGTGTGGAAATTTTAGTCCTTTAAATCCATCAATTATATCAAGAAAATTAAAGAAAAGCTTTCTCTTGGTAGTAAAACATCTACAGGTTTTGAAGACATTGACAGAGATTCAAGCAGTTCAGAAAAGAGCCTTGATGAGGAGCTTGGATTGCCCTCTATGAAGGCTCCAAGAGTAAGAAAGGCACATGCATATGATACAAGGAGAAGTGACCCAAAACCAAGAAGATCCAGGAGGATCTAGAATTCGGTGCAACGATTGACATAGGATAGCTACATGGCTCATCATAGTGCCTACATGACCAAGGTAATACAAGATGCTGAACCTTTTTGTTTTGAAGATGCAATTGGAAATGCAGATTGGGAGAAAGCTATGGATGAGGAAATGGTTGCACTTTATGGAAATGAAACATGGAAGCTCATTCCATTGTCCGAAGGAAAGAAATCCATAGGTTGCAAATGGGTTTACAAGGTAAAGCACAATGTTGATGGTAGCATATGCACATATAAAGCATGATTAGTATCACAAAGATACACACAGACATATGGCATTCATTATGAGGAAACGTTCAGCCTTGTAGCTAAAATTTCTAGTATCAGGGCACTTGTTGCATTAGCTACAGCAAAAGAATGGACCTTGCATCAGATTGATGTTAAGAATGCTTTCTTACATGGTGAGTTATAGGAAGAAGTATACATGGACCAGCCACAAGGATATGAAGATTCAGAGCACCCAGAATATATTTGCAGGTTACAAAAGGCTTTGTATGGGGCATGCAAGGATTGTTGATTACTTAACCACCATTGGGTTTTCTATGTGTGATGCAGATCGTTCACTATATACAAGGAAGGTTGATGATGGCATCATAATTGTGGCTATTTATGTTGATGACTTGATTATAGGTGGTGATAATGAAGAAATCATAAAAGAGGTAGAGCAACTCCTTATGCAGGAATTTGACATGAAAGACCTTGGTGTGCTACATTATTTTTTGGGCATTGATTTTATACATACAAAAACAAGTAGATGGATGTCCCGAAGTCAATATGCCTTGAGTATGCTCTAAGAGTATGGTATGGTTGATTTTAGGCCAATTTTTATGCCATTAGATTAGAATTTGAAGTTGGATACTACATCAGGTGAAGCATTGGAAAATGCTACTATCTACAGGAAAATTGTAGGAAGTCTGCTATATCTCATAATTACAAGGCCTCATCTAAGCTACACTATTGGACTTGAAAGAAAATTTATGCAGGATCCTAGGAAGCCACATTTAGATACTCTTAGGTGCACTCTACATTATGTGAGTGCTACTTTGGATTATGTGTTGTTTTTTGAAGTTGGTGTAAATTTGCATGTTCATGGATACACCAATGCACATTGGGTTGGTAGTATTCTAGATAGAAGATCTACTAGTGGCTTTCTATTCTGACTTGGGAGCTCATCTTATTACATGAAGCAGTAAGAGCAACCCACGTACAAAGGCTGAGTATAGAGGTGCTACAATGGCAGCATGTGAAGCATCCTCGTTAGAGATGCTACTTAGATTTAGGTGTGGAAGTACAAAAGCCTATCACCATCTATTGTGATAATCTTAGTAGCATACAATCAGCATGAGACCCTATTTTTCATGCTAGAACAAAACATATCAAGGTGCATTATCATTTCATCAAAGAAATAGCAGGTGATATTCACCTTGTTTATGTGAAGGATGATCAGTAGGTTGTTGATATTTTCACTAAAGCACTTGGAGATGATAAGTTGAAGAAGTTTTGGAAGATGCATGGATTACAAGACATGACATTGAGCTTGAGGGGGAGTGTTAAGATATCAAGCTCAACATGTGATAGTACAGGATGACATGGAGACTTTTTCATTTCTCTAACATGTATAGTGGTCACGCCCGTATATGTGAGGGATACTTCATTCAGCTTTATTAGATTTGTTTCTTGCCACATTCGTTTCTTGCCAACTCACTCATTCATAGACATTAGGATTTTCCTTATGTATTGTTCTTTATATATGCACTAGTTGTATTGTTGCTTTAGGTCATTCTTGTACATTCCTTTTATGTAATAGAACAAGAAGAAGAAGAAGATATCATTCTTCCTTGCCTCAATCTGTGTGTGTGCTTCTCTTTGATTGTGAGAGTGTGTGTTTGAGCTCTCTTCCTTATCTTCTTCCTCATGACATGCATAAGTTCAGAGAAATGTCCACAATAGTGTATGTGTAGTTAGCTAATACTCTGTGAAGAGGTCAAGTTATCTGTTTTATTGCAACTGGTTGAGGCATCATCTAGTGTCCAAATCGAGTGATTTCACTGTCATTGGAAAGCTTTCTAAGTCTAGTTTGAGCTTGCAAGTTTTTTTTTTCATTCATTGCATGTACTCAAAGAAAGATAGAAAACACAGAGCCTATGTCTGAAAAAAATTTAGGATCATAGGAGGGTTCATTTGCTTTCATTGTGCACATAGGAGTGTTTATCCTCCAAGAGTGGTATGAGAGCTATAAATGGAAGAGAAGAAAGGAGCTACTCAAGTTAAGTGAAGATCTCATCAAAGTTTTACGAGAACAAGCAAAGAAGGGGCACATCAACAACAAGGGGAAGCAAATACATCATCAAATCAAAAAACTTCATCAAGAGGAGTAGCTCAATTTTTTGAGGTAAAAGCCATCTTTTTCAACTTCATTGCATGAAAGAGGAGGTTCAAAAGAGCTAGAAGGCACCATGGCAGATCTTAATGCTCAGATTGAGAATCTTGAAAAAGGAAACTACTAACCATGGCCATTTAGAATAAGCAATTTTTTAATGGGGAAAGGTTTGTGGGGACTTGTGAGTGGTGGAGATCCAAAACCCTATATAAATAAGTTAAATCCAACCAATGACCAGAGAAGAGTAGTAACAGAGTAGGATGAAAGGAATAAAATATTCATTTTTATTTTTTCTCAGCATATTGGCAACTCCATGATAGGACATATTCAAGGATTTGGATACATTAAAGAAGATGTGGTAGTGCTTGGAGAGATTGTACTCCACTTCCAAAAAAGCTAGGAAAATTCA
The DNA here is from genome assembly GCA_020310875.1 of Ceratopteris richardii. NCBI lineage: Eukaryota > Viridiplantae > Streptophyta > Polypodiopsida > Polypodiales > Pteridaceae > Ceratopteris > Ceratopteris richardii. The sequence goes on along the minus strand of CM035442.1, from coordinate 11,393,842 downwards.
GCTCAAGAATGAGCTAAATAACCTCAAGAAAGGCCCCTCTCAAGGTGCTAATGATTACATATTAAAGGTTAAAGAGCTTGTAGATGCACTAAGGTCAATCTACTGTGCCCTAGATGATGACGATCTTGTAGCCCACACCCTTAATGGACTTAGGGATGATGAAAAATAGAGGGCCTTTGCAACTTCATTGTATGTAAGAGACTTTCTTCATGATTTCGATCAACTAATCACTCTCATGGTGACATAAGAAATGAACCTTGGTGGTCATAATGCCAAGGATACCCAAGGGCAATTGTTGTATGTAGGTAGAGGAAGAGGAAGACACAACCGAAGTGCTACAAGAAGAAGAGGAAGATATCAAAGAAAATAAGAAGGTCAAGGATAACAAGAAAATGCAAGTCAAAGAGTTGGAAGAGCAACAAATAGAGGAAGAGGTGGAAGATGACAAGCCACTTCAAATAGATGCTTTGTATGTGGTAAGCTGCGTCATTTTGCTAATGAATGCTATCATACTGATCAAAGACCAAGGAATCAAAGCAACAACAACATCAATTATAGAGGGCAAGGTAAATATGCAAACACATCATCTAGCCAAGGGAATGATTATTTACTTGCCATGAGGTATGGTGAAGATACAACTCAAGCTAGTGAAGATGTATGGTATTGTTAGGCCGCCAGATTGGCACAATGTAACTTTTATATTTTCATATACTGCACGCACCGAAAGGGCGTAGCGAAGTGATGTAACCCTTTTATTCATTAATGAAGAGACATTACGTTGTTCTCCGGTGGTAGAGGAGCAGGATCACCAATCTGTCGGTCTAGGCGATTTGCGACCTTGTGGAGACGTCGTAGTGCAGATTACAAATATTCTGAGTACTGTCACTCTGTCCTTGTTGATTCGCAGTAATTCTTTACTAACACAATAATGTTATGTTCACGTTATAAAGTCGGTGCAACTGTGATTATTAATTCGTGCGTTAAATACGGTGTAAGGAATAACCGCAATACGAACAGTAATACGGTGTAGAAGAAGTTATACTGGACAGTAACGTACTGCTAAATTGATAATTAAGTTGGGAAAATCAGATAAAGGGCCTCTGCATTGTTAGACCCCTACCATCCCCAAGAACCCGAAAAGAGATTAAAAGTGGATCTATTAACAGTCCCTTTTAACACTGGCGCCATCTGTGGGAAGATGGCAATAGATTGAGAATACTCAGTAAAGATAGAGCAGTGCGTAAGGCAAGCGGTGCAGAGGTGATATATGCCGGTTACTCGGTATGGGGAGTCTTAGCCGAAGTATAAAAGAGACCGGCATCCCTAGGCAGTTCCAAATCTATTAGAGACACCCCCAGGTGGTAGAAGTGCAGGCCTTTTAAGCCCAGTTGTTGAAGGATCGGAGCCAGTTAGCAGTGATTCCGATGCCAGTTCGGTGACACATGATGCGATTCTAGTAGATTCCGGTATGTTTTGAAGAAGGTGTAGTGATTTCTGGGTGTACAGAGACACAGTGCGCAATTCATCCGACGTTATCTGGTCAGGATGCGACTATTTTTGGTGATAAAGTTGTGTTGCCAAGTGAGACCGTTTTCGGTGAAAAGACAACCTGGTGTGATGAAAGTTCGATATTTTTCGGTGGGAGTTCGGTACCATTTAGTGGGAGTCTGAAGTTTTTCGGTGATACTGCAGTACTACCTGGTGGATCCTTGTTACGTTAACCAGTGTTCGGGGCAAGCTTGCCTACTCTTAATACTAAAACTGAGGACAGACTATTTGATTTGGAGATAAGTAAGAGATTCAACGCCATTTTCCAGCCGGAAGGTGAGCAGTCTGATAATACAGATTTCAAAGGACAACAGACGCCCCCTCAAAAACTCAGGGAACAACAACAGTACCAATAATAGCACCATGAGTGGTCAACAGCAGCAACAACAGCAACAACAATAGCAGCAACAGCAACAGCAACAACCACATCCAATCATCCCACCTCGACCGGTTCCAACAGGGGTGACTTACACAAAGTTCGGTGGATTTTCGGGTGACGACCCCGATGCACATGTGCACACCTTTGAGATAAGCTATGCAGCGCTGAACCATCCACCCGATCCGGCGTACAAGGCTATCGTATTTCAGGCCACCTTAGTTAATGAAGCGGCTAGATGGTTGACTGAGTATGATAATAATCATTTCGTTAACTATGATGCTGTGAGGGATGCGTTTTTACAGAGGTTCCGGTTGAAGAAGAATCCTCTCAAAATCTTCGACTATTTGCAGAACAATCGGCAGAAGCCGCACCAGACTGTTCAAGAATACGCAACATTGTTTAGAACTTACTTAAGACAACTACCTCCGGCACATGCTAGTCTACCGGATGATGTTATAACCTAGTGGTTCATTAACTTGACCCCACAGTTAAGACAAATTATGATCATCCGCTCTGTGGGTGCTATGACATTGGATGCTGTTATTGCGATGGCCCTGCAACTAGAGCATAAAGTTGGGGGATTCACCGAAGACTTGGAGTGGCTGAAATCCAGTAAGAACGTAACAGATGATCCGGCTAAACATATGTATTGCACCAAGTGCAAAAATCCAGGGCACACCAGTACTACATGTGCCCTTAACCAGATGTATTGTGCCATCTGCAACACAACAGGACACTCAACGGAAAATTGCGCGTATAATGCCAAGGTGTAGGGGCGAGAAGCTGTAAATGCCATCATACAAGAACCAGTCAGCCAACAGCCCATTACGTGCCACCACAGATGCGAACCAACCAGTCGCAAGGATATAGGAATTACTGGGGTCAGCGGAATACCAATTTCAATTCAAATCGATGGTAGGCGGGTACATCAACGGAAGGTACTTCTCTTCCACCACCTCGATGTCATTTTTGCAGCGAGATTGGCCACATTCGTAGGTTTTGCAATGATGCAGCAGAATATGACAAAAGGAAGAAGAAGCTACAAAATCCAATGACCAACATGGTCTATATTTCACCAGTTGAATCACAAGCAGCAGTGGTTTAGACCAGATCGGGTAAGCAATTGCAACCCGCCGCTGAGGTGTTCGAGCCTGGTATCCGTGAGCAGCAGCGAATATATACAAAGGCTAGTCAATGGACAGCTAAAGAGCCAATTGTGTTTCCTGATCCAATTCCGGTAACACAGGTTCCCCTGCCTAAGGCAAGATCGAATGAACAAAATGTTGCCCCAGCAACAGTAGAATCATCATCAAAATGGGTGAGAAGTATGATCCAAACAGATCAGGTATGGGACATCCTATCTAGGGCTTCAATTACACTCCCTTTGGGGTAGTTGCTCGCTTTGGTGCCAGGAGTCAGGCAGCAATTCCAACAGCAGGCTAGTCCCGGATCTTCCTATACTCCAGCGACTGCAACAATACAACTGGAAGCTGATTCTATGGTGGATCATTCAATCCCATTGATCACTGTCTGGCATAAAAACCAAAAAATTACTCAAGTGCTAATTGATGGCAGTTCAGGTGTGAATATAGCAACGGTAGCACTCTGCAAGCAATTGGGTTGGACCCAAATCGAGCCCGTACAATTTTTTGTATGCATGGCAGACCAATCCCCAGTCCATCCGGTGGGACTAGTATAATATTCTGATTACCTTGCAGGGTACCACGTTCAAAATGACTTTTGTCGTTCTCAAACTACCAGAGTCCAGCCTCGACTACAATCTACTTTTCGGTCGGCCATGGTTGAAACAAGCCAAAGTTGTACAGGATTGGTCCGCACAGGAGTTAACTTTCAAACATAATCACCGTAAATATGTAGTTAAATTGGATGCCATGCAGCCCTGCGAGCTTCATGCAAGACCATATGTAGCGGAGCCGGTCCACATGTTGGATGGCTTATCTGACGACGAGGAAGAGGCATTCCTAAAGACCAATAAGGATCTGATCTCATTAGGTACTGTAGATCTCCAGTCGGTCGTAGACAAGTGGAGTCCGACCGCTTGCACTGTGGTACCAGTGACCGGAGATGCAGATGCAGATGATAGTGTCGCTATGGATGGAGCCACCTTACGCCAACTTTTGCAGTCAGCTGATGATCTGGTAAAACCTCGACAATTTTATGTACCGGAAGATCAGTTAGTAACATATAATTTGGGTGATGTGGTTAACCCGCGACCAGTTAAGATTAAGGCAGGATTGTCAGAGACATTTCAAAATGGATACGAGTGTTGCGTGAGTTCTCCGATGTTTTTGCTTGGGACTATCGAGATATGAAAGGTTTGGACCCACGGATCTATCAACATCGGGTAGTGCTCAAACCAGAGGTGAAGCCAATCAAACAGTCTAGTTACCGAATGAACCCCAATTATGCAGCACAGGTCAAAGTAGAACTGGATCGGTTATTGAAGGTGGGATTCATTGTACCAATCGAGCATGCTGAATGGATATCTCCGATAGTGATTGTTCCAAAGAAGAATAAACAGCTGCGCATCTGTGTTGATTATCGGAAACTAAATGCGGCCACTGTACCGAATCCATTTCCTCTCCCCTTTCTAGACACAATGCTCGACAGGGTGGCCGGGCACGAGATGTATTCATTTTTGGATGGCTACAGTGGCTATAACCAGCTGAGGATGACAGAACAGGACATACCTAAAACAGCTTTTATCACGAACTGGGGTGTTTATGCTTGTACGGTAATGTGGTTTGGGTCAAGGAATGCTCCAAGTACATTTCAACGATGTATGCAAGAAGTTTTTCCACCCTACTTGACTACTTTTATGCAAGTATATTTGGACGACTTTTCCTTATTTGGTAAGACTGCGGTGCACCTATATCATTTACGGTGCTGCTTTGAGAAATGTAGCGAATACCGATTATGCTTGAATCCAACAAAATCTGTTTTCGCGGTCTCTTGTGGCAAACTACTCGGACATATTATCTCTGCACAAGGGATACAAGTTGATCCGGATAAAGTTGCAGCCGTGTTGGAGGCGCCAGCCCCCACAACACCGAGAGAAGTTATGCGCTTCTTGGGTCAAATCCGATGGCATGGCAGACATTTACGGTGGTTAGCTCATTTAGCAACACCGCTCAATCGACTTATGACTAGTGCTCCGTGGCAGTATGATTGGACACCGGAGTGCCAAAATGCATTTGATCGTTTAAAGGTGTTATTGACGCAGGCCCCAATTTTGCAACCACCTGATTGGGAACGTCCGTTCCATGTCTTTGTGGATGCATCGCACATAGCTATTGGTAGCGTACTCATGCAGCAAACTGACAAATGGTTTCGGCCTGTATATTATGCAAGTCGCCGATTAGCCCCTGCTGAAAGAAACTATTCAGTGACCGAAAGAGAATGTCTCGGGTTGGTGTACTCTGTGAAGAATTTCCGCCATTATTTGTTGGGCCGAAAGTTCACCTTCCACGTGCATCATGCCGCACTTGTGTATTTGGTCCGAAAGCAACATTTAGGTGGTCGCTTGGCTCGATGGGTTCTATTATTACAGGAGTTCGACTATGAAGTTATTCATCGACACGGCACAGCACATGCCTTGGCGGATTTTCTATCTCGGTTGGATTCCGGTGAAGCTCCGGTGGGGGTTGATGACACTACACAAGCAATTTATGCTATTGAGCCAACTATTGAAGAATCCATAGAACCTCTTGTTCCCCCTACATACTACGATACGTTACTAACTTTTCTAACTGACGGGTATCTTCCTCCTCATACTTCCCCTGCTCTGCGGCGGAAATTTGCAGTTTACAGTCAAAGATTTCGGTTGATTGTAGGTCAAATGTACTACCTGGATCATACTCATATTTTACTTCGATGTATCCCACCACATGAAGTAGAATCGGTTATTGCTATGGCTCATTCATTACCCTCGGGCAGACATTTCGCAGTTGATCTTACGCACTGTAAAATTCTGCAAAGTGGGCTTTGGTGGCCTTCAACGTATAAAGATGTGACTCAGTTTGTGCAGCAGTGTGATACCTGTCAATGGTCTAGACAACCATTACAGCAGCACTTCTTTCCCGTTCAACCTATATTACCTCTGAAACCCTTTCAGAAGTGGGGTCTAGATTTTATTGGTCCAATAACACCCCCAGCTACTTTCACCAACAGCCGTTATATCTTGACTTGTACCGATTATGCCACTCAGTGGGTGGAGGCTTGGGCATTACGGTCAGCCACAGCAGCTTCGGTGGCCAAATGCCTAATGAAGGACGTTTTTCCTCGTTATGGGTTGCCTCTGGAAATCGTTACAGACCAAGGTACACACTTTGCTAACCACTTAATGCAAGTATTGATCGAGACATTTCAGATTGTCCACAAATTCAGCTCGCTTTATTATCCCTGTGCCAATGGTTTGGCGGAGAGTACCAATAAGACTTTGTTGACTATGCTCCGTAAATTGCTTTTGGAATGTCCGAAACGTTGTGACCAGTTCCTACCTGCAGTTTTGTGGGCTTACCGGACTACGTACAAGGTAGCTACTGGTATGACCCCGTTCAAACTAGCTTATGGATTGGAAGCTATTGCACCAATGGAAGTAGTAGTGCCAAGTCTACGCGTTGCTTTAGCTCAGAAACTGCTACCGAAAGAATCCTTGCCATTTCGGTTGGATACACTCAGATCATTGGATGAACAGCGCTAGGAAAGTTTTATGGTACTTCAAGAAGTTCAGCTTCATCAAGCACGTACACATGACCACATGACCGCTTTCTAAAAACCCCTATCTTTAAAGTTGATCAACTCGTCTTATTTTATAATGCTAAAGCAAATCGATCTGCTGGAAAATTTAAATTACGGTGGTTTGGTCCATACCGGATTGCTGACCAAGTGGGATCCGCAACTTTTCGGTTGGTCACCTTAACCGGAGTTCCCCTCCCAAAAGTGGTTAATGGTTCCAAGCTACGCCCATATCACCAATAGCCTAATCACCACTGATGTGATCTTCGTTTTTCCGCGTGTTACTTATGTTCTGTTTATCTTCATCTTTCGGTTGACCACTGACCGTAATCTCCTCGTTATGGTATCTTAATATGATTAATCGCCGCCCTGTGTTACTGTTTCTGTTTTTGCATGCATGCCGTAATTATGAAGGGTATCATTTCAATACCGCGCGATGATTAGGGTTTTTGATTGCTTCATGATGCCCGTGTGTCTACTTAATATTGTTTCTTTTACTGCTAATCGTTACTGCGTTTGTGTGCGTGTGCATGTTCATTGTCGTCTGTATTCTTGTGCTTACTTGTGCACGCCATGGAAGCTTTAGCGAATGTCGCTACTTTCCGTGCGGGACTCACTCCTGAAGTAAGTGAGTACTTGCGCACTCGCGGTTTGTTGAATTTCGCTGAATTGCCCTAGCATTCAGTGGAATGTCAGCCATTCTATGCGCAAATCATTGCTGCCATTGCCTCTACACCTGCTACAGAGCAATGTTGGCCCATATCCTGTTTCCCATCCCGCGTTGTTATCACTTTAGCTTCGTTCGCTGAAGCTTTGTGCCTCCCTATGGAAGGATTGGAGAATGGTCCACTTCTTCTTGTAGCCACCATGAAAGAGTTGTTTCCCCGGCACTCATCTAATGAGTACGCCATTTTGTGTAGACCCGCACCAGAGCGCACTGCTCTGTAGTTTTTAGTTGCTATTTTGAATTTGCAAAAACGCACTTACGGTATCTCGCACCCCTTCTATTCGATGATAGACGTGGCTTCTTGCGAGTCTGTCAATTTTGCTTCTTTTTATTTCCGGCACATTCACCGTGAATGTGTCGCGGTTATCAAACAGGTCAATAAGGGTGACCTTCCACGCTCTCGTCTACCCCATATCCTCACTTTTCTCTTTCCAGTAATCCAACCTCCGCAACCGCCTCCAACCGCTCCCATCTTGTTCCATGAAGAATCTGCTCAAGTGCTCGAGGACACAGAGGATGATGATGAGGATTTATTTCAACTTCTTCGCCGGAAACGTAGGCGTATAAGTCCCTCTGGCAGTCAGGTGCAAGGATCAATTGTTGACAATGAAGAAGAAGTCTTCCACGACACCGCTACCTCCATTCATGTCGATTCTTCCATCCCTTCTTCTCCAATCAAGCAGCAGGAACACGGTGCTCACAACGACGACTCTGAAGAAGTTTCTTCTCGGGTGGATTCTCATCTACAGAATCAAGATTCTGTGAAGGATATTGCTGCTGACATTTTTAACGACGTGATTGCTATGATTGATGTCGTCATCGACAAGGTTGAGGCATCAAAGCAAAATACCACCGGCCTCATTTTGACGCCAATTATTCCACCTCCTCCACCCATGAACACTGTTGAGCCCATTGTCCCAGTCGAGTCTGTTGTTCCCGACGCACCCGCTACTTCCTCGTCTTCTCCCAATTACTCTCCACCACCTTCCCCTCATCTGTTCTCAGCTTCTACATCTCAAACTCTTCCTGTGCTTCCTTCTCCAACCCTGATGTTTCATGAACTCGAATCGATGGGTCAACTCTTGATCCAATTTTCTCAGCAGTTACCTATGCAAATGAAGTAGGCAACCGATAATATTTGACATGAATTACAGCACAAAGTGGATATTTTAGAAGCAGATATTGCCCCATTGCAGGAAGAAGCAAATGTAGTTAAGGCAGAAAACCATGGTTTGCAGGTTCAACTTCAACAACATCAAGCTCGGCTTACAGAGCAGGATAATCTCATTGCTCAAAGAGATGCAGCATTGGCTGAGTTAAAAGCCAAGGATGTTTTGTTAACTGCTCGTGATGAAGAACTCGAGCAATTAAATCAGTTGGTACAGGATAAGGAGGATTCTCGGATTGCTCTCGGTAACCTTTTAGAAGAAACTCGTGCCGAGCTTGATGAGGTCGTGCAGAGAGGACAAGAAATGACTAATTTGGCTAAGCAAACTACTACCAAATTATAGGCCGCCTCTGCCGATCTTTTTCAAGCGAATACTGCTCTCAAAGCACAGACGAGTCTGACCATTCAACTTAAGAAGGAATTAGCAGGGATTATGAAAGAAAGGGATGCATATTATAGAACAATTCAATATCAAGCTCAGGAATTGGAACGCAGAGAGAAGCAGCTAGGAGCTCAAGCTAAGAGATCGTCTCAAATTGATGCGCAAATTGCAGATGTGAAGCAGCAGAGAGATGCTGCATTAGCTAATGATTTCTATTTACAAGAAGCGTTTTTGCAGACCCAGACCGATGCTCTGTTCAGTCAGGTTATTTCGGTGAGTTCAATACGCACTAACGCACAGCTGGTGGAGCTGGAAACATTAAAACTGATGTTGGATTCATTAAAACAAAAAATCACTAGAACCTTCAAATTAGCAAGAACCATGTATATCCAAGGCATTGTAGATGAGCCTTAGTTTTCTTTTCTTTGTGGGTTCGAGTCCACCGTGCGTGCCAGTGTTAGGCCGCCGGATTGGCACAATGTAACTTTTATATTTTCATATACCGCATGCACGGAAAGGGCGTAGCGAAGTGATGTTACCCTTTTATTCATTAATGAAGAGACATTACGTTGTTCTCCGGTCGTAGAGGAGCGGGATCGCCAGACTGTTGATCTGGGTGATTTGCGACCTTGTGGAGACGTCGTAGTGCAGATTACAAATATTCTGAGTATTGTCACTCTGTCCTTGTTGATTCGCAGTAATTCTTTACTAACACAGTAATGTTATGTTCACATTAATAAGTCGGTGCGACTATGATTATTAATTCGTGCGTTAAATACGGTGTAAGGAATAACCACAATATAAACAGTAATACGGTGTAGAAGAAGTTATATTGGACAGTAACGTACTGCTAAATTGATAATTAAGTTGGGAAAATCAGATAAAGGGCCTCTACATTGTCAGACCCCTACCATCCCCAAGAACCCGAAAAGAGATTAAAAGCGGATCTATTGACAGTCCCTTTTAATAGGTATGTAGACAGTGGATGTAGTAATCATATGTCATGTCGAAAGGATCTTTTTAGTCATTTGTAGGTCCCAAAGCATCAAGGACATGTAGAAATAGGTGAAAACCCAAAGCATACCATTCAACATGTGGTAGATATCAATTTGAAAGGAAAACAAATGGCAAAGTGCTTATCAAAGGTATTACATGTCCCGACTATTACCAAAACTTGATTTTGATAGGCCCTCACCATGGAGTGAAAGGCTTAGGAAAGAGAGATCAAATCTAAAGAAAGCAAAGTAAAAGGCAAAGAGAATATTGCAATTGAAGAAGGAAGCTACGTGGATGAGAACATGTTGGAAGATGAAGAGATAGAAGAAATTCAAACCCCAAGAGTCACAAAACAAAGAAAGATGGAAACCACACATAAAGGAAGTGAAAGAATGTCCTCAAGAGTAAGATATACAATTCAAAGCTTAACATATGATAATTTCATTACAAAGCATTATGCATACATGACTCAAGTAATCAAAGACAAAGAACCAACTAGTTATGAAGAAGCTAAGGATTGCAAGGAATAGCAAGAGGCAATGAAGGAAGAGCTCAAGGCACTTGATGAGAAACATACTTGGAGCTTGGTACGAGCTCAAGACAGCATGAAGGTGATAGGTAATATGTTTACAAAATTAAAAGAAATTCATATGGTTCCATTGCTAGGTACAAAGTGAGGTTGGTGGAGAAAGGCTTCTCCCAAAGCAATGGGATAAATTATGATGAACCTTTCAGCCCCATAGCCAAGATGCCAACAATTAGGACTTTGATTATAGTGGCTACATCAAAGAAATGGAGCTTATATCAGTTGGATGTGAAGAATGCCTTCCTCAATGGAGCACTTGAAGAGGTAGTCTACATGAGCCAACCTCAAGGATTTGTTGGTATGAGGTACCCAAATCATGTTTGCAAGCTATGAAAAGCATTATATGGACTAAAGTGAGCCCCAAGGTCATGGAATCAAGGGTTAATGGATTATTTGTCAAGTCTTGGATACACAGAAAGTGTTGTAGATCCATCACTTTTCATGAAGAAGCAAGGAGACAAGATGGTATACATATGCATCTATGTGGACAATTTGATCATCACAGGAAGTGATATTTCAGGTGTTAAAGATATCAAATCAAAGTTAGGAGAAGCATTCAAGGTATCCGATCTTGAAACACTTAAGTACTTGTCACTCTAGCACAATGGCAAGTACCAATGTGAGGAGATCCACCTCATAATTGTCAATCCGTGGAGACATGAGGGCTAGTATGAAGACTATGAGCAAGTGATGGCACAAGTGTGTGAGTGAGAAGCACACAAACATGCACACACATACACACGCACACACAAGGCAAGAACAGGGAGAGGAACAATGGAATTCTTTGCGTTAGTCAAAAATTCTCTTACATAAGCTCAAATCACTAATAATCTAACCTCAAAAATGAGCTCTCTAGATCCTTTTATAGTTTTTTTACTAGCTTTGGCCCTATCCAGACCTAGTGTCCAGCCTAGTTAAAAATTAGGTTCTAGAGCTTATTTGAGGGCTCAAAGGGAATCTAAAAATTACAAAAATTGGTATGTAGCTAATTCTAATACTCCTCAAGCTTGAGGACTCCTTGCCTTGAACAAAATGGAGTCTATTCTACTAAAAACGGAATTTACAATGTTTGTGTAGTGATGAAAATCACTTGAGTTGGAAATAGTTCATGGAAAAAATGATTAGGCCTTGTTACCGAATTGTGCATGATGGCTCCTCTATGCTGCTATGCTCTTCTTATAGTTTCTATGCCAACACTCCCCCCCTTCCTAGTGTCTGTCACCCCTGACAAACCTCTGTTCTATAGGGTGGTCAATATAGTATTGGAGAACGTTGGTGACCAGCTCGTGTTCTCCTACCTGTAATCCTCTTGCCAGATCAACTTGCAATGCATCCCAATTTATTGTGCCTGGGATATCTAGTTGCGGTGTCGTGCAGTACTCGGAGTACATGGCTTGTTCACAGGGAAAGAGATGAAGCAGGTGTGTGGGCTTAGGTGTGAATACCTCCGAGTGATATTCCCAAAAACCTGATCTGAACATGTCTTCGAATGTCTGTTTATAAGATGCGGGGAGGTACTTGATGCGTGCATGCCAAGCGTAAGCCAGACAAATGCTCGAGGTGGTGCTCATGTCATACACCAAATCATAATTTCCATTGGTAAACCCCAGTAGACGTACCTGTGGTGCTTCTACATTTCTAAAAGTTTTGAGCATGACTTGCATCATATCCAAAATTTTAAGCATCATTTGGGCTGCAACATCTGGCATGGGCTTTAGTCGAGGCATCCAATGTCGAATCATTGCCATATCATGTAAGCTGTTTGATGATGGTCCCTATAGTGGCACTATGTACAGTTTAGCCATTCCTTGCATTGTGCGTTATTCTACACTTTAATGTTGAATGCCTTCCATGATTTGTGCCGTGGAACTGGACCATAGCATGGATTGAAAATTAGATGTAAAGGCACGTGCTTCCATGTGCACAGCATTTCAGGGTATGTCTCTAGAAGCTTTTGTCGCCATGTCGGTTGATAGATCTTGCCTTTCTGCGCCTCTAGAGGAAGGTCTTCGGGTTGAAACTGGATAGCGAAGGAAGGAATATTTCCTATGATTCTCTGTATTTCCGCATTGTAATCGGCCAGAATGACATAGAAAGGTCGGTATTAGAGTTCTGATGATATGATGAGATGTCTGAATGACAAGTTCTTGAAGTAACTAGATTGTAATATTGTTTCTTCTATGACTCTCATGGCTTGATTTTGCACCACCGTGCACTCTTCATGAGAACTCCCAATTTCTTCCACCTGTTTTAACCACGGAGGTCGTGGCGCTTCAAAAGTATCCTGACCTTCTTCTGTTTGTCATCCCCCTGGGATGGGTTGCGGCTCATAGTCCTCTTCAAATGTCTGTTCCACAGGAATTTGTACTGTTTCTTCATCTGTCGGAGCCTCGGGTGGGGAAGGTGGTCTTTCATATTGTAGTAGGCGTGCCTGTAATTCTGGGACTTGTTTTTGGAGAGTTTTTAGGGCCTCTGAGTCTATGACAAGTGAAGCAGTGGAGGTGGTGGTTTGAGAGCCAGCTCTCATGTCTTTCTATCATTTCTGCTTCAGTAGATCCAGTTCCCCTGATAACTGGTCATGTGCCTCAAGTAGTGTAGCATAGTCTTCAAGGATTATCTTTATGTTTTCTAGGGTCACTGCTTGGAATTTTGAGGGACTGATCGATGCCTCGGATGTGCTTTCCATGGAAGCCTCTAAGTTCTCCTGGTTTTGTAGTTGTAGACGTCGATTTTCCTCTTGAGCCGTTGCAAGGTTTCATCTGAGTAGTGCCATATTTCGCTGAAGTTTTGAGTTGTGTTCCAGTTGTATTTGTAGATGGCCTTCCACCACTTGTATCGATTCCTAGTCTACGTTCTGTAATTTTACTTCCAATATGCTATGAGCCTCCTATAAAGTCTAAAATTTAGTTTGGAGACTGGCATTATCCTCTTCTAGTATCGCGAGGTGTTGTTGTAGCGCTTCCGAGTGCTCTTGTAACCTTTGGTTATGTGCTTGTAGCTGATTGTATTATGTCCTTAATTATGACATACATGCCAACATGGTGTCAAATGCATTACCTATAGATGAAGATGTGGTTTGTACAGTGGAAGATGCAAGGGAAGGGAATTGGGGGATGGGAAGTATGAATGTGGTGTCTATAGAAGATGTGTGTGGAGGTGAAATTGGTGGAGGAGGGATGGGGGATGTGCTTTCAGTTGTGGGGGTGAAGGTGGTGTCTACCATATATATCCGACTGGTAGGTCGTGTGTGTGTGATAGTGGTGAATAAGTGTTGTGTGGATGGTGGGAATGGGATCGACGAGAAGGGTTGAGCACTGGTTTGAAATATTCTAGAAAAGAAATCATGGCCAGATTGAAGGATTGGTGGTATGGGGGTGGGAAGTGAGAACCTAGAGGTGGAAAGGCCATGAAAGAGGTTGTGGTGGCAATGAATCCAAAGTATATGGATCTAGTGTCAGGATGGCCTATGACCAAGGTTGTGGAGGCTCGTTGTCCTATGGTTGTCTCCATGAGAGATTCTGTTATGATGGTGGTGGTGTTATATAGAGGGTTTTCAAAGGAGGAAAACAAGGTGGAACTGGAGGTGGGACTATGGAAAATGAAGGCTTGCTCTGTGGGGTGAGTAGTCGAGGTGATCTCCACGGCTTCTGTTTGAGGAGGTGATGGTGGAGGGGTTGGTGTAGTGGCTCAGTGGACTCTCTAGAGGTGATTGTATGTTCTTGACTAGGAGTTCTTATTGCTTGGGAGGTTGTCTCAATGGGTTTGCATGTAATAATAGGTCCTTCCACCGTAGTAATGGGAATCTAGATGTTTTTACCAGACTGTGGTCGTGTTTGGAATCTTCATGGATCATATTGAACAGGAGGCCTCTATATTGCTAATCGAACTACTTCCACTACACCATAAGTTTCTGCCATCAATAAGAGACCCTCACTGTATTCAAAGTCGACTCCAGCTTCTTCCAAGAGCTAAGCCATGAGCATTCTACTGTTCTGTTCGGTGAGCAGTTGTTTCAACGGCACTCGTTCCATGATTTGATACAGCCTTTGGAGTTCTACTGTAAATGTTGGGGCTCCAGTGGTTTCTTCTTCTTCTACTTCTTCTTCATCCCCTTCTTTGGCCTCTAGGTGTTCCGGTTGTTGAGATGAAGTTCTCTGCTGATCATCGTCCCAATGTACATGGTGGCCTTCTGTGGATTCCCTCCATCTTTGCGAAGAGGTTCTCTATTCTTCTGTGTCCGAAAAGAATTCTACATCAGAGAGTTTGTATTTTGCAAGAATGATTCAAAGTTGAAGGTGCTCATCCATTCAACGTCTCTGGTGGTAGCATATTCAAATTCAGGTGGAACGGCAAGAGCCGATGGGGCAGCTTGTGATGTGCCTTTAGATCTAGACTGTTGGTGTAATTCACAAGCCTACACATTTGGCTTGATGAATATCTTGAAGATCATTTATACATGGAGTAGCATAGGAACATATGCTAGTGGTTAATTACCACTTTATCTCTTTGTAAAAGTCAAATTGACTAGGAATCTTTGTAAACACCTACCAAAAGGATCCGTCGAAAAAAGTTAGCTTTTGATTGAATGAATATCTCTTAGAATATAGAAGCTTGATCATAGGGAGCTGTTAAAAAGGACTTTCGTCAAGTCGCTTTTAATCTCTTTTCGGGTTCTTGGGGATGGTAGGGGTCTGACAATGCAGAGGCCCTTTATTTGATTTTCCCAGTAACGTTCAACTACGCAGTTAATTATGATTTCAAGGTAATAACTTCCTCTACACAATATTACTGTTCGTATTACGGTTATTCCTTACACAGTGCTTAACGCGTGAGTTAGCAATCACAGTCGCACAGACTCATTAATGTGAATATAACATTACTATGTTAATGTTTAATATTGCAAGCCAACAACAACATGTTTGATTCCTGCCACCTCTTCCTCTTGAATTAAAATTCTGATTATATCCACCATTACTCTGAGTATTATGCCAACAATCATTAGCTAAGTGATTTGTCTTACCACAAATCCAACAAGCTTTGACTCCATCTTTATTACTCATGCCTCTTCCTCTACCTTTGCCACCTCCTCTTCCTCTTAGGAAGTTGGCTTGGCTAGTTGTACCTCCATCTTCATTTGCTTGTTGCTTCCCTTTGATATTCTTCTTCTTATCCTTTGAATACATTGCTTAACCTGCACTCTTATCACTTTCACCTTTGACATCCTGCTCAAATGTTAGCATATGTCCTAGCAACTGATTTAAATCAGGAGTGAAATGATCAAGTGATAATTCAATAGACAAAATGAATGGCTTCCATTTGTCATCACCTCTCAAACCTGTGAGGTTTTGCCTTACCAATTTATCCTCCTCAATGTCTTCATCAACTGCTCCTAATGCATCTGCAATGTCCTTCATTCTTGTTACATAATCTGAGATGGATTGAGAGGCCTTCTTCTTGAATGTGGTAAATTTTGCCAACAAAGATGCCTTTCTTGACTTTGTGGTGTTTTGGAAATGCTCCTCCAAAGCATTCCATATATCACTTGCACTTTCAAGACCTCTAATGTGAGGTAGCAAGTAGTCATTAACTCCCATGTAAATAATGCTCCTAGCTTGAGCATATTTCTTCATCCAAGTCTTCAAATCTGATAATTCTTCCCTAGTTGGAACACTAGGATCTCTAAACTGAGGCTTTTCTTCTTCACCTGTGGTGTATCCTATCAAATCTTTGCTCATAAGGTGAGCTTCCATCCTCATTGACCATGCTGGATAGTTCTCTCTATCCAACTTCTCTATTTGAAGAGAGTCTCCCATCCTTTCTTCACCTATGTATTGAATTCTTCAAACTTTATGAGTAATAGATGTACCTTTACTTCAGATGATACTCCTTTTGTATTCCTTGATGTCGTTTGGCCTCCTTCTCAAGCTTTGCTCTCAAGCTTTCACCTTCTGAATCTTTTATGTCTGCACCAGTCGGGGTTCTCCTTCCTTTAATTTTGATACTTCTTGCTCTGATACCACTGATGGAGAGTGTTAATCTCCAAAAGAACAAACTACTCTTGAATTTAGAACACCTCTATATCAAGAGTAACTCCAAACCTTCTCCAATTTAGAGGATCAATGACCAATTATCAAAATTTTGACCAAAATGTGAAGATGATAACTCTACAGAAAGTATGCTGCACATAACTCTCTCATTGACTTATCAAATGTGTAAAGTTTTTTACAAAACTTTGCACACGGTGTCACCTATAGTTTGCACACCTTCTCCAAGTTAAATCACTTCAAAAGATTCAGTATATCTTGAGAAATAAATTCAACAAGTCACCTATATCTAAAATTGTTCTTCTGAGAAGTCGATTCAGACACCTGTAACTTCTAACACTTGGTTCTCTTAATCTAGAACCCGTTTATGAAAATGCTTTTAGCCCAGGTAGCTTACCTTCCAACTTAAAGATTGAGTGCTTGCTTGCTCAAAACTTTACACTATGGAAGGAAAACTGACTAAAACATTAACATCGAATTTTGCGCATGTTTCAGGAACCAATGAACACTTCTTCACATATGAATGTTCCTACTCATAATTCTCACAGCCCGTTTACAATTAGGCTCTCAAACTTTAACCATAGACTCATTAACTATGAAATTAGGCATCTACAAAAGGATTCTTGAAATGATCAAGCACAGAAGGAGAATACACAGAAAGATCGAGCACAACATTTTTCATTTCTGACAATTTCTTACATCTGAGTAATGAGAGATATTCTACTCACTTCTAAAAGTCTAATGACATCTAATTCTTCTCAAATCTTGTTCTCACATAATCTCTCTTTCTTCGCCCCAACATTTTCTTTATATATATAGGCAATTTTTTACAAGCTCATGACCATACAAAAGTATATGATGAACTGACTCTAAAATAATATACATATGTATACACATCTTTATCTCCTGGATATGCATTTCCTTCATGCTTCATGTTTTGGTCTTTTCTTCAGTCCTTGACTTCAAGTCTTCACCCAAAACTTCAATTGTTGATTGCCTTGCACCAACAAATATGACCGAGTAGTTTGCCACAGGAGACCGCAAAAATAGATTTGGTCGGATTCAAGCATAATTGGTACTCTCGGCATTTTTTAAAGCAGCACTGTAAATGATACAGGTGCACCGAAGTCTTGCCAAATAAGGAAAAATCATCCAAATATACTTGCATAAACGTGGTCAAGTAGGGTGAAAAGACTTCCTGCATACATCTTTGGAATGTACTCGGGGCATTCCGTAAACCAAACCACATTACGGTGCAAGCATAGACACCCCAATTCGTGATAAAAGTTGTCTTTGGTATATCCTGTTCCACCATCCTCACTTGATTATAGCCACTGTAGCCATCCAAAAAAGAATACATTTGATGCCCTACTACCCTATCGAGCATTCTATCCAGAAAGGGGAGAGGGAACGGATCCGGTACAGTGGCGGCATTGAGTTTCCGGTAATCAACACAAATGCGTAACTGTTTATTTTTCTTCGGCACTATCACTATTGGTGATATCCACTCAGCATGCTCAATTGGCACAATAAATCATACCTTCAATAAACGATCAAGTTCATCCTTCACCTGTGCAGCAGAATTAGGGTTCATTTTGTAACTAGATTGTTTGATTGGCCTCATATCCGGTTTGAGCACTACCCGATGTTGATAAATCCGTGGGTCAAGACCTTTCATGTCTCTATAATCCCAAGCGAAAACATCTGAGAATTCACGCAAGAGTTGTACCAAATCATCTTGGAATGTCTCTGCTAAACCTACCTTAATCTTAATTGGTCGTGGGTTGACCGTGTCTCCCAGATTATACGTTACTAATTAATCTTCCGGTACATAAAATTGTCGAGATTGTACCAAATCATGAGTTGCCTGCAATAGTTGATGTAAAATTACTTCATCCATAGCTACTCTGTCATCTACTTATGCATCTCCGGTCACTGGTACAACCGTACAAGCTACTGGACTACACTTGTCTGTTACCGATTGTAAGTCTACAGTACCTAATGAGATCAGATCCTTATTGATCTTGAGGAAAGCCTCTTCCTCATCATCAGATAACCCCTCCATCATATGGACTGGCTCTGCTACATATGGTTGTGCATGAAGATCACACGGTTGCATAGCATCCAATGTAACTACATATTTTCGGTGATTATCTTTGAAAATTAACTCTTGAGCTGACCAATCCTGTAGAACTTTGGCTTGCTTTAGCCATGGCCTGTCGAACAGTAAGTTGTAGTCGAGGCTCGATTCTGGTAATTCTAAGACTACAAAAGTCATTTTAAATGTGGCCCCCTGCAAGTAATAGGAATATTACGTACTAATCCCATCGGATGGACTCGGGATTGGTCTGCCATTCGCACAAAAAATTGTACAGGTTCAATTTGGGTCCAACCCAATTTTTTGCAGAGCGCGGTTGTTGCAATATTCACACCAAATCCTCCATCAATCAAAACTTGAGTATATTCTGGTTTTTATACCAAATGGTGATCAATGGGACTAAATGATCCACCCTAGAATCCATCTCCGGTTGTACGGTCGCAGTCGCCAGAGGACATGAAGATCCGAGATAAACCTGCTGTTGAAATTGCTATCGTACTCCTGGCACTAAGGCGAGCAACTGTCCCAAAGGAACTGTGATTGAAGCTTTAGATAGGATGTCCCATACCTGATCTGTTTGGACTATGGTTATCACTGATTCTGGTGGTGATTCTAATGTTGTTGGGGCAGAATTCTGGTCATTCGATCTTGCTTGTGGAAAAGGGCCCTGTGTTACCGGAATGGGATCAAGAAACACAGTCGGCTCCTTAGCTATCCATTGACTAGCCTTTGCAAACATCCACTGCTGCTCACGATATCCAGGCTCAAAAACTTCAGCTGCTGGTTGCAACTGTTTACCTAATCTTGTTTGAACTACGGCTGCTTGTGACTCAATTGGGGAAATATAAACCATGTTAGTCATCGGATTTTGTCGTTCATTCTTCCTTTTGTCGTACTCTGCTGCTTCCTTGCAAAATCTACGGATATGGCCAACCTCGCCACAGAAATGGCACCGAGGGGGTGGGAGGGAAGTACCTTCCGCCGATGTACCTACCTCCCATCAGTTAGGATTGAAATTATTATTACGCTGACCTCGGTAGGTCCTGTATCCTTGCTGCTCATTGTTTCGCAACTGTGGCGGCACATAATGGGTTGTTGGCTTACCTGGTTCCCGTATTATAGCGTTTACGGCTGCTCTACCCTGCACCTTTGCATTATATGCACAGGTTTCTGTTGAATGTCCTGTTGTGTTACAGATGGCACAATACATCTAGTTGAGGGCACATGTAGAACTGGTGTGACCTAGATTTTTGCACTTGGTACAATACACCTGTTTGGATGGATCATCAACTACATTCTTACTTGCTTTCAGCCATTCCAAGTCCTCTGTAAAACCTCCAACTTTGTGCTCCAATTGTAAGGCCATCATAATTACTGCGTCCAATGTCATTCCACCCACACAGCGAATGATCATGATTTGTCTTAACTGTGGATTCAATCCATTAATGAACCATTGGGTTATGACATCGTCTGGCAGATTAGCATGTGCTAGAGGCAGCTGCCTTAAGTGAGTTCTAAGTAGTGTTGCATATTCCTGGACACTCTGATTTGGTTTCTGCCAATTGTTTTGCAAATAGTCAAAGATTTCGGCAGGATTCTTCTTCAAACGGAACCTCTGTAAAAACGCATCTCTCATATCATCATAGTTAGCAAAATGATTAATATCATATTCAGTCAACCACCTTGTTGCTTCATTAACCAATGTGGCTTGAAATACAATGGCCTTGTACGTCGGATCCGGTGGATGATTCAACACGGCATAACTAATCTCGAATGTGCGAACATGTGCGTCGGGGTCATCTCCCAAAAATCCACCGAATTTGGTATATATCACCCCTGTCGGAACCGGTTGAAGTGGAATGATTGGTTGTGGTTGATGTTGTTGCTGCTGCTGAAACTGCGGTTGCAACTGTGGGGGTGTTTGCTGTTGTGACTGTGAACCACTCATGGTGCTATTGTGAGTAGTGTTGTTGTTATTTGTATATTGAGGAGGTGTCTCTTGTTCTTCAGAATCTATATTATCAGCCTGCTCATCTTCCAGTTCAAAAATGGCATTGAATCTCTTACTTATCTCCAAATCAAATAGCATGTCCTCAACTTTGGTATCGAAACTAGGTAAGCTTTCCCCGAAGAGTGGTAAACGTAATACGGATTCACCAGGTAGTACCGCACTATCATCGAAAAATTTCAAAGTTCCACCAAATGGTACCGAACCTCCACCGGAACTTATCGAACTTTCACTGCACCAGGTTACCTTTTCATCGGAAACGATCTCACTCGGTAACACAACTTTATCACCGAAAATGGTCGAATGTTGACCCAATAGTGTCGGACTAACTGCGCACTGCGTCTTTGTACACCCAAAAGTCACTATACCTTCTTTAGAAAGTACCGGATTCCCATCGGAATTCACCTGAATCTCATCATGTGTCACTGAACTAGCATAGGAATCGTTGCTAACTGACTCCGATCCTTCTACAACTGGACTTAATTGGCCTATACTTCTACCACCTGGGGGTGTTCCTAATAGATTTGGAACTGCCCAGGGATGTTGATCTCTCCTATACTTTGGATAGGACTCGCCGAAAGAGTAACCTGCATATATCACTTCTGCACCGCTTGCCTTGCGTACTGCTCTTCCCTTACTGCTTATTCCCAATCTATTTCCATCTTCCCATAGACGGCACCAGTGTTAAAAAGGACTTTCGCCAAGTCGCTTTTAATCTCTTTTCGGGTTCTTGGGGATGGTAGGGGTCTGACAATGTAGAGGCCCTTTATTTGATTTTCCCAGTAACGTTCAACTACGCAGTTAATTATGATTTCAAGGTAATAACTTCCTCTACACAGTATTACTGTTCGTATTACAGTTATTCCTTACACAGTGCTTAACACACGAGTTAGCAATCACAGTCGCACAGACTTATTAATGTGAATATAACATTACTATGTTAATGTTTAATATTGGATTTCAACAACAAAATACAGTACTCAGTAATTGAGCAATATCGACACACGATCTTGTCCGCACGGTCGCCCAGATAGACAGTCATGCGAACTCGTCTATCTGCCGAAGAACACCGCAATGCCCTTTCATTAATGAGTAAGAGTTATATAATATCGCCATGCCCTTTCCGTGCATGGGACTATGAACAATAAAATTACATTATTCCCATCCGGCGGCCTAACAGAGCCAAAAGTTTGAATTTGAATTCAAATTTCTACCCAATCACTATAACAGTGGTCATGGAAAAGTCGCAGTTAAGACTCATCATTCTCGAGCTCATTACTATCAATTCTGAGTGTGTGTGAGGCCTAAACTCTAGCCCACACCATTAGGCAATGATCTTCATGCCAATGGAGTTGTATACAAGTGTTCATTAATACATATATCTTCATTAGTCATTATCGAGTTCTCTGTCATACTACTTGAAAGTCTGTCAACTTGTGGAGTGCATATCTCAGTCATTTCTCCACCAAATTCAAAGATTCAAAGCTTGTTGGATTCAGCTCAAAGTTGTCTACATACCTTCAAAATTTGAAGAGATTCTATTCAGCCATCGAGGTGAACACTGGTCATAGTCTACTACAGTCCTAAAAAATCGGGGGTAAAGTTTAATTTGCTAAAGTGATTTCTCTAAGCATAGTTAATTTTTTTATATCATTCCACGTGGAATAGTTAGCTTGCTAAGCTATTTAGATACCCCTAAAAGGAATTTTTCCAATTCCTACTGTGCTGGTCATACTGAGCAAAAGATCCAACAGGTGTCAAGACATAAATAGAAGGTTCTCTTGAGATTGTGAGTTTCAAAGTTATCTGTTTTGGTTCAATCATTACACACATCACTTCCAAAGTACATAGGCCATTTTATGGTGTCATTGGAAAGCTAAGGAGGTCCACTTATCAACTCTGAAGCTTACAAGGGCTAGTACAAAGCAAGATTTGGCAGTACCTACTCAATCTTTTGAAGTGTCCATCCATCTTTCCCAACAGTGGTATCAGAGCAAACTAAGGTAAAATGGGAGATGGTTTTCCTTCATTTATTGATAAATTAGACAGAAACAACTATCAGGCATGGTCTCTAAGGATGAAGATCTACCTACAAGGAAGGAGTCTCTTTGGATACATCTCAGGAGATGAGGAATTGCCCTCATTCAAAACAAGAGGATTGCCAACAAAGGAAGAACATGAAAAGCTCAACACATGGTGTGCTAAGGATGCATTGGCAAGGTCTTATTTACTCAACTCCATCTCTGATTTTCTTTTGCCATACATTAGGAACTGTAAGACATCACAAGAGACTTGGGAAACCTTGTCATCTTGTTTCTCCTCCAACACAAGAGCTAGAAAAAATCAGTTGTGGATTGAATTCACCACGTTAAGGAAGCAACCTAAGCAAGTTGTTTCAGAATTTGTGACCAAGATTAAAGATGTAGCAGATCAGTTAGCAAGCATAGGAGAAGAGATTGAAGAAGAGCAGATTGTAAGGCAAGTGATCAATGGGATCAAGGCTGATGACAAATGGGAAAGCTTCACCATTGTCATGGACCTTTACATGGACATGCAGATTCCAGATCTTACAACTCTCATGGGACAATTGTTCACTTATGAAGCCAAGCTCAACAAGAATGGAGATACATCCAAAGGTAATAGTTCCTCTTCTCTATATACTAATAAGAAGTCTAAAGATAAAGGCAAGAACAAGAAGGTAGAAGATGAAGGCTCTACCTCCCAAGCAAACTATGCAGGGAGAGGTAGATCATCAAGAGGAAGGGGCAGAGGAGGTAAGCAAGGTAAGGGGAGATCCTATAACTCCTCACCATGCAACATTTGTGGTTTATCAAATCACACTACAGATGAGTGTTTCAAGAATTACAAAAATCAGAGAGGAAGAGGATATCAAAGAGGTCACAGTCAAGAGGAAGATTTAACCATCACCAAGGCTACAACAACAACTACAACAACAATTACAATGACAACTACCAAGGAGGATTCAAATCCAGAAAGGACTACAACAACTATACAGAAGAGCAGGATGATTCTCTTCTAATCATGAACATGAATTCAAAACCAGGTACTAATGATGAACACCTATTCTACATTCTCAGGATGCTCAAATCATGTGGCTGGCAATGTAGCACTGCTCTCTGATCTTGAGGAACCAAAAGGTAAGCATCAAGTACAAATAGATGATGACACCAAGCACTCAGTAGTTAAAGTTGGAAATGTTAAGACTTGTGATGGGAATCAGAACTTGTTGAGTAGGGTACTCTATGTACCAACCATTACCAAAAATCTGATGAGTGTTGGACAGATTGTGGAGAAAGGTTTGCAGGTTAGATTCAACCAATTTGGAGCATTTGTGGAGGATCCTAAGTAGGGGTTCAAGAGGATTGCTAAAGGAGAAAAATCAGGTAGACTTTTTACTTTTGAGCTAGAAGATACAAAGAACATTGCATTATACAGTTATAAAGATCAAACACTTTCAGAGCTTGAGATTTGGCACAAAAGGTTAGGGCATGTAGGAGAGAGAACCTTGAAGCAGATATACAGGTATAAATGTGTTATTGGAATACCCAATGTTTCCAAACAACACATGATATATAAATGCAGTGCTTGTCAATTTGGGAAGTCTCATAGGTTACCCT
This sequence comes from Ceratopteris richardii, assembly GCA_020310875.1. Lineage (NCBI taxonomy): Eukaryota > Viridiplantae > Streptophyta > Polypodiopsida > Polypodiales > Pteridaceae > Ceratopteris > Ceratopteris richardii. The sequence continues at coordinate 11,369,510 of CM035442.1, read as the reverse complement.
TCTCAAGGAAAGGCTACATGCATGAAGACTACCTAGAGCTTGTCCATACAGATGTATGGGGACCAAGCAAAGACCCCTCAATCTCAAGATCAAGGTACTATGTATCTTTTATTGATGATTATAGCAGGTGGACTATATTGTACTTCATGAAGCACAAGGATGAGGTGTTTAATTGCTTCAAAAAATATCTTGCACTAGTTCAAAATCAAACAGGAAAGAACTTGAAGAGACTAAGGTCAGATGGAGGAGGTGAGTACTTCTCCAATGAATTTTAAGACTTCTTGCAGGACAGAGGCATCAAAAGAGAAACCACCACAAGGTATACTCCTGAACAGAATGGGGTAGCTGAGAGAAGAAATAGGTTGATTGTTGAAATAGCTAGGTCTATGTTGAATGAAAAGAAGTTACCTAACTATCTATGAGCAGAGAGTGTTTCTACTGCCACTTACCTCATAAACAGGTTACCATCTAAGTCTCTTTAGGGGATGACACCCTATGAAGCATGTCATGGTAAAAGACCCTCACTAGAACATTGCAGGATATTTGGATGTGTAGCATATGTACATATTCCTTCTCAAATAAGAGGTAAACTAGACCCTAAGGCTGAGAAGTTCATCTTTATTGGATATGATCTAAATCAAAAAGGTTACAGGTTTTATAACCCTTCCAATAAGGGATTCATGATGAGTAGAGATGTTGTCTTTGATGAAAATGATTCTTGGTATGAGAATGAATGCAGGAAGTTTAAACTAACCTATGACTTGGAAGAGGAGTTTCCAAGTCTTGCCAAGGAGGAACCTACCCAGAATGAAGACTCAAATTCAGATGATGAAGATACTATCAACCTTGAAGAGTTCAAGGCATGGAAGTCTAAGGGCAAAATGAAGATGAAGAAGCTTGACGACATACCTGAATCTTCAAATTAGTCAATCAGAAGATCACAAAGAGAGAGCAAAAAAACTATCAGATATGGGTATGATACATCTCTTGTTACTAAACACTCTGTTTATCTTGCCAAAGATTTGTCAATTGAAGAACCAGGATCATATGAAGAAGCCATAACCAAGACAGAATGGAAAGAAGCTATGGATGAGGAGATTGAAGCACTCAAGGAAAGTGACACATGGGAACTAGTACCAAAGAAGGAAGTCCATGAAGGTAATAGGATAAAACTCAAAAGAAATTTTGATGGCTCAGTTAACAGGTATAAATCCAGATTGGTAGCCAAGGGTTTTGCACAAACCCAAGGCATTGACTATGAAGAGACATTCTCTCTTGTGGCCAAGATGCCAACAATCAGAGTTTTGGTGAGTGTAGCTGCATCAAAAAATTGGAACATGTACCAATTGGATATCAAGAATGCTTTCTTGAATGGATGGATTTCAGAGGAGGTATATATGTCACAACCTCCTGGCTATGAGGACCCTAAGAAGGTAACATATGTTTGCAAATTAAAAAAGGCTTTATATGGATTGAAGCAGGCACCTAGGGCATGGAATTACAAGTTAACTACATATCTCCAAGACCAAGGCTTTGTCATGAGCAAGGAAGATACTTCTCTATTCATCAAGAGAAGTAATTTAGAGGTGATATACCTTTGTGTTTATGTTGATGACATCATACTTACAGGCAATGATGTTAATGGAATCAGACAAATCAAAAGTCAGATGATGAAGGAGTTCAAGATCAATGATCTTGGCCTATTGAAGTATTTTCTTGGACTTGAGTTAGTCTATACCAACTCAGGAATATACATTACTCAGAAAAAGTACATACAGGATATGTTGAAGAAATTTCATTTACAGAATGCCAAAGTTGCAAGTACTCCAATGGAGGTAAACCTAAAACTAAGTGCCCATGAAGGTGATGAAGTTAATGATATTATAGGTTATCAAAGTATGGTGGATAGCTTGAACTATGCTACCTTAACAAGGATAGATATTGCATATGGAGTTAGTGTGCTAAGTCAGTTTATGCACAAGCCAAGGATACCTCACTTAGAGGCTGCCAAGATAATCTTGAAGTATCTCAAGGGTACACAAAATCATGGTTTGTATTTCCCTTACACTTCAGACATTGATATCAAGATTTACTCAGATGCAGATTGGGCAGGATGCAAGGATGATAGTGTTGGGGATGTAAGGGTCATGTGACCTTACCCCCATATTCATATATATACATCATATATAGAGCATTGCCTCAAGAGAGATCATTTTGTGGGTTTCGAGGCTCCCATGCATATCCGCGCGTCGTCCCTCTCTTCTCTCTCATTCCATCTCCTCGTTCCTCCTCTTGTTCTGCACACCAAAGCCCTTCATTGGTATCAGAGCATGCTAAAGGCTTGTGTGCAAGAAGCTTCAATGGAAGCTTAGGTGAGAAGAGGTAGAAGTGCAAGTTGGCATCTCTTGACAGTAGTTTAGTATTTCGGTCATAATTCGAGCTAGGAAGCTCGGATTGATGTGTTTTAAAGTTCTGTGTGTAGCTTCACAGAAGGGCGCAGAACCTAGTTCAGAGTTTTAGACTGCCAAAAATATGAAAAACGCAGACTGATGTAGAAGGCGAATCTATATTCACTATGACAGTAGGTCAGTGTTTGCATCATAACTTGAGTTGTACAGATCGGAATGCGATGAATCAACTTGCTGTGTGTAGCTTGTAAAGATAATTACAATTTGTAGAAGAAGTCAGATTCAGATTCTTAGTGCAAGGTCGCCGAAACTGTAAAATACAGAACAACAGTGTTGCCGGTGAAAGTGAAATTGATAGCAGGTGCTTCTTTTGTGCGTATCTTGAGCTACACACCTCCGATTGAGGTGTTCTTTATCTTGTTACGTAGCCAACAATGAGATCTTAAAGTTTGCTTAAGGCCAAAAGCTCAGATTCAGAAGTTATCACCTCTGAAATAGCAAAACACAGAGCAGCACATTTTTTCTATGAGAACCCTAATTGCACTTGGAGGTTGAATTTGCTTTGGAACTTCTTCGAGAGAGAATTTTTGGTGTGCAAGCTCTTATTTTCAGAGCTTCAAGGCATTATACATGTATGATCACTGTGGTAGCTCCTCCATATGAGATTAGAGCATGATCTTTTCATGTTTTTGGCATGTAAGATGACATTGTGGTATACTCTTTTTTGAGGTTTATGTCATCATGAGTTCGATCATGGATGTATAGTGGCATTGTGGTCTATATCTTGCTTATGCCATTTGGTTATGGATTTAGTTATCAGTTGCACACAATTCTGTGAGAGTTGATTATGGATCTTGGTTGGTACTTGTATCTTTGTTTTCTTTGCAGGTACATGATCCAGATTGGAGCCTCAGTTACACATTCGTTTGTCACCGTTATTAGCATTTGGTCATTGATTGATATCTATATGCCAGTGTGATTCTTGGCATATGTGGATGGTGATTCCTGCATGGTTATTTTGGTTCTAGAGTCCATTTTACAGAGGAGATGCTGCCGAAATTTTGATAGCTTTTATGCTAGAAGAGAGCTCTAGCAGATCTTGAAGCTTGTGTGATAGCTTTGGATCATTGATTATCTCCATTCAGTTGGACTTGGTCATAGGTTGTTTGTGACAGGTTGGACTATCTTGCAGGATTCATTCTTGAGTGGGACATACATCATCATTGTATTGGCGTGTATTGCCATCAGTTTTTGGCATATATAGTTGCCATTATCTTTGGTTGGATCATTGACAGGTGGTGACAGTTACTCATTGTTCTTTGGTTATGGGTTATCTTGTTTGATTGCTCAGTTTACAAGAGATACTCTGTCGAATTTTTCCCAGGATTCTTTCACATCTACTTGATCACTTTGGAGACTTGGTGAGTAGGCTTATGCTCATGGTTTTATGTGCATGCTAGATGCATGGTCATGTGACAGGTGGTTCACATGGTTTTCTTCTCCACAGAGACATATGTGATGTGAGTTATGCATATGGATATGGAGGCGTGATCCTATTAAGGATAGAGTATTGTTCTAGTCTCTTGTTACATTGCTAGTCTTGGATTGCTAGCATGGTGTCTTCTCGATTTGATGGCACTGACTTTTCGAGATGGAAAGCTCAGATGTGGCATACATTGGTTCGTGCAGGGTTACATATGTATGTGCATAGAGATGCACAGAGGCCTCGTGATATGCCCGACCACATATGGATGGATATGGATGCATTGGTCAGCTCCACAATCCGATTACAGCTTGTGGATTCTATATATGAGTCTGTTATGTATGAGGAGACGAGTAGTGCATTATGGCAGAGACTACATGATATGTATGCAAGTCCATCGACTCATGTGAGACATAGATCACATCGACGACTTCGATGTTGGCATTGTGGTCATGAGGGTCATATTCTATGATGTTGCTTCAGGCAGATGCGACGACGACATCAGAGATATGCACGTGATGCAGATCAGGTAGTGATTTCAGGAGAGTCTATGGCTATTGATTATGCTAGTGATGGTGATATCACTTTCTCCTATGGTTCATCTCAGGATTCCTCTTGTTCTTTGGATAGCACACATATAACTTGCTTGCTTGATGCATTAGCTAGTTTTCATGCTACTCCACATCGTGAGTGGTTTTGTCGATTCTCAGGTGAGAGTCGTGGATGTGTGCAGTTGCCTGATGGTACGACATATGACATTGAGGGTGCAGGAGATGTATGCCTTATGCTACCTAGTGGAGCATCACTTATGCTCAGACATGTACGTTATGTGCCTTCTTTCCCTATGAGCTTGATTTCAGTTAGCCAGTTACAGGAGAGCAGATGTTATGCATTCCTTTGTGAGCATCATTTTCAATTGCAGTTGGGACAGCTTATGCTTGTTAGAGGTGCCAGGATTGGGAACAGATATCCACTGCAGGTACTTCATGTGAGAGATAGTCTCGTCTCAGTGGGAGTTCAGCCTTATGTGCAATGTGAGACTCGTCATGTCTCATTTTGTCTACCTACACATATATCTATTGATATTCATGATGCATATGTATGGCAGGATTCAGATGCTCAGATGGATGCACATGTAGAGCATGTTTTAGATGCTCATGTTGCTTATGTAGAGCATGGTTTGGCTGATCATGTGGATGCTCATTTGGAGCATACTTTTGATGATCATTTGGATGCTTTAGAGCATGATGTGGATGCTCACATAGAGCATTGTGATGATACTCAGTCAGAGTTTGATCATGAGTTTGACCTAGGTGTTGATGTTGTGCAGTTAGCTCATGTGGAGCATCATGATACACAGTGTATGGTAGAGCATATTAGCTCTCATGATGCACAGCTAGATACATCCTTGGTTGCGAGCATGGCTGATTTAGATGCTGATGAGTCAGCAGTTATGCAGTCATTCTTGGATTCGCTCATGCCAGATGTTGACACAGATATATCAAGACATGTTGATCTTGATGATGGAGCTTTGGATGCCTTGGATACACGCATGGCTGACATACTTAGGTTAGCCACGATAGCACATGTTTCATCAGCATTCGAGAGTCTGATGTACGAGTTGTTATGCTCAAGACCAGACATTGCAGTTGCTATTGGAGCATTTGCACTTGGAGTTGTCAGTTGTTCGATGATTGCCATAGGCATGGAGCGAGTGGGAGCTTTGCAAGAACTTCGTCAGTTCTTGTGTCAGTCATATGTGAGCTCGACTCTTGTCGATATGAGTCTAGAGCAATTTGAGGTGCATGGATACACCTTGTTCGAGGCAGTTGGTGTAGGCTGATTGGTATGGGTAGAGATCCGAACTCTTCGTGTACATTATTGTATAGTCCTACATCATTCTTTGTATATTTTACCACTTATGGTCACATAGACCCTTAAGTGGGAGATTGTTGGGGATGTAAGGGTCATGTGACCTTACCCCCATATTCATATATATACATCATATATAGAGCATTGCCTCAAGAGAGATCATTTTGTGGGTTTCGAGGCTCCCACACATATCCATGTGTTGTTCCTCTCTTCTCTCTCATTCCATCTCCTCGTTCCTCCTCTTATTCTGCACACCAAAGCCCTTCAGATAGGAGGAGCACTTCAGGATACATTTCATTTGCAGATGATAAGCCAATATCATGGTCTTCAAAGAAGCAACCTACTGTTGCTTTGTCTTCTACAGAAGCAGAGTATAGAGGATTGGCTAATGCCACACAAGAAGCCATATGGATCAAACTATTATATACAGAATTGGGTTTGTCTACTAGGTCACCAATAATCTTTGGAGACAATACAAGCTCACTTCACCTTGCAGCTAATCCTATCTATCATGCTAGGACCAAACACATAGAGGTTCATTACCATTATGTGAGAGAAAAGTTGTTAAGCAAAGACATTCAAATAACTTATGTATCAACCAATATGCAGTGTGCAGATTTATTGACTAAAGCTTTGGATGGAACCAAACTTTGCAGGTTCAAGACAATGATTGGATTGCAGGATATACATGAAGAATGAAGGATGAAGACCAAGCCAAAATGTTTGGCTTGAGGGGGATTTGTTAGTGTAATTCACAATCCTACACATTTGGCTTGATGAATATCTTGAAGAACATTTATACATGGAGTAGCATTGGAACATATGCTAGTGGTTAATTACCGCTTTATCTCTTTGTAAAAGTCAAATTGACTAGACATCTTTGTAAACACCTACCAAAAGGATTCGTGGAAAAAAGTTAGCTTTTTATTGAAGGAATATCTCCTAGAATATAGAAGCTTGATCATAGGGAGCCAAAAGTTTGAATTTGAATTCAAATTTCTACCCAATCACTATAAAAGTGGTCATGGAAAAGTCACAGTTAAGACTCATCATTCCCGAGCTCATTATTGTCAATTCTGAGTGTTTGTGAGGCCTACACTCTATCCCACACCTATCCACACCATTAGGCAATGATCTTCATGCCAATGGAGTTGTATACAAGTGTTCATTAATACATATATCTTCATTAGTCATTACTGAGTTCTCTGTCATACTACTTGAAAGTTTATCAACTTGTGGAGTGCATATCTCAGTCATTTCTTCACCAAATTCAAAGATTCAAAGCTTCTTGGATTCAGCTTGAAGTTATCTATATAGCTTAAAAATTTGAAGAGATTCTATTCAGCCATTTCAGAGAAAAGCTCGTCGAGGTTATCACTGGTCATAGTCTGCTATAGTCCTAAAAAATCAGGGGTAAAGTTTAATTTGCTAAAGTGATTTCTCTGAGCATAGTTAATTTTCTTATATCATTCCACTTGGGATAGTTATCTTGCTAAGCTAATTAGATACCCCTAAAAGGAATTTTTCCAATTCCTACTATGTTGGTCATACTGAGCAAAAGATCCAACAGGTATCAAGACATAAATAGAAGGTTTTCTTGAGATTGTGAGTTTCAAAGTTATCTGTTTTGGTTCAATCATTACACACATCACTTCCAAAGTACATAGGCCATTTTATGGTGTCATTGGAAAGCTAAGGAGATCCACTTATCAACTCTGTAGCTTTCCAAAGTACATAGGCCATTTTATGGTGTCATTGGAAAGCTAAGGAGATCCCATCGTGGCGAGACTTCTAGAGTCATCAGAACTTCATGTGTCTGGACACAAGGAATCGAGCCTCACATGCGCTTGGATTTATGTGAGGTAGTTTTGTGTCTTTTAAACATTTATAACTGTGACCAGGTTAAAGCGTGTTCAAGGGGTACATCGTATCCTAAGCACTTGTACCATTAGGGGAAAAAATGAACCCTACATGGGCCTTTTGGATTAAGGAGTGATTAGGGATGGACCAATGAGAAGAGGGTGGTGGACACAGTCTAGTCCCTTAATCACATAGGCTAGCCATAGGCTTCCCTTGTTTTTGTGTGGTCAAAGAGGAAAAAACCAGCTGGAACTTGTGGTTTTGGTTTCTATAATGGTTTTGAGAGCCTTACAAATTAATTATAGCCCTTGGATTGGCTCAAAAATCCAAAGGATGATGTTGAATGGAAAAAGTCAAGGCAACAAGGCATCTAGGCCCTTGTATTAGATGGATACTCAATGGTTTAGATTGAATCAGGTAGAAAATGGGCACCTTTGAATGGTGGCCATTCGATTTGGCCTTAGATCCAACGGTAGTTGATCGATCGCGAAAAAGAAAGGCGCTTTGACTGCTAGCCATTGGATTGATCAAGCATCCAAAGGTGGATTTTGAATGAGCATGTGGATCAATCAATGATCCATGCGCCTTCTCACCTCCTCCGTCGGATGAACCAATAATCGAATGGCTCACATCAATGCGCGATTTAGGATCAGCCCAAAACGCGGGCAGCCATTAGATTCAGCCTCCATCCAATGGCTGACAAATGTGCAGAGGTTGTGAAAAAAGCGTGCTCACAACGCGCCAAACTCCCACGAATTTTTTTCAATTCTCTCTCTAGAGGAGCATCGAATGAATCTAAGCCATTGAATTAAGGAATCCAAAGGCTCTAAAGCTTCCCATTTGATAAATCAAACAACAAATTCAACAAATAATACTTTTTTTGGGAATACCACTAGTGGTATTGTATGCCCCCTAATCCACTAGATTAGCCATTTTAATCCCTAAAAATTAGGAATCCTTACAAGGCCCATGCAAGGTTCACTTTTTCCCCTAATGCATGATGCGCATGATTGCACAACAACCATTCACCACTAGCTTCCTAGATGACCTTTTATTTGCTTCATATAGCCACTCCATAATCCATACAGGAAGCTTAATTGGTAGTGCACTTGTTTCTGCCAAGTAAAGAGCAAACCATATTTGTTTGTGGGGTTGTGTGAATCAATCTTGACCAAGAAATGCAAAATGTTGCATGCACATGCTGTAAGTTTGAACATTTTCAACTCATTGTTGCCCAATAAAGAAGGGAGAACAAATGTTCCTAGTTTGTCCTTTTCCTCATTTGTCTATAATGTTGAGACCAAGTAGTAACATCGTAGGTGATCTGGTTTGGGTAAGGGTGCCCCAAAGTACTCCGCCAGCCCTGCATGCTGCCATATGGTTTGAAGTTCTTGTGTGTTCTGGAGAGTCTCAAACTCCTTGGAAAAGAATTGGAATCGGACCCATGACTTGTCATACTCACACTTGGACTCCCAGATATATTTCACCTCTCCTAAGGGCCCTGGCATGCCATTGAACCAATGAGAATTTGCATGGACTCTCTCTGTTATTCTTGTGGGAGGGGATATAGGTATTTGCTGGAGGTGTTGCAGCTCTACAGGTCGTTCAATTGGTGGCACATCAACAGGTAGACTCTCCACATTAATCCCTGTAGTACTTACTCCTACGTATGAGCTCGGGCCTGTTGCTTCTACCATGAGACTACTTGTAGCTGTTGATGCTTATCTGCTAGAAGAAGAGAGGCACATTAGCATTGCATAGGAAATAGGATGTTATGGTGTTCCCTCCACAATGCTAACATGACATTCCAAGTGGTTAGGGGTTAGTGGGTGAAGTGTTTGTGATGTGTGTGAATGCTGGTTAGTAGATTAGTATTCACCCTAGATGCATACTTTTGGATGTGCAATCTACTCAGAATGCACCTATGTCAGAGTGGACTGATTTACAAAAATTGGGTCATGGGGTTTGATTCGGGTTTCACTCTCCAAACTTTGATCATGGGATCGTAGCTTTTAGCTGTGATGACATTTAAAGATTTGTGGATAGGATTGTGTTGGATTTGGGAATTTTTGGGTACCCATTTCTCAACATTCCTAAGTCTGACCGGAGATGTAATGGTGTGGAGTGTGGGTGTTTGCCCTGGGATTTGTGCCAAGAGTGTGTGTGAATGTTGCTTCAATCTCATGAATGGAGGTGAAGCTATTTGGGATAGTAAGCAAGTCTTGGGAACCCATAGCTGTTTAGCATTTGGAATAGCCTTCATTGATTGCTTTGGGACCCAAATAGAAATGGTATTTCTAGATTGTTGCCTAGGGTACTCCTTCGTTGTAATCCTCGATGGTGTAGCTCGTTTGGTGCATCTTTGAGAACCTGTCTCTAGAGTCATGGGTTTTCCACCCTTGCATATCGAGATCTGCTTCATGCCAAGAGGTACTTTATATTGCATAAGTTGGTGCTCATGATTCTTGATCATCAGCCTCCTCTGTGTCACGTGTTTCCCAGCTTGCTTTCCTCAAATCCTCCTTGAAAAAGAAGGGAACTCCTCATTGACTTCTGCACCTTCGTCAAGAGTGATAATCTTCTGCACCATAGAACTTTGGACAAGAATAGCATCGTTATCTTCATGTGGGTTCCTAGAGGGACCAGGATTTGGTGCCTTTTCTAGTGGCCTAAGTGCTTGATTCTCTAATTCCATCGTGATGCGGTTTTGGCCCACCCAAGCATGAAGAAGTCCACTTTTTAGGTTGAGGTTGACTACATGATCATAGATCCAGTCTTGGCCCAAGATAAGAGGTTCAGTAAGATCCTTGTCTTCACATACTAGCACTTTGACTACCATTAGAAACTCTTGAATGTTGAGGGGAAGTTCCACCTCACCCATGCAAGGGGTTTCCACACCTCCCAATCCTATGAGATATTTAGGATTGACCTTCCATTGCACTTCTTGGCAATAAGAAAGTCGGACTGCGCTAGTAGCTGCTCCGGAGTCAATCAAAGCCCTTATAGTCCTTACGCTCTCTCCTTGTCCTACCTCTAGGGTCACAAAGGGTCGTCGATCAACTATCCTATGAGAACGCTCTCCTAACACTTCGCACATGGCCATGTGATAACTTAGAGCTTCTTGAGTGTCCGTCATAGGCTGATCTCTACGTTGTCTTTGCAATTTCATTCGTTGGATGCGTTCTAAAGCTTCTACATGTGCTTCTTCTTGAATTCATTTTTCTTCTTCCTTGCATTTCTTAGTAGTATTGAGTCGATTTAACATCTCCTCTGTGAGGAGTTCTTGATATAACTTGACTCTGCATCCACTGATGTAACTTGGTAGGATGTCGCCTTCTAGAGTGGCTAGTTGAACTGCTCCACTTGTGGAGATCCTAATGATAATCATTGGTCCATAGCCTCTCTTCTCTAATTTTCGATCATGTTGCTTCAAAGTGTAGACTAAGACCAGGTCTCCTGCTTTCAAGCCCTTATCCTTCACATGTACGTCAAAATATGCCTTTTGTCTTTTCTTGGCTACATAAATTCCTATTGCCGCTCTCAACCTTGTTTCACCTAGTCGTTCAAGATCAAAGATTCTAGAGGAAAGCTCATGGCATGTCCAATCGTGCTCTTGTGCTACTTTCAATGTAGGTATCAAGAAGTCCAATGGTAGCACTACATTTTGGCTCAATACTATCTGAAAGGGTGTGGCTTGGAGTACCGTTTTATAGGCAACTCTGTATGCCCAAACAGCATGGTATAGTTGTTTGTCCCAATCAGAGTGTTTATTATTAACCAATTTTGTCAATACATTGCAGAGAATCTTATTTGTGCTCTCATCCTGTCCATTAGCTTGTCGATGATAGGGAGCAAACTTCTTCTGTATTACTAAGAATTCTTAGAGAAGGTTCTCAATGACTTCATTCAAGAAGTGTGTGCCTCTATCACTCACTAACTCTATTGGCAATCTGTATCTGGTGAACACATTCTCGAATAAGAACTTCGCTGTCGTCTAGGCGTCGTTCTTCATTGTAGCTTTTACTTCTACCCATTTGGTTAGATAGTCCATGGCCACAATAATGTATTCAGCATGGGAACCCTTAGTTGGGGGGTTAATAGGACCGACAAAGTCTATTCCCCACTTAGAGAATGCATGTCCACCTATCATAGGTTTCAATGGCATCTCATCTTTACATATAGGGTACTGAGTTTGCTGACAAACATCACACCTCTTCACATAGGTATGTGCATCCATGTGAAGCATGGGCCACCAAAGATCTACAAATAGTATTGCTTGGATCACCCTATCTGGTCCAAAGTGTCCTCATGCTACACCTTGGTGAGCAGTTTCCAAGATCTTAAGATATTCACTCTCATGGACACAGAGTCTTAGGTAACCATCTTTACCATGTTTGTATATATTATCTCCAATGAGTGAGTAGTCTAGTGCCTCTTGTTCTAAACTCCTTTTTCTAGCCAACGTCATATCTTGGGGAAAGGTTCTCGTCCTCAAGAAGGCTACTAGTGGCTCGCTCCAATCTGGCCCTAAAGACACTCGATAAAGAGTGGCATGATCCACAGGCGGTCTAGTGCTACAGATTCATTCCTTGCACATCCTATGGACATCTGCATCCATAGTTGGCCAATGCACTTCGAGTCTCTTTAGTGTCTGTAAAATTCTTTTCCTCGAGTAGTGTTGCTCTAATGCACCCACATGTGCTAATTGCAACCACTTTGCATACTCCTCCTCTTCCACACAACAAGCTAATATTCCTTGATCTGTATGTTTGTACACACTCCCTACCATGATATTGTACTTCTGGGCTTTTACTACCTCCCTATCTTGAGTGTTTACTATTGGATGTTTAGGCCCATATGTCAATATTGGCACTAAGGTCTTGGCCCACTGTGGTACAGCTTCCAAATTAAACAAGTAAGCATCAGGAAAGTCATCTGGTACTCCTTGTGGGGCCTCTCCAGATTTGAGCCTTGAGAGATGATCTGCTCTCAAATGAGTCTTGCCTTTCCTCACCACTACCTTGAAGTCATATTCCATTAGTAAGAGGAACCATCTTACTAATCTTCCTGTGTTGCATGGCTTGTTTACCAGATACAGTAGAGCTTGATGATCAATAAAAAATTTGAACTTATTTGCAAGCAAATAGTGCCTAAACATTTTAACTGCATATACCATGCCTAATCCTTCTCTCTTGGTAGTGGTATAGTTTCGTTCTACTGCATTCAGTTGTCTACTGGCATAAGCTATTGGAAGATCCATGTTACCTTCACTAGTTGGTTGTGCAACCACACACCCAATAGCATAATTGGATGCATCCACATGGACATGAAATGGCTTGTTCCAATTTGGTGTAGTCAAGATTGGTGCTGAACACAATCGTCGTTTAAACTCATTGAAAGATTTCTCACATTCATCAATCCACTCTAAATTGGTCAAAAGTCCATACAAAGGTTTTGCAACGATGGAATACATGTGTATAAAACGTCGGTAATAGCCATAATGCCCCATGAAAGCTTGCACTTCCTTGACATTTTTTTGCCTAGGTAGTTTTGTGATAGCTCTCACTTTCTCTTCGTCAGTGGATATGTCGTTCTTTGACACTATGTGTCCTAGAATCTTGCCTTGCTTGACCATGAAAACACACTTTTCTGGGTTTAGGCAGACTTGATATTCTCTACATTTGTCAGAGATTTGCGTGAGTTCAAGTATATGTGTCTGTCTAATATTGGAATGAGCATAGAGGTCATCAACATAAACTTCCAAATTCTTCCTCCAGAATTCTTTAAACACATGGCACATCAGTCTCTGGAAGGTTGTGGACGCATTGCTTAGACCAAATGACATTACCCTTATATATATATATATATATATATATATATATATATATATATATATATATATATATATATATATATATATATATATATATATATATATATATATACGTGTGTGTGTAGCTATGCATCTACGTGTGTATACTTCTACATAAACATCTCTTTATGTATCTATATATCTAGGATAAGTATAAATATCTATCTACGTGTCGTTTTATATGTCAATGTATCAATTGATGGATAATATGCACTTCAAATGGCAACAAAAGTGTGTTGGACACTTCCTTGGACCTAATACTTGGCTACCACAATAACCCAAAAACTCAATTTCTTTGTGCTCTCTCATATTGATCCTCTTAGGCTCTACATATTGAAACTAGACCCTCTAAGCTTTCTAAAATTTTGTGATTCACTCCAATCGGATCGTGGGAGATGCAATAACCTTCCTACGCAAGTAGATGAATGATTGTCCAAATAGGTTATGTGTGTGTGTTACTCACAATCACTTGAACACTCATAAAATGCATAGCAAATACCAATGAACGATGATGATCTACACTTGAAATCTCAAGAACTAAAAAAGGATAATAATAGATTATTTATTAGTCTTAGAATGAAAGCTAATAGTCCAAGCCTCCTACAAGTAGATAAAGATGATGAAATCTATTTGCCAATATGCAGTGATAAGCAGGTAGTGGAGAAGCTTAGCAACTAGGAGATATAAGGAAGTTGTGATCATGGATTTTGGTGATCATTTAAATCCCCCTCAATAACCACCTATAAATCGCTTATTCTTTTTATCCATGGTAGTTGGTCATTCCAATTAGCTGAATCTCGTATTTTGACTTTGTTTGACTCAACAAAAAGTACCAGGTGATGTGGCACATAATGTAAACCCCCATTCACACATTCGAGCTTGCCAATTACTAGAATTCAAACACTCACCCTCAAACGTAGGTGAGCTAGTCTTCATTTATCTCCTTCATGTTGAGGTTGCCTTTGAACTTCTGAGAATCTTCTAAGGGTAGAATATTCCGTGGTTGATTATATGCTATTTTTGTTTGGTTACTTTTTAGATGGACAATAGGAAATCTTACCATTAATTTTTGTAGTTACTCTTTGCGTTGCACAAATATATCGATGGAAGGCGCAAGAAACTTCATATCTTGTAGATAGCTTGGAGAAATTGCAAGAAACAAAACTTCGGGTAGTAATTGGCATTTATGTTGCCGAAAAAAAAAAAGACAAAATGCTTACGTTTATACTCACATCAAAGGCAAAGAGCTATAAGATGGAGATCTCGTGTTTTGATATACACTCTCAAGAAACATGCCAAACAAAAATGGTCATGATTCACATGCCAAAAAATAGCAAAAATGGACATGATTCCACTCGTGATTCATCACACCTTACCTACTGGTGAGGTTCAACTTGCATTCTTAGAGGGAGATGTAGCTCTTAACTATATTAGTGGATGTAGAGTTAAGCTTCACCAAGAACCTTTTATTAATGAAATAAATAAAAGGCCAAAGATCACAAATAAAGAGCAATTCATTAGAGATGAATCTCAGGAGATACTATGGGTTGTATCCGCAAAAGAAACCTCTAGCATTAGCAAGCTATGATAAAAAATAATAAAATGACTATACCCTTGGAAATTTGTAGGATGGTGGAGGACACACAACTCAGTTTTGATAGATTTCCTCATATTTTAGCCGCTTTAGGGAATCCCAAAGGAACAAAAAAAATAGAATGTTGATTGATTCAGGATTTGCTAGTAATGTCATCTATGAATCGCATGTACACTCGTTACATTCTCACATTGCACCTCATGATACGTATCTAGTGGGTCTAGACAGTTTAACTACTCCATGACTAGGTCTCACACCCATCCCCATGCACATTGGGAATATCACTTATGCAAGTACCCTTCTTCGTGTGTGATGATAATGATATCATAAAGGAAGTCATTTTAGGTCAAGAACGTCTTTTTAGTCATTCCATCAAATTAAACTTCATTCATGATTCTCTTAAGATGAAGTGGATCATCTCACCTATGGGGTGTCGTTAATTGACTCCCACAATGTTAGGATAAATCCTGACACATAGGAAGAACAATGAGCATTCCCATCACACCTAGTTCTCTACAAAAGGGGTTCTTCTCCAAAGATGACTCACCTTAAATTTCTTGATCTATTCCTCAAAAATCCTATAATTATGGTAGAACCAAAAAAAATTGGGTAGTTAAATGTTCCCACATGAAACATTCTCATAATCATTTAGCATCACCTTGCAAATCCACCATGTAGCCTCAAAATTGGCAAAAACACCTATCTAGCCACACAAAAACATCACACATCACTCAATAATGCATTTTTAAAGCAATTGTAATACCCCAAAAGGGACATACCAATATTTGGGTTCCTAAATCAACTGCTGACAACTTACAACCAAAAATAGGGATTGTAGGAATGGGTTCTTGGGTGGTAGCCATACAGATAACTGTAGACCGTATTAATTTTCCACTACTACTCATACATTAATAACAAATATATTAATACTATACTTCAACTACACACCCTTGACTTAACAATTCTACAAAATCAATCACTACATTCAACGCAAACTTTTAGTAATACCACTTACAATTTTACTGTTTATCGAATCACTTATACTTCGACTTCACCGCAATATTAACTTCACTTATCAACATAGCATTTCATAATATAACAAACAACTGATAACTAACAGAACAAAGAAGGAATAGAATGCACCAAATTTGGAAAATTGCATCTCTGCACCGAGAGTTCACAGGCCAACTGAGTCATCGTGACTCGTCGCCTCACTTCCTCTCTCACCAAAAAGGTGTGTTTCATTAATAGATTCTCCTAGCAGCTATTTAGCATGCCTATCCTCCACTTACCATCTTTGTGCTCTATTCCATGCATCCCATTCACTTTCTGGCAGCTATTTATTGTGCCTATCCTCCACTTCCCTTCTTTGCGCTCTATTCCATGCATTCCATTCTATAATTAGCACAAGCAAGGGGGTTATATTATTGATTTGTTAGTATCATCGACACTTAATGTGTTTTCCATTGTTGTTCATGCATGGGTCCTCGGCCACTATTGTGCTTCACCTATATTAGTTGACTTATCTTTCTTTCTCACTTTTACGATGTCTTGCACGATTGTGCACTAATTCATTGGTTTGCTTTTGCTTACTATCTCGCTGCCTGCTAGCTGCACGACAATGGAAACCTTGCCTCATCTGGCTTGTTTTAGGGATTCTATGGCCCCCAAGCTCGTTGAGTACTTTCGAGTATGCAAGTGTTGGGTGTGTGTAGAAGTGCGAGCGACACACGAGAAGCAAACACAAGGAGCACAAACGCAGCAAGACACACGGAGAACACGATGGCTGGAATAGCTCACTCTATTGATCGATGAACTGAACTGAAGTGAGAGCTGAATAATATCCCTAAGTACAAAGTACCACCACATATGAGAGTATCAAGTATGTGGTAACATGGGGAAAAAACCTCTAGCCAGCACTAGAGTAAAAAGTGCCCATATATAGGGAAAAGGTTCACATCAAAGCTACTCGAGGAACACATAAGTGTAACAAACCCCCCTCGAGCGAATGATGTGAACACATACAGGGAGTGACAGATCAGCCCCCACAAGGTAACAAGCCTAAAGCTTTGCGAAAAGCTTCAAACTTTTCCCGTGGAAGAGCTTTGGTGAATATGTCTGCCACATTATCTTGTGTAGGCACATATACCAAATAAATATCTCCTACATGAAGGCGCTCTCTCACATAGTGATAATGCACCTCAATATGTTTGGTCCGTGCATGAAACATTGGGTTTCGTGCAACAGCCAAAGCACTCTGACTATCAGTGAGAATATGCGTAGCAGCATCAATCTCCATGCAAAGATCCATCAATAGGCGTCTCAGCCATATACACTCCACTGTAGCTGTGAAAACTGCCCTGTACTCAGCTTCACAACTCGATGTCGCCACTGTAGGTTGCTTCTTACTCAACCAAGATATGCATGAGTCTCCAAGGAAAAAGCAATTACCACTAGTGGACACGCGAGTATCATAACAACCAGCCCAATCACTATCTGTAAAAGCATGCAAGCATGGATGAACATCTCTGCCATAAAAGAGACCTAAGCTCAAAGTGCCTTGGAGATATCTAAACACATGTTTCACCGCTTGCCAATGCTTAGTGCTAGGGCTATGCATGAATCGACTCAACTGGGAAACTGCATACTGTATATCCGGCCTTGTGTTGCATGCATATATAAGACATCCCACAGCTTGCTGATAAAGAGAAGTGTCAAATGCATCATTGGAATCCTCAACTGAGAACCTGAATCCTGTCTCAACTGGTGTGGAAACTGGCTTACAATCCTCAAAGTCAAAACGTTGAAGTAGTTTTTCAACATACTTTGCTTGATGCATAACAATTCCCCCCTCAACGGATACAAACTAGATGCCAAGATAGTAGCTCAAAAGACCAAGATAAGTGACATCAAAAGTATGCTGCAAATCAGCCATAAGAATGTCAAGTTTTGCATCACATGACCCAGTCAAGAGTATGTCATCGACATAAAGAACAAGCACTATAAGATCAGCCCCATTTTTGCGTACATATAGTGTGCTTTCAATCGAACTACATGTGAAGCCAAGAGCAATCAAGTGCTTATGTATTTTGTCATACCATGCACGTGGAGCTTGCTTGAGACCATACAAGGCTTTATGCAAGCGACAAACCATATGCTCTTTCCCTTTCATAGCAAATCCAGAAGGAGAACCTCTTCTTGCAAATCACCATTCAAGAAGGCTGTTTTTATGTCCAATTGATGCACTTTCCAACCTCGATGGGCAGCCAATGCAACCACGGTACGAATGGTAGTCATGCGTGAAGTAGGTGCAAAAGTTTCCTCATAGTCAATGCCATATTGTTGTGCATATCCTTTGGCAACCAATCTAGCTTTGTAGCGATCAATGCTACCATCAGATTTTCTCTTAATCTTGTAAACCCACTTTGTACCAATGGCATTCTTTCCTTTTGGCAATTCACATAACTCCCAAGTACCATTCCTATGTATGGAATCCATTTCTGATTGCATAGCACTCATCCATTGTGGATCGTCACATGCATCTTCAAAAGAAAGTGGCTCTTCATTACATGCTGTAGCAATAAGAGAATAATCCACAAAATTACTTGATGCATGGTGAGAGCTTGATCTTGTTCTACCAAGTAAAGGTGCACTCAATTTGTTGTCCTGCAAAGTTTGTTTCAGCCACTTTGGCATAGATTGTGCACTCTTGATAGACATGCGTTCATTATGTAATACATCTTCAATATGTACATCATGCGTGGGCTGAATTTCATGCTCAGTTTCAGCCATATTTTGACGCAAATGTTCAGCCATATGTGGCTGGAAATTTCCAACAGTTTTGATAATTTTTGGCTAAATTTTTTCAGCCATGTTTGGCTGGAAATTCTCTGCATTTTCAGCCCTATTTGGCTGGAATTTTTCAACCCTTTGAACCTCAGTTGGCTGGTCTACATGGCCATAGTCAAGCGCACCATTTTGGAACAAAGGCATGAGTGTATCGAACACATCTTGTGAGCTAACTGTTGGCAGTTTTTTGCATTCAAGTAGAGGAAAAACTGAATTTTCAGCAAATACCACATCTCGACTCACAATAATTGTGTTTGTCAATGGATGGTACAACCGATATCCCTTACTTTCAGCACTATAACCAACAAATATACATTTCTTTGCCTTGTCATCAAGTTTGTGACATTGTTGTGATGGCACAAGAGCATATGCCAAACAACCAAACACACGCATATGACTAACCATAGGCTTATGACCATTCCAAGCCTCATAAGGAGTGATGACTCTCAATGCTTTTGTAGGGCAGCGATTCAACACATAATTTGCACACATGACCGCTTCCATCCAAAACTTTTCACTTTCGATTGTAGCATGGCTAAAAAAGGATTTGTTCACTCGTACTTTCCATTGAAATGTTATTTGAATAGCTCCCTAACTTTGTGTACGAATGATAGAAGTTTCCCAAGTTGTAGAGTGATGGGTGAAGCCTATAATACTATCCAAAGGTATCAACCTTTGGGGTATGTGTAATCATTAGAACACTTTCCTGCACAAGTTTCGATGCTATTGCTTTAGCTATGGATGGAGTTGATTATCAAGAGATTAAATCCACCGTCGAGAAGGTTGTTCTTTAGTTGCTCATTTCTATGCTATTTGCACCATCCACGTCTATTCTTTAAGTCCTGGTTCATAAATGGCTACTCTAGGTTGCAGAATTTTCCCTGATCAAGTCTGAACTGAAGCTACCTATGGTTCTTTTTTAGTGATGATTACTAAGTTTGTCATTGACACTGCTCTCTCTTTTTTTCATTTATCATACTCCTTTGCTTCTTTGCAATTTCAACATATGTGGCCCAGCTCGCCACAAAAGTAACATCTGATAGGCTATCGAGGTACAAAATTGGATGTTCCAACCTGGGACCATGTGGGTTGTTGTAATAGACCTTGTTGCATCCTTGGTTGATTATACCTTTGATATTGGGTAATGTGCATCTATGGTGGTACATAGGTATTGGATGCTACTTGTTTTTGAACTACTGCATTCACGGTTACTCAATGTTGAGATTTAGCATTATACACACAATACATTGTGTCATGTTGTCCGTATTACAGATGGCACAATGTACTTGGTTCAACCTACAATTTGTTGCAATGTGTCCTGGATTCTTACATTTCACACAAAATATTTGTTTTGTTGCACTTGTGCCCTTATCCTTTGATACCGCAACCCATTCGAGGTCTTCAACAAACCCATCAACTTTGTTTTCTAGTTGCAGGAATTGGTCAACTATAGCATCTAGGGGTAATCCTCTAGTGCTTCACATGATCAAGATTTGTTTTAACTATGGATTTAAGCCATTAATAAACCATTATGTAATTACATCATCCGGTAACATACTTTCGATCAATAATTTTTGTAAATGCATCCAAAAAATTGTAGCATAATCTTGGACTGTCTGGTTGGGTTTCTGCCTATTGCTCTATGAAAAGTCGAAAATGTGGGCTGGATTCTTCTTGGACTGAAATCTTTGTAAGAATGCATCCTTGACAGGTTTGTACTCTATGAAATGGTCTATGTCATATTTTTCCAACCACTTCACTACTTCATTGACCAATGTTGTTTGAAAAATCATGGCTTTGTCTCCCTCATTCACCATAAAATTGCTCATTCTTTCAAAGACATCAAAATTAACTTCAAATGCCCATATGTCAACATCTGGATCATCCCTAAGGAGTCCTCCAAACTGGGTGTTGCAGAGCAAAGAAGCACAAAAGAAGAGCCCAAATTTTTCAAAATTAACGGGCATATTTTTCTTCTTCAAAGTTTTAGGAAATTCCCTCAAGCTATGTAAATGCACTAGAGGGGTCCTCTAGATGCATAATCCCAAGTTGTTGTAATATATTCCTTGTAAAATAGTAGGGGAACAGAGATTAGTCAATAAAGTGCCGGTCAC
This sequence comes from Ceratopteris richardii, assembly GCA_020310875.1. Taxonomy (NCBI): domain Eukaryota; kingdom Viridiplantae; phylum Streptophyta; class Polypodiopsida; order Polypodiales; family Pteridaceae; genus Ceratopteris; species Ceratopteris richardii. The sequence continues at coordinate 11,348,458 of CM035442.1, read as the reverse complement.
TTGTGTGAAAGGACCATTTTTTAGGGCACATGTATATAAGTCACTTTGTGACTCTTTGTAAAGACTTTTTGCCATTGTGAAGAAGGAGAGCTCCTCAATTTCGAATTTGCTTCTTCCTTACATATTTTCATCTTCTCTATGCCTTTGTGTGTGGGTGAAGCTTGGAATGTGTGTGTAAGACTGTTGTCTACCCCATCCCCTCACTTTTGAGCTACTGTAGTGTGTGAGCAAGTAGGAGTTGTGGAATGAGTGTGTGTGTTTCTCACCACACTATTTTGGTCATAACTTGAAGCACAGTTGTCAGAATCGTGTGAAACGACCTCCACTAGAAGCATCTCGTAAAGAGCTTCGAAACAAACCTAGTACTGCCCATATTCGGAGTTCAGAGCGAGGAGAAATCCTCGATTTAGTGAAAACTATTGTAAGTGGTATCGCAACAGACACTTTCAGAGGTTAAGTGAGGTGTAGAGGTAGATTAGCCTTTTCTCAGGCATTGTAGCTGAACCACTTCATTTTCCATCATATATGCACATGTCCTCAAACACTTGGTTAGGTCGGTTCTTCGGATTGATAATTAAGCGTGTGTCAATACCGCTTGCATCATTTCTCGTAGTCTTTTTGTACCTCTCATTTTAGGTTGGGAGCTTGTTTTTGCCTCCTCGATGATCTTTACCTCTTTTTTCTTTCTCGGGACTGTAGCTACCTTTGCATATTTGCCCATGGCTTTCGATGATGGCATTTCTTGCAGATGCTCTCTAATGCCCAAGGCATGATATATCAATATGATCAGAGCAACACTACCGTTGAGGAACTTCTTGTGATTCCACAGCTTCTTTGCCTCGAATAGCCTCTTGTGAATATAAGGAGTCATATTGATTTGATTCCCAATTTGTTTAATAGCGTGTGACAACATCTGGACTATGATCTTCTGAGGAGCACTGTATCTATGCATGTTAGGAAAACAAAAATGCTGATGAATGAGTCTTACTTCTTCTTCAATATCAATGCGATTAATGTAGTAAAGGTCCTGGTCTTTGCCCCTCTACTTTCTTCTTTTAATACCGTATTTCCATCATTCTCCCATCCAAATGCTTCTTTGATTAAATCATGTGTAAATTGAATTATGACCCATTCACCTACTGCATCCATGACTCTTGCCTCTGGCACCAATGGATCATGGAGTGCTGGTTGTAACGTATTCATAACTTGCATGCACCTTTGACAGTCGGCTTTGTAGATTGGTAATTCAAAATATTTGTGAATGCCCACTTTCTTCATGATGTCAATGGTAGATGGGAGTTCATGTACCACCTTAAAATCTTGGGACATCACCGGGAACTGATGATCCGTGTCCATGATCTTGATGGTCACTAGGAATAGATAATCCCCAGCTGGTTGATCCTCTCTAAACTAGTGTCATTTTGCTTTAGTCACGGTTAGCTCATTAAATTATTGATTTTTTGCACCTTGATGTATTTGCATTTTGCAAAGTAAACGTCTGATTGCAGGTATTTTTTGCAAAGAAAGTTATTAGTCAGCAGCCATAAGCTATGAGTAAATGAGGTGGCTCGGAGGAGGTAATGGTATCAGCCTTCAAGTATTGGGTAATGTGGGGGGGCAATGGAGGTAGAGAAAAAAAAGGTGGTGGAAACAAAACCAAAAGAAATTCAGAAAACATTAGGAAAAAAAGGGAAATCAAAGTAAAATAAAAATAAAACACCCAAAAAGAAAAAAAAATCGAAAAATATATACAATAAAAAAACATGGAACAACAAAGAAAAAAAGTTTGGAAAAAAAAGGAAACAAAGGAAATAGAACATAACGAAAAATAAATAAATAAATGAAAGAAAACCAAAAAAATAAATAAATAAAGGAAAAAAATGAGAAAAGGTAAAACAATTTAAAAAAAAGAAAGAAAAATGCATGCATGTGCGTGTGTGAGTGGGGGGAGTGGAGTCGAGTGACAGGGGGTCAGAGTGTCAGGGAAGTAGGTGAGTGGAGGAAAAAGACAGAAACAAAAAAAAAGAAGAAAAAAAAACTTAATTTCCCTTTTTCCCCATCCTCTCTCTCTCTCTCTCTCTCTCTCTCTCTCTCTCTCTCTCTCTCTCTCTATATATATATATATATATATATATATATATATATATATATATATATATATATATATATATATATATATATATATATATATATATATATATATATATATATATATATATATATATATATATATATATAGCATGTACCTCTCGTCCCTCCTCCTTCGTGAGTAGCAGCAGAGGATCGTTGTTTTTTGTTGCTGTTTGTTGTGGGATTTGCATATGCAGGTGACGGGAGATAACGAGAATTAAAGGAAGCGAGGGAGGTTGTAGTTGCTTGCTAGGGGGAGACTACCTATTTCTTCGAAGACAAAGAAGGTTGGGACTCTCTCTCGGGCTGTGTCTTTCCAGGTGGTTTATGAGTACATGTGACAGAGCCAAGTGGTGTGTGGAGGTGAAAGAGAAGAAAAAGGCATCGAAGATGGTTTTTTTTTTGTTTTTTCGTCTTCCTGGGCAGATGTCGAAGGAATGTGAACAAAGGAGTCGACAGTAGCAGAAGGGGGAGGTGTGGTAGTTTTGGGGGCTCTTCTGGGAGATCGGTTGGTTTTCTTTTCAGCATATAGGTGTAAGAGAAGAGAAGAGGGGAACAGGGAGTTGGGCGATGTTGTGAATAGAAGGTGTGGGGAGGTATGCTTCTAGGCACGAAAAGAGATGGAGGTGATGGGCAAACACAACCATGGAACGTTTTTTTACCACTTCAGTTTGGAGTCCAGTGAAGAATATTTTGGATAGAGAATAGCAAGAAGAACAAGATTTGCACATTGATCGTTGGATGTGGTAGTTTAAGAAAACTGCTTGCAAACAAGGAGGGAAATGGAAATGGGTGAAAGTGGATTCTAGTTCAACTCCATAGTGCCATTGAAATAGTCTATTTATTCAATGATGTGTTGTTAAACATGTGACATGATTGGAAAAGACACTTGCAGTCCTGCTGAGTGAAGTTCAATGGAATTAGCATAAGTAAAACCTGCATACAATTGCTCACTTTGGAGAAGTAAAGGGCAACTTTGAGACTCACAATGAAAAGGTTGAGAATAGAAACAACAATGGATTTGAGTTTCCATATAGAAGAGAGAGCATTTTCCAGAAACATGGCAAGAGAAACCATATCTAATTGCAAAAGATTTCTGCTCGGCCTGAGGTGAATATCTCGCTACAAGCATCTGGATGCACGATGACTAGGGAGTCATGCTAGTAGAATTTCAAAGTGCAAAAAGTTCTGGCAGATTTGAAGGTTAATGTGTGAAGGTTATGGGGAGCGACTGAGGAGGCATGGAAAAAAGGGGGACATCAGTCTCTCTGGGGAGTCTCAGGTGGTTTTCTTTCTCATGCAGACAAGGACGGTGGGAGGGGAGGTCGGCGACAGAGGCAAGGTGGAGAGGTCTTCCTTTCTAGGGGAAGGCAGGTTTGGAGAAGCTACAGATGAAGATCGACAAGGAGTTTTGTATAAGAAATTTCTTCGGCCTCTTATCGTTTCTATGTGTTTGACATGTCTTGGTCCTCATGGCACTTGCTCTAGAGTCGGAAGCATACAGAGGCACTTGCAGTTTCTAGTTGATAGGTGGATGAGGGTGGTCCCTATGCACACTTGCACTCAGATGTAGAAGGGAGGAGTCGAATATGTTTGGAAGAGGAACAAACTTTGGATACATCGAAGAGAAGAGAAGCAGATTGAGCTTCTAATCGGATTGGCAACATCAAGATGGATGTTTTTCATCAATTCAGGCAACTTGCCACTGCATAACATTTTGGGGGATTGCAAGATTTTCTAGTTCTTTTTCAGCTTCAGTACCAAATCTTTGTCTTTCAGCAAATCTAAAGTAGATCTTCTTAAGCGCCAATCCATACAACTGCTTGCTTTTAAGCAAGCAATCACTTTTTGTTATAGATTTCGGAAGTAGTGAAGGAGCATGCAGAGAAGGAGCATCATGAAAAAAATCTGAAAGATACTAGAATATACCGAATGTAGAACAGGGCAAATCAGAAGGGCTATAGTACATGATGTACCGATGTGACAAGTCGTTGACATGAACAATGCTTGCGACTGACAGGTATAATGAATCTCGTCCCCAATCTTGTACCATCCTAAGCTGTCTCATAAAGGGTCGTCCTAATATCATCTCATAGTTACTTGCTTTTCCAAATTGATAGATAGCTAGGGTATGTTCAAATTCAACTCCACAGGTGGTTAGCTTGATCTTTTCTAATATTCCCAAGGATTTCTCAACATGGCCATCGGCTAATTGAAGCTTCATACGAGTGGGTCGTAGAGCAGGTTTCCCCCATTTCTCCCAAATTTCTCAGGTCGCAATACCTACTCCTGCTCCAGTGTCCAATATGGCTTTGGTCATATAACCATTGTAAGTGACAGGTAGACACGTGTTACCTTCATCTCCTTCACTAAATTCTCCGATCTTATCCACAGGGACTTTTACGTTAGGTGGGCTTTCCTTTCCCTTGTTTTCCTTCTCATTCTTCTCCTGGTTTAACTCCAATTGTCTCGCTATTTGTTTCCATAGGTGCGGTTTAACACGAAGTAGTTCTTCCATAGTCAAGTGGCATTGCACTTTGGCCTTCTTTAGTTTGGTTAAGTTGTGTGAACTCTTATCTAAGATTCCTTTTCCTTTTCCTCGTACCGTGGGTGCATGGAAGATTAATGACTCTTTTTCGTATTCTCTCGTGTAGTTAGGTAAGGTGGAAATGCTATGAGTCTCCTCTCTATTTCGTTATAGTTTCGAAACTTCTTCATATATTTCCTCTAAGTTTGGTTGGGGTTGATAATCTTCCATGTCTAATTCCTCGAAAGGGGGTTTTACAACTCCATTCCTTTTCCATTGATCTTCTTGAATTCTATTCCACAGCTCTTTTGGCCAATCGGCTTCTAAATCTAGGATGGTGGACATAGCTTTTCCTGGTGTATTCGGTAATTCTTTCCCTTTACTCCTCTCTTGTGGTTCCAGGTCTTTGGTTTCCATACAACTCTGATATTCAGTTTCAGGCATTCTTGTTTTAGGGAGGGCTAGGATGGTCTTCTCTAGGGTGGCCTGAGCTATCTCTATGAGTTTTCTGCAAATGCCCAGCCTCTCCTTTTCTAGTTCCCCTTGTGGGTAAAGTCTTTCATGTTGTTCTAAGTTTGGTCCATTCTTGATTCTTGCTTGATAAGCTTTCAACCACATGTCCAAATCATCCGGTTTTGGATCAGCTAGAATTGATCATGGTTTCTCTGGCTCTCGTGACTATGGTGGAATAGAAACTTCTTCCTGAATCTCAGGTTATTTTGATGTCTTATTGTTGCACGTATGTCTCTTATATTCCTTGTTTTTTGTTTTTCATCCATTTTTCCTTAAGTTTTTCCCTCGTTTCTTTCCACTTTTGACTCTTTGTTGCTTCGGTATTCTCGTGTAGGTCCTCTAAATCTTCCACCACTTGAATTCTGGGTTCTAGATTTTTACCCTTCCTTTGCTTCGATTTTGCTCATGGTTTTTCCTGCTCTTTTGTTTGTGCTCGTGTGATCGCCTTCAATGGTACTGTGTATTCCTTGTCACTTCCTGATGCTTCTATGACTTTGATCACATTAATAGGTGTTGTGTCCTGGGTCTTATTAGGATTTTTAGGACAATCTCTAAAGAGATGTTCTTTCCCACAATCATTACAATATCCTTCCCATGTCCTAAGAGGTGGTTGGTTGTATGGCCGAGTGCATTCTCTGATGAAGTGGTCTCCTCCACATCTATAACATGGTCCTCTTGGCATAGGTGGTCTGAGGGGTGGTCTTAAGGGTGCGTGAGCCTTAGGTGCAGTGTACATTAGTGTCGCCACCTCTGGTCCATAGGCATTGTCATACCCTTCGTACCCGTAGTAGTGTGGATCATAAGTTTGTTCGTACTCAGACATGTTAGTGTCATAGGGATAGTACTCTCCTTGAGATGGCTCATAACCTAGGTTTGTCGACTCTAAGATGGTCATAGGTGATGCTAGCACGATGGCTCTTTCTAGGTTTTCCTCTAGTTGAGCGTACTTGACCGGTACCACATGTTGAGGAATTGGTGGTTGTGGTCCTAACACCAGTTGAGGGTTTCCAAATTGTGCTGGTTCATATGGCCTAGGTGCTCTTGCTGATCTTGAGTAAGGATTATACCTGGGGATCTCCCTTCTTGGTTCTCTCGGTGGGTATCCGTATGGCCGATACTAAGGTACTTGTAGAGGCCGAGTCTGCCTATTGAATGGGCAATTTTCTATGGTGTGATTGGTGTATTTTTGTTCTATGTGACAATACGAGGTTGTTCCTTGATAAGGATGTCTATTGTAAGGGTAGGCTTGAGGAACTCCCCTTCCGCCTTGTACGCACATCTGAGTGGAGTGATCTCCTCCAGATGGACTACATCTTCGCAACATGGGTACTCTTAGGGGGTGGATGCTGGTAATTTTTTTGTCCTTTGACTCCTAATTTCTTTGCCACCAGCTCCGCTAATTCGTCCACATTACTGGAGTTGGATGTAACCGTACTCCGAGAGTCTTCTGATTTAGTGGGGCTGGGTGTGCTCTTGAGATCCTCTTCTAGATTGTCTTCTAAGTCGATACACTCTTGAAGACATTCACTCAGGGTCTGTAACTTCTTCACATAGACTAGCGTTCTTAGGGTCCCATTCGTTAGTCCATCCAAAAACAATGATATCATTTTTCGTTGCGTAGGTCTTTCTGCTACAAGACATCTATCCACATACTGGTTTAATCTTTGGGCAGTTGTTTTCATGGTTTCATTAGGGTTCTATTTAAAACTATGGATTAAAGGCGAAGAATTGTGTTTAATCCCTCTCTTCATGAATTCCCCTATGAATTCTTGAAAGAATTTCTCCATATTTCCAAATTGGTTGAGGTCTAATGGCTGGAACCAAGTCAGAGCCGTTCCTGTGAGGGTGAGTCCAAAAGACTCATATTGCACAAAGAAGTCATCCACTTGTTCAGCTATTAGGACTTGTTTAAATTCGGCAATGTGGTCATAGGGTTCTCCCAATCTGTCATAATGATTCCTCACACATTTGGCCACCTGAATAGGTCTCAATCTTCTCATTGGTTCTGGTTGTCTGGGCATTACAGGGAAGGCAGGGATTGCTGGTCTAATTGGGGGTATTCCGGGCTGCACTCCTATTGGTGGTCGTGGCCTTTCTGGTGGTCGGTATTGATTAACTACTCCAGGGTGGGTCTCATTGTGTGTTTGCACTCTGGGTGTTGTGAATTGCACGTGAGTTTGGTTCGGAACACTCCATTGGCTTGTTTGCCCTGACATTGTATGCTCTGCTTCTTGTTGTGTTCCGAAGGGGTTCTAAGAGGTGGTTGCTTGCTCGCGTTGAGGGAATACAGGCAATCCCATGTATTTCAGTCAAGCTCTATCTAAGGCATCCACCAGCCAATACCTTCTTTGGTTCTTGTCTAGGTATGTTACTCTAGACTCGTCTTCCAGATCCTTTTGCTCGTAAAATGTCATCGTACTTTCTTCTCTTCCTTGAGTCGGTGAGTCAGTTTGAAGTAACAAGTCTGATCCATGGATCAAATAGACTTCCAGTAAGTAGTCGTCTTGAGGTATCAAGTCCCCTCTCAAGACCCGCATCACTATTGACTTGCCTCTAGGGGTAGTCACTAACTCCTCAGGGTTCCGTCTCCCTGAGTTTTCTTGTCCCACTAACTCTCCCCTCTCATTGATCAAATCTGGGTATTTTGTTACCACATAGATATGACCCAACTTGTCCATGTATGCTCCACCTTCATACTTGACAGCAGGTCTGGGCACAATTGTCGAATCTAGGGAAGTCACCATCCTAGCCATAGATCTGTTTAAACTGTCCAGGTAAATGGGGATCTCCTGGGCATTAGTAGAAACATGCTGCAAAGAAATGTGGTATTCTCCTTCTACAGTGGTCATAAAGTTTCTCCCGGGAGCAGGACCCTACATGTCTTCCGAGGCCATGGGTATCTCCTCCTCTGAGTCACTAGAGGTATCTGAATAGACAGAGCGGTGAGTGACCTGAGCGGTACTTCCTATGGATGATATGACACTTCTCCGACTACTCAGAACTCTTCCTGACCTCAAGTTCATTCACCCTCCTGGGGCTCTCTTGGCCTCTAAAACTCTCCCTAAGTGGCTCCTCAAATGCCTCAATTTCACCCTTGAAAAGGCTCAAAGAGTTTTGGACGATACCACTTTGGCGATACTGCACTAGGCGATACCAGGTTGTCAACGATATGATACCCCTTGAGAGCACGATATGATACTGGAAAGTCACATGATACGATACCTCAAAACTGCATGATACAATACCTGACTTTGTCACGATACCATACTTGGGAAATTCACGATACGATACCAGAAGGCTAGACGATACGATACTAAAAGCAATAGGCGATACGATACCTCTGCACAATGCGATACGATACCGGGAATTCCAATGATACGATACCAGTGCAAGTCACGATACGATACCGCAAATTTGCACGATACGATACCACCCTTTTTCGCGATACGATACCACTGCACTAGGTGATACGATACCACAAGAGTCGGCGATACAATCTTGGGTGCACGATACAATACCGATTCTGAGGACGATACGATACCAAAATTAGCCGTGATATGATACTGAAATTCTACACGATACGATACCGCTAGGTCAACGATACGATACCGTGACCGAGATGATACGATACCAAAATGGACCGCAATATGATACCACTTGGCAATTCACGATCGCGCTACCAACTAGGTGATACGATAGCAAAAATGGTATCACGATACCACAGCTGGCAACCGGTGATACGATGATTCGGCGAGTATCGCAATACAAGGGAATTTTTGGTATCATAATACCAAAAACTCAACCGATCATGATACTACAGCCAAATCACTTCCAAATTCAAAACTTTTTTCACCCCCTGGCTCTTCTCTCACCCCTCTTCACTGCTACACCCCTGTTTCACAAAGAGAATTCCTCAAATCACTCTATCCCACCCCGCGATACTGTCTTGACCTTTAATCATGTGTAAGTGCAAATTTTAGAAGTTTTTGAGATTGAGATTTGAATGTAGCTTACCTTGATGTTGTTATGATTAGGTCTTTGAATTCACGAGGTAAGTTTGGGCTCTGTTTTCACGATCTCACACTGACGATACCAGTCACTGCTCTTAGACGATACCAAATTGAAGCAAGTGTCAAATGAACTTCATTTTTTTTTTGGTTTTTATAGTTTTTAGTGACTGAAGCCTAACTACACTAGTTTGGTAAATTTTTTGGAAATTCTTCTTGATAATTTTGACTTACTCCTACTCCACTTCTCTTCCTAGCCTCACCCTTACTCTTTCTCCTCTCTCTCTCTCTCTCCAAACCCTAAACCTAAAAACTCATTACACACACCTCCGAGATGTGAAGTAACAAGTGCTGAAGCATCAAACTCTTTGCCGTTGAACGAATTCACTCGTACAAGTACGATTTTGTCACTCTGGAGCTATAACCATCACGAAGGCACCTTGGCTAAGTGTGTTCCCTGACAACGGCGCCAAAAACGTGTGTACTTAAGTCACAAAGTCTTAGGGACTTGTGCCAAAGAGACTAAATCTCATTTGCCACACAAATGCATATTTAAGATGTGTTATCCTTGTAAAAATGAGATGGATTTTTTTCTTGACCTTACTTGCAAACAAATTTAGGTTTTTTCTATCACAAGTGTGAACCAATTTCAATTCATCTTGATCATAGGAATGATTTTGATCAAAGGAATGGTCTTGATCATCATGATCTATGCCATAAATAAGTATGTTGAATGATCATTTTACAATGGTGTCGAGAGCATAAACCTTTGTTTGAGAGTTCATAGGACTCCATGATGCTCATGTTGTATATATTGATATGAATTTTAAAGCTAATTCTTTCTCCAAAATTTGTATGTAATATAATGTAAAAAATTCCTTTGTTTTTTTGTTAGGAGAACCCCATTAGGACTTATTTGTTGGAGGAGATGGTGGATAGTCACAAGAAATGAAGTGGTGTAGCTAGATCCTGCTTCACACCTGCTGAGAATGATGGGTGGAGAGTGTAGTGGGCCTCTTTAGCTTTCTAATGAGCACAAATAATCATATATGTAGTTTGGAAGACGATCCACTAATTGATGGATCAAAACAGATATGTTTGAGTTGATCCAAGAACAAAAAACTTGCTATTTTTGTTCTTACACCTATTCAGTGTTTTGAACAATTCTCTGAGCACAGTAGCAATTGACTTAATTTCCTTTGGGGACCTGTAACCTGTATCTAACTTAGTAAGCTATCAATCATGAGTGATTTCATCAAAAATGATGCCCTACATGCAGAGAAAAATGTTTAGCAAATCATGGCTCCATCCCAGCATTCAGGGGTTGCAATAGTCATCAGACCAGTGAGCAAAGATACATTAATATCTCATGATCCCGAGAAGCAATGCCAATGAAACTTTGTAAGATTGTAACAGACATTATGCTGAATCTAACATGCTTTAAATCATGGAAAAGTATCGACTGCATACTAGGAACAAGCTCTGAGAAGATCAATGTTCTCATGAAGTAACACAAAAGTAAGATAAGAATGTAATGATCATATATGTCTTAAAACATGTACAAATACAATGTCATTGGCAATCATACATTTCTCAATGTGTGAAAGGTGAGTATGAGATCAGTTATCACTTCATAATGAATGTACTTCAAAATGATCTCTCAAACTTGAGATACACACGTGTCTTTTAGATCCTCTTCTTATAGTCATGTTTGGAGCCAAAGTTTGAATTCCAATTCAAATGTCTACCTAAAACGTGAATCCTAAAGTGTAGGATAGATTGCCTCATCACTCAACAACTGATTGATTTGTGATTTTAGAATTTCCTAGCTACACGTGGGTGTAATCCACTTTAACATGGATAAATATGAAGGATTTTTACAAGAGACGAATCATATGAAGTCTTGCATAGGTTATGCCAATAAATCAAGCATAAGCTAATTAACCAAGTATGTGGGCTTGGGTTTAATTGCACCAACAGCTCCCCCTCAATCCTAACATGCTTGGTCTTCATTGCTCCTTGATTTCGTGCAAACCAATCATTGATTTGAACGTGTTCATCTTTGTTCCATCCAATGACTTGGTGAGTATATTTGCACATTGTAAATGAGTTGATACATAAGATAGTTGAATCTCCTTGCTAAGAAATTTCTCCCTTACATAATGATAGTGCACTTCAATGTGATTAGTCCTTGCATGATATACACGATTAGTTGCTAAATGAAGTGAGCTAGTGCTATCTCCAAAGATTATTGGAGTGTAGGAATGTATCTCCGAATCTGCATATAGTTGCTTAAGCCACATAGCTTCTTGAGTTGCATTTTCCAAACCTCTATATTCTGCTTCTATGGAAGATAAGGCCACAATTGGTTGCTTCTTAGATGACCAAGATACAAACTTTGAACCTTCAAAGGATAGGTACCCTGAAGTGCTCCTCCTATCATCCTTGGAGCCAGCCCAATATGCATCAGAATACATCTTTATATCTATGTCACAAGTGAAGGGATGGAACAACCCTTCATTCATTGTACCCTTTTGTAGCTCAATGATGGGTAGCACCTCCTTTAATGTCAATCCGAGAAGATGTGAGGATGGTATGAATACGTCGAACAAGTGATGGCATAAATGTGTGAGTGAGAAGCACACAAACATGCACATACATACACACACATGTGCACACACGGAAAGACAAAGAGAGAAACAATGGAGCTCTTTAGATTACTCAAAAAGTCTCATACAAGTTCAAATCCACAACAAGCTAGCTTCAAAAATGAGCTCTCTAGCTCTATTTATAGTTTTTTACTAGCTTTGGTCTTGTTCAGACCTAGTGTTCGGCCTAGTTAAAAATTAGGTTCTAAGGCTATTTTGGAGGCTCAAACGAGCTCTGAAAATTATGAAAATTGGTGCATAAATACTACTAATACTCCTCAAGCTCGAGGACTCCTCAGCTTGTACAAAATGGAGTATGAATAATAAAAAATGATATTTATAATGGTGTGAAGTGACTAAAATCACTATTTGGGAAATATTAATTCATGAAAAAAATGATAGGCCTATTTGCCAGATCTCCGTTGACTGCTTTGCCTACTTGGCCCTTCTCGTTGGCTTCCTTGTCTTGTAAGTCCGTGACTGGCCTCACCACTACCAACACTCCCCCCTCTCTTCTGACATACCCTTGTTGAGCGGACCGTTGGATATAGTATTCCACAACATCTGTCGCCAGGTGGTGTTCTGATAACCTCAGTCCTTTGGCCAAATCAGTGAGTAGGGCATCCCAGTCTACTGGCCCAGGTACCTCCGGATGTGGCATGCGTAGCTTCTCTAAGTGTAGAGCGTGTTCCACCACGAATAATTGTAATAGATGAGATGGTCTGGGTATGAATATCTTTGAATGATATTCCCAAAACCCTGTGATAAACATTTCTTCAAACATTTGTTTGAAGCAAGCTGGGAGATACTTGATACGAGCATGCCACGCATATACAACATTGATGGATGGTGTGGTGCTCATATCATAGAGGAGATCTTGGTTGCCTTCATTTAATCCAAGAGCCAAAATATGAGGTTCTTTGACATTTCTAAAGGTCCAAAATGTAACCAACATTAGCTCAAATATTTTGAGGCACATCTGTGCCATGATGTCTGGTACATTCTTGAATCTGATTCCCCAATGCCAAATGGTCGAAATCATGTATGCGACCATGGGTTGGCCACGAGGTGGTGCCAAGTATACATAGTTTAGCCATTTGTCACATCCTTTAACTGTCAAAACTGTTTTGGTGTACTCGGGCCATGATCTTCGTCGAAAGACAAGGAAGTAGCAAGGGTTATTCTTGATGTATAAGGGCATATTATTCCAAGTGGGCACCATCTCGGGGTAAGTTTCTAGTAGGCGTATCCTCCATGTAGGTTGAAATATGTTTCCATGTGTTGCACTCTCAGGAATGTCATCTGGTGCAAATTGTGTTGCTGAGGTTGGTTCTTTTGTGGTGTGCTGCTTTATCTCAGCATTATAATCTGACATTAACACACAAAACAGGACATACAAATCATCTGAAGTGCCAATCCATCGATGATGGGATAGGTTCTTGAAATAATTTGATTTGATGACCACCTCTTCCAGTGGCGACATGGACTAAATCTGCACTGCCACTCTATCATCATGGGTGTCCATTCTGTCCTCTGTTTGCTTACCCCTTGGTATAGGCATGGGTACATAAGGGTCCTCGAAAGTTTCCTCAACTTCAATTTGAACTAATTCCTTCGGTTCCGGTTCCACGAGGGAAGATGGTTGACGCTCATATTAGAGAATTCTATTTTGCAGTTCTGCCAGTTGTGCTCTTAGTTCTGCGACCTCTTTGGATGTGTCAGTTGTGGCTGCTACTTCTTTGGGTGATTCTCGCTGAGTGGCCAATTGCTGTCGTAGGTTATCCCGCTCTTTTTCTAAGGCAGCATGTGCCTCTAGGAGGTCGGTGTGTGTGTCCAACACGATTTGCATGTTTGCCGATGGGATAGCCTTGAAACGCTCCGAGTCGATCTCCTGTGGTAATCCTTCCATTGCTGCTTCTAGGTTTTCTTCATTCTGTCATTGGAGTCTTTTATTTTCTTCAAGTGCTGCAGACATGTGTTTCCATAGTAATGTGAGATTACATCAAACCTTGAGATTGTCCGTTATTTGGGCGTGTAACATTTCGTCAAATTGTTGTTTTTCCTCGGTATCTGGTTGGGGGGAATTGGCCACTAATTGATCATGTTGTGCTTGCAAGGTATCATACTGCTATTGTAGTAGCCTCTTTTCCTTCTCCAAGTGTATGAATCTTTCTTGTAAGGTTTCATGGGTTCGGAACAGATTCGTATGCTGAGCATCTAAATGCTGGTAATGATGTTGTAATTGAGACATACATTGGTACAAAGTATTGAAATTATATGACAGGAGTGGATGTTGGGAAGGTGTTGAATGCAAGTGGGTAGGGAAAAGGGAAAGGGAGTGTGTATGTTGTGCTTGAAAATGGTGAAGTGGGTGGTGGGGGAATGGGAGATTGTGGGAATATGGGAGGAGGGAGAGGTGCAGAAGTGGGTGATATATCCATGAAGTTGTATGTGGATGTGGTCGTGGGAGTGATTGTGTACATGGGAACGATAGGTGTGGTGATGGTTGTGAAGGTGTATAGTGGTGTGTGCGATTGTGCATATGATCCACTGAGAAGTGTGACAGGGGAGATGGGATTTTTAGTGACTACAGTTAGAATTACAGTGTTGAATGTGGCAGTTACAATGGTGGTGGTTTCAGGTTGTGCGGATTGTGAAGGTTGACTCATAGTTTGTGCTTCCCTATGGGCAGTGGAGACTGTGACTGTGATAGTAGTGGTGACAGTGGTGGTAGAGGGTGAGGGTGGTAAAGGTGATGATGGGGGTGCACTTGAGGTGTGGGCTTCGTCAGTGTGTTGAATGGATTGAGCGGTGCCAATGGTTGTGGAGGTGGTGCCATGTGGTTCTGTTACCAAAATATTTATCTTCTTCCCTAGTCTGGGGGGACGTTTCCCGTGTCGTCGCTCAAATCTCCGTGAGTGTGCAAAGGCAGTGTGCACAGTCTCTGGTACTCCTAGTGCATCAGCGAGCATGTCGAGGGTTGCCTTGTATTGATCATCTACACCTTCTTCTTCAAGTATCTAGTGCATCAAGGCCTTTCCTGTTGCCAACGATAGTCGATGTTGTTCCTGAACCAGGTTGATAGTATCATACAGTCTTTTTATTGTTTCATATAAGTTGGGGCTCTCGCAAGTTCTGGGATAATGTGTTGCTCATCTTCATGCTCCCCTTCGTCGGATGGTCCTTCCTGTTCATCCGCTAATGTAACTTGGGAGAACATCACCTTCTAGTGTAGCTAATTGAACTGATTCACTAGTTGAGATCCTATTTATGATCATAGGTCCATAGCCTCTCTTCTCTAATTTCTGTGCATGTTGCTTCAAAGTGTATACTAGGACTAGGTCTGCTGCTTTCAAGCCCTTATCCTTCATGTGTGCGTCAAAATATGCTTTTTGTCTTTTCTTGGCTGCATAAATTTCTGTTGCAGCTCTTAATCTTGTTTCACCTAGTCGTTCGAGGTCAAAGATTCTATAGGAGAGTTCATGGCCTGTCCAATCATGCTCTTGTGCTACTTTCAATGTAGGTATAAAAAATTCCAAAGGTAGCACTGCATTTCGACCGAACACCATCTGAAAGGGTGTGGCTTGGAGTACCGTTTTATAGGCAACTCTATATGCCCAAACAGCATGGTGTACCTGTTTGTCCCAATCAGAGCGTTTATTATTAACCAATTTTGTCAGTACATTGCATAGAATCTTATTTGTGCTCTCAGCCTGTCCATTAGCTTGTGGATGATAAGGGGCAGACCTCTTGTGTATCACTAAGAACTCTTGAAGAAGATTTTCAATGACTTCATTCAAGAAGTGAGTCCATCTATCACTTACTAGCTCTATAGGTAACCCATATCTTGTGAACACATTCTCAAATAAGAACTTAGCTATCATTTGAGCATCATTCTTCGTTGTGGCTTTCACTTCTACCCACTTGGTTAGATAGTATGTGGCTACAATGATATATTCAGCATGATCTCCCTTAGCTGGGGGATTAATAGGACCGACAAAGTCTATTCCCCACTTAGAGAAGGCACGTCCACCCATCATAGGTTTCAGTGGCATCTCATTTACTAGCTTCCATTGTCTCCTTTGAATCAGCACATCTTTAATCTAATTCTTCCATAGAGCAAAGTTTGTGCCATCAAATTTTCGGATCTCAAAATGGTCTTGGCCCTGCAAGTTATAGATCCTTCTCGGAACACTGGCACTAGACCCTGATCCACCAGATGTGCTTGAGACCTCTGATGCCATGATGGTAGAGAACTGGACAAAATGATAATGGAGCTAGAAGAGTCCAAACACCAATGAATAAGTGTATCAAGGACTAAATCAACCACTGTATAGTTGGCTAAACCAAAAATCTAGAAAATTTTTGCCAGAGTATCCTCTGCAAAATGAGCATATGACTAGTGTCAAAATATCATAAAACTCCAAGTAATGACATGTTTTCTTGCATAGTGAATCACTGACTCCACTACATATAATCAGTTACCCAAGAGAAGCCAACTAGGCTTATCGAGCACCTATGACTAACTATCATACATCTCCTATGGCGAGGTTGGGTAAGTCTTCCACCTGCATCACCGAAGAGACCCCGACATCTAGGTGTCTCCCAGTTAAGAAAACCTCACTAGACCCCCTTTATCAAACGTAAAAGGCTTTATGCAAAAATGTAACTGCTATATCAATGACCACGTGGACGTACATAAGCGGTATCCACAAAAGCATACATGGTGTATATGTGCTCAATATATGCAGTAAAATGACAATAAAAGGCGGAACACATAGCCCAAAAAACTAGCCAACAACACCTACAAGTTTCTATCGACTCTGACGTTTTAAGCTCAAAAAACCTGCATAAATTTGCAGCAGTTGCTCCCACCAAAACTAAAAAGCTTTCAAGAAACCTGTAGTTTTATGAGTGTGGCTGAAAACACATCCCCAAAGGTTGATATTTATTGTCGAAGAAGTAGAAAGAACACTCTTTTTGATGTTCTTGGACCTGTGTGAAGAGAACTATGTGCAAAAGCACTCCAGGCTCCAAAAGACACCCCAAAAATGCTTCAAAAATAGGCTTTGAAAGCAAAGAATGAAGCTTTGAGGGACCAAAACATGTTCAAGGTAATTTCAACCTTAGTCTTTCCCCTTCTTCAGACACCACAAGAGTGTAGCTTAGTGGCAAGAGATTGCCACGGTTAAGCGAGCTCTAGGGGGAACAGTACTGGGATGGGTGACCTCTCGAGAAGTACCGAGAACCTCTATCTTCCTTGATCATTGAGGTCCTCCCTCCCGTGCAGCCAACGGCGTCAATGGTGACTTCGGTGACTCAGATGACAAGGTATGCCTTGGTTGTCACCTTAGTTGTAAGCCTTGGAGAAAGCTTGGGGGGTCCTCGCTTCGCTTGCACAAAAGGAACAAAGTTTTTGTGTCGAACTGCTATGATACCAGTGAAGCATTTCGATGATGATGCACCACGATCGTTCTCCTTATCGAGAGCTCCATGATGATATCTTTGGAGTAGAAAATGGACCTCCTAAGGCCGAACACGGTACTTTGCACAGAGACTGCAGAATACGCAAGAAACACAATACACAGGGAGCACGAAGATAGACTTCTTAGGTCTTACAAATGCGGATGAACTTATAGTCTGTGACTAACCAGGCCGCTATATGTTTTATTAAAGAACATATAGAAAGAAGTGTTCAGTGGCCATTGGCCTTTCTCATGGACACTAACAATAATACGAACAACACAAGAAAGAAGAAGAAGCTTGGAGCACAACCCACAATATTGAGTGTATTGCCAAGAGAATGTACAAAGATAAGTGAGCCATTATGGTTATAGGCGTATATACAAGCTGGGTGAAAAAACCTCCTAAAGAGGAAAAAAAAGTGCTCTGACAGTCCTAGTGTGTTCACACACGCCACTAGCTAAATATATCAACAGCTTCTACTTTTTGGTTGATGATGAAAGGAAATCCAAATGCCTTAACATTAGAGGAGTTAGTCTGTGTTTTATTGCAGGAAGATTAGTCTAGGCAGAATAGGTCCATTATGTGTGTTGGAGATCAAGGCTTTTTAGCTAGTTAGAAGGGCAAAGGAAAAGGGAGCTCATCTACTAGTAAGCATAAATCTACTAATTTTGCACAGTAAAAAAGGGAAGACAAAGACAAGAAGAAAATAGAAAAGAAGAAATTATTCTGCAAATAGTGAGTTGTTCAAAACCGGCTGCGAAAGAGGCAAAGAAGAAAGAGGCTGTAATGGTTGTTGTTGAGGCCTCTACACCTAAAATAGAGTATGTTTATCTTGTGCATAATGAAGAATGGGCATACACTACTATTTGCAACTATGACCCATCTTCTCATGAATAGTATATGCCTGCAGTAGCCTCAGATGTTTGGTCCTTTGACAGTGGGGTAACCAGACATGTTACCTCATAGCATAGTTTCTTCAATTCACTTGAGCCTACCCCTATAGGAAACTATTGTAATGTGCACTAACAACTCCTCTTATCCTGTAATGGGATTCGGTAATATCATTTTGACTACTGCTGATAGTAGTTCCTTCACATTGTTAGATGCTTTGTTTGTATCAAGGATCAAGAAAATTCTGTTGTGAGTTTTGGCATTAGCCAAGATTGGCTTGGTTGTCAAATTTATTGATGACAGATGTGCAGTGCATGATATGTCAAATGGCAATGTTATTATTGTGTTTGTTGGAGTTTGAGGTCTACGAAAGTACGCAAACAACACAAGGAAGAGGGAGAAGCTTGGAGCACAACACACAATAAATAATGTATTACCACTAGAATGTACAAAAATAAGTAACTCGTTAGGGCAATAGGCATATATACAAGCCAAGGCAAAAAAAAAACGTAAAGAGGGAAAAAAGTGCCCCGTTGGTCCTAGTGTGCTCACACACATCACTACCTAAATATATCAACAAACCCCCCCTGAGAATGATACGGTGAACAAGGAGCTCGCACTCATGTATAAAGAAGTGTCAAGCTATGTGGAATCAATCCACAAAAGGAACTAAGCCCAAAGCCTTGCGAAAAGCTTCAAACTTCTGCCTAGGCAGAGCCTTCATGAAAAGGTCTGTAATGTTCTCTTGCATGCGCACATATGCCAAGCTGATCTCTCTAGTAGAGAATCTCTCCCTAACATAATGATAATGCACCTTGGTGTGCTTAGTGTGATGGAACACAAGGCTCCTTGCAACTGCCAATGTGATTTGACTCTCAGTGAAGATGGTGGCGGCAAAAGACTGACCAACACCCAAATCAACCATAAGGCATCTGAGCCACACACACCCAACAGTCACTATGAAAGCTACCCTATAGTCAGCCTCACAACTAGAAGTGGCCACAGTAGGCTACTTCTTGCTCAACCAATATATACATGAGTTACCAAGCATGAAGTAAAAGCCACGAGTGGACACATGAGTGTCATAGGAACCAATCGAGTCAAAGTTAGAAAAAGCATGTAAATCTGGTGGTAGTGATCCCCCCTTTGGATAAAATAATACAAGTAGTTGGGTACCACTCGAGTAGCAAAAGATGTGCTTAACCACCTGCCAATTCTTGACACTTGAGCAATGCATAAACCTGCTCATCTATGAGATAGCAAACTGAATATCTGGCCAAGTAATGCATAAATAAATCGAGCATCCAATAGCTTGCTGATAGAGAACAACATCAAATGCATCTCCAACATCATGAAGAGTCAATCGTAAACCTATCTCCATAGGAGTGGCAATAGGTTTGCAGTCTTCAATGCCAAAATGCTGCAATAATGTGTCAATATATTTTTTGTTTGACACAAAGCTATTCCACCATAAACTTGCATAAACTGAATGCCCAAATGCCCAAATCTGACATCTCAAATGAGGCATGCAGATTAGCCTTAGAATCAACAATATGCTTCTCATGAGGACCAGTGAGCAACATGTCATCAACATACATAACAATGATCAGACCATAGGAGTGGCAATAGGTTTGCAGTCTTCAAGGCCAAAATGCTACAATAATGTGTCAATTTTTTTTTTTTGACACAAAGTTATTCTGCCATCAACTTGCATAAACTGAATGCCCAAATAATGATGCAAATGCCCCGAATTTGACATCTCAAATGAGGCATGCAGATCAGCCTTAAAATCAGCAATATGCTTCTCATGAGGAATGTTCTCAAAACCATGCTACACCTGCAAAAATTTGAAATGGTGTCTTCCTTGCCCAAACTTGGGGCACCTGGTAAACATGTATGTGAAGACTGTATTTTGGGAGAAATGCAACATTCCTTGTTTCCAAAAGATGGTTCATTTTGAGCTACTTAGAAATTGTAGCTTGTTCACAATGATGTATGTGGTCCTATGCATACACCCTCTTTTGGAAACTATCTTTACTTCGTGACTTTCATTGATGATTTTTCCAGGCATGCATGGGTATATCCATTGAAAGAAAAGTCCGAAGTGTTTATGTGCTTCAAATAGTTTTCGGTTTTGGTTGAAAATTTATCAGCATGTAAAATGGCACCCTCCATTCTGATCGAGGGGGGGAATATATGTCTTCTAACTTTAATGCATTTTTGGCTGAACGTGGGATAAAACATTAGTGTACAGTGCCATATACACCTCAACAGAATGGAGTTGCTGAACGAAAGAACATGTCACTCATGGAGATGGTGAGGTGTATGGTCAAGAGTCAGGCTTTAACACATAGTTTCTAGCTTGAGGTTGTTATGTGTAAAACATATGTACTTAATAGGTGTCCCACTAAATTGTTGCAATCTATCACTCCATATGAGGCTTGGCATGGTCGCAAGCCATCTGTTGCTCATTTGCATGTTTTTGGTTGTCTGGCATATGCATTAGTGCCTGAACAACATCGTAGAAAATTGGACTTCGATGTTGTTTTTGTGGAAGATGCTATTCAGCCCTTACTAAGAAGACATCTGTTAGCTCCAAAGACATGTATGATACTTTGCTGCCTCTTTTTATAGGTGGATAGTCTACTGCTTGTCCTAATGAGGCAACTTCTCGACCTTTGCAGGTTTCATGTGATGATGGAGATCATTCCATTTCTGATGTAGATTTACACGATGCACTTGTTGATGAAAGATCTGATATTGAGCAGACAAAAACTATGCCAAAATGGCTTGTGCAGAATTTGCATGACAACAAATTAGATACACCTTTGTCATACAATACTCATTTAGGCTCTCATAGTGCCTCTTTTGCATCAGATTGCTATGCTATGGCTGTGTCTAGTATCTGTAATGAGAACAAGCCTGTTTCATTTGATGAAGAACAAAATTCAAGAACTTGGATGGCTGCTATGCAATTTGAATATGATGCTATAATGAAGAATGGTAACTGGTCATTATGTGACTTGCCTCCTGGCAAGAAGGCCGTTGGCACTAAGTTGGTTTACAAGCTGAAGCGTAAGCCTCATGGTACAATTGACATGTATAAGGCTTGTTGCAAATCATTATGCATAGGACAAAGGCATTGATTTTGATGAGACCTTTGCACCTACATGCTGTATGACTATTGTTCATAGCATATGTGCACTTGCAGCCCATCATGGTTGGAATGTACATCATTTCTGAATAGTGACTTGCATGAAGAAGTGTATGTTTTTCAGCCCCATGGCTTCGTGTAAAAAGGGCATGAAAACTAGGTTTGCACGTTAAAGAAGGCATTATATGGTTTAAAGCAAGCACCACGTGCTTGGTATGAAAAGATACATGCCTATCTGATTGCACATGGTTTTGAGAAGAGTCCAATTGAAAGCACCTTATATGTTAAGCGTGCTAATGATGTGCTTCTGATCATTGTTGTCTATGTTGATGACATGCTGCTCACTGGTACTATTGAGAAGCATATTGCTAATTTCAAGGCTGATTTACATGCCTCAATTGAGATGTCTAATTTGAAGCATCTACATCATTATTTGGGCATTCATTTTATGCATGTTGATGATGGAATGGCTTTGTGTCAAATGAAATATATTGATACATTATTGCAGCATTTTGGCCTTGAAGAATGTAAACCTATTGCCACCCCCATGGAGACAGGTTTACAAGTGATTCTTCATGATCCTGGAGATGCATTTGATGTTGTTCTTTATCAGGAGGGTGTTGGATGCTTGATTTACTTATGCATTACTCGGCCAGATATTCAGTTTGTTGTCTCACATATAAATAGGTTTATGCACTGCCCAGGTGTCAAGCATTGGTAGGTGGTTAATCGCATCTTTCACTACTTGAGTGGTAACCGGCTACTTGGATTGTTTTATCATAGGGGGGGATCACTACCGCCACATTTGCATGCTTTTTCTGATAGTGATTGGGCTGGTTGCTATGACACTCGTGTGTCCACTAGTGGATTTTGCTTCATGCTTGGTAGATCATGTATATCTTGGTTGAGCAAGAAGCAACCTATTGTGGCCACTTCTAGTTGTGAGGCTGAGTATAGGGCAGTTTTCATAGCGATTGTTGAGTGTGTGTGGATCAGATGCCTTATGGATGATTTGGGTGTTGGTTAGTCTTCTACAACCACCATCTTCACTGACAGTTAGAGCGCATTGGCAATTGCGAGGAACCCTGTGTTCCATGCTCGCACTAAGCACATTGAGGTGCATTATCATTATGTCAGGGAGAGGTTCTCTGTTGGGGAGATCAGCTTGGCATATGTGCCCACGCGGGAGAACATTGCAAACCTTTTCACAAAGGCTCTGCCTAGGGAGAAGTTTAAAGCTTTCCACAAAGCTTTGGGCTTACTTCCTTTTGTGGAGTGATTTCCACATAGCATGGCACTTCCTTATACATTAGTGCTAGCTCCTTGTTCACCGCATCACTCCCATAGGGGATTTGTTGATATATTTAGGTAGTGATGTGTGTGAACACTCTAGGACTGTCGGGGCACTTTTTTCCCTCTTTAGGAGGTTTTTTTCCCCCCGACTTGTATATATGCCTATAGCCCTCACGGGTTACATATCTTTGTACATTCTAGTCGTAATACAGTCAGTATTGTGTGTTGTGCTCCAAGCTTCTACTTCTTCCTTGTGTTGTTCACGTGATTCCGCAGACATCTTACTCCAACATTAACTGTTCCATCAGGCTTATGCTTCAACTTGCTTATGCTTCAACTTGTATACCCACTTAGTGCCAATGGCCTTCTTGCTAGGATGCAAGTCACATAAAGACCAGGTACCATTTTTCATGATAGCATCATATTCTGATTGCATAGTAGCCATCCAATTTTTAGACTTTTGTGCTTCATCAAACGAAATAGACTCATTCTTATCACAGAGACTAGAGGTAGCCATAGCATAGCAATCTGATGCAAAAGAGGCACTATCAGAGCATGAACGAGTATGATATGACAAAGATGCATCTAATTTGTTGTCATGCAAAGTCCACACTAACCATTTTGGCATAGTTTTTGCCTCCTCAATATCATCTCTCTCATCAACAAGTGCATCATCTAAATATGCATCAGAAATGGAATGATCTCCATCATCACATGAAACTTGTAAAGGCTGAGAAGTTGCCTCATTTGGAGTAGCACTAGAATGTCATGCATGCCTTAGTACATGAAAGTAATGGTTGAATAACATCTTCCACAAAAACCACATCATGGCTAATCAAAATGCATTTAGTCTGTGGGTGATACAGACGATAGCCTTTGCTTTCAAAATTGTATCCAATAAAATTACATTTCACTACTTTATCATCCAATTTCTTGCATTGTTGTGTAGGCACTAATGCATATGCCAGACAACCAAAAACATGCAGGTGAGCAACAGATGGCTTGCGACCATGCCAAGACTCATATGGAGTGATAGATTGCAATGCTTTAGTGGGACACATGTTAAGTGCATATGTTGCACAGGTAGCATCCTCAAGCCAGAAACTATGTGATAAAGCCTGACTCTCGACCATACACCTCATCATCCCCAGGAGTGACTTGTTCTTTCGTTCAACAACTCCATTCTATTGAGGTGTATAGGGTACTGTACACTGATGTTTTATCCCACATTCAGCTAGAAATATAGTAAAGTTAGAAGACATATATCCCCCCCCCCTTGATGAGAACGGAGGGTGCCCATTTTACATGCTGATAGATTTTCAACCAAAACTAGAAATTGTTTGAAGCACATAAATACTTCAGACTTTTCTTTCAATGGATATACCCATGCATGCTTGGAAAAATCATCTATGAAAGTCATGAAGTAAAGATAGTTCCCAAAAGAGGGTGTCTGCATAGGACCACAGACATCACTGTGAACAACGCTACAATTTCTAAGTAGCTCAAAATGAACCATCTTTTGGGAAGCACGAATGCTGCATTTTGCCCAAAATACAGCCTTCATATACATGTTTACCTGGTGCCTCAAGTTTGGGCAAAGAGGACACCATTTCATATTTCTGTAGGTGTAACAAACTAGCAAAATTCAGATGACCAAAGCATGCATGCCAAAGTTTTGCATCTGACATAGCTTGAGAATCATGTATTGCACATGTTGAATCATTCATAGATTTTTCATAGTCTATGAGGTTATACAACCACGACATAAAATGCTAGAAGCAATAATGACATTGCCATTTGATAGATCATGAAATGTACATCTATCATCAACAAATTTCATAACCAAACCAATCTTGGCTAAAGCTGAAATTGATAACATATTCATCTTGATCCCTGACACAAATAAAGCATCCAACAATGTAAAAGAAATACCATCAGTAGTAGTCTGAATGATCTTACCAACTCCCATAACATGATAAGAGGAGTTGTTGGTGCATGTGACAATATTCCTTGTAGGGGCATGCTCAAGTGAAGTGAAGAAACTTTGCTGTGAGGTAATATGTTTGGTTGCCCCACTATCAAAATACTGGCAAACATGTGAGTCTACTAGAGACATACAATGTTCATGTGAAGATGGGTCAAAACTGCAAACAAAAGTCAATGCCCATTCTTCATTTTGTAGAGGATAGCAGACTCTATTTTGGGTGTAGAGGCCTTTGCAACAACCATTCCAGCTTCTTTCTTCCTTGCCTCTTTAGCATCTAGTTTTGGATAGCTCTTTATGACATGATCATTTCCTTTATAGTATTTGCAAAACAATTTTTGCCTTTTTGTTTTCTTCTCGTCTCTATCTTCCTTTTTGGATTGTGCAGAATTAGCAGATTTCTGCTTACTAGTAGAAGAGCTCCATTTACCTTTGCCTTCTGACTAGCTAGGAAAGCTCGATCTACAACACACATAATGGACCTATTCTGCCTAGAATAATCTTCTTGCAACATCACAGAGACTAACTCCTCAAATGTTAAGGCATTTGGGTTGCCTTTCATCAACAAATGAAGAGTAGAAGCAAAAATCTAATATGAATCGGGAAGACCATTCAAAACAGTCTGCACAAGTGAACTGTCAGGCAAGACTTCATCAACAAAAATCAATTGTTCTTTCAAATCTTTGATCTTTGTCAGAAAGCTATCCATGGAATCTCCTTCATTCATCTGCTCACTCTCCAACTATTTTCGGAGATAATCAACACAAGCCTCATTCCGTGCCCGGTATAAAGTGGTAAGTGTATCACAAGCATCCTTAGTTGTTCTGCAAGTGTGAATGTGAGGAATAATGGCATGTTTGATAGACAAGGTTATCAATGCACGTGCTTGAGAATCTCTACCATCCTAATGAATTTGCTCTGTAATAGGTGCAACAAGAACTGCAACACAAACAAGAACATGAAGAATATCACCATCTTCAACGCCATCTACATCACCTTCAACAACTATGTTTGCAGGTGAAATAAGACATTTTTCATTAACCTACACAATATTCCATAGTCCTTTTGCAACCAATACATCATGCATCATATAAGCCCACAATGGGTAATTGGTATCGTCCAACTTATCCTCAACAACCAACATATGGAATACATCAGTGCTTTCAGCCATGACCATTGACTAAAATACCCTGATGCAAATGATTGTATCTAAAAAAGTTGAACAGAACTACCCTAACGAGTTTTGCTAACCTGTAGAAGACTTCAAGATGCTTATACTGGTGAACTAAAACTTGTATGTATCTTTAGCAAAAAAAGACAGAATTGCCTACATAAGCATTGCAATAGTGCGTTTAGAGCCCGAAACAAATTTAGATCATGATTTTGTCACCACATAACAAAGTTGTATTGATCTTCTAATCACCCTGAGTATGCTCACCAAATTTTGTACTATTCTGAGGGGTGTGGATGATGCCCTAGATGAAGTGGCAACCTGCTCTGATACCAATTGTTGGAGTTTGAGGTCTGCAAAAGTACACGAACAACACAAAGAAGAAGAAGAAGCTTGGAGCACAACACACAATACTGAATGTATTACCACTAGAATGTACAAAGATAAGTAATCCGTTAGGGTAATAGGCGTATATACAAGTCGGGGGAAAAAACCTCCTAAATAGGGAAAAAGTGCCCCGGTGGTCCGAGTGTGTTCACACACATCACTATCTAAATATATCAACAATGTCTGGCATTTTATGTCATGTGCTATATAAGCTCATAGACTATGCAAAATCTCTTAATGATTCAACATGTGTAGTTCAAGAAACTCAGGCTATCTTAGATGCGAAGCTTTGACATGCATGCTTTGGTCATCTCAATTTTGCTAGTTTGCTACATCTGTAGAAATCTGAAATGGTGTCCTCTTTGCCCAAACTTGAGGCACCTGGTAAATATTTTTGTAAAGGCTATATTTTGAGAAAAATGCAATGTTTTTGCTTCCCAAAAGATGGTTTGATACAAGCTTCTTAGATATTTTGTTCACAATGATGTTTATGGTCCTATGCAGACACCTTCTTTTGGGAACTACCTTTACTTCATGACTTTTATCTAGGTAAGCATGGGTGTATCCATTGAAAGCAAAGTCCGAAGTGTTTACATGCTTCAAACAGTTTTTGGTTCTGGTTGAAAATCTATCAACATGTAAAAATGGGTACCCTCCGTTCTGATCGAGGGGGGGAGTACATGTCTTCTGATTTTAATGCATTTTTGGTTCAACGTGGGATAAAACATCAATGTATAGTGCTATATATACCTCAACATAATACAATGCCATATATACCTAAACATAATGGACTTGTCAAAAGAAATAACAAGTCTTTCATGGAGATGGTGAGGTGTATGGTCAAAAGTTAGGCTTTACCACATAGCTTCTAGCTTGAGGTTGTTATGTGTGCAACATATGTACTTAACAGGTGTCCTACCAAAGCACTACAATCTATCACTCCATATGAGTCTTTGCATGGTGGCAAGGCATCTATTGCTCATCTTTGTGTCTTTGGTTGTATGACATATCGATTAGTGTCTGAACAACAATGTAGAAAATCAGATGATAAAGCAATTAAATGTATTTTTGTTGGATATAGCTATGAAAGCAAAGATTACCATCTATATCGTCCACAGACTAAACACATCTTAGTTAGTCGTGATGTTTTTTTTGTGGAAGATGAAATTCAGCCATTATGTTCATGTACTAACAGGACATTAGTTAGCTCCAAGGATGTGTATGACACTTTGTTTCCTCTTTTTAGAGGTGGACAATCAATTGCTGGCCCAAATGAGGTAATTTCTCAGCCTTTAGAGGTTTCACATGATGATGCAAATCATTCCATTTTTGATGCAGATATACATGATGCACTTGTTAATGAGAGGGCTGATATAGAGGAGGAAAAAACTATGGCTAAATGGTTGGTGCATACTTTGCGACATAGCAAATTAGATGCACCTCTATCATATCGTACTTGTTCAGGCTCTCATAGTGCTTGTTTTGCATCAAATTTCTATGCAATGGTTTCCTTTAGTCTTTGTAATGAGGATGAGCCTATTTCTTTTGATGAAGCACAAAATTTAGAAAATTGGATGGCTGTTATTCAATCAGAATATGATTCTATTATGAAGAATGTTATTTGGTTTTTATGTGATTTGCCTTTAGGAAAAAAGACCATTGGCACTAAATGGGTGTACAAGCTTAAGCATAAACCTGATGGAATAGTTGACAAGTATAAGGCTAGGCTTGTGGCAAAAGTTATGCTTAAGAGAGAGGCATTGATTTTGATGAGACCTTTTCTCCAACGTACCGAATGACCACCGTTCATAGCATTTGTGCATTTGCAACTCATCGTGGTTGGAATGTACATCAATTGGACATTAAAACTGCATTTTTGAATGGTGGCTTACATGAAGAAGTGTATGTATTTCAACCCCTTGGTTTTGCATAGAAAGGGCATGAAAACAAAGCATGCATGGTGAAAAAGGCATTATATGGTTTGACGCAAGCACCACATGCTTGATATGAAAAGATACATGCCTACTTGATTGCACATGGTTTTGGGATAAGTCCAACTAAGAGCACCTTATATGTTAAGCATGCACATTATGTGCTTCTGATAATTGTTGTCTATGTTGATGACATGTTGCTCATTGATCCTAATGAGAAGCATACTGCCGATTTTAAGGCTGATTTGCATGCCTCTTTTGAGGTGTGAGATTTGGGGCATTTGCATCATTATTTGGCCATTTACTTTATACAAATTGATGGTGGAATAGCTCTAGGTCAAGCAAAATATATACTAACACACTATTGAATAATTTTGGCCTTGAAGATTACAAACACATTGCCATTCCTATGGAAATAGGTTAATGATTGATTCTTCATGATGTTGGAGATGCATTTGATGTTATCTCTATTAGCAGGCTATTGGATGCTTGATTTAGTTATGCAAAGCTCATCCTAATATTCAAATTGCTGTCTCTCAGATGAACACATTTATGCATTGCCTAGGTGTGAAGCATTGGCATGTGTTAAGGGCATCGTTTGCAACTTGAGTGGTACCCGACTACTTGGATTGTTTTATCCCAAGGGGGGATCACTAGTGCCAGATTTATATGTATTTTTCAGACTTTGATTGGGTTTGTTGCCATGACACTCATGTGTCCACTAGTAGTTTTTGCTTCATGCTTGGTAGCTCATGCATATCTTAGTTGAGCAAGAAGAAGCCTACTGTGGCCACTTCTAGCTATGAGGTTAAGTATAGGGCAACTTTTACAAGGAATATTGAGTGTATGTGGCTCAGATGCCCCCTGGTTGATTTGGGTGTTGGTTAGTTTTCTGCCACCACCATCTTCACTCATAGTCAGAGCGCATTGACAATTGTGAGGAACCTTGTGTCCCATGTTCGCACAAAGCTCATTGAGGTGCAATAGCATTATGTCAGGAAGAGGTTCCCTGCTAGAGAGATGAGTTTGGCATATGTGCCCACATAGGATATCATTGCAGATCTTTTCACAAAGGCTCTGCCTCGGGAGAAATTTGAAGCATTTCACAAAGCTTTAGACTTACTTTCTTTTGTGTATTGATCTTTTTCCACATAGCTTGGCACTTCCTTATACATGAGTGCTAGCTCCTTGTTCAACACATCACTCCTAGGAGGGGGATTTGTTGATATATTTTGGTAGTGATGTGTGTGAACACACTTGGACTACTCGGGCACTTTTTTTCCTATTTAGGAGTTTTTTCCCCCTCAGCTTGTATATACGCCTATAAACTTAATGGATCACTAATCTTTGTAGATTCATGTAATAAAGTAAGTCTATGATCCAAGGGTCTGGCCGGTTCAGACAGATCTGAAATCGGACACCGTTTGGTCATCCGTGTGTATGACCAAAGATCTCGAGTTTAGACTTACTAGGAGGTCTTGTGCTCTTGTGAACAAGTGAACCACTTAGCTTAGTGGTTAAGTCTCAAGGATGTGAAGGACGAGGTCTTGGGTTCAATCCCCATGAGGTACATGGGAAGAGTATTTTGCCCAAAGAGCTCTAGAGCCTTCTAGAAGCATCCACTGGACACTTGGCGCACATGTAGTTACATGGCTGACACTTGGCTGGTTAGTATCCACCTGCCCAAGAAGGTAGTCCCCTGGAGAGAGCTATATATAGAGGCATTTGGTTGGGAGGAGAGTCATCTCTCTAGTAGGTGGTGGTCGTAATCCTTGTTCTATTGCATTGGTATCAGAGCTCAAGGTTGAGCTTCCATGGTGACCTTGGAGTGGGCTTCATCATCTTTCCTTCCATTAGCTTCTTGCTTATTATTTTTGCTCTCTCTAACTTCTTCCTCGTCAATCGCTGGTCGCGGCTATTTCGAAATATCCTTCCGAATCAATGTAATCTTGGCAGGCTATCTGGAGGAGGAGGAGGTTATAAAAAAAAAAACAGAATTAAGTCCTATATCCAGCCTGTTGCGCACGGGGTTCGAACCCGTGACCTCACGGGAGTGGCGTCTCTCGCATATCCAAGAACACACAGAGCTCGGGTGAAGATATTCTAAGAGAAAAGCATCTAGATCTGTGTTTCGCGCCATACGAGTTTACAAAAGCCGTTTCAATCTGCAGATGGTGGCGCCAAGACCCGAACTCGTGACCGGATCGCGTGCAGTACTTCGCTGTATCCACAATATCCAGTCGGCTTCGTGCTGGAGGGATTCATTTGGTTAATGTTACTATTTGTAATGAACAACAAAACATTCTTATGTGCAGCAGGTCGCGCACGGGAGTTGAGCTCGTGACCTCCCTCAAGTGGCAGATCTGTCTTATCCAAGAAGGCGACACCGACTAGTGGTCCTAAGCCAGGCGCTGCAGATTACAATCTTATATCACGTTGCTGAAAGTTTTTCTTACAACATCAAAACTGAAGAAGATCTCGGTTTGTAAATCCAAAAGGGTACATACTCTGGTGAAGCAGAGGGGAGTCGAACCCCCGCCCCCCCAACAACAGGATACTCGCCTATCCATTACGTCGATGGGCGTTCACGCTCAAAAGCTCTGCAGCAGCCGGGACTTGAACCCAGACGGGTAGGATGAGATCCAGAAGACGTAGCCACGCGCCCAACCCGATTTGTTTGTTCTCTAATACAGAACATAACTCTACTAAAGCAGTAAAACAGAGCTAAAGTGCAAGCCCAACTCTCATCTTTTCAAGGAGCCAAGTCCTCTCATCCATCCAAGAAGAATCAAAGATTGAGCAAAGCTTGAAGGAATTGGAGTTGTGGAGTGAAGATCCGGAGGCCTAAGTTAGTCGACCACGACGGACCAAGTCATCCAAGACTATTTCTTGATGAGGAAGCTTCAAGAATAGTGAATAGCTCCTCGCAAGGATCAAGAGGATGAATCACTCTTCCAAAGGATCAAGGGATGGACGAAGCTTTGATCAAAGCTAAGTATTTTCCAGTTTCTGCTTGGCCTTAATGCTTGATTTATCTTGTTTTCATTATTCTACACTTAATCATAGATGCACATTGAAATAAGCCAAGATTTCAATTGATTAAGTCTAGATTAGAATAATGAATTAATCCATTTCTTATTCCAAGCATTAGTTTGCATTAAGGAAAGACTTGATTTCAAAAAGATCCTTGTGCATCAAAGAATGTATTTTGGTAGTTTAAATACATATTTCCTTTCCATTGAGTAAGTTTTCTATTGCACTTCAAGGGTATGTTTTTATATCATAGTGCATTAGGACAAAGGAAAGGATATACATGCATCAGGATTGCATGATATACATTCTTAGCACAAGAAAGAAAAAAAAAAAAATCGTGCATCAAGTTCATGCATGATTATTGTAGTATTTTTTGAGCATGCAAAGAACATGCATGCATACGCATGTGAACATATGCTTTTGCATGTAGATACATGCATTTGCATGGAAGAATGGAATGCTGTTTGCAAGTAGATATGAAAATGTACTCTCTTAGTATTTAGCTTACTTTGTAAAGCTCGCAGTTTGACATTAGGGAAGACCAAGGACTAGTTAGTTGCAAAGACATACTAGTTCTAGTTTGCAACTCAAGTAATTAGTCAATTTCTTCCCAAGTCGATACTCCGCTATCAAAGACAAATACTTAATGATAATTAAGTATGATAGATGTCTTGCTAGGTATAAGTAAGCACTAGGAGAAAGTTAAGTAATAAATTTTCTTGATAACCAAGAAAATTTAATTTCTTGCAAACTCTTTTGTGATGTATGATGACTCTAAGTCCTGGATGTACTTAGAAAGTCATGCGGATAAAACTTTAGTTGATTAGTTATATATTTTATGTAACTTCTCAAGCATCCCAAGGTTGGATGAGAACATCAACTATATTTCCAAGTTCCTTGAGTACTCTTCTACTTAGCAGATTTCGAAAGTTTAAAGAAGTTTCTTTGTGGTTTCAAGATTTGTATCTCATGATGAAACCTCGGTAAGTAACTTTTTGGAATAGAGATATGAAATAGTCAAGCCTTCTATTTCATATGAGATCATTCTCCTACTATGTTCAAGATGAATTTAGTTTTGGGAAGGAAGATGTTCCAAGTAGAGGATCTTAAATGATTCATGAACTCTTCCCAAAAATACACATAAATTCATATTATATGATAGGTCCAAGGAATGATGCAGGCGAAACCTCTTTAGGATATAAATGTTTTGCCAAGATATAAAGGTACCAATCTTTTATAAATTTTCATTTGATTTCATCCTAAGGGGTGATGGAAAACAAAGGTTAAACCTCAACATCAATTGATCCTTGATATCAATAAAAGGATGTTAGGTTCTATAGTTGCATCTCTGGTAAATGATGCAACTAGCTAAGCAATCTTTAGGAAATAATATAAGTTCCTAAAGACTTGAAGCAAGTATGAACTTTTCATTTAGGACTAGAAAGTTCCAAGAAATGGATTTTCAATCCATGAACTTCTCCTAAACAAGTTATAAAGTTCAAAGTGTTCATAGTTGCATTACGATTGGATCAATCAATAGATGCTTGGACTTTAAACATAAATTTGATTAGTGAAATATGTTTAAAGGACTCTAGTAACATCTGAAGATTGACCAATAATAATGAGTTTTGTATCAAACTCAAGAATAGAAGTCGATATCACATAAACGAAAGTTCAACTTAAACTTTCAAACTGGCAAATGTGATATTTTCTCTAGTTTGATACTCAGGAAATAAATACAATTGAATCAGTAAATTTTTGGATATCATTTGAAAGAATTTCTTTTAAATGTTCTTTTTGCAAAAGATTCCAAAATGAATCATTTGCTCAAGTTATTTGATTCCCTAGAAGGAATCTCAAGTCTTTGAAGAAATGGCATTCTTTCAAGTATAGAGAATGAAATTCTTCATACTCTTTAATCAGCAAGTAGTTCCCAGTAAATCCCTAACCACTAGAAGTGGTATTTCAAGTCCTATTTGTGATATAACCTAAAGGTATATCAAAAGATTCTTAGCTTTGGAATCTGAGAGGCATAAGTGTATGCTTGGACTTGTGTAAAGGGAAAGATCTCTAAAATCCTGCAGGTAAGCAAAGAAGCTTTAAGATAGTTTTAAGAGATCTTAAAGATAAAGACTAAGTCTTTTTATCGCAAGATCAACCAGACTTGATCACTCTTGGCCATGATTGTCCAAGTAATATGCGATTAGAACTACTTTGTAGATTGCCCAAGTATTGGCAATAAAATTCCTTTTGGGAATTATTCACTCAAGTTCCATTTATTCAATGGAAAACTGTGAAAAAGAGTAAGTTGTTCCAAGTCTGAACAGAGTAAAGAAATTCCAAGAATGTAGTCTGCAACCGTGAAAATGGTAATTAAGTCTGTGGAAGGTAAAACATAAGTGTTTGCCTATCCTTAAAAGGATTTTGGTACAAATCCAGAAAGCATGAGCGGATGCTTAAGACTTAAGCAGTAAAAGAGATTCCTAAATAAAGTCCCCGGGGAAGGTACCTAAAGCAACAGTAAAGAAAGGAATCTAAAAAGACAAGAAGTCAAAAGCTCTTGTCGCTACAAAATTGGTCAAGGGTAAACCAATTGAACTTGAATTCAAGAAAATTCAAGTACTTGGAATTTTGATTGGTTTTCATTTGAAAACCCCAGTAAAGAAGAATTGATATTCTATTAAAAAGGTTTTCAAGTTTCCAAAGCAAAGCACATGATTATGAGGTGATCATGCGAAGGAATCAAAACCTAGGAAAATCTAGTTAGAGGTAATGCCTGAAACTTCCAATTCTTGTAAAAGAATTGAAGAAATAAGGTACTCTATCAAGAGATGTTTAGACTTTAGGATAAGAATCACCCACACATTAATGTGAATATAAAATAGGGTGGTATGGGACACCAGATTTTATACTCAGATTGATGTAGGAAAGATGGAATGGGACATCGGACCATGGGATGATGATTATCTTATAGTCCTAGTTTGGATATTGAAGTTAGGTTTCATCCTCAAGGGAATTAAGACTTCAAGAAAAGTTTAATTCGTAAAGGATGAAAGTAGTATCTTACGATACTTCAAGATGACTTCAAGATCAAGGAAATTGAAGATATGAAGTAAGTAACTTCCAAGATCTTCTTAAGACACTTCAAGTTTAAGTGTTATTGATCAGAAATATTTGATAAATTTCTGAAAGAAGTTGGACTTTGATTTTGAGTTGATCTTTTCAACTAAAGATTTAATTGACTAAGTCAAGCATCAAGTTCCTAGTGTAACTTGATAAATTCACTCTTTCGACTCAAAGAAATGCACAAGAATTGCATTCACGATTAGGAGTCAAAAAGACTGAATGTGACCTGAACTTAGTCTCAAGTGAAGCATTATTTGAAAACTAAACTCATCAATAGAACCTCAGTGGGTCGACACACTGATGTTGGTTACCACACTAGTATCTTGTGGTTGGATGATGTTTTTGATTTTCTTTGTATCTTTCTGAGAATCCAGCTTATTTCTCTGAAAGATAAAGACAATGCTTCAATATCTTATTGAAATAGATCGTTGAGAAGTTAAAATCCTGAGTCAACTAGACTTTGACTCATAGCAAGTTTATGTATGTGCGAAGTTTGAATTGGTTGTACAAAGTCTTAGTTATCTCTTTCCGCTTTCCAAATCTTTTGGAATTGACTCAGATATGGTATCTGATTTCTTTTTGCAAAAGACCAAGGATAGCCGGTTAGAATTAGATAACTAACTTGAACATCCTAGATAGATGTTATGTACAAGAACCTTTTCAATCTTCAAAAGATAATAAGTCTAAGTAGACTTATTCATTTGATTTTGCTTCAAGTTATAGCATAAATGATTTCCTGGAGTCCAGTATACTCTAGAATAGGGAAGTTAGGAATTGCTCATCAGATTGACAATTCCCAAGAACTTTCAGTTAAAAGTCTTTGAGAAAAGTGTCCTAAATTGGACAATTTTCATTTTGAATTTGAATTGGTGAAGTTAGTATGGTTGATTCCACCGGAATGGTAAACTTTCTCCTACAGTTTACATAGGATTTTTTTTAACTCATAAGGACAAAGTAGTCCTCTAGTCGGGTGAAAAAATCAAGTAACTGTTAGATAAAAGTAAACCATTGTACAGACATCTAAAGTTAGATGTATGGGACAACCACACTTCAAGTTCTCCAAAACAAATTCAAGTGAATCAAGAATTCTCAAAGTCTTGCGAGGGATAAGAATCCCACCTTCATTACTAAGCCCATGCACCAGTTATGCCTAGAAATGGACTAGTAATTTGAATCCACCTAATTCACATGTTTGTGCCTAGATCGCACATCGAGAAACTGTGAATTAGCCAGGGATATGTGTTTAAATCCACCTTTATTATTCATTCACTATTTTGTACTTTGACTAGTTTATCAAAGTGCAAAGCAAGATAGTGTTTAGAAACATTTGGGCAAGGATGCCACCACAGAGATGAGACATGTTCTTCCAGTTCTAGAACATGACCATGTTCTTCCAGTTTTAGAACATGAGGCTCGGGGGTTGCCTATAGTATGTATATAGCTCTATTTTCGAGGACGAAAATATTTTCCAAGGGGGGAAGAATGTAATAAAGTAAGTCTATGATCCAAGGGTCTGGCCGG